>JALMGA010000002.1:49561785-50233214 GCA_023333525.1 Aspidoscelis tigris stejnegeri | reverse complement strand
AGCTACCTCTTGAGAGGAGCTTCATGTCATGTCATGTTCATGGAGCATCAGTCCAAGATTCCCATTCAATTCCCATTCTTCACACCTAATAGGCCTCTAACTAAAATCAACAGCAGTTCATGATTAACTTCTGCAAGGAAGATACAGGAGGACCAAGACCCCAGCTGGAGCCCTCATTTTAATCTTGACAAATTGTCTTTGGATATGCTGCACATCAAAATCCAGTTCAGTAGGATCAAAGTAAAACCTTCAGACTGGAGTTTTGTCTTTCCTCCACTGCCCATATGTTCCCAAATGTACAGGCAGCTGCTGTCCAAGAGAGAAGGCCGGGAACCTTGCAGAAAAGGCAATAAAAATGGTTACTCATATAACTATATAATGCAGTACCTCAAGCAGTTTGGTTGCAATGGAAAAGTGTGCAGAATCCAGCACAGCAGAACAATCCAAATTGTCATACACAGCAGCTAAATAAAGGAAAAAGCATATATTAGAGATCATAATGGAAATAGGTGAAGTGTCATGATTTTTCTAGTGCACTCTTTTAGGAACAAGAAAAGAAGACAGGCAATTGTGCACTGTGGTTCCAGAATACAGAACATTAGTCCAAATTTAAAATGATATTTAACTTCAAAACTCTGGCAAAGTTTTTACAAGGAGACAATGCTGGAGTGGTTCTATCTGCTCACTGGTCAGGCACATCTTGATTTTCCATCACTACACTGCCCTGGAGTAATCCAGCTAAAAAAAGCAGTCCACAGCCTGTCCAGAAGTGGTTGGATCACTCCTGGGGTGGTGGCTTCATATCTTCTTCCAGGTGCGGCAGCTTCCAGATCAGCATGGCAACATTGCTTTGGATGTTGCCTTGGCAATCTGAGGAGCCCTGTGCTGGCTGTTCACACTTCAAGTGCTGCTGGCTAGGTAGGGGACTAGTAAGGTCTTGTAGTGTGAATGCCTGCCTCTATGAGATTGTTATAACATACTAGGCCAGCAAGTTTGAACAAGCCCATAATCTGTGTATTTAAACATAGCGGCACCAACAGAGAAACTGTGGCAAAGCGGATTCTTGCAAACTTTTCTGTTTCGTGCTCAAAACATTTCACATCTACTTCCATAAACAGGCAATGCAATTGCTTTATGGGAAACTGAATGAAACACTACTTTTGACTTTCCTGTAAATATCATTTATATTAAATACATAAATGTTTAGAGTGCCCTGTTTAGAGTAAATCCATTACCTTCCACTTATGTTTTTCAGGTAAGTAGGTATTTACAGCAGATTCTTTTAGATGTCTGATGAAATCATGTTAGCTTACCCAAGTCTTCTAATTTAAAGGTTCCTGTCATTTTTATTTCTGTTTTTATTTTTATGCCCATTGTTATTTTTACTTCTGTTTCATGTAATTGATTTTATTGTATACTGCTCTGACTGCATCAGTGTGTGGAAAGGATGTTCCTAGTACACTTCTTGATCTGGGGTCTTTCTGCATTTTGCTTCCCATCTGCGGGACAGGAATACTGCATCCCCACTGGCGTGTGCTAGCATTTGCAAATGCTACTGCATGCCAAACCAACCCCCCGCGTGCCCAGACACTCACCTGGGTCCAGGCCCATGTCCACATACTGTCAGCGTGGGTCTGGGTGCCACCTTCTCTCTAATGCCGGCACAACGGCACATGCACTGGCGCCATCACCAGGATGACGATGACCCACCCTGCATGTGCAATCATGTTTCCAGTCACCTGAGACAAGAGCGCTAGAACATCTGCTGATCCCCGGCACCAGAAGAGGTGTGGATGCTCTCTTCAGTGGCCAGGAAAGGAAAGATCCCATGCACCACCGCTCACAACCGCTGGGGTAGCTTCTGGTATAGCAGGAGATGTTTCTGCAAGTGCAGATGGTGCTTCCCAGAAGCTACCCCAGCATGCACTAGCAGGCCAAACTCCCAGTGCAGACTCCCACATCTTATCCTAAGATTACCTTCAAATTCCATGTTCCCGAGGTGCAATATAGCTGCTAACATCTTGCTTATGTCCCAATGTTCCGAGTCAGAAAACATTAGGATCTTCATAGCAGAACGGATATGAGCATATTCCTTAGCATCATTGCGACCTTCACAGGATGTGCAATTACCCTAGGAGATATAAAATCACACGCTAAATGTAGTGACTGCTATTAAGTAACAATAAAAGATTAATTAACAAGACGCTTTCCTGCCTAGGTCATTTCTGCATCTGGCAAATACTTCCCCTATTCTTCTCTCTCATCCCTTTTTGGTCAAGGTGCTTCCAGAACTGGTGGTGAAATGTGTTTGTTTCCTGCTTCCATCTTGGGGAAAATAGCCAGATCAAGCTTGACACCAATCGAGTCCATATACAATGAGCCCCATAATCAAAGGCTACAGGAAAATGCTAATTGGAATAGTCTGATATTTCCCAGAGTGGGTTTGGACAAACCATATTGCAGAATAGGACTATTTAAGCCAATGAATCTTATCCCCATGCAGAAAAATAAATGGAATTTCCATTTAGTACATCATGGACCCTTAATCCGCATTAAGAGTCCATATAGTCCACATTCTGGATCTCCCACTCCCACTAATCCAGTTCCATCTGCATTAGATGGAGCTTGATCCAGATTAAGATATCCTAAATCCAGATCTCTGATAGATCCATTTAATCAGGTCCACAGAGGGACCAGGGCCTTGTTCTGGAACATGGGAGGCATGCAGATGGCATGCTTCTGTGTTCTTGGACTACTGAGGGGGTGCCGTAGTGCACCACCAGATAGTTGTCCCCCAACCCTGAGGCTAAGAACTTCTACCCCTAGCCTCCAGAGGTGTGGAGGTGCTGCTACAAATCTTGCAGATGTTTTTCAGCCATGAGATGGGTCAATACAGATCAACACTGTCAGTGCAGCAAGCTCTGATCCTAACCACAGCTCCCAGAGTTCAAATCAGTGGGCCAAGTTATTCTCGATCCACTGAGCCAGATCTACAGGAGGTAAGTGCAGAAAAGGCCTTAGTCTTTAGAAGAAGTGTAATTTAATATGCACATAACCAAACCAAAATTGTATCGGACAAAAAGCTGGAATATATGATGAATTTTATTTATTTATTTATATTTACAATTCTATCCCACCCTATACCCTAAGGTCTCAGGGTGGGTAACAGCATTTAAAAACAGACATATTTTAAATAGAACCATATATATAAAACAGTATAAAATAATAATTTACCATTGTAAGGTAAGCGTACTCTGAAGCAGTGCCTAGATTCAGCATCTTCTTCTGTTCCAGATTCATCCCCATCAGCATACAATAAAATATGTGATAGTTCCTTTCTTCAGGTGCCTAAAATGGAAGAAAAGGCCCCATAGATATAACCATGGACAGGAAGATTGTCAAATTGAAATATCTGTCCTGGAAGTTTAACTTTACCTGGCGACAGACTCGGGACTTCTCCAAAAGGAATTGCTCTATCCGAGCACCTTCTATCACTCCCTGTTGGCTGAAGTGAATGTCAATGTATTTCCCAAAGCGGCTTGAATTGTCATTCCGTATTGTTTTAGCATTTCCAAAAGCTGTAATGGATGAAATGGCATTGAGGACCAAAGAAAAACAACAGGGAATAACACAGAGATTGACACACACAGAGTGAAAGGGTGAGAGTATTTAAATAAAATATACAAGTGAAAACTCTTCTAATAGATTCAAATTTAATTTGTGGACGTAGGCCCCGTCTACATGCAAAGAAAAATCTGATAAAAGGTTATTTTGCTTCTGAGCGTCTGCATGCAGAGCTTTACTCTGGGCTTCCAGAGACACAAAGGAGGAAAATCCATGGCATAAACCCCCCCCCTTTAAACAAGACTACTTACGCACTTTTGGAAAGCCGTGGGTTTTCCTGGGAGCATGGAAACATTTTCTCCACATCTCCCATATTCCACTGAGTTTTTAGGCATTTTTTATCTCTGCCGAAGAATTGGCTGTCAGAATCAACTGCATTCAGCTCTTTCAGCCCTCAAGCAGAGCTCCAAACTGTCACATTGTTTCACTTCGGAGGGGGAAAGAGATTTTGTGCTTGCTAACAGGGAAAGGTGATACTAATTATCATTATCATTACCACAGAGATTGTTTCTCAGCAAGCAGATTTCTCCCTCCCCCTCCTAATAATGCAGCCTCTGAAGTGAAACTAAGTTTCACTTCGCAGGTCTGGTTTTTGGGCTAATCAACTGCCATTAGGTGAGTGCAGGCAGCTGAATTTGACAGCCGAAGGGCGCCCGCTTTCAGTTTTGCTTGTAACTATGTTGCAAGCATTAGTTATGGAGAGAGTGAGCTGCTTTCAGTAACTGCTTTTAACTCTTGGCAGCCAAGTAAAGGGATGATTTTGTGTTCTGGGGGTTCAGTTGAGGTTTTTGCCTTTCATCTCTGCAGCGGGCAGGGGGGTGGGGTGGGGAGAAAAAGATGCGGGCTCACAAAAAGCAGTTTGCATGGAGACAGGAAAGTATGTTTTAAATCTGTGTTGCCCCAAACCACATGGGGATGCTTTATTTCGAATTACAACCTGCATTTTTAAAATCCTACAAGAGGGAAGCAAAAAGAGACCATGCAGACATGCCGTAAATAAACAAAATGCAACCGTGCATACAAAGGCCTCACACTATGTATTAGATACCTAATATATAGAGGCTTTTTAGTTCACACATATATTCCACAAAAACAAGAAAATAAAATGCATACATCCCCCAAAGGGGATAAAGGCTTTGACTAAATGGTATGGACTGTGTGGGGACTTCAAAAAGGTATCCTAAGAACAGGGGGGGGGGGAATTCTGGACTTGGTATAACTCTTCAGAGCAAACATCCCTGAGTCGCTATTTGGCGCGTGGCACCAAGCTAAAAATGCATCAGAAGGGCAGGATTTCACCTACTCTCCTTTGCTTAAGACCACAAAAGGTCACTTCAGAGCTGCAACAGTCTGGATGGCCTCTTTAAGGTCATCCAGACAAAAGGTTGAGTTTTAGGAATAGGACATCCCATCCCTAGTAAGTCTGGAAGCAGCTGTTCTAGGAGCATTGTTCTTTCCACGCACAGAATTCCAAATTACCACTAGAGCGCATTAAAAGTAGAGGCAGTTAGCTAGAGTCATCTATTTTTCCAGCCCAGACTTTGCTCTATGGATTTATAGCCTACTTTCCAGGTAACTTCCTGTTAAGATTACATAATCTTTTTAGGAAGTCGTGAAAATGCTTACTTCTTTCCTTTCAATCCACCTTGTAACTAGCAATTAAGATTAAGTACTTTCTGTCTAAATATATTTCTCAGCACATTTCTTTCTCAGTACATATGCCCATGGTAAGAATGGCTCCTAGGATGCCTTAGATCACTTTCTAATCGAAATGCTTTGATATCAAAGCTGCAAATCAAAGGGAAACTTTGAATCTGTGCATAAGGTGGAATCCTGAAATGTTCTAACTATGAATACTTGAAAAGACATTGTGTATAGGTTAATATAACCGTGTGTGAATGGATCGATGGATGGATGACAAAGTAAAAGCTTAAAGCTGTTTATGGACTGATATTTTTATAAGGCAGATGCCCAGGTTAGAGCATACAGAACTGCAACTGAAGCATTTCAGCATTGTTCTTGGTTCTTCAAATGGGTTTTAAAGCAGGCACTGGAAGAGAAGCCAAATTATGTTTTTTTACAATTGCTAAGGAAAGTCCAATGAATTTTCAGGAGAGTGGCAAATCCTTAAAATTTTATTGTCATAGCCTACCTTCTAAAATAGGATTGGCCTCTAGGATCTGCTGCTCAATCCAAGAACGTTGACCACTAATAGCTGCTAAGAACTGCAGGATCAGCTTGGTGCTTTCAGTCTTCCCTGCTCCAGATTCGCCACTGAAAAAAACACCAGTGATTGGGTCTCTAGACCAATAAAATGAAGCTTTGGTCATATGTAACTCCTCTTTGCCTAACCTTTGTGTAAAACTGCACATAGTTTTACATTCTATCTTACATTCTTGTATCCAATGTTTTGGCTCAATGAACCACAGCACTTTCCCTGAGCAATTTAGGGAACACTGGGCCTTTTCACACTTATCTGACTGGTAGTGCAGAAGTGGCCATCCACAATCTGAGTGTTGGGAAAGCCCTGTACTGGGCCAGCACCACTCAAAGTGCAAACAGCAAGCCAGGCCAGATCACCATGATAATGACCGACGCAACATCCAGCATACACTGGACATTGTCATGGCAATGTGACCACAGTCGCACGACCAAGCCTACTCACTATGCTGCGGCTGAAAGAGGGTGTGGATGCTGCTGTCTGGGAAATAGCTAGCCTCAAACCAAGAACTTGCCAATTATGCTCAAACTCAATCATAGGCCCTTTCCACACTAGAATTTATTCCAGATTATATCCCTGTCATTCATATGCTAATGCAGACTACAGCAGGTTCTGTTCAGGGTCTGCTGTTGTCTGCACCAGCATGTGGTTGGGAAGTCCCTGTTCCATGAAATTATCCACAATGAGTGGCAGGAAAGGTCATAATTCCATTCATGTCTTTTGTTAATTTTTTTCTACTCCCTCCAGATAAGTATGAACTGGTCCTAACGCATAACTAATTTCTTCTCTGCTTGTAAATATTATTAACATTTAAAGAAAAAGGGTTTTGTTTTCTTTCTTTCTTTTTTGCTATCTAGCATCTAGGTGAATATAAAGCAGTTTGGTGGAGAAGGGGAGGGCTGTTATATTGAAAGTTAAATTTTTGTATTTACAAAATTTTGTATTTTTCCCCTCCCCTCTTCCATCTGGAGAAGAAGGCAGAAAAGGAAAAATTGCTCACCCCAGAGTAGAGAGTGGAGGCTTGCTTAGGTTTAGTTCAGAGCCAGCTAACCTCAATCTGGGTGGGCAACCAAACTCAGCTAAACCAGGTCCCACACTACCTTTAATTTGCCAGGGTGTTGCTAGAGTCTCAAGTGTTTGGCACATATCTTCTGATACAGTGGTAGACTGAACTTCCAGGAGCTTGTCATATGTGCATCTATCACACGCTCCCGGAAATTCAATAAAGCACTGTATCAAACAGTGTGCAGTAATCTGGCAGACGACATTGCAGAGAAATGGCAGGAATCTTTAAAGATCCAGCACTTCCTTGTTTGGAGAGTCCCTTAGATGGATGTGTCAATATGGCTGCATCCAGGCACCACTTGCTTACTACACTGTATTTTGGATATTCTGGAATAAAGCATAGATATAGGATGCATCCCCAAGCAATAAAAAGCCCATTAAAAAGCTTCTTTTGCCTCTGAGTGCCCCCATGCACAGCTTTTCTCTGAGCTTCCAGTGGCACAAAAGGAGGAAGATGCACGGGGGAAAAAGTGCCCTTTAAATAAGACTACCAGAGTACTTTTTGGAAGCCACGGGTATTCCAAGCAACATTGTGCATGGAGATGCTCCGTGGCAAAAGGGGCAGGGATTGGTGGCCAAGATCTAAAAAAAAAGCACCCTGGCTCTGCTGCTGCCGCCGCCTGCACACACAGCCTTAAACATTCACACATCTCCCAGAACAGCAGCACCTTTCCTTCCTTTCCCTTTCTAAAGGTCAGAACTTTTAAAGAGCCAGAATTGCAGAGAATTGCAACATTGTTATCAGGTGTGAAGTGGGTAGATTGCTACAGTGTAACAGCTGCTGTACAGGGTGGATTTTTACAGTGAAATCACTATCTTTGGAAGCAAGCTCTGGATCCCAAAGGGATAAATGGCTCTGGTGGGTTTTGCAGACAGGGGAGATGAACAGAGAACTTGTAAATGTGGCTATTTTTCTTTTGGACTTGTTGGGGGTTGTCTCCCCGGCACCCTATCAAGCAGAGAGGAGGCGGGGAGAAAAAGATGTGGGCAAACAAAACACACTTCCTTGGGGATGGTAGGTGCATTTAAAATGCGTGTTTTACCGAACCTCATGGGGACGCTTATTCCGGAATTGAACGGCACTTTTAAAGTCCACTGGAATAGAGGGACAGTAGAGGAAAACTAGAGAGGCAAATAAGTTGCTTGGGGATGCAGCCATAGTGAAATAAGTAAGAGACTTCTGGATGCAGCCTAAATCCATCAGTCACTAGGAGTTGGGGATTCCTGGAGGCTATCTTTGCCTTCAAACAGATACAACCAGGACATAAACATGAACCTGACAAGATGAATAGTTTTATACTACCAGAACAGAATAATTCTTTTAACAAATACCTCATCCTAATATTCCTCAGTTTCTCCTATCCTAATCTACATCAGTACCTCACCACCTCAGATACATTATTATGTGTTTATGGCTGCTCCTTGGCCTCTCACCTGATAACACAGCACTGATCTCTTTTGTTTCTTTTCATGTTGAAATAACAGGTGTCAGCAATGGCAAAGACGTGCGGTGGCAGTTCCCCAATCCTTTTGTTACAGTAAAGTCGGATTTGTTCCGTTGTATAGAGTGGGAGCTCTTGATATGGGTTCACAGCTACCAAGATGGAGCCTGTGTAAGTCTGCAAATGTTACGACAGAAGCGTAAATGTCCTCTGATAGAAACAGAGCACAACAGAGACATCATGACTTCATCAAATGACTGAATGAGAGCACAATAAAAAAGTCAATGTGAACCTTCAGTACACATTCTGGGGCTCCCATCCACACGTTTAATCAGTACTACTACTGGGACCAGAGCCCTGATCCAGAACATGGGAGGTATTCCGATGGACACCTCCTTTGTTTGGGATTACCAGGGCTCCAAGGCTAGGAACTTTAATTCTAGCTTCTGTGCCATAGCGTGGGTTAATCCAGACCAGCATCAGTGATCCCACTATGCCTCCTTGTGATCCAGATCAGCGGCCAAGGCTATTTTGGGCCCACTGGTCTGGATTAAACAGAAGTAAGTATAAAAAGGACCTGTATTTGTGAGGCCCTGGTGCTTTGCCGCCACTTTCTTCTCCCAAATTAGAGGTTCTCACACCTAGGATTGCCTCTTATACAGATAGAATGTAACTATAAAGGAGGGGAAAAGAGCTAAGAAATCCATAGGAATAAAAGGTATGTCTCAGGATCTAATTGTCTTTCCCACCTTCTTCTAGTAAGCACTGGGAAGACAGCATACTGGATTAAATGATGAACTGGGCCATTCCACAAGGGCATTTCATTATGCTTTTATCTTTTTTTAAAAGTGTGCCACTCAGGTAACAAATTTGTTACTCCTCCCAGTCTATGTCCAGGTTTCAGCAGCTCCAAAGTCTCTCCCAGAACACTATTGACAAGAGCAGTCTATCAGACATTTTGGACTGTTTGCAGTTAACTGCATGCAAGAGTATAACTATACCATTCCACCACAATTAAGTCCGGGGACAGAGGGCGAGTGCTGGTGTAATCTCCAACTTTACTACCAGCACTTGTAGGGTGGACAGTGCGTCCCAGACCTTATGAATCGCCATGGCCATGGCAACTCCTGCCACATGCCTGGCTGCTGCCATGCAATTGTGATGTGGCATGCAACTGCACAACTGCAGCTCCCCTGCCCTGTTCCCATGTAGCATTTGCACTGGAAGAAAGTGCAAACACTATGTTCTGAAGCTACCCAGGAGCTCTCAGGGCATCCGAGGATAATATTTTATTTCTCCACAGCTTTTCAATGACTGGGGACACTTCGTGATGCTCCAGGATGGAGCTGGAACTGTGGCATGCACATGGAGAATCCCAAGAGCAATACTAAATTGTCCATCCCTGTATTGATAATCCTTGAGAGCCTGCATGTTGAATGTATTACCAGGTAGAGACATTCCCTCTTGGACAGTGGGATTTACTTCATATTAAATCATGACAGGGAAAGTGAAAGTGACATAACACTTACGTAGATTTTCTGCTCCTTATAGCGTACAAGAAGGTTGCGCATTATACCAGCTTCATTCATATCTCCAAGGCGTATCATATCTTCAACTCCTTGGACAGATGTGGGGTGCATCTGTCGCACATTACAGATGTTCCGAGATGTGATCCAGTGCTCCTTAAATAGTTTTAACATATTCAACTTCAGCAGTATATTATCCCTAAAGGGATTCTTGGAAAATAACTCTTGAATCAATTTAGAAGAAGATTAAGAATGGCTGATTTTTTGGTCAAAAGGCCAAATCAACAAACCTCAGAAGCCAAAAGACTGCATTCATTGTTGCCAAAAGTAGATGTGGACACCTAACCATTTCACATGTACTCAGGTGCACACATAGACACTTTCATACATGACCTATGCACACCAATCAGTATAGTTCTGACTACAGGATTATCAGGTCCAAAGATATGTAGGGCTGCTTGCAAATGAAACCAAAGGAGTACCCCTCAGTCACCCAGAGGTCCAATTGGTCAAAGAAGAATGTCCCATTCATGCCTCATTCCAGACTTGAGAACAGAGAAAATACACCCTGAGAGAAGATCAGAAATCCCAGCTCTTGGGGTGCCTCTGTTAGCATCTGTCAGCCTGAAGGCACACCAGTACACTGGAATTTTGCCTACCTTTCTGGGACAGGCATGCTAATTTAGATGGCATATTGCAGAAAAGGGTAACTGCTTAAATGCACTTTGCCCTTAAAGATGGACAAAATGGTGGCCTTTTTTGTTGGAAATTGTGCTTCATCTACAGTATGTATGTTGCACCTTAGATCTCTGTGCAGGTTTACCACTTATCTAGCTACTTGGCATCATATGAAACTTTCATTGACTTATTTCAGATATTATCCGTCACCAACCTTGCCTTCATCATCTTCCAGCAGGAACCGTCCTGAGTCAGAAATCTTTACAACTGCCCCAATGGGCACACTAAACTCACTGCCTGAGGGAGATTCCAACCATACATGATCACCCTAGAAAAAAAAATGTAATGGTCAAGTACTTCAATGTTGAGGTCTGCCAGTAGAATAGGACATCTTTAGTCCCCTTTCTTGCTCCATCCATGTGGACACATTGTTCTGGGGCTGGGGGGCAGGGAGGCATGGCCTGTACTGTTCTGGAATAGCATGCAGGCACTAGGCTGCTTGGATCCCTTTCTGGAATGCATTAAAGATACGCGCAGAAAGGGACTTAAACTCATTGTTTTCAAAGGTTACTTTTAGCTGATTTTTAAAAAATCCACACAAGTCATGTTCCTATTACCACGTAAAACTGTTTTAAAATGGTTTGGATCCTCATCGTTCCCATTCACAATCAGTTTTGGGAGTATTTTGAGGATTATTTGGCTATAAAATGGAATAAATAAACACCTGATTTTTGGGGTGTTTTTTTTCTGGTTTTGGCTTTTAAAATGCTTCTTCCTTGTTGTTGTGGGAACACTAGAGCAGTATTTGGGCAAATACATCATGAAATGGATGGGATTTCTCCCTGCAGGTCAGCCCCTTTCAGTTAAAATGTACAGCAGCCATTTCATTGTAGCAATCCACCCACTTCACACCTGATAACAATGTTGCAATTTTGCACAATTCTGGCTGTTTAAAAATTCTGACCTTTAAAAGGGAAAGGGAGGAAACTGCTGCAGGATCTGGGAGATATGTGTATGTTTAAGTATGTGTGTGTGCAGGTGGCAGTGGCAGCAGGGCGAGCCAGCGAGCCAGCCAGCCAGAGGGAACCCCTGCTGCAGATGGTAGCTGTGGAGGTGGAGTGGGAGAACGGGGCTTGAGTTGCTGCTGCTGCCGTGTGCCCTGGGCAATGGAGAGAGGAGGGGAAAGAATCGCTTTCCCCAATCTGTTTTTGGAAGCATTTTAAGTGTTTAGAGTGGGGACAGAAAACTGGGGTTGAATCCGATTGCCAGATGCTGTTTGCTTCCTTTTAATGCACTTTACATATCGATGTAAATCCTGTTGTAAATAGCATTGTATATAGCACTTTATTCCTTGAGTGGGAACTCGCCCACAGAGAGCTATGTGTTATGGATGTTTAACCATTCTGTCAGAAAAATCCAAGGACTGGACTTACTTTTCTGAGAACCACCATCCTCTTTCCAGGTAACACCTGCAGCCTGTATTTAAAGAGAAAAATAGGTAAGAAGGTAAATTTTTGCAGGAAAAACAAATTGTGTTCCAATAAAAATAATAAATAAGAGTCTAAAAAGTACAGTAAAAAAGGAATAATTTTATATTAAAAATAAGAAAAGTGACAGGTGGGATTAGAAAATGTACATAAACTTGATTTGTACAGTTACGATCACAAATTCTTTTGTCTGTACTGAATCTATACTGACTATTCAGTAATTTCTACTGAAAGCATTTGATTCTAAAACCAGGTCTTTGGGTACCCCATTGATACTTCTAGCATTAATTTTGGAAAGAGCCACACTTGTTCTCCACTGCAAAGTCCTGGTTAGCAAGACAGAAGTTTGTTGGTACAAGAAATGTCACGATGGAGCACAGAACATTAAAGAATTAACACGACAAAATGAGGATTTTGCACAAATTTTCCAAAGATCTACTGAGGCCATGTCACCACATAAGTGGGCAGACAACTGGGAGAGCACATCATAATGTGCAGCTCATCATAAAGCTGCAAGCTGTTGTGAGAAGATTATTTTGAACAGGCCGGAAGCCCTGCCCACAGAGGAGAACTTTGCCATCTCTCCTGGGAGTGATCGAGAGGTGGCAGCCTAAACCACCCTGCCCTCAGGGTGACTCTCCAGTATGGCTGGGCATGGACATCTGAGAGATTATGATTCTTTGTGGGTCTGAGGCCTTTTGTCAGCTGCTCTGGACTCTACCTGGTCCCAGCTACACCAGAGACTGTAAAGGATAGCTGCTTATGGCTTTCAGTTGCCAGAAGCCCTGCCTGTGGAGAACTTCACCATCTCTCTCTGTGTGTGTTTGTCTTATTTTGCAATGTTTTGTATGAAGTGCAATTTTATAATTTTATTATGTTTTGATTATTATTTTGCATTGTGTATTTTCTGTTTGTTGTAAACAGCCTTGGGGAAATTTTCTTTTGGAAAGGCTGTATATAAATAGAATGGAAATTAAAAAAAAGTTTTTAATTGCTTTAAACTTTTTTGAGGAAAAGCAAAAGATAAAATATGAATGAATACATCCATAAATATAATTGAATTTCTTAGTGTGTAATATATCCATTATTTTAAAATTGTCAAAAAAGCACTACCAGAAAGGAGAAGAAGCTTGTGGAGAAAAAAAATCCCTGATTCAAATTATTAAATTTTAGACATTATCATTTAATCTTTTTCTGTCTCTTCAATTGTATGTGACCCTATTGCTGCACAAAAGCAGCATTCAGTTGGACTAGCAGCAACTTCCCAAGTATCAGACCTTTCTTCACCTTTTAAAATGAAATCATTAAAGGAAGTGAGAGATACTGCATGCCAGTTCACTTCTGACCTTCATCTATCAAAGCTCTTGTGCATATCCTATAGAATTATTTATTGCCGAATAAGCTGAAAAGAATAATAATTTAAAAATCCTGTAATCCTGGAAGAGCCATGAAATCATCTGGAGAGGTCTTTTGATGACCACACAGCTAGTATACACTGGGAAATAGCTCTCTATCCTCTAAAATGGCCTTTCCCCCCTCATTTATGAAACAGAGTATTGACCGAACGCTAAATGCAAAACCCACTGGGACCTTGTAAGACTTGGAGCTAGTATGATTTCCATACTATAGTCATCGTTGGAAAACAAACAAACAAAGATCACACACAAGAAAATAATTTTGGAAAGCTTTTTCTATCTTAGCTATACTGAGGCAGCACATGGTGTTAGGTACACCCTTTCTCAGAGGGTTTCTTTTCCAATAAGTGAAATTCAGTCTCATCCTTATAACTTACGAATTGCTTAAAAGGACGTGTGGTACTATCTCAGAAGGTGGCTCAAAGGATTCCAGAAGCCAGTTGCTCCCTCGCTGTCAGATTCTAGCCCATTTTTGTCAAAACTACATTAAAAACAAAAGCAGAAATGTGATTACCTGTCCAGAAGAAGAGGCTGTGAGGTTTTACTTCTCAAAAATAATAGAGGCAATAGAGGTAATGGTAATAGACGAGAGAAATATCGCTGCCTTTATGAAAGAGGAAATGACCAAGGTTCTCTTGTGCTTATCTATTAGAGGACTTTGTCCCCAATTTAGAGCATATTGTATTTCTACCACACCACAGGGTAGGCGTGGACCTTCTGGGTGCTTCCGCATTGGACCCTTAACACACATTAAGTACCCATTAAGGATGGATTTCTAAAACAACGTCTGCACTACAACACACGTTAGAGACACATGCTTCCGCACTGGCTCACACGCAATGTGTCTCTAATGTGTGCTAAGTGCCCCTAAAACGGTTTCCCAGAAGACTACATTGAAGGTAGTCTTAATGTGTACTTAATGTGTACTTCCGCAGTTAAGACAAATCCGTTTCGGATGTGTTCGCACTGCGAAAGGGTTCCTAACTGGGCCCTCCCCTTGCCCGCCGGAGAAAGCATGGTGGATCGCGGCTTCTGGAGCCAGAGGGTCTTCCCCTACCCCACCCCCCATCCCACCCTGGGGAGAGTGCGAGCGATCCCCTCCTTACCTTAACGCAGCCAGGCTGATTTTGGCTGCGGGGGTCCCAGTTCCCTTTGCACCTGCGTCCGGCATGCCTCCCGATTGGCAAGGACTGTGCCTGGCTTCAGGAGGCTCTCTGCGCAGGTGTGCAGCTCTGGCCAATCTAAGTCGTCCTTCCGTCGTGTGTGTGGAAGGACGAGGGGTGGGTAGATCCGTATCTATTAGATACGGATCTACCCTTGTAAATCTGGATCTACCCTGTGTCTGGATTTAGTAAATCCGGATCTACTGGAAACCAGATTTACTAAATCCAGAAGAGGTAGATCAGGATTTACTGAGGTAAGTGTGGAAGCACCCAAAGAGCAGTAATTAATGGCTTCACATCCAATTGGAGGAACGGTTCAAGCAGAGTGACACAGGGGTCTGTCCTGGGTCCAGTGCTATTCAACTTTTTTATAAATGAAGGGATGCAGAAGACACAAAGCTAGGAGGGGTTGCTAACACTAGGGAAGAGAAGGAGAGGATTCAAAAAGATCTAGACAAGCTTGAACAGTGGGCTGAAACTATTTAATAGGGACAAATGCAAAATCCTACATCT
This sequence comes from Aspidoscelis tigris stejnegeri, assembly GCA_023333525.1. NCBI lineage: Eukaryota > Metazoa > Chordata > Lepidosauria > Squamata > Teiidae > Aspidoscelis > Aspidoscelis tigris. The sequence continues at coordinate 50,218,080 of JALMGA010000002.1, read as the reverse complement.
TGGTAAGAAAAGTGATAAAAATGAATACAGAACGGGAGGAATCTGGCTGAGTATTAGCACAAGTGAAAAGGATCTGGGGGAGAATCCCCACAGCAAGCTTATTTTGAATTCAAAACATTTTCAATACCCGCAGACCCCACGTCAGTTTGGCTTAACATGCTTTACGCGTGTTAAATCGCCCCAAGGCGTTGTAAATGTTAATCCTCATTTCAACAGGTCTCACTCTGGTTCGTGCGCTTGAAACGTTTTACATTATTTGCTGTGGGAACCGTTCCGTGTTAAGGGATGAGAGTTTCCCTCCCCCAATAGCTTGCTTCCAAAGCAAGCTGTAAAATCCACTGCTTAAAGCTACACTGTAGCGATCGAACCACTTCATACCTGATAATGATCTTGCCATTGAAAGTGCTGACCTTCTAAAAAGGGAAAAGAAACAAAAGCAGCTGCCGGTTTGGGGAGATGTGTGAATGTTGAAAGCGAAGGGGGCTTGAGTTGCTGCTGCTGCATGCCCTGAGCAATGAGGAGAGGAGGGGAAAGAATTGCTGGCTGCCCGCTGCCGTTTTTCCTCCATCCATGAAAGCAGCAGCCACCCAGCCACCCAGCTAGGCTCCATGAAGGGGTCCCTTATGGGTGGTGCATTCATGCCAGGAGGAAGAGGGCAGGGCAGCCCCAAAAAGCGATTTTAAAAAGTAGCCACTGGAGTCCCCCCTTGAGTCACGTACATCCTCAGACTCTGGATTGAACGCGATTCTGGCTGAAAGTAATGGGATCAGGCAAATTCGTTTGCATCCGGTTCTGTTATTTCGGTTTAAGGAAACTGAATTAAGCTTCTAATGGGGATGCGGCCTGGGTGCACCAGTTGATCACAGGATGAACATGAGCCAATAATGTGATGCAGCTGCAAAAAAGCAAACACCATCCTAGGATGTATCAAGAGGAGTATAGAGTCTAGGAATTATTCCTCTTTACTCTGCCTTGGTCAGACTTCATCTAGAGTAGTGTGTCCTAGGGATGTGCACAATTTTTTTTTTGTATTCAATTTTTATTTAATTGAATGCAAGAAAATTCATATTCATTTGAAGAGATCTCCTTTGAATGTGGTAGGATTCATATTCGATAGCGGTCTTCAAGTATCTGAAGGGCTGTCACAATGCAGAGGGTTCATCCCTATTCTCACTTGCACAAGATGGGAGGACTAGAAACAACGGGATGGAACTTCCTTGAATACAGATTAGATATTAGGAAAAACTATAGGTGTGATTATGGCCCTATTCTTTTCTATACCTTTTCTTTATGGACTTTCCTGAATGGAAAGTCCACAAATACAAGGGACAGAAATGAAATGGTGTGAGCAGTCAGACCTGAAGGTGGACTGAAGAAGGTTTAAAATGAAGGTGTGACCAAGGCCTCTGAGTCAACCTCACTTGAGGGACCAAATTCAACTTTAATAGGTGCAACCAAGGAAGGGTAGCCTATTTCCCATTAAGTCACCTTTCTGGAACTTATTTCCATCAAAATACATTGGTTTGGTGACATGCACGAATGTTCATATTCACCCTTTCTTTGCACAACCCTAGGCAGAGTGCTGGGCTTTCCCCAGTTCTTCTTTTGGCAGTATGAGTTTTGGTGATTATTTAAAGACATGGGTCTGTCCCATCTCCTTTTTTCCACTGCTAACCAAGGTCGCACGTCTACTGGCAGTAATGTCTCACTGCTACTTTAGGAGGACTCTCACTTTCTCTTTTAAGCGTGCTCCAGTTCAAAGATGGCTAATGTCTGCATGATCCATTATGTTCAGTGTGGTCACCTGTATCTAACATACACTTGACTCTGGCCACCCTCAAAAAGCTACCAAGCTGCTGCATTTCCATTTGTGGTGACATGAGGCACACATAAAAACATAAAAGAAGCCCTGCTGGATCAGGCCACAGACCATCTTGTCCAGCATCCTGTCTGACACCATAACCCACCAATTGCTTCTGAGGATTCTCAAGCAGAAGACAAAGGTAAATCCTTCAACTGCTCTCACCCCCTGCAAATGGTCTTTAGGGGCATCTTGCCTGCCTCTTCAACCTGAAGGCAGTACGTAGGTATCTATTCTAGTAGCCATTAATACACCTATCCTTAATTAATTTACCCTGTGACAAGCAGGCCACCCCTGCAAACAGTGTGATCACCATTAAATATGCCCTCGTGTAAAGGCGTTGATTTCACATTCTCTGGAAGAACATCTCAATTACCACACCATTGGGTATTTCTGCACTCCAAAATGGAGCCAGAAAGGTGCTCACCCTCAGGGCCATATCCCTGGTCACATGGAGACACGACCTAAACTGATTCTGACCCTTGGTACCATTTCCTTCTAATTTGCACTGCCAGTAGGTACAACCAGCTATGCATAGGTATTTGTACCTCTGCACATAACCATCAATGGGAAAAATGCCTGTCCTGATCTCCATTTTGTCTCCCAACACCATAGCTCTCTTGCTAGACATGAGCAACGTAAAACAAGAAAGCAGAATTACATAGAGACAAACTTTTAAGAGGAAGAAGATTCAGTTCCTCTAAATCCAGAAATCTGCCTGGTGCTAACAGCATTCAAGTCTTTAGCATCTTATCAGGTACCACCATTGCTCTGATGGGACTTTCTTAAATTATTACGCTTCTTAAATCTCCTTATGCTTCTCCATCATTTAAATTTCACACAGTGCCTCTAATCTACTGTAGCCCTGGAATGCCGTCAAGATTTATTTATTCAAGTGCCAAGACACAGTTACCTAGTGGGCAAGACCAGCATTTTGCTCGTGGCTTAACCAGAGAAGTTCCAATATTCACTGCATCTATTTGGACTGTCTACTGAGCTGAATGTTTGTTTGTTATTATTATTTTTTACTCTGTGCATATTTTTTTCTTTCACTAAGCACTAATTTTGTTTCCTTTGCCAGGAATCTATTCTACCCTAACTGCATCCCTGCTCAAGCAATTTTTAAAAATTGTTCCCTTCCAAATAACTCTTTTTCTGTTTATATTTGCTTATCTGAGTTGCTGTAAAATTTATTTAGCTCTTGTAGCATTTGCTTTTTCAATGTCAAATTTTCTGATTTTGTTACAGTAGCAGATAGAGCCAACAAACCTATGGGTCATATAAATTAGCCAGCACAATTATCATGGGAGAGTTCTGCAAAATTCAAGACAATAAACAAAAGCAGTGAAGAACAAGCCAATAATGAACATGCTGAACCACATGATTCTGAGCGCATCATTAATCCTTCCTCAGTCAGGATAATTAATAGAAGTTAATCTACATGAATCTATATGATGGAGAGTTTAACAGCTACTTAGTCCATGCCCATCTGTATATATATAAAAAAGCTTAAATAACTCATAACCCTGCCTCCTATGTCATTCTCTTTGTGAAAATTCTGAACAGTTTTTGCTCCTTGTAAGTCACATACACTGAATAAATATCATTCTCAGCCTCAGTGGCACTTACAGGGATTCAAACAAATCTAGTCCTGGATGTAGAATTATTCACTAACAAAACATCTAAAGTATTTTCCTAACTTCCCTGAGCACCTTACCTGCAGCTAAATTAGTTTTCACCTGGCTTGGTCATGTTGCTGTGAAAGGAATGAAAGATAATTCTTGGATGCATGGTATTGCACACCTACACATGCAAACAGCATCAAGGTGGAGTTTCGTGCTCCTAGTATTACAAGCTAGGTCATTTGTCCTTGCTATGCAATCTCATTAGGACCTAAGTGACATCCATCCTTTTATCTGGAATTCTTCCAACAAAGCATTAAACACAGCATGTAGCACCAGGTATGTTGTGCCAAGATCTCAAGAGAGCAGAAGATTTTTCTGAGGGCATTTTTGCAGTTACCAGCTGGAGTGGTTCCATCTGCCCACTTATCAGGCATGCCTGCATTGCTCTGTCACCGCAGTTATCCTGGAATGTGGGCTAACCCCTTTCCAGCATGATCCAGCTGTGCATTGCTAGATTGCTCCTGGAGACGTAGTTTCATATGCTCCCCTTCTTTCACGCGCAGGGCAGGGAGTGGGTGTGGCTCCACAGCTGCCAGATTGCCATGGCAATTCCAGGCTCTAACCAGATGTTGCTTCAGACATTATCTCACACTGCAAGCAGTGATGGCCAGATACAGGGCTAGTTTAGCGCTTGTAGTGCAAATGGTCACCACCACACTGGATCCTTATCAGCCTGGCATTTTATTGTTATACCAGGCCAGCAAGTGCAGATCTGAGGGATTTTCGCACTGCAACGCGTTCCGTGTGGAACGCGTACAGGCGGGAAGCTTAAGACACTTCCGGGCGCCTTTACCATTCACACACAGGCGCACCGGAACGCGTTCCGGCGCGCCTGTGTGTGAACGGTAAAAGCGCCCGGAACTGTCTTGGCCCGGCAAAGGCCGGCCAGGGGCGGGGATTCGTCCGGCAGCGCTGCCGCCCATTGGGTGAGAGCACCCAAGGGGCGGGCAGCGCTGTCAAGCCACCCGCCCCGTGCTTCGTGCCAGCTCTACAGGCCCGGATCGGGCCCGCGGGACCTGGCACGAAGATGCCCAGGCACCCGGGCACCCATCATGGGGCCCGGGGCAAGGCCCCTATGGGGCAGGACCCCTTTGAAGATCAGAGCCCCTGGCTCTGATCTCCAAGGGCTCGCCCCGCGCCCCGATCTCGCCCATCTACGGGCTGCAGGCGCCTGGATCTAGGCGCCTCCAGCCCGCAGATGAGTCCCCCGCCCCCCCCAGTCCCCAAAACCCCCACCCCAACCACCCTCCGGCCTGGATCGGGCCGATCTTTGCTCTGTGGGTGCCTACATTGAGGCACCCACAGAGCGAAGATGTTTCCCCCCCTCCCCCAGGGCCCTGGGAGGACGCGCGCATGACGGATCACCTACCTCGTGGCCGTCCAGCATCTGACTGAGGGTGGCATTGTGGGATCGCGCAGGACGCAGCCCACCTAGCCCCCCTATTGGGCACCCACAGAGCGAAGATCGGCCCGATCCGGGCCGGAGGGTGGTTGGGGTGGGGGTTTTGGGGACTGGGGAGGAGGGCGGCTGACGGCAGACAGCCGCGATGAGGGCGGGAGGGACCCTTGGGGGACCGGAGCGATGCGCTCCGGTCGACCAAGGCGTTCCTCGCCCCCAGCCAGCCCAACATCGGCCTCCTGCCACCCCGGAATGGGGCTGCAGGAAGCCGGTGCTGGTGGCTCCCCGGCTTCGGCAGCCTGATTCGGGCTGCCGGACCCGGGAAGGAGCCACGTCCCGGCGGCCGTCGGAGGCGACAGATGGGACGCACCGAATCGGGGTTCCCCTGTCCCATCTGCCAGGGTCACTGACCCAGGCAGATGGGAAAGGGGAACCCCAATTCGGTGGGTCCCGTCTACCGGCTTCGCCGCGCCAGCGCGATCGCCGGCCCGGCAAGTCGGGCCCTGGGGGCGTGCCGACGGCTGTCAGGGAGAGAAGCGTGCGAACGCTTCTCTCCCGGAACGCACCGGGGCGGCTCGTACGCGTTGGAACGGATGCAGAGCACTTTAAAGTGCTCTGCATCTGGAACGCGTGGAAGACAGCTCCGGACACGAGGCGGCGCAAGCCCCGCTCGGGCAATGCGAATGCCTCGTCCGGAGCTGTCTTCCACGCGTACCGGAAAGGCATGTGCGAAAAGGCCTCTGGTCTAAGCATTCCTTCATTTATGACAGCACTCTGTAAAATTTAAAAAAGCTAATTAAATTGAGCTTTATAATGTCTGTAAGTTGCCAGCCTTCCTGATTTTCATAGGACATACATGAAACTAGAATCCTGCCTGGTATGTTTATAAGCATGTAGATACTATTTTTAAAAACCATTTGTTACTGCCCTGGAGTAGATGTGCATGCTAGGAGTAGGAGGGAGTGCTGCAACATAAAAGGCAAGTAATCCAGGACTTAACAGTTGGCATTATGTGGTTGCAACATCAGTGGGAGGTCCTGCCCTAGATCTGTTTCTGAGATCTGTCTGTTCAAGTACAACAAAAGCACAAGCGAGGACTGTAAGGATTTTAACACTATCAATTGTTATGCTTCTCTTACTGATCTGATTACTGATCTTTCACCACAATAAAAATCCGAATTATGGTTATGTATCTCTTTACTGGAATGGGTGTTGGAGGTACGGTTTATAGTTACTCTAGCCATTTATTTATTTTATTTTTATACTGCTCTGCAATGAAGGCTCAGGGCAATGAACAGATAAAACAGAAAATTTTAAATTATTATTTTAAGATCCACCAATAACACGGGTGGAGAGAACATAATTAAGACTACTTAGCAAAGGCCTCAGGGGACAGAAATGTTGCTTTTTTCCTAAATGCCAAAAGGTGAACAATGGTGAAAAACAACAATAAAAAGGTGAACAATGGAAAAGTCTGGTGTATTTCTGAGGAAAGACCCTTCCAGAGCTTGGGGGGCCATCATGGAGAAGGCCCTCTCTCTAGCCAGTGAGCTAGCACCCTCAAAGAGGAATAGTATTTCTGTAGGTACCTTCAGGTGGCAAGAAAGCAACTGCAGGATCTAAAGGAGATTCCACAACATGTCACGTTGCCTATGCCAGATGTGGGATGCAATTCCAGGCTTTTACCTGTGTCTGGCTCTTTCTGCGCTTGGCCTTATTCTGGAAGGTATCTCAAAACAGAGGTCTGTTGTCAATATGCTAATACAGACTATAACAGACCTCACTAGCATGTGGATAGCAGTCACCTTTTCTGGGATATGTTCCAGAATAAAGCCAAGTGCAGAAAGGCCCTCTGACTCCTAGAATATTGCATGGAATATTTATTCACTGCCACCCTAGAGCAGATAGGAAGTTGGGCTAGTCATATTCAGCATATTTATCCCAGACTTCTGTGAGATCAGTATCCAGCCAAATTGTATTCTAAGGATTTTAAACATTTTTAGTTCTGACATAAAGTGCTCAGACAATTCTGCACAGTTTACAACCTTTCAAAGGAGCAGACTGGTTTTTGGACATTCCTGAGTCTTAACTTTGCCCCTCCCGCATCTAGTAAAGACAAGGAGGTGCCTTTCAGATAAAAATGTGCTTCCCTGTACAGTATTTGGACTGAATGTCTTGATGTACTAATGGTGCAGTTAGAGTAACATGACGGACACACACTGTGAACCAGTCACTTGAGCCAATACTGCCATAGACAGCAGCCCTCCTTAATTAAGTTGCCTTTGCAAGCTTTTGTTTTGCACGATTTCCTAATTCCTACCATGACCCTGGGGGACAAGGACTGCTCACGTCCGTGACATTCCTTACGTCACACACGTTCCCTGGGTGGTGCTAAAGAGCAGTCACCATCTAAAACCTTGAAGTTGCGGCAACCAGTCTTAAAGGATCTCCTGGTTCTATCACATTGTTTAATTTTAAACTATGTGAATTTGTCATATAAATAAATAAACCATGACTCTGAGAAGAACTCATTTCTTGCCTCTATCGGCAGTTGGGAACCTCTGTGAAATATCCTGGTAAAGACACAGAAGTGGTTTCCCTTGTACTACTTCCAGGGAGAGGCCAGGGAAATCAAACCAGGAACCATCTGCTTTTCAGCCAGTTTGCTCCACCACGGAGCAACCACTCCCTGCACGGACATAGCCAGGCCAATATCCTCTATCAAGTTGGCAAAGAGCTGCCAGGGATTGTGCCCATGTGATCCTGCAGAAGGATTGTGCCTCTGTGATCCTGATCCTTGTAGTTCAGCAACCTAAGGCTAATCCTAGCTCCACTTTCTTGGAAATAGCGCCACTGTGGGTGGGATCTTTCCTGGAAGGTTTGGTTACATTGTACACAATCATATGAGTTATTTTTTGCTTTGGACAAAGAGCACGTCAGATCAAAGAGTAAACGACGCTACATTGGTACCCTTCTCCTCCTTCTCTCTCGCGAGAGGAATGACGTCATTAAATATGTTTGCAAAGGCACATAACGTTTACAATAATTGGATAGGATCCTATTAGCGTCACATACCGGGAGGAGGTCCTGCTAACATAGTCAATTATCAGTGGACTACAACTCCCATCATCCTCCTTTATGGCAATTTCTTCTGGGGCTTATGGGTGTTGGAGTCCAAGAATATTAAACCCATAGATATTTATCAGTAAGAGAAGTTTTTTCTCTTCTCATCGCGGAAAAAGACGACAGGGCGAACCACAAATGAGCAATTATGGATGTGGTGGTCCTGTTGTCAGTAGTATCAAAACACTTCCGTCTTTATCAGTTCCGTCCCACCCTGGGGTGGAAATTCAGCAGTAGCAAAATATGGTGTGGGGTTTTTTAAAATCGTTTTTTACATTGGACCCAACAGCAGCATATGTCTTCGCTACCTCCACCTCCTCAGTTTCGTGTCTCTGATTACTATTAGCTAAACTAGGACTTAGTGTAGAACATGCAAGATTTAAAATCTCGCACATACGTATGCATTCATGCACATAAGTAGAAAGTGAGCCTTCTGCAAACAATTAAGCGCCTGAGTTTTAAGCTAGGAGCAGGTAGAGAATCTCTAATGACTGATGCAATGTGCTGAACATCCTGGGCATGGAAGCGCTAGAGCAAAATACCTGGAAAGCAGAGGGTTATTGGGTCTATAACCACCTTCCTCCTGGAAGTAGGCAATGGCGAACCACTTCTGTTTCTCTGCCAAGAAAACTGTCCATAGAAATGCCCATGTAGTCAACAAGGAGTCATACACAACTGAGTGTCATCCAACCACCTCAAAACGTTCTTGGTCCTTTCTGAATTGATCCAGATCATGAGGAAGGCAAGGGCTGGATGAGTGCCATCTGCATGGATAGTACTAATCCAGATTAAGCTCCCTGTAGGTGCTCCTGCGGCTGGAGCACATTATAGCCCACTGCACTGAAAATACTCCATGATCTGGAAGTACTAGACAGTAAGGCTTTTCTGCACAGCTCTGTGATCTGGATTAAGGCCCTTAAGACAGATTATAGAAGTGATAAATGGGGTCTACACTAGGGGTGTTTTTCCACTGTCACTAGAAGTACCCATTAAGTACTCATTAATGGGTACTTAATGGGTACTTTTAGTGACAGTGGAAAAACACACTAGATATGGATCAAGAGCCACTTGATCTGGATCTAGTTCTGTGTTGCGCATTTGGCTCCAGGGTAGGGACTCCTCGATCCAGATTAACATGTAGGATGAGGAGACCGCAATGTGGATCAGAGGCTCTCTGATCTGGATCTAGAGCCTCGTGCAGAAAGGCCCCTAAATGCACTAGTTTAGGCTGGCACCCTGAACCCTCGGACCTGAGTTGCTCTTTAACAATAAGTATCAGCAAGCCTTTCCCCTTTCACATCCTCTCGCATCTGGTAATATGAAAACGATAGGTTCTTAACAGGCAATTATTTGTTTTAAATAAAGAACTAAGCATGGGAGGAGGGCTGTATTTTGAGAGACCTGCACTGCGAAAGCCCTGGTTCAAATCCTGCACTTGGGCTCATGAAACCTGGTGACTGATCCCAAGCCGCTGGATTTTGTTTTAAAACTGTCTTATTGGCCGCCATCATTTCAACAGCGAACAATTCAAGAATAGTTAGAGCAGATCTCTTTTAATAATTGTACTTTTTTTGGGGGGGGGGCAGAGAAACCATGAAACGCCATTTATAAACAGGAGGTTGTCTATGTCTTACTAGAGCTAGGACTCGAAAGGCGCGCATGCGCAACAAATGCCTCTGACTACCACGGGGCGGTGCCATTTCGAGGCCGCGCACGTTCTTACGTAGCACGCGGGGGTGGATGGGTAGGATATGGATACCGCGACTTCCGGTTTGGGAATTGAAACTGGAAGGTTATTTTCTTCCTTCTTTCCCTCGCTGCTTACCGGGTGTTACGCTCCGAGCCGGCGCCCGCCGCCGCCCCCGGCGCCCCGCCCCCTACGCTGATCGCTCGCAAGTAGTGGGCGGCGGGGCTATGGAGACGGAGTTTTACGGTGGAGAACAGTCAGGTACAGTCGGAGGCTCCGGGAGTGGGGTTCGCCCGGGTTAAGTACGTGCCGGACTGCGTTGTCGTGGGAACGGTGTGGTACAGACACGAGTTCGGTGGTGAGAATCGGGAGCCCGTGAGCATCAGCCCGTGAGAGGCGCGGCTTGGGTCCCTCGTTCCTTATTTACAAGCTATCCAGCCTCTCTTGGTCGTGGGAAGAGCGCAGCGCGTGTTACAACAGACACGTAACCCGAAATAGACCCAAGATCTTGTCAGGATGATCATCACGTTACCATTTCGGACGAGCCGGCTCATTCTAAACGGGGCGCATCTGTGAGCAGCGGGGTATGGGGACCCGTGTAGTTAACAGCTGAATCCCCGTAATATAATTCCTGCTCACAGTGATAATTTCGAGGTGTCAATGTGCTGCTTTGAAGGCAATGGCGAGTGGTTTCCTAATGCTTTCCTCCGGGGTATTTTTTAACTTCCCGGTCTCGCCTAGGGCGTGTGGTGTTGTTCCTAGATGGTCTCCATCGAAGTATTAGCCAGGCTGATCTTTGTTTAGCATCCGAAATCCGGCAGGATCAGCAAGCAACAGTCGAAATGTTTGCTTGCTCCTGATGTGTCACCAGTGCATTTTTTTCCTATAGGAAATCAGTCAATCAAGTTTGAATCTGAATTGACATTTCTGCATCTGAATTACGTACTTATCTGATGGAGCACCGTTTTCCGTACAGATCTGCCCGGGTATTGAGATCTCAAGGAAGGGGCCTTCTTGTAGTTCCTTCTCTCTCAGAGATGCAAGGGGTAGGGACATGCAAGAAGGCCTTTTCAGTGGTGGCTCCTAGACTCCGGAAAGCTTCCCTGTGGGGATTCATCAAGTGCTTACATGGTGTGGGTTTTGGCACTGGTTTGCCCAGGCCTTTGATGTTTAACTTCCTCTGTGTTTACTACTTTCAGGGAGGGTGGAAGGGAAGCAGAGAGGATTATATTTTAAAGGCATTTTGAGTATATTTTAATGCATGATTGCTGTTGTTGTGACCTGACCTGGGACCTCTTGGTGAAAGATGGGATATAAATTCTTAAAAATAAACACACCTTTAGGTTTCTGAAAACAGACTTACTCAGAAATGAGCCAAAAGCTCATTTAGATTCCTTACTATTATTGGGACCCCTATACAGTGCCTCAATCTTGTACACATATAGCAAGAACATGTGTCTTTTCCAGGTGGCACCACTGTGCCCAGCTTTTCCTTCTGTTTATTATCTATTGTCAGCTGAAATGATATGTGAAGTCCAGAAAATGATTGAATAGCCATTAAGCTGACTCCTGCAGAAGTGTCTGCTATACATTCTTCAGGTCTTCTATTGGCTTGTCTGCTTCACATTGATTCTCACATATGAAGTACATTTGGTGTTGCTGGTCAGATATACACTGTTGTTCCTCAATGTTCATCAAGAACAAACAGCATGCTGTTGAATCAAATTTGGCATATTTTATCTTAAGGTGATACTTCCTGAAAGTACATCTCATGAAATATTTTGTACATTTTGTGTTTGAGTACAGTGTGCAAAATGTACAGATAGAACTATCCTTCATCTGGTGAGATCCAGAAACGTTCCTTCATACTTTTGAAAATTGTGAGCACCATTAACCATTGGGCAAGATTCTCTTCTTTCTGTGTGTTATACAGTTGCCAGTACCACTAGATTGTAGAACCATATGTTTTACATGTTTGCAACTAGCTATAGCATTGAAGTTTGGGTTTTTAGCTTTTTCATTCAGTGAGATTTTTCTTAGCAGTAATTATAATTTTTCAGTTGTGGTATTGTACTATATACAAACGTTTATTTCACTTGTTAGTTTTTAAGAATATCACCAATACTAGCATTCAATCATTGAATTTCTGTTTGTTGATTTTACTATATTTGAGCACTAATAAAAGGTCCTTACCATTGTTATCAAACTTAATCCTGACTTTTAGCAGATGATGGTGGAGCGACACCTGTACAGGATGAACGTGACTCAGGATCAGACATGGAGGATAATGGAAATGAACAGCATTCTGGATCAGAGAATGGAAGTATAGAACAACATTCAGAGGTAGATGCAAAATATTTATAAGAAGCAAATAACTGTACCTTATATTTAGAAGAAATAAAAATTTCCACATGACTTCCTAGTAGCATAGTGGCACCATAGACTTTAATCCATAATGTGAACCTCTGTAGCTCTCAGTTTTCCATAGGCACCTTTACATGCATGATATTGTTTAGCATTGCACAATAGCCTGTGGGAATCAGAATGTAATGTTATATGACAAATAACTGTATCTTAGCATTTTAAATCATTTTACTTTTTAAAATAAGATTCTTGGAAGAATCAATTAGTTTCTGAAAACAGCTATTGCTTTTCTGTGTACTGTAATCTATGTAGGTTAACCACAGTGCACGTATATGGGTGTTTATCCGCTAGCACTAAGTACCCATTGAAGCACCCATTAAGGACCCATTTGGCTGAGAGCCGGATGACCCCATTTCCACTACAGACCCCATTAGAGACACATCTGTTTCCACCACAGCTAGGGAAAATCGGATCATATAATCCGGATTTCCTGTAGACCCCATTGGGGTTTTCAGCCATTAAATCTGGATTTTAGGGAGCCTGTTTCCACTACACTTGGGTAATGGGGTCTAGAGGAGGCTGGGGGGGAGGCACCCATGGGGGGGTGCCCCAAACTCAAGACTTTGAATTCCCTTTGAAGCTGGCTCTGAAGTCCCTCCGAAGTTGCCTTTGGAGATTAGCACAGGCTCCGAAGAGAACCCCTCGCAAGATCTAATGCAGCTGTCAAAGGCTCTGGAGCTTGCACTAATCTCTGAAGGCATCTTTGGAGGGACTTTGGAACTGGCTCTTGCAAGCGGTTCTCTTCGGGGCCTTTGCTAATCTCCAAAGGCAGCTTCGGAGATTGCACTCCCTGTCCCCCAAAATACCTGGGGTGACAGTCAGACCCCTCGTGGGTAGATCCAAATTTGCAAATGGGTGCTCTGGTGTTTCCACAGCAGGCAGGCTAGCACCCATTGCTGTTGGGTGCTAGACCACCCATGGAAACACATTGGGTACTTCCCTTAATCTCGATCTACTAGATCTGGATTAAGGGAAGTACCCATTCCTTAGATCCAGATCTTCTTAGATCCGGATTAAAGGAGCTCAGAGGAAAAACATCCTATGTTAGGTGAAATCTAAAAACTAAAGTAACTAAGCTGAAAATAAAAATTTGAAATAAATTTTCTAAAATCTTCATCTGCTCATTATTTGTTTAGCAGTACCCTAAGTAGCTGACGGCTACTCTTGAGTAACCATTGGGTTTTACAGAAAACATATAAAGCTCTGTACACATGAATAAACTGAGATATCTATGTAAGGTCACATGCAAGCATTGACTGGGCGGTGGGGTTGAATTCTGGAGAACTGCCTTCACAGTGCATTTGATGGGCATTGTTGCACTTTCGAATATGTATAATGAAAAGAGATCATTGTGCTAACACCCATAGTGCATCAAAGATTTGTGCTTGTTTATTCATTTATGTAAGCCATTTCACCTACATTACTTTTTGATAGAGTTCAGTTTGTGCCTGCCTGCTTCTCTTACGTTTGCCTTCACCTTCCATTTTTGTAGTTTGTCTGAAATTATGAATCTCTTCTTTCAGAATGAACTTAGTGATGGTGAAGATGACAGACAAAATAGCCAGCACCCCATGACAGATTCTGAGAATGAAGATATTCCAAGACAAAAGCACAGTGATTCTGACAATGAGGAGGCTCCAAATCATAATGCCACTGATTCAGAAAATGAAGGGACTAACAGAGGTAAGGAAAGTGGTTCAGATAATGAAGACCAGCCAGTTCACAACGCCAGCGATTCTGAGAATGAGGATGCTGTAAATAATCAGGCCAGTGATTCTGAGGCAGAAGAACCTCTTAAAGGACATGATAGCGATTCTGAAAATGAGGAGCCCCAGAAGCCCTTGGGCAGCGATTCTGAAAATGAAGGCTCACCCAAGGGTCATACGAGTGACTTAGAAATTGAGGAGCCCCAGAAACGTCCAGCCAGTGACTCAGATAGTGAAGAGCCCCCAAAAGCTCACGATAGTGACTCTGAAAACGAAACAGCACCAAAAGCTCACGATACTGACTCTGAAAATGAAGCAGCACCAAAAGCTCATGACAGTGACTCTGAAAATGAAATGGCACCAAAAGCTCACAGTAGTGATTCTGAGAATGAGGAGCCAAAGATGCCTCCCAGTGACTCTGAAACGGAAGAGGCTCCCCAAAAGACACCAGAACTAGAGTCTGGGGACAATAACAAAGAAAATGATAAAGAGGATGACACAGAGAACAGTACTCATATTTCAGACAACAATCAAATAGGAAAAAGACTTCAGGACACTGACAGCGAGGAGGAAGACAGTCCTAAAAAACAGAAAATAGCAGACAGTGATGACGAGGAAGGGAAAGAAGAAAAATCAACAAAGAGGAAAGCTACTGTCCTCTCAGATAGTGAAGATGATGAAAAAGCACGTAAGTACTTGTTTACAACTAGTGTATTGCATTACCTGATTTTGCTTCCCTTGGGGCTCAGCAGTTGGCAGTCCCAGCTTGAGGTGTGTGGCCTCCATTGAATACTTGTCTGCTCTGTGATGGGACTCCGTCAGAATTACATTTTTTTTAAAAAAATTGTATTATTAAATTACTAGTTAAACTCAGAACTGTATTTAAGTTACTAAAGTATAACAAATCCACTAAATACAAATGTCTTATCATTACTTACGCATTGTTTCTACTTTACACATTTCTTCTGCATGATTTCTTACTAACTTTACCTGAAATTATATTAGGCTATATTTTGCCTAAACTCTTAAATATGTACTTAAAGTCTTATAAAGTCTATGTAAAGTAAATACTAATCCATTTACTATCTTTCCCTCTACATTGTGGAGGTCAGGACACCTCCACAAGCTATACACTTGTATGAGTACTTCACATTTCACTTACCTTATGTGAGATGCTTTTATCATATTCACCTACCAGAAGATACAATAAAGACACAGTAGGTGAAATATATAAAATGCCGTTAAAAGTAAAAGTGGATACATTGAAGTCATTATATGATATGTGGAGTATGGATATTTGGAAAATTTGGAAAGATGGAAATGATACAATGGCTGAAACAAATGGCAAATATTAAGAATACTAAAACTAAAAAACAATATATGAAACTTATAGGCCATTGGTATAAAACACCATGCCAATTATCTCTGTTTATAACAAGGCAATCTTTGAGCTGTCCGCACAGTTAATAGAGAACTTTTGAGTCTGTTCAACAATACGGAACTTTTGAGAAGTCCAGAAAGAGATTTGTTTAGTATTAGGGAAACAGATGGATCGGTCATGACAGGTATGAGTCACAAGTAATAAGCCAAATGGATTTGAATAAAAAGGATAAATATTTATGCAGACAATTATTGAAACCCTAACCCTAGCCCATGCAGTTAATAACAAAAGGCTGGAAAGACAAAATAAATGGAACATGGATGAAAGGTATTACTAACTTTTGACTTTATGAGAGAGAGAAGAGGAATGTGTAATGGATATATTCATAAAGCGTTATGGGCAAGAAATGGGATCCTATGATTAAATATGTTCAGAATCTTGTGGCTAGTGAATGTGGTAAAAATGGCTGCTGCAGGTACCATTTCTTTCACACAAAAGGAGAGGAGAGTAAGCAATATATGTATTAAGGCTGTAAACAAGGCATGATTATTGTTGATTTTGTGTACCATATAAAAGAGGAAGCTAAATAAAATGCACTTTGGGGAGCATAAAAGCTCACATTTTACTAGCCTGTAGGTTATACACCTCTGTGAGGGAAAAACCTTTCACCCCTGGAAACTGCTGAGCTACAAAAGCTAGACTCTTCCTTCTACAGAGCTTCAACCCATCTATAACTAAGCAGGTGGCACTCTTAATGAAGTCCACCCAAATCAAGAATCTACTACACAGAGACTGAGATGGAACGCTAGGGGTGCAGAGGACTCTTATTTTAACTTCTTTTATGCTGTACGTTTTTGCTTTGCAGTTCAGTAGTTTATGATCAGTTCTTAGACTAAACAACACATTATTTGATTTTATTTTGAAATGTTGAAAAGCTTATTTTAAGCTTTATCTCTTTTAAAAAACAAACATATAATAGTTGCTCCAAATGTAAGGGGGAAGGCAACAGTATGTGTTGCAGTATTTCTAGCTATTCTGTACTAAATTGAGTTTGATACACACAATAACATCCACGGACATTTCAGTGAACATGACAGGATCATCTCCTTCTCTTCCCCTCCACTATGCAATGCTTTGTGATGTCTCCATTTCTGTTTTGGAGGTTCCCTTGTCTCTCTGACTCCAAATTTGAGGGCACAACGCAGGTGGCTCAGGAAAAGAGAGGAAGAAAAATGTTCAGTCCTAGACAGGAAGCTTGCATCTCAAGCAGGCTGATTGTGTTGTGTCTCACCCTTGGGGTTCAAGAAATGAATAGAAGAAAGGCATAGGTTAATGTGTTTTCAGTCTCCTGATTTCATCTAGAGAAGAGAGAGAAGCAGTGAAGCCAAGAAAGCAAACTTCCTTTAATTCTGCCACAAGCAAGCTCCAGTCTGAGAACTTTGTGTCCCAACTATTATCCAGAAAATTGGCCGTTAACTTTATTCCTGACAAGATTAATCTAAATCTGTTTCTTCTCATGTAAGTGTTGATTGTCACCATGGATAACTTGTGAAAAAAAGTCAATGTTTTCTGAATTTGTTCTGATCATAAGATGGAGGTTTGTACCATTTAGTCAACCAAATAAAATAGGGATTAATGTGTTACATGTTCAGTAGCTACTTCAGTTCTGCATTTTTCTTAGTGGTGTCAAATAGTTACCTTGTCAGGGGAATCTTGTCTCGGTACTTCTCAGCAATTAGTTATGTACTTGCTATGTGAATATTTATGATACAGTACTTGGTATCTTTAGATTGGAACTGCTTGACAAGCAGCCCTCCAAAAGCTCCTGAACTACAGCTCCCAGAATCCCATGCCGATTATTCTGTGCTGCCTGGCACAGAATGCTGAGAGTTGTAACACAGGAACGTTTGGAGGGCTGCAAGCTGAGCAGTCCTGGTTTAAATTATTCCAGGAATTTCACTTAAAAGATGCACAATTTGCTGGTTATTGCAGAATTTTTGCTCTATTCTTCTTTGAAATGCTGGGTTTTTTTAAAAAAAGATTCCTTTCCCAACAACAGCTGTTGGTTTGCTGTTCTAGATTACTTATTCATATTTTTGACCCATGTTGCCAGCATCAAAAAAAGGACGTATAATCTCAGACGGTGAAGAATCGGACAGTGATGCTGCATCAGAGAAATACGGGAAACAAAAGAAGCCCATAGCGTCAGACAGTGAGGAAGATAATGACAAAGTTGATGATGGGAAGAAGAAAGAAGAGAAGGATCTTTTTGGGAGTGATAGTGAGTCAGGAAATGAACAAGAGTAAGTATCTTTCAACTAACACAAAATGGCAAGCTTAGGATTTGGAGCAATGGAAATGCACCTTAGGCATGTTGTGAGGAGTTGGTTTGATGGCCTAGATACATGGGAAATGCAGCTGCCGGGCTCTTCTAAGTTCAGATTTTAAGTTTTGCTTGAATTAATCCCATAATGAATTGCCCTTGACAGATTACAAGTGATGAGTGACCAAAAAATCATTTTTCCCCCTGCAGAAATCTCATTGCAGATATATTTGGAGAATCTGGAGATGAGGAAGAAGAGGAGTTCACAGTAAGTTAATTTTCTCCATCCCACCCTCTGGCCCGAACTTGTGAAATGTATTTTTCCACATACATATGTAACCTCGTGACTTATGAACCTGCAAAAATGGAGGAGGAACTGTACAAGCATGAATTTTGAAATGTACTAAGTAGTTAATATAAAAAGACAGATTTCACTGATGTGAAAACTTCTGTAAATAGATTGATTTGTTTTATCTTTAACCCAAGGGTTTTAATCAAGAGGATTTGGAAGAAGAGAAATCAGAAATAAAAGGACCAGCGGATGATTCAGATTCTGATGACAATATCAAAAGAGGAAGACAGTGAGTCCTTTTTGTGATTGTTACAAGAAAGTGATAAATGGTTATTAATGTTTATAAATGTTTATTATGTAAACCAAACACGGAAACCTGTAAAATGTTCAAGGGGATTTTTCAGAAGGGATTGCCTTTGGATTTATGAAAACTGAGGGACATGGCAGTGGTGTAATCCACCCTGAGACCTCCAGCCTGCATCAATTTAAACGTGATAACTATCAGAAGTCAATGTTTGCACATCCCTAATAAAAATGTTGTGAAGCTGTGTTTATTGATAGCATTGTTTATTGGGTGGTACGTGCAATTTGGTTCCCTCATTGCATAAAGCCAACGGGTATCATAAATAAATCAGTATAAGCAAAAATGAAAAAACACCCCCAGATATTAGCTTCTTATTGAAACTTTCTGCATTTCAGTATGGACTTTATGTCAGATTTTGACATGATGTTGCAACGGAAAAAGAGCATGAGTGGCAAGCGCAGACGCAATCGCGATGGTGGGACTTTTATTAGTGATGCTGATGATGTAGTCAGTGCTATGATTGTGAAGATGAACGAAGCTGCACAGGTATGTTGTTCTAAGACTATGCCTATGGCCTTAACTTCATCAGGAAGATTACAATTCCAGTTCACCTTCCAAAAACAGTCTATTGCCTTAGTATCGTTTTGCTGATCTGAATGAGTATTTTAAGCAAGTTGACCAGTGGCTGTAATAAACAGCCTGAAATGCAATCTGTTGTTGAATAGATTTTCTTTTTTCTTCCGACTAATTCTCATGCAGAAAATTTGTTTCATGTGCTTTTTGAAATGGAATTTACATGTTTTCTATCCTTGATTTATTTCTAAATGTCTATAACTTTCTGCAGGAAGACAGGCAGTTGAATACACAGAAGAAACCAGCACTCAAAAAATTAACTTTGCTTCCAACTGTAGTTATGCACCTTAAGAAGTAAGTGATAACATTAATTATGTTTTTGCATAATGTTAGGAATGACTAGCTAATAACTTTTTGCTTTAGTCCCGGAAAGAAAGTACTGTATGCGTTTTGTTAAATAATCTACTTGACCCTTTTAATTTTGCAAGCTGCTTGCCCTTGACTTTTTTTCTTGTGCTGGGGAGAACTGTAAAATTAACTTAGTTTAAAGTTGAGTTGCCTTTGAAATTCATTTGAATCTCTAAGAGAGAGAATTTCAAGCAAAGGGAGTTCCATATCCCATCCATATCGCTAGAAATGTATGGAACATCAAGTTGCATGCCGCTGTGCAGTAGACGCTTTATAAGCATAACAACTTCTTTTTGTGGGCCTGATAAATCTTCAGTAGGTAGTTCTGTTCCTTTGGTTCTGAGCATCTGATGACTTTTCATTCTGGATTTCTAGGCAAGACTTGAAGGAGACATTCATTGACAGTGGTGTGATGACAGCCATCAAAGAGTGGCTTTCTCCGCTACCGGACCGGAGTCTTCCAGCCTTGAAAATTCGTGAGGAGCTTTTGAAGATTCTGCAAGAGGTTAACATCTTACGCATAGCTTATAGAATAAGTATAGTTTTAATGAAGACTATAGGTACTTGTGTGCTAAATCTCTGAAAAAGGATGGATTAAGAAGCCTAGATATTGCCTGTCAGCTGACTAGTAAGTTTCATTTTGCTGTCAAAAAGCACTCTTGGATTGTTTTCATTTGAGGTTTCCTTAATAGCCCTGTACTGTAGAATCAAAATTATACCAAGTTCTGTAAAAAGTTTAAATCAATATATGTAAATTTGAAGCTTTCTTGAAAGTTGCCATTCCTGTATGTCTGATAGGGGCATGTGATTGTTCAGGTGATCTTAGATCTCTGGACAGCCAAAGGGGATGATGGGAATTGTAGTTCAGGAGCAATTGGAAGGCACAGGTTTCCTAAACTTATTCCAATATACAAATGACCCAGTTGTTAAGAACACAAGAGGTGCCTTGCTGCATCAGGCCACACCCCATCCTCACTGTCTTCAGTTCCATGTAAATGGTCTTCGGAGGCATCCTGCCTATCCCCAACCTGAAGGCAGTGTCTAGGCATCCATTCTAACCTTGTTTAATTCTTTGTTTTCTACTCTTCTGGTGTGTCAGTCCAAAGTCTCCTGCCTATTAGCTTCATAGAATGTTCCCTGGTTCTAGGGTTGTGCTATAGAGAAGATAATTTGTCTATTCTTAATTGCCTGAGATTGGAATTCTGTAACCTTGTCTCTTTCCTTGTTCTTAAAGATGTTTTTCTGAAGTATTTCCCAACTATAGTAAAGTGCAGTTTTGAATTCTGTGGGGTTTTTTAACATATGATTTCCTCTATGTGCTTCTGTTTTGTCAGTTGCCTAGTGTAAGCCAAGAGACCTTAAAGCACAGTGGGATTGGAAGAGCAGTCATGTATCTCTACAAACACCCTAAGGAGTCACGACCAAACAAAGACATGGCAGGAAAACTAATCAGTGAGTGCAATATCTCTTCCCCCCCACCCTCCCGAGTAAACATACTATTCCATTACAGCACTATGAGTCAGTTTGGTCTAGTGGCTAAGGAGCAGGATTCCTATCTGGGAACACCTGGTTTGATTCCGTGCTCCACAAAGCCAGCTGGGTGAGCTTGGGCTAGTCACAGCTCTCTTCAGAGCTCTCACAGCCCCACACACCTCACAGGGTGTTCTGTTGTGGGGAGAAGAACAGAAAGTTTTGTCAGCTGCTTTGAGTCCCCCTAAATGGGTGAGAAAACAGGTAGAAGAACCAACTCTTCTTCCTTCTTCTTTTTGATTAATATAGATGACCAGATCATAGGCAAAATGTTTAGAAATGAGTTAGATCTGATAGTTGCTGGTAGTGTGCCTACAGTTTATTCCTAACTTTGGTGTCCATGGAGATAGAGCCTGCGTAACCTGGAAATGCTGCCTGCTCCTAAGCCTGTAACTATTAAGACTCTCATTATTGAGAAGACATTTCCCTAAATCCTGCTTTTTAGTCTACTTTGGTTTCTTAGTGGCACCACCAGGGCTTTGGAAAGGTGATATACTATTCCTGGGTGATTTACCCAACCGGCCTCCATTGTTACAGCTAATAACAGAATGTAGATGGCTGGTAGGGTTGCTTAAAACACAACAGATCCTGCCTTCTTCAATTACCCATATTGCAGCAGATTGCTCTTTTGTATTGTGAAGTATGATTTTAGATTACCTTTTAGGCTGAAAACAAAGATTGCCAATAAATGTGCTTATATTAATTTATGTAAGATGTTAGGGGGAAAACCCCACATACCTATTTTTAAGGATGTACTGATATTTATCACATCTTCATATCCGGTTTTATATCTATATGGTCTTTAAAAGTTTTAAAAACAAAAGGTAGGATTCTTATTTTGTTGCTTGAACAAACAGGATTAAAGGAGCATGTAGAGCATCCTTTATCTACTTAAAGAGTCTTCATGGGTGCCAAGAAAAAAAAACTTTTCTGGCTGAAGGAGTTCCTTGTGCTAATTTTTGTCTTTAAACAAAACAAAACAGATGAGTGGTCTCGGCCTATTTTTGGTTTAACATCAAACTACAAGGGAATGACAAGAGAAGAAAGAGAACAAAGAGATCTAGAACAGATGCCACAGAGGAGGCGGTTAAGCAGGTAGGCATATTAATATGTGCAGAGTTATAAAATTTTAGGTATGTATTTTTCATATCCTTTGTCTTCTTTTTCTGCAGTACTTTGAAACTTCAGCCCTTTCTGCATTTGCCTGTAGATCCAGTTCTGGTCTGGATTCTGGGACGCCTTTGTTAATCAGATCAAGGAGGCCCTGCCCCCTTTTAGTCCGGCTCCATCTGCACAAGACAGAGCCAGATCTGGCCCTAAACGGGTCTATTGTGGACCTCTTTAATTGAGTGTACAGTAGGACTAAGGGCCTTGTTCTGGATCACGGGAGACACGCAAATGGTACACCTCCATGATCCAGAACTACTAGGGGCTACTTTCAGTCGTGTGCCTTATCCTGCCTCAACACCCCCACCCCACCCCCGACTCTGAGCCTAGGAATCATAGCTAGCCTTCAGAGCACCAGTAAGCTTGTGTGAACTTTGCAGCCACGGGCAGATGTGGGCCGGACCAGTGCTGTCAGTGCAGATGGTGCTGAGCCAACCCGTGGCTCCACAAGATCTGGATCAGGGGTCTGGTTATTCTGGATCTGGTGATCCAGATCTAACACAGATCTAAACAGCCTTAGCTGGCAGAAAATCTTGTCTATATTAATAGACAATACTATATTAAATATTATTTATTTAAGCAACTTTTTCTTTTACCTCTGTTTAAGAGATTGCCTTATTTCCTTGATTTAATGTGAACTTTATGTATATTTCTAAAATATGAAAGAACTTCATAAAGTTGGGCGACTACATTTTACTGGACTTTTGGAGAGAGCGGCTCCAAAAGCATTGACTATATTGTAACAAAAGCCCACTTTGTTTTTCTTTGCAGCTCTGGTGGTCAGACGCCACGCAGAGACCTGGAGAAGGTTTTAACTGGAGAGGAAAAGTAAGTCTTTCTTCTTTTACAAACCCTATTCAGTTTCATATTTGAATCTAGTAACCACGATGGAAAGAGGCTTTGAGTTTTTTAGGGTTCAGAAGTAAGATGAGTAGCAAATAATTTTTTGCCAACTTCTTTCTCTTGCTTTTATAGAGCCCTGAGGCCTGGTGATCCAGGGTTTTGTGCCCGAGCAAGAGTCCCAATGCCTTCCAACAAGGATTATGTGGTCAGGCCAAAATGGAACGTGGAAATGGAATCTTCTAGGGTAAGTGACTGAGAATGAGTGGCGGAAGTATGTTTTGTAACACTGACCTCAAGCCAGTTTAGCTTATATTATGGAAATCTGTTGAATGTGATATCATCGTTGTTTTACTTAGGCATCATCACACCATTTTTATGCATGTCTTTCCTGTGACCTAAGAGTTCATTGTCATGTCCAAGGCCGCAGACTGAAAATCTAGCAAAAATGATCTTATCCTGTAGTATAACTGGAAAGAGTTAAACATAAATGAAGACAGTAGTAACAATTAGATGCTGGGGTTATTCATTATCTTAGAATCTTCACTATATTTTATCTTTTTCTTTGGTCTCCTGAGGATTATGACATGAATTGATCTCCCACCACCACATCCCTCTCTTCCCATTTTTTGGAACAAATGTGGCAATACTAAGTTAGGGCTTTTTGGAGGTTCCGTGTTTTTGTCTGTGTGTGCGTGCGTCTTTAAATCAAGGGAAAGGAAAGCAGTCAGAATAAAATGTATTGCAATTTGCTGCTCTTGTCAATTGTTTCATCTTTTAACTGAGATGTTGTTTCTAGCCCGGGACTCTTAAGAAAGGTATTAACCGGTTGGAAAAACACAAGAGGAGGTTTGCTGAACAGAAACGTCTTAGCAAAGTACATCGGGCTGTCAAGTTCAGCATTGAAGGGAACAGGATGCCTTTATAGCCCTGTAATTCTGCCTGTCCCAGGTCTCAGAGGTATCTGGAAAAGAGGTGTGACTAGTGCATGTGCTTCAGGTACTGCTGTCATATCCATCCAGGCAAAGTAGCATGTCTCCACTAATTACCACCTAGGACATTTTTCTTAGCCGCCTGGCTCACAGAAACAGGCTGGGAGAGGGGTAAAAGTAGTCTTAATTTTTCACAGTTTAGTCGGTCTTCCTCCAAAAGGTCAGTAAGTTTGCATCAAAATCATTACCCCAAAGTACCAATAGTCAACACTGAACTGCTGTTCAACTGGAATCTTTTAAACATGCCACACCAATGGATTCTGTCCCGCCCCATCCTGTGGACATGCCCTGTGTGAAGTTTTTATAACTAAATCTATTTGTGAGAATTTTTTGTCCCTGTTTTATAACAAAGCAAGAAAATTCTGGGTTTTTTAATGGCCACATGACATGTAAGGTTAACTTCTTGTCACTAGGAAGGCTTGACTGGCCTTGGCATTTTTAGTATAATAGTACTTTGGCTTTTGACGTTCTGAGATAGTTTTAAAATAATACACTAGCAAAAAGCAATGAAAGAAACTATAAACTTTGATGAATGAGTATTGGATTGGATAAGATACCCTGCTGTATGAGGAAAGAAACACCTGTTCACAAGGGAACAATAGAGAAACACATAGTGCATTGCCATCTTCTTAGAGACATGCTTTCTAGTATAAAGGAAAGAACAAGGGATTAGAAGGAGCTTTTTTCATCAGGTTTGAATAGATGTAAGAGCCAACATGTATTCTGGATTTATGTAAAATCTGGAGTTCTTCATGTGTCTAGATTCTGTCTTCTTTCTGAAATTTGCACCTTTACAGCAATGCTGGCATTAAGTGGTCATAGAAGTTAATTAGTTAATACTACATTAAGTAGTTAATACTACATTTGTTTTCCTGGTGCAGCACTCCAAGTGGTTTCTTTGTCCTCTAAAAATCTCGCCAATTTTGACTTTAATAATAAAAGTAGGCAGGGACCAACATCTGGATGGGGCTGAAAATCTCCTTCCTACTCCAACTTCTCTTCATGTGTCTGCGATATTTACATATAAGTTCAGAACATGAGTTTTACTGAGTTGGTATTCTGAATCGACAGATTCCATGATGATCCTAGAACAAGATAATTTTACGTTTTACATTTCAGATGTAGTGTGAAGAGTTTTCTGTTCCTATGAAAAGCCCTTTGAGTCTAAAGGTTTTTCTTTTTTAATATTTCAACTCTCAGATACATTTTAATTGTAGTCTTTAAATACTTTAAATTTTGGTGTTACATCTTCTGCCTTCACAGAGCCCGCTCTTAGAGAAAATCAGCAGTTTTACATTTGAGTTCTTTAAGAAATCCTAGATTAATGCCATCTGTCCTTCTCCTGGTTACCTATATCCAATGCAATTCCCTTGATTCCTTCCCTGAAAAAGAGAGACTGAATTTCAGCTGTATGCCTTTTCAGTGAAACAAGAGGCCTCCCTTTCTGTCCTTTATTGTCTAATGGTCCAGCTGCTTTCCTGGCTAGTTTCCTATGCGGTTGTTATGTCTTTTAATGTGCACCTCAAAATTCCTTCTTCGCATTCTTGATTTCCACCTTGCAATTGTTCTGTCAGAATTTTTATTTTTTTCCTACTCTCATTATTAGGACAAGCCTTCCATTTTCTTGCTGTTAATGACTTCCTGTACTACACTTGTACGCCAAACTGGTGTCCCCTTGGACTTGGCAGTGCCCTTGTTTTCGATTTGAATTTTAGTTGAGCCTCCATTATTACATTTTTAAATAGTCTCTGTGCTTTTTGGAGTGATTGGAATCTTCCAACTTTCCATTTCCTTTTCACTTGCTTCCTCCTTTTTTGGGAGATTTCCTTTATGAAAGTTTAGCATCTCTGTTACACCAGTTTATGTGAGGGTTGCTAAAGTCCTCCATTATAACTACCTTTTTCTTTTCAGATGCCTCCTTTAACTCGTCTTCCAAATGCAGATGTTCTTCTGGAAGTTTGTTAGGCGGGTGATAGCGTGTCCCTAATATTAGTTTGCTTGCTTTTTGGTCTGGTATTCTTACCCACAATGCTTATCTAGACATTTCAGTTCCTAAGATTCTTTCTCTTCCTTAGTGTACAAAGCTACACCACTTCCAGTTCGCCCCTTCCTGTTCATGTACAGTTTGTAACCTAAGATAATGGTATCTCTCTGGTTTTCATTGGTCCATCAGGTTTGAGGCATGCCAATAATAATTGCTGCTTTTATTCATCATAAGCACTTTGGTTGTTTGGCTTGGAGGCTTCTTGCATTTAGATTTAGTCCTGTAAGAGTGCTTAGAATGCCTCTTAACATCTTTCTTCTTGAATATTAATGACTAGTTTCCTACTCAAGTCAGCACTATGTGCATAATTCCAACCCTCCTCATTCAAGTGTACATTTCCCAGATTGGATGCCACCCAGCTTCTTTTGGCTTTCCCCCAAGGATTAGTTTAAATGCTTTGCAAATTTTAAAATGTCATGCATAAGCAGTCTGGGCATCTCCTCTGAATCAGCAGGAACTTCAGACCCCTCCTCCTTTAGAAGCCAGCTCCCTCTCACAGCTAAACCAGCCACATATCAAGTGCCTCACCAAACTGAAAATCCAAAAGAATGTACCCCAAAAACTTACCAGAGCACCAGTAGTTATTCCTCCAAACTCTTCTATCAGACACCTTGGTTCATCTTTCCTTCATCAAAGATAAATGGCACTTCACTTGATTCAGTGGTCATTCTTTTCGTAGATAGCACGGCTGTTGCCACAGTGATCATATGTGGCAATATATATGTTGTATATTGCTTGTTGCATGTATCCACAGGGTCAGGCAGTTTCATATTTTGAACATTAGAATACTGAGAAAACTGCAGAAAAGCTTTTGAAGAGAGGGGCTACAATACAGTGATTAAGTAAACATTAGCAGTTCAGAGGATCCTGAGTAGAAAATGCAATACAGAAAGCTCACAGGGATGGAGAGTCATAGTTTTTAGAACAGACCGTACTGGCTTCTGTAGTCTGTTGCCCTACCTTTCTTTTTCTCAAGTAGAGGTGTGCCCTCATCAGGGCTACCCATAAGAATTATAGGCTCTCGGACAATTTTTTATCCTAGGCCCTCTGCTTAAGAGATGAGCTTAAAATATGCTGTATCAGCAACCCCTCTACTATCATGGATCATGCGTGGCCCTCATACATGTTCCTCTGACCCACACCCTACCCCCTGTGGGTGGCTCTGCTCCTGGCACAGTGGCTGCATGTTGTTAAATAACTTAAGTAGCTCCAAGCCTGTCTTTGCTGTAGACTTACTTACCAAAGTGGATTCTGTTGTAAGAAATGCTACAGGAATCCACATTTCCTGAGAAGCGGGAATATAGTGGAGTTGTTCCCATTGTTCTTGTAATGTGTGTGCTGTACAAAGTTCATGCCATATTTGTCACAAGATTTCTGGAGCTTGCTTTTCTAGCATGAGAAGAACAAGTCAGCATTTTATTCTGAGCAGATTGTGTGTTCACAACAAGCACATACACGTGTTGTAGTTATAGTTTAAATGATGCATGGTTGGAACTTTCCTGTGGCTATCGGTTTTGTGTTGAAGAAAAGTAGTAGTTAGAACAATTTTGACATGCATGCCATGGAGATTTTCTTTTTAAAAAATTCTGTCTCTCTGACTTAGAAATGTTAAGATTTTTCTTTGTGTTTTTCTTAAGTTTCAGGCAAGCTCTAAGAAAGGGGTCAGCCGCCTTGACAAACAGATGCGGAAATTCACAGACATCAGGAAAAAAAGCAGAACATCCCATGCTGTGAAAATCAGCATTGAAGGCAACAAAATGCCATTGTGACCATGCAGGACAGTTTTTGCATTTTGGTATAAGAAAGGCACCAACAGACTCTTAGAAGATGTCTACATTTTTAAAAAAGAAACTTTGGGTTTTTGTTTTTGTTTTTCTAAGTGTGTCCTCAAGTTGTTGGTTCAGCTAGTAGCAAAGGTGATGGAAGCTTGTGAACCCTGGATGTTGTTCATTATGATTGTATTTAACCTTGATCTCATGTCCTTTGTACAGATGAAGCCTCAGGTGGCTACAGACCTCAGATATTAAAACGTCTTTCTGATGCTTGGGTCTTTGTGTGGTGAATGACGGCGTATTTTCTCATGAAATCCTGAGGATTCAAGTGTGCCCAAATTTGTTGTCAGCTTGGGGTGAGGTGGGGATTGACCTTTCTGCAACTGGTACCTTTTCCAAAAAATATGTTTGAAATAATTTTAATTAAAAACAGACACAGATACATCATATTCCATGTAAATGGTGAATTTATTAAGTAGAATAATCGAGCATTGAGTTTTAACTAATTCTCAGGTATATTGTGTGTTCCGCATTTTCACACAACTTATGAGATAATCTAGTCCTGGGGTTCTTGACCTGGGCTCTGGGGACCCCCAGGGGTCTGTGAAGGCCTCAGAGGGGGTCCATGGTAGGCCAGTGGTGGCATTGGGGGGGAGGGGAGGCAGGAGACCATGGCAACAAGTTGTGTAAAGAGGCTCTTGCCTCCATGCTTCAGCAAAGGGAAGACTGAAGATGTGAGAAGGGCATCCTAGGGATGTGGGAAAGGCACCCCTGCCATGCAATGGAGATTCAGCCTCTGTTAATCAATCAGTTGTATCTGTGACATTTATAGCACTTGTGTTTTGTCTGATAAAACACCCTTGAGTTATTGGGGGTTTTTTATTTCCATGCAAAAATCTCTTAGAAAAGAGCAATCCCCTTTCTTTTGAGCCTATGAACTGAAAGAAGAATGAAGCTAGAGGCACTTGGAGATATCCAAAGCATTGAAAATATAGCCAGAACTTACTAAATGCTGGCTAAGTGGGAATGGCTGCCCTTATGGCAACCATTGTGGATCCCCAGTGACAGCGCCAATGCGCCTGCATGGTACTACTACCAGGGGGATCTGGCAGTGCAGCACACAATTGCGCCTGTGTCGCCAGTTATGTGCTCTCCCAGAAGAGGTATAGAAGGAGCACGCAGGCCTTGACTAGTCCTGTTGCTAGTATGGGTATGGAGTACTTTTGAGCACTCCATGCCTATATGGCCCAGGAGATGCTTCAGTGCACATGGAACCATTTCTAGTGATATAATAATAGATTTTTATTGCTGTGTCTGTTAAAATCCTACAGGATCAGCCGCACTTTCAATGATGTCTTTTATCCAAGAAATGTAGTTGGATACTTGTGTGTAGGCCCCGTATTTTCCCACTTCGGCACAGCCTTCTCCCCAGCTAACAATTCCCAGGAGAAACCAAGTGCCATGATATGTAACAGCAAAAGGTCCCCCGCTGTCTCCCTTACAAGCATCTTGAGCTTCTTCAAGATATCCAGCACAAAACATGTTGTCAGTAATGAGTTTCTCTGTTGTTTGCCTGCAAGTCTCCAAGCTCACAATAGGCAATCTGACTTTTAGAAGAAAGCGACTTAAATGCCCCTTGGCATGAGTAGCACCCCATCCACTAACAGTCCCTGATGCACCTTCTTCAATCAGCGAAGTAGCTAGGTTGGGGAATGGGAGGCAGATAGGGAATACATTGTTGCTGAAAACAACGCCACTCGTCAGGCGGATCAAAGCGATATCATGGTTGTAGGTGCTTGGGTCATACAGAGGATGCCTCCAGTATTGTTTCACTCTCACCTTTTGCTCATCACGTTCTCTCTGGTGTTTGTCAAAGTCCCCTGAATGGAGGAAAATTTCATGTAAGAGTATGACATTTTGTACAGCGAATTGTGCTTAAGGACAGAGAATTGGAGGCAGAAGTCAGGTTGCAAATCCCATTTAAAAAAATGGTTAGATATTAAATTCTACAATTGCTTGAGCATCTCAAAGCAACCTAAGGGAGCACACATAATAAATACATTGAGATCAACAACAAAAAAATTACAAAATTATCCAGCATTAGAATCACTGCTACTCACTAATCAGATGTTAAAACTGCAGCACTAGAATAGCTAACTGCTGGAAAAACAAGAATAAAAATGTTTCCATCCACTGCCAGAAGATGGTCAAATTGGTAACAAATTGGTTAAAAGAATGAGCACTCCCATAAGTAATGGGTGGTCACTAGGAAGGCAAGAGATCTTGTGGCCACTTTTCAGACTACTGTCAAGAGACAGTCCGAGAAAGGCCTTGGCCCTGGAGCATAATAACCAGGAAAGAACAAGTGGAGACTGGCAGCATTCCCCAAATCATTGTGGTCTTAAGCCATGCACTCTTTATAAGTCAGCAATGGCACCCCTGAGACCTCTGGATGAAGGATGGAATAGAAATCGAAGTAAGGAAATAAACTTGGTGAACAAAGATGAGCCAGAATCAGGCTTCTGTGGACAGAGTGACAGGCCTCCATTTAAAATTACCACAGTATTATTTCTTAACCTAAGTTTTCTTAGTGTCTTCCAGGACAGCACCAAAAGACTCTCTCTCTAGTACCAGCTGTGCCTTGCTAGCCTGGACAGAAGAACCATGTCAGCATTAAGCTTCATTTTGAATAGCCCTCATCCAGACCATTATGTCCAGCACCTTTCCAGATATACCTGTATGAGATGTAAAGAACAATGGAACTGCCTATCATCAGTGTACCAATGATGGTGTATCCCAGTACACCAGAAGAATTCCAAAGTGTTAAGGAATAAAACTAACCCCTGTGGGATGCCATGTTGTAAGTTGCACAATGCTAACCAGTCCTCCCCAACACCCCCTCTAGGACCAATCAGCCTGACAAGAGAAAAAGAAATACCAGTGAGAACCAACTCAAGAGAATTGTATAATAGTATCAGACTCCACTAAGGATCTAGGAGAATTATCAGTCCCCAGATGGGATCCTAATGATGCATTTCATCCAAACCAGCCTAGATACAATTCTCAACTTCATTTCCAAAGACCTCTGCATAGGCCAGGTAAGTATTCAAGATTTTTAGATGCAGGGAAGGCTTATTTTTAGAGTGATCACAATCAGTTTCTGACCACTCCCTCTCAGAGACATCAGCTCACCTCCCTGTTCCAGGTACAATCCCTCTTGGCAGAGTTCAACAGCCAGGAAGGGAGATCAAGGATGTAATGAAAACAGAGAAGTAAAATTTTCTTCACCATTACAGAGTAAACCTACTCTCCCCTGTGTTCCTCTAAGCCAGGGATTCTTAACTTTTTTATTCCACGGACCCCTTTGCCAGTCAGGAGAAAATAGTAGATCCCTTCTCTGAATGTAATGGCAGATAGTTTTATAAAGGTAATAAGTTGATTTTTTTTTCAGTACAAGCTCACAGACCCCTTGGGGGCCTATGGACCTCTGGTTAAGAACCCCTGCTCTATGCTTTGTTCAGAGGTCATCTCCCAACTTGCTTCACTGCTCTTAGATCCAGGCTGCAACACATAATCAGTGAAGCTCTACCAAGCAGAAAAAGATACTGTGGAACCATGACGTCAACATATTTTTCCCATGGAAAAATATTCTTTCCCATGGAACCCTGTTTCAAGAACAAGGCCACATCTCCACAGCCCATTAAAACAGCAACTGCTACCAAAGAGGGTTCGAGGGGGAGCATGAACGAATGTCAATGTCCCTCCAAGGTGCAAAAAGTCTAATCCATGAAAATCAGCTCTGAAGCTGCTTGTTGTGCACTGAGCTGGTCCTCATTATGAAAAATGTGCCATGTTTGCATGCAGGATGATTTGAGAACTGTGTTCTCAGCCACAGCAATAGAAACATCAAGCTGGTCGTTGGGGCCACCTGAGGACACCAAGGAAGCCCGATCTGGCAAGAGATGCCTCCTGAGTTTGTCTCCCAGATCTCTCCCTGGCAAAGCAACCAATTCAGTAACTCCCGATGTCACCTGAAGCCGTTCAGTGCTGAGCACCACGGTGGACACTTTTATTCTAAGAGTAAACAAGTAACATTACCAATGCTTTATGGCACTCACCTACAGTAACTTGGTATGGGGTAACGATATCAATGCAATGTGCTGCAGTGAGCACCCACTGGCTGCTGATTAAGCTGCCGCCGCAAAATCCATAGCCTCTCCTATTTTGGATCAGGACCTATGAAGAAGGAGCAATAGCTGATTATTCACTCAACTTAGCTATCACCCAGACATAGCACCGTGTAAGGAGTGGTTGTAGCTCAGTGGCACAGCATATCCGTCCGTCCGTCTGTCCATCTGTCCTTCCGTCCGTCCGTCCGTCCGTCCATCCATCCATCCATCCATCCATCCATCCCATTTTATTGTGTGACTGCCTTTGTACCTAATCCAGAACCTGCAACTAGCGCAAAATGTGGTGGCCATGTTTGGGTTCACAAAAATGATAATAAAAATGAACAAAAAGAACAAAGGCAGGAGGGAAGGGAGAAAAGGTGGAAATTCTCAAACACTCCCCACAAATAAAATTAACAATCACAACTTACATTAGCCTCACTCACCAAACACCCATATCCAAAGATAAGCTTTGAATAAGTGCCAAAATGAGGTTATTGTTGTTGCAGGTGTATCTCCATGGGGAGAGTATTCCATAGTCTGTGGGCTATGACTAACCCCTGTGAGCTTTGGACACAGAGGGTCACAGGCTCAATCCTGGCATCTCCCTGGAAGGAAGCATTGTTGCCAAGAAGAAGGACGTCCATAGACTCACAAGGAGTCAAGCTTAACTACAACATACCTTGACCTTTCCTTTAGCACAGGACAGTTCAGGAAGAATTAAGAAACTTAAAATGCAGCAGGGGAATCTGAATGAATACAGCTAGGGAATTTCCTGTACTTCCAACTGAGTTATTTATTATTGAAGCAAAAGTGCAGGAAGAGTATCCTATAAAAAGATTGGGTATTATGTTTCTGTTGAGATGTTAAACTACTTTGCCTGTTTGCATTAGCTCCTCTAATGCATTAGTCCTTTGCTCTGTTGCAGCCACAACATAAAGTACTGTTTATTTAAAATACTTATACAATATCGCTTGCCATTAAAATATAATCTTGAAGCATTTTCCATAGCATAGAGAATAAAAACAGCTAAAATCATAATAGTTAAATAAATAAGTTAAAGATGAGGGAAACAAATAAACTCTGGAAGGCCTGTGTGAAAAAATAAATCTTCAATCAGTGCCTAAAAACTGGACATTTAGGCAACCTATAAATATCAGAGGGGAGACTATTTCAGGGGGTGGGTGCCACCACAGATAAGGCTTGACTGCAGTTGATCCTAAGATGACATTCAGTGATTTGTGGTACCTGCAGCAGGACCTCTCCTGAAGGTCTTAATGATCTCCAAGGAATATACTGAAAGAGTTGGTCTGCCAAGTAAGGTGGTCTCAAGCTGGTCTCAAGGGCCTTCTATGCCAAAGCTAAAACCTCAAGTCTGGCCCAGTAGCTAGCTGGCAACTGATGCAGGGGCTTAAGTACAGGTGTGATATATGCATGGTGAGGTACCCCATTAAACAACCTGGCCAGCACATTTTGCACTAGCTGCAAATTCTGGACTAGGTGCAAGGGCAGTCCCATACAGATTGCATTATAAAAGTTTAAATGTGAGATAACCAGTGCATGGGCCATTCTGACTAAGCTATCCCTGTCCAGTTATTGGCATAGTTGGTTTACTAGCCCAGGCTAGTAAAAGGTGCTCCTAGCCACAGAGGTCACCTGGGCCCCTGAGGACAATGATGACTCCAACAGGACTCCCAAACTATGTACCTATTCCTTCTGGGGAAATGCAGCCCCATCTAGACAGAGAGATTTCCAAGTATTCAAACAGGAGAACCACCCACCCACAGATTCTCTTGTCTTGTTGGGATTTGACCTTAGTTTGTTGGTCCTCATCCAGCCCATCACTGAGTTGAAGCAGGACATGTTCCTCTTTTACTCTGTATAGCACACCTTATTTTTGTTTGCTTAAAGATTCCTTAATTAGTCTTGTGGCAGCCCATAGCCATATAGGTTAATATGTGTGTGTGCATGTATTAAACCTTAACTGGGTATGTGATTTGGCAGCAAGGTAAGATAAGCAGTTATGATTAAGATTTGTACCTGCCAGGGACATTGTCCAGGGCGGCAGAAAGAACCCCCCACCACCCTTGTGTAGTCATTTTCATCCGTGTAGTTGACGTTTGGCCAGTTGTGGTAATCCCCTTCTGTATAATTTCCTTCCATCTCGTCAATGTCTCCTTCCATCTCGCCTTGTGGACTTGTATGGTTCAATCCTGCTGAGGAAGCCTGAGACGTCTCATTTCCACTAAAGGAGCCCTCCTGAGCCGCCGTTTCATTCATCCAAGCTATGTCCCAAGAATCCTTTTCATTGTCTTCCATTGATCCATCACCGAAAGAGCGTGTAGATTTCTTCATCAACCCACAAGGGAAGAGGTCTTCAGGAGGAAATATTAGGCAAGCATTAATGAGGTAAAACTGTTTAGACATCTAAAATGAGAGGACTCTATTTCAGTAACACAAGCATATGTTTTGTTATGGCGTGAAACTGGAAGAAACTAGGTGATTCCTCTTTTGCAAAAATCCTGATCACACCATGTAAAGGGAACTTAATGTGTATATGCTCTTGTTAATGAGAATGAATGCAATAATGGTTTACAGCTGCAATAACAGGATTGCAACACATATTCCATAAATACGTTTTCACAAAGGAGTCTTCCTGTGAGAGGAAGTGCTGGCTGGTACAGGTGAGTGCAATCTGGTCCTCCTGCTGCAATCTGGTTCATGAGCTTCCTTTGAAGTTTGCAAGCCAGCTTCCACCAGGGGGTGGGGCTTCCAGCTGTGCTCACCTGCACTGGCTGCCCCAGTGAGGGCCAAGTGGCTCTTCTCTTTTCCCAATGAAAAGGTTACCTGATGGTGTGCAGCTCTTGCCATCTTCATCTAGGACATATCCAGTGGCACAGGAACAGATCACACGAAGACCCTGCTCCGTATCCTGGCAATATTGCTTGCAACCACCATTCTTATACCAGCATTCCATCTTCTCTGTATCAGAAGACATATAGTAGGCGGTCTTTACCAACAATGTTACATTTTTTGACTAAAATGTCAAATATGTTTCTAGAGCAGAAAGGATTATCCAGCCTTTTCCCTAGCCACATCTAGTAACCACGTTTGTTTTTATATTGCACAGATTTCCCCCCTCCCATATTTGTCTGCAACATTTTATCTTTGTAAGTTGAACCAATTCACTCAGTGAAGCACTGAAAACATATTACTTTCATTAATTCAAACATAGTAATTCCTTCTACAACATACATGGTTGGAAAAATGCAAGTTCTTTTGTTAATGTGATACCACAAACTTGTTAGTATTGTGAGCTGGCCTCACTAGCCAATTTGATCTAGTGGTTAGGGAGCAAGACTCTTATCGGGGAATACTGGGCTTGATTCCATCCTTCATGAAGCCAGCTGGGTGACCTTGGGCAAGTCACAGCTGAATGCTTTGCCCTGTGTCTGTTGTTTTGCTCATTCTGAGCGGTGGACGCTTACAGGATTTGCACAATGGGCGGAGATTAAAAGATCCTGTTCCTCTGTGATGGGGATTTGTGTGGTTTGAGTGGGAATGGCAGTACTCTAATTCAGCCCGTGCTATCCTCAGGCGAATGGGGACAGCCAGATTGCGCACTCCGTACTGAATCTTGATTTAAAAAGTCCAATGGGAATGTGGCCTCAGACCCCTCCTCTGGGCTGGATTTGAGTTTCACACCTCAACTCTGACTGAAGAAGAAGAGTTGGCTTTTCTACCCCGCTTTTCTCACCCATTTAAGGGGACTCAAAGCGGCTGGCAAAGCTTTCTATTCTTCTCCCCACAACAGAACACTCTGTGACTGGTTTGCCCCTGCACTCTAGGGAGGAGGCATCCATCCTTAGAACAGAATAAAAGCTGGCTCAGAGCTCCAGGACTTCAAGGTCCTTTCCTGGGAAGATCCATCACTCCCATTGTGCTGCACCTGGAACCACAACCACATGTTCTTTGATCCTGTTGATCCTCCTCCGAAGAAACCTTCATGGTGAGAAACCAGTTGTGATAGATAGCACAGAATAGGCTCTTTTCTTCCTTTTTCTCCTCTGTAAGTCTAGATTGCCAAAAAGTGTGCTTTTACATTGATACTTTTTCCTGTACCAAACTACCGCCTCTTGTCTGGTCAAAGTGTTGAGCCTACCCCACTGGGATTCTATTTTGCTTATGTTTTGGGCCTCTATGAAACACTCTGCACAGTGTCTCTCCATTTTTGCCATTTATTTTATTACTTTCACACTGTTTATT
This sequence comes from Aspidoscelis tigris stejnegeri, assembly GCA_023333525.1. NCBI lineage: Eukaryota > Metazoa > Chordata > Lepidosauria > Squamata > Teiidae > Aspidoscelis > Aspidoscelis tigris. Next base: position 50,182,134 of record JALMGA010000002.1, on the reverse strand, counting down.
AATAAAAACTGTTCTCCTCACCAAAAAACTGCCTTTTGGAGTCTCTCCAGCTTGCTGTCTGCATTGCCAGAGCCCTATTGAAACCTTCACATTAGCAATCCCCCAAGTGGAGTCCTGACTCCTGACCAGCTAATACCCCCATATTCTTAACTCATGTCTAGGATGTCTGATAACATCTGCTTGGGTGATATGCAAATACCACACTGGGCAAAAAGCAAGCCAAGAAACAATCAAATTAGAAGAAACGATCATTGAAGTAGCTGATTCCAGGCTTTATCCCACACTCACCTATTTCACAGTGACTTCCTCCAAACCTGGGAGGACAGGTGCAGGATGGCATGTAGTGTTTAACTTTGCAGATTCCTCCGTTCTTACAGGTATTCTGTTTGCAAGGATTTAAATCTGTTTGGAATGCGAGAACTTTGCATGAAAAATCTGTTGCAATTAATTATTATTCCTGATAGGTAATGCAGCTTAGTGGCCTGTGCAAAGACTCCTGCAAAGGAAAGTGTACACCGGAGCTTGTTCTGTTTCGTGAAGTGCAGGGAAAGTGAAACTGGTGAGAGTGTGAAGAGCAAAACCTCTGCGACGGATCCCAAGAGATAGGCTGCATCCAGACCTATAACGACTGATTATGTTATGGCTTTGTGGGGACCACCACAGATACGTTAGGATTGCCATATCTCACAGGGGTTCTACTTCAGGAAAAAGGAACACTCACGTTACATTTTCTTTAATAGCTTTAAGGCCTGGAAGCTTGCTTGTGTGATCCTTACTGCAGAAAATAGTCCTTGCATCTATGCACAATCAAATCTGGGGTAAAAATTCCCACTGAGCATAGTTAGGAACCGGTGATTGTGCACATCCAGGTATTTCACATTGTCAAAATACCTCTAATCATCCTTCCACTGTAGACAGATAAGTGCCTGCACTTCTCCCCATCATTGGGAAGGAACAGTGAAGGCCATTGTGAGATGCAAAAAAGCTCTCACGTTTTCTTCTAGCGCTAACTGGGTGCCAAATTTGGTACCTCAAAAAAGAAGTCTCGGCGCTGTTTGGGGAGCTGGCACGCATTGCCCAGTGAGCTGGGATCGCACACTGGGACACTTGTGGGCTAACGGGGAGGAGATTTGCACACACGTCACTGTGAGGTAGGGTGTGCTTGCTGTTCCGTCTATTGAAGACCACAGCCAGAGTTTTTAAAATGCCGATCGCAAAGGCAGGCTGGAGAATGGCTGTTTTTTTAATTTTCTGCCGCTTCAGCAGAAGTAATTCCAACCCCGTTTCAGAATGCCAAGGCAGGCTGCATAATGGCTTGATTTTTGTGGCAATTGCAGCCCCCATTTTCTGATCGTGAAGGCAATAATAAAAAGTCTTGATTTTAAAATTGACAGGCGCTCCCACAGTCCCGGGTAGAGCAAAGGTGCGCAAAAGTGTTCAAGCGCCTACTGCTGCTAGCGGCTTTAATCGGTCTTTTATGAACAGGCTTTGTCAATGGAGCTTTATTTAATGAATGGAGCGTTATTTTATGAATGAAAGTGTAGTTATTCTTCCGTGCCTCCCACCCCAGTCCTGGCTGTCAGTGCCACTAAGGGAGGGGGCAAGGCCGCACAGGGGTGAGCTGATGACAATCCGGCTGCGGCTGATGAGAATCCAGCTGCCGATGAGGAGAGAGGGGGCAGAGAGGAGGTGGCACAGCTCCCCGTCCCAGGGCTCGGTGCAGCTGGCATGGGGACACTTCCACCAGCACTCAACCAGAACCCAGCACGCTTTGCAGGAAATGCCATGGGGACGCCCAAAATGCATGCCGGGCCCTGCACTTGGCCCCTGCGTGCCAGTACAGCACCCAAACAGTGCTAACTGGGCACCATGGGGACAGGGCCAGAGTGTACTATTCACTGATACCAAGGTTTTAAAAAGCTGGATTCCACGCCCCTGTAATTGGTTTATTGCGGCCTATAACATTAGAAATAACCAATAATTTTAATAAAATTATATGGAATTATATATCAGAAAATAAGAAAAATAACCCCATTAAAAGGATTAAAAATAACTGAATATAAAGCTGACGGAACAAATGTATTAAATAATCAGCAACAGTCTGCAGGTTAAGAGCAAAAAAGGGCCACATGATTTTGGCTGGAAGCCTCACTTTCAGTTTCCAGATCTATGATTTGATGTGCAGTATATCAAAACATACAATGAGAGCATTCAGACTGGGGGTCATCCCTTCCCTTCTGCACTTTTGGCCTAAGTCCCTCACTTGGCCTTCATCTTCAGTTGACAATTAGTTGCACAAAGTGATCCAGGAAAAAACAACTCCAAAACATCTTACCTTTGTAGTCAAACCAAAACTCCATCTGCAAAAATATTTTTTTAAAAAATAAAATATTAGTAAACAAACCAAAGAACAACATATAGGAAGAAACATTTTCACATGCATGGTTAAAACTATATAGGCTGTTCTTACTTATTTCCAGAAGTTATTCGGTTTTTTGAAAATTCAGTGCTGGCCTTCTCTTCAGAATGGGTTTCATTTTAGGGAAATAAATGTTGCTTTTAACAGATTTTTTTTTAAAAAAAGAAGGAAACAGGTTACAAAAATCACAGTCCACAGTCCACTTGGTAGGTCCATGGGCTTAACCTCCCTGAGTAAGTGTTCCACGGAAGTTAAGATCAGGGACGGAGTGCGGTCTTCGTATTGTGAATGCCAGTTCTGTCCCAAAACTACCTGGGACTTACCTTCTGGCTGGCCAAGTATGAATACTCCCATATGGGAGTGTTTGTTACAGGAATTGGGGGATGCAGCATTCAACTGCACAGCCATTGCCATGCTTTGCCACTGCCATACAGACTTCACACAGAAGTAGGTGCAAAGGCTGCATCTGGGGCTGTATTAGGAACACTGTTGGCACTCCTAGTACAGCTGTGAACTAATGAAGATGGGAGATGGCCACATGCTATGGGATGCCAGAGCATCCTTAGGCCACCTTCATCTTTGAAGTGCAAAAAGGCCCGAACTCTGATTTGTCAAAACAACCTTGATCGCCACCATCAGAAGAACTTAAACAAGTGCAGATCAAATTACAGATACTGTTGTTTAGCTACCCTTCCTCAATGTGTTTTCAATTCCACTTCCTTAAACAGAACAATGGTTACATTTAAAAGGAACAGATTAGCATGATGTTCTTTAGGAACTATGGAAATAAGTGCAAAACGTCACCCTCGATTTTGCACTTACCTGGCTTATCATAGTATAGGATGGGCCACTCCATACCACAATACGCAATGCATCCCACACTGGGACAGATTGCCTCTGGTGTGGAACAAGGTTATCAGCACTGGGAGGGGCTGTTTTGCACTAGCCCCTGTACCAGCTCCAACGCTGGGGTAGGGGTCTCCAAATGCTCTGAAGTCAGGCATATCAAGACTTTTGTTCCTGGCCTTTGGAGCTCTTGGGGGGGGGCATTTTGGCCATTCACATTGGGCACCACCAAAATGGGACTTCTTGATATACCACACCACAGAGGCATGCAATCTGTACATCTCCGTGGTCTGGTATACCAGCACTTAGTATGCCAGTAGATCTTAGCATCTATGCAGCAGACCGTACTAGGACAGTGTGGGGTTTCCCTTGTCCTGCACCAGAATGTGGAAGGGAGGCCTCTGGGCCTTTTTCTTTACCATGCTAAGGGTGTGTCCCCATGCATGTCTGGTCTGATACCGAAATTGGGTTCGGCAAGGGGTATCCCCATGCATTTTAGATTTGGTCCAATTTTCACAGACCAAATCACCCAAACCCGTGCCAAACCAGGACCAATTTTTTTTTTACCTGAAAAAACAAGTCTGGGCATGGTTTGGGGGTCTGGCGCGCATTGCTTAGCGAGCCAAGACCGCGCATGGGGACAGTCCCGGGCTATTTGAGGAGGAGATTGGCACTCGTGTCATTGGGAGATGGGGTGTGCTTGCCATTCTTGCCCTGTGCATTGGAGATCGCAACCGCTGATATTTTTTTGGAGTAAAAATATCCTGATCGCCAAGGCAGGCAGGGTAATGGCTTGATTTTTGTCCCTTTTCCCAAATATTCCACCCCTGTTTCCTGATTGCCAAGGCAGGCATGAGAATGGCTTGATTTTTCTCCCTTTTGAGCTTGCTGGATGTTTTCGTGGTTCCCAGGTGGAGCAGAGGTGCACAAAACTTCTCAACCTCTCAACTGCTGCCAAACCTCATAGTGGCTTTGGTTTTTTAAAAAAAATATTTTAAAATTTTATTAAATTTAAATTATTATTTTTTCCATGAGGTCCTGGCTTCTGTGCTGCTAAGGAGGGGGATGCAGCATTTGCAGCTGGTGGCACAAGGGTGGGGTGATGTCAATCTGGCTTCCAATGAGGAGAGAGGGGGTGGAGAGGAGAGGAGATGGCGCTGCTCCCCTGTGCTGGGGTTTGGCACAGTTTGCATGGGGATGGCTGCATCCACACCCAGCCTGCATTACCGGGAATGGCATGGGGACAGGTAAGATTCGATCTCGGTCCTGATCCTGGTCCCATGTGTGCTCAATCAGACCCAAATGGTTTGTATGGGGACGTGGCCTAAAAGTGTGTGTAGAAACTGCCTCAGATAACACATGTGAGAATATGCAGAGGAAGAATCAATGTTCTATCTGTGCATGATTCTGTTACACTGTGGTACCTCCTGTGATTTATGAGTGGGCATTTTCCTTTGAGCTTTAAATTTACAGTATCTGACCATGAACACTTCAGCTGTCAAGACAAACCTTAAGCTTCCAGCCATTCAGTTTCTCACCGTTTTTTCCTGGGATTTGAAAATCTCTTTTGCTTCCTCAAATGAACATTTTTCCTCCATACATTCTCTCTCCAGGTCTCCTGGGCGAATCTCTTCCAAAAACTGGTTGGCACGTTTCTGAATCCTCAGAACTTGATTCGCTTCTTCTTTTTTCATGAAAACTATGAGCAAAGGATGGCTTCAGTATTAGTCCTGCTTTTTCAATTTAAAATGAAACTCTACAGATATTCCATATGAACACAGAAGTTGCCTTGTATCACATCAGGTTGTTAGGCCATCTCTAGGTCAGTGCTGTTTAGTCTGATTGATAGGAGTGTTTTCAGACTGGAATCATTCCCAAACCTATCTGAAGAAGTGAAAGAGTGGCCATAGCTCACTAGTAGAGGAATCTGCCCGGAAAATGGGATCACAGGTTCAATTCCCATCTCCTTCCCAGAAATAGGCAATGACTAACCACTGGGGTGTGCATGAGTATTTGAAAGTATTAGAAATTCAATCGCATTTCTCCAAATTTTGACATTCAAATGTGAATTGAATGTCCATAAATTTGAATTTAAAAATTCAAACAAATTTTGAATTTTGGATCTATTCATTTGAATTATTTGGACGGTCATATGTGTATGGGTTTGTATATGATGTGTACTTCCAGATCTGCGTGAATCCTGCACCTGTACGCATTTGTACGAATCCGTATGGGATGAAAATGGGTTGGATATGGGATAACTACGGGATGCAGATGGATGTGTACGGATTGCATACGGGATGCGTAACGATGCGTAAGGGAACATAGAAATGTTGTTGACATTTGTAAGTGCAAATTCGAATAGAAAATTTGAACAAATACTTTTGAGTTTGCTTAATTTGAATTTGAAAGATTCAAATTGAATTGAATTTTTGGGTATTCAATTAGTATCAAATTGAATCTCAAAAATTGTATTCATGCACACCCCTACTAACCACTCCTGTATTTTTGCCTAGAAAACTTGAGGAGGGGGAGAAGAAGAAGAAGAAGAAGAGTTGGCTTTTCTACGCCACTTTTCTCACCCATTTAAGGGGACTCAAAGCGGCTGACAAAGCTTTTCTATTCTCCACACAACAGAACACCCTGTGAGGTAGGTGAGGCTGTGACAGTTCAGAAGAGAGCTGTGACTAGCCCAAGGTCACCCAGCTGGCTTTGTGGAGGAGTGCAGAATCAAACCCAGTATTCCCAGATAAGAGTCTGGCTCCCTAACCACTAGGTCAAACTGGCTCACCATGTAATCAACCAGGAGTTGGGCTCAACTGAATGATACCCAATAACTCCTAGGACCTATCCCGAGATCTTTCAAAAATGAAGTTTTAAAATACAGAAAAGGTTTGGGCAAAAAATGTTTGCCACCTGTGCAATTTGTACAAATTGTGAAGGTTCAAAACTTCACAGTCAAATGGAATATTGGCTATATTTGAAGACTGACCTTCACAAGTGAAGTGAAAGCTCTTGTGCCTTCATTCGAATCTTCGGAGTGGATTCAGAATGGATTTGAGCAGATTTGGAGTGGATTCGGAGGCGTAACTGGTGGTGGCAGGACTTCAAAGCAAATTTGGAGTGAATTTGAAGTCTAGGACATTTGAAGTGGCTCCATTGCACCAATGCGAAGTTCTGTCCCATTCACTTTGATGCAAAGTGAAGAGGGGGGAAAAATCATGTGCATCCCTGCTACAGATTTTATCCATGACAACACTGGGAGATCCTTCCTGGTGATTTCTTTTATGTCTGCTGAATTTAAGTGGAAGGAATACTTGGCCCTTGCTTCACATATATTGTGACAACCAGAAACATCTGTGCTTCAATACCAGTCTCAGCAGTAAGTATTTGGTAATGTCATGAGCAAGGAACTACTTTAAGAATTCTTCAGCTGTCAGACACCGAGGGTGAATCCCCACAGCAAGCTTATTTCGCTTTCCCTAAACCGAAATAATAGAACCGGATGCAAACGCAAATTTGCCTGTTCCCATTACTTTTAACTTAATCGCGTTCGATCCGGATTCTGAGGATCGTACGTGGCGTACGTGACTCAAGGGGGGGGACTCAAGTGGCTACTTTTTAAAAGCAGCTTTTCGGGGCTGCCCTGCCCGCTTCCTCCTGGCATGGACGCGCCACCCATAAGGGACCCCTTCACCGAGCCTACCTGGGTGGCTGGGTAGCTGCTGCTTCCATGGATGGAGGAAAAATGGCAGCGGGCAGCCAGCCAGCAATTCTTTCCCCTCCTCTCCCCATTGCTCAGGGCACTCAGCAGCAGTGGCAACTAAAGCCCCTTTGCTTTAAACATTCACATTCAGCTGCTTTCCTCCCTTCCTTTCCCTTTCTAAAGTCAGATCTTTTAGAATTGCACAAAATTGCAACATTGTTATTCCAACCATCAAGGTGTGAAGTGGTTCCATCGCTACAGTGTAGCGATCCCTGTTAAGTGGATTTTTACACTGAAATCACTGTCTTTGGAAGCAAGCTATTGGGAGAGGGAAACCCTAAACATGGATTCTCATCCCTTAAAATGGTACTGTCCACACAGTAAAATATGTAAAACGTTGAAATCAGGATTGAGATTCACCATGCTTTGGGGTGGTTTAACACAGGAAAAGCATGTTAAGCCAAACTGCTGTGCGGACTCTGAAGATTGAAAACGTTTTGAATTCGAAATAAGGTTGCCATGAAGACACGGCCTGAGAGTTTTAAATTTTATTTAACTCTTTCTACAGTTTTGTGATTTATGATCATGGTTACATTTATGGATAAGAGGTACCTACCTGAAAATGAATTTGATAGGTTGTTGTAGAAGAAGCAGGTGGATAAAAGCAAAGCCACACTCAAGGAAATTCGGGCCATTATACAGTCAAAATAGAATTTTCTGCTTTTGGAGCACCTACTCAAGGAATTTTTAGAAATGGACAGTATTTATTTATTTCAAATCATTTATATACCACCCTTTACAATATGGCCCCAGGGTGCTTTATAATTAATAAAGAATATTAAAATACAGCACAGTAAAATAAAACACCTCATCAGAAGGAAGGTGAAAAAGAACCAGGAAGAGAGAATGTTTATGTATGAGGAAATTTGTTTGGAATTTGGAAAGAGAAAAATAAACATAAAATCATAAGGAATTAAAATCAAAATACTGTATATGTCAGGACCTTTACTGCATTAAAGTATTTCATATAATTAGCCAGTTACTGTACATGCATTGCAATTCAATTTTAGATATTCTCCTGTTAGAACAAAATCTACATTTTGAGAGGAATAGAATATTTACTGGGAAGCTTATTCAAACTAAGATAAATGTCTACTTGACTTGGTGTTCAAGGACCACCAAAGACTGTTTATGTATCTGTTGTGTTTGAAGCCTTTAGAACGCACTGCCTCATAGATGATGAGCTAGCAGAGAATTCCATTTTTTCAATCCAAATACAGTATGTACCATACAACTTCCAAAATGTGTAGTTTAAGTGCTGCCAGAAACAAAAATTCCATCACACATGAAGCTGAATGAAGGGAAAATGTGCAAGATGAAGTGTTTCGAAGATGACCCGTAGATATATGCACCCCCTTTAACTAAAGACACTAGCCCCTAGTACATTGGAAGCTATGAAGGTAGGTAGAGTTCTCTTACCTTAGGAAGGACAAAGTGCTATTTAGATCAACAACAAAGCAAGCTATGGGAATTTATCTGTTGATGATTAATCAACTGTAAATATTGACAATGAAGACTGTCTCTTGGGAAGGGAAAAACACTCAAAACGAAGGAAAAACATGTTCAACAGAAAGTTAATCAAATCCCAGAAGTCCATTGCTTCAGCCACAGAGTTTGTTTTATGCAAAGTATCTACCTCAAGGGAAGGCCTCTTGCAAATGTCTCAACTGTTGAGGGGACATGGGTGGCTAATAGATACTGGTCTGCCTGTTAGTGGTATTCCAACACTGGTGTATTTTGCCAGTATTTTACCTGTCACATACAGTAGTTTTACTGATTTTACTGATTTAATTTTAAAAATTTCCACAATTGTTTAAAAAAAAAATCCTAGGGAGATTGACTAAGAAATAAAAATAAAATCTCAATAAAAATAAGGACATTGCTAGCAAATTTTACTATCACTGAGCTCATTACTTTCCAATATAATGCTTATAATGATAAATTAAACTTCTATCCTTTTTCAGAAGACTGGGACTTGTTTTCCCAAAAACTAGAATTGATGAATAAAAAATATGCCCTTCCTTCTCATTCAATTTGTTTTCTTTTATATTGATGTATTTTACTGAAATTTTCTATAATGTAACTGTTTTTTAAATTGCTATTAGTATTGTTTACCGTGGGCAACCCCAATTTTGTATCCTCTGCCTTTATTTGTTTTTGTTCCTTCTATTTATATCATTGTGTTTTGGTTATGTTTCTTGGTTATTAATTAAAAAAAGATCATAATAAATGCTTCTTTTCTGAAACATTGTTTATATTTAAGTCAGCCAGGGAGTCAATAAATGGCTTTCAACATTGCACAAATAACGTGTTTGTCCCTTCTTCTTCTTCCATTCTGAGGCTGAGCTGTCAGCCTTAAAAAAAGAGATGTAAGGAGTGGGTGTTTAGCTGGCACACACTGACCTCAGGGCTGGAGCAAATGTCCTCAGGTACAAGTACAAGTCCCAGAATACCAACCATGATCCAATAGGGTCTTCTTCAAGGATCTATCCAAACAGCGGTAAACTTCTGACTGGCACATACAATTTTTATCTGTTTAGATAAAACAACTCTTTCAATTAAAAAAAAGTATCATATTTCTTCCAAATTTCTAAAAATAGACTGCTATAGGTCTATGAATTATTAGTTCTGAAACCAACAAACAAAACCAAATGTTGTGAAATAAGTGTCAATCCAGAATTAATAACTGTATATGTTTTCTGTGAGGCATGCTACAGGATGACATTATACCTTTCATTTATATTCAAACTGGTCAAAAAGTAGTCATGGCATTCCTGTGGTTGTCTTCTTCTACTAGATTTTGTTTCATTTACTCAAATGTGTTGAAATGACTCTGGGTGCCCCAGCCAGTCACCACTGTTTGTGGGGGGGAAGCAGTATCATATTTATTCATACTGCATATGTGCATGCAGAGGTTTTGCCAAGGCACCCTACCAGTTTAATACAAGACATTTTACTAGTTTAAGTAAGATAGTAACTGTGGTTGCACCTAATTTTCAGACAGCCTGAAGTAGTCCTTGATTCACAGGGATCACATCCCCAAAAGCCCTTCTGATTTTTCTCTGAGCTGTCATCCCCAATCTGATCTATCTGATATTAGGATTATTTCAGTACTAAAACTGTTTTTTGCTCCTGAGTCTGGTTATATTTTCAGGGTGTGATTGGGGGCAATACCCAAATTTTCCTGGGTGGGGAGAGAGGGAGAGTTTCCCTCCTCCTCTCCAGTCAATACCTGGAAAGATCTTCACCTCAGTTAACACCCGTTGGCCCTTGACTAGTGATGACATCCTGACACATGGTGAATGAGTAATAATAAGTGAGATGGAAAAGGCTGATCTCATGATATCCATGTTTGTTTTAGTATCTTGTAAATTGATATGGTCATTTGACTGAGTAATAAATTTATTAATTCATTCATTACTCTGTGCCCTCCAGCTTGGTGAAACAGCATCTTCTTTGAATGTGGAAGGTAAGAGGTTCAAACCTGGATATCTCCACCTGGGACTGGCAGAGGTCTCCCCATCATAAATCTTCTGGGCATGCACAACTTTGCATTACCTGAATTGGAGCAACTAATGGTCTCCTCCCCATAATATCATAATGGTCATGATATTAACTGCAGCTAAGTTATATAGGCATCTGAAGCACAATCCCATAAACCCTCTGCCCTCCCTGTCTGGCCATTTTCTGTTCTCTAATGGCTTCCCAAGCTCAGTTGCCTGAGATATCTGCTTCATTGTGCCTAATGGCAAGATTTTTCCTGCAAAACTCAAAGAACCACCGCCTGCCAGCAGAGATAATACTGACCTGGCGGACCAAAGGTCTGTCTCATCATGTTCTTGTAAAATGGAGTGAGCTACCTGTGGCTGCTTCCACATGGAGGGAAAAAGGGCAGCTCAGAAGTAACTTAATATGTGGTCACACCCTGAATTAATATTTTTTCTTTGGAATGGACAGGCAGGCCAAGCTGTTTTTTGCTTAGAATGGCCTGGTTACATCTATCGGACCACTGTGCTGCCGCCCCCTGTGGAGACTTTGTCTGGTAAAAGGGAACCTTGAGTGTAAGTGTGTGTGTGCGTCAGTGTGGTGGGACATGGTGCCACGGGCGGAATCACAGTGCAGTGTAGGGGGCTGCAAGAGAATGGGCAAGGAACCTGGCATGGTGGGGTGAATTACTTGCCATGGGGGGGGCAGAGACTCAACTTGGCATGAAGGGGGAGCAGGAGCCGTGGTGGGGAGTGGCTTGCTAACTCCATGCTGCAGCTTCCCTTTTAGCAGATAGGGGCATCCCTGCTCCAGCATGGGTCAGGATTCTTTCCCCTTGCCTGGGTCCATTTCTTGCAGAAACAGGCTTAGTGTTAGGATAATCTACAGAGTGAACATAAGAACATAAGAGAAGCCCTGCTGGATCAGGCCACAGTCCATCTAGTCCAGCATCCTGTCGCACACAATGGCCCACCAAATGCTCATGGGCATCTCAAGCAGAGACAAGGACAAAGCTTCTCCTGCTCTCGAGTCCCAGCAGATGGCCTTAGAAGCACCCCAGTTCCTCCCCCCCCCCCCCCGCCCTCAGCCTGAAAGATGCACCTAGGCATTCGTTCTAGTAGCCATTGATACATCTGTCATCCATAAATTTGTCTAACCCTACCATAAAGCCATCTAGACTGGTATCTGTCACCACCTCTTCCGGCAGCACATTCCATAAGCCGATGACCCTCTGGGTGAAGAAATACTTCCCCCTATCAGACCTTACTCTCCTACCCATCAGCGTCATAGAGTGCCCCCTGGTTCTAGTGTTGTGCGATAGAGTGCATAGTCCCAACCTGGGAAAGAAAGTCTACAGAAAAAATGGATGCAGACTTTCATAGCAGATGGCCTCCATCTGAACAAAAAAACAAGGTTTGACTGTGGCCTTAAATTTAGTAGCTGCCAGACGGTAGTGTTCCCATTCCACTTCAAATACATTTCTCCATAATTTAACAAATGCAACACAGAGAAAGTGCTCACTTTAAAAACTCTGCATTTATTACCAAAGATCAGAGGGCATTTTGAACAAACTACCTTGTTAGCGAGGTCCTCAGTGTTTTGGAGAAACACTGTATGTTTTGATATGTTTATTGATCCAGTCAAGATATGAGCTGACCTTGGTGTAGATTCCAAAATTATCAAGTTGTCCGCAGCCTTCACCCCAGCTCACTAGGCCAATGAGAAACCAAGTATTCTTGAATTTCGTGACCACAGGGCCACCACTATCCCCATGGCAGGAATCCCGAATATCTCCCTGCTTCCCTGCACAGAACATGTTGTCTGTAACAGAATGCCACATGGTATGTATACACTCATTCCGTGATGCCACAGGGATTTCAATATAACGGATAACAGAGGAGTAATTCTTCTTGGACTCCTCACTCTGGGTGCCCCAGCCAGTCACCACTGTTTGGGTTCCTTCTCTCATCAGTTGTTGTTCTGCCAGGTTCTTGGAAGGGAGACAAATGGGGAGGGCAAACTTGTTCACGAGAACTGGTTGAGCTAAATGCAGCAGAGCAATGTCATTATCGTTGGTATCAACAGTGTAGTTCTCATGCGGGAACACCTTGTCAGCAAGGATGTCTTGCTCATTTTCCTCTGACCATCGCCGATAATATTTACCTATAAAGAGAACAACAGGAAAACCGGAGAGAGGGTACAGTTTACTAGGACGTTAAGCCCATAAGAACATAAGAGGAGCCCTATTGGATCAGGCCACAGCCCATTAAGTCGAGGATCCTGTCTCACCCAGTGGCCCACCAGTTGCTTTTGGGCATCTCAGTTACACGACACAGGCCAATCCTTCATCTTAGGGATGTGCACAAAGCCAGTTTCCCACAGCCAATGAATATGGGAATATTTGGCTTTGGCTGAATTCCCCCCTGCCCACGAATTTGGGGGGCTTTGTATTCATGCACAAATATTTGTGCACATTCCTACTTCAGCTGCTCTCAAATTTCTGCAAATGGCCTTTGGAGGCATCCTGCAGACTGGAAGAAGTACCTAGGCATCCATTCTAGTAGCTATTGATAAGTTAAGTACAACCTTAAAGGAAGAGGGTGTACTTCTTTGTTGCATTTAATGCTGTTTGCAGAACAGCATTGTCTCTTGCAATGGCCTAGTAGACATGCCAAGGTTCCCCAAACACTGATTTACTTACCTGCACGAATGGCAAGCTCCATCCTGCATTAGTTTCATGGGAAGTTCCTGGAGTTTGCTGTGTGACTGCTCCCTCCCTCCTCCTTTCCATTGTGTGTATAATGAATCCTAGGAGGTTCCCAGCAAGCTAACAACCAGTGAAGCATACTAGACATGCAGGCAAGAGAACCTATTCTGGGAAACCTGGCCTTATTGCTGGATTTCCTGGAATAACAATACAAAGCGTTTTCTGCACATGGGGACCAGCATTGCTTTGGGAAGACCAACAGATTTCTGGCAATCCCAATGCAATGCCAGTAGGATTTGGCTACTTTCTGCATGTCTGGAAGTAGCCGTTAACCTACACGAACTCCACAACTGCAGTAGGTGCAGAAGTTACTATATGTATGCAGAGTACAAATGGCCTGTAGCATTTGCATACATTCAACATAGATCTTATACTGTGATATTCATGTGAAATAAAGAATTGCCAGAAACAGCACTGGACAATAGATTCTTCAGTTTCACATATTAGTACATTCAGTTGGTGTTGCAATTTATTGTTGATATTCCTTGTGCTATCTTAATTTTAGTTACCTTTACTTTGGCCTTTAGTTGAAGGACATGGTTGCTCTAGCTTCCAAGCACTAATTGGCAGATTTATTACATAGAGAATTCTGAAGTACAATATTGATAATTTTCCCATTTTAATTTCACCTTACATTATTTTTAAATTATGCAAGCCAACCTGAGGCTATTTGGTACTGGATATCAAATAAATCTGTCAAAGAAACAGCTAGTTTGCCTCTAAGATACTGCCAGTAGAGACATCAATAAACACACATTTAAAAAGCAATGTACTATTGTTTATCCATTTTGTGCCATTTCAGAGATGTTTGAAGAATGGCACCTTTGGATCAGAAAGAGGTTGGAAACTGTTATTTGTTTATTGAATGTTTTTACCAGCAGGCACCCTGTTTTTTTCTGACAAAAGCAGCCCATATTCCTTGTTGTCATAGCTCATTCATTATTAGTTCACAAATGCTAACTGATGCACCCATCATTCCATATTAATAAGGGATATAAACCATAATTTTCCTTACCAAATGTCAGCTTGATTCTTTGTAGCCCCACCACACAATGAGCAGCTGTCAGAACCCAGACAGGATGAATGAGAACAGCTCCACACTTAAATTCACCTACTCTATTGCGTAACATAACCTACAAGAGTAAGGAACAAGATGGGCAGTCAATCCATTTACATAGTCAATCTCAGTTCATGCAGATTTTCTCATTCCATGCACTATACTTCATTTGTCAATGTTTGCAGAGCAATGAGGCCATTACTTGTGGATTTTGGGAGTAGGTTCATGAATCCCAAGGCTTTCAGATCCCTGCCAAACTTCCTACCCCCTCTTCTTTAATCCATCCACCATAATATTGCTGCCACACTTTGATCTCCCCCAGCTGCCAAGGAGTTGCCCCTCTAATCTCCATTCTACTCAGAGCTTCAAGGGTGAGGGATAAGGAACCTTCTAGCTATGGGGAAGGCGAATTATTCCCTGCACAGAAAGGAGACAGGATGGGAGAATCCTGGAGATCTCCTTGTGTATCATCTAGGAGTTCCATTGCTGAGTAGCCACTAAAGTCCTGGAGCATAACAGAAACAACTGAGAAACTACAGGAAAAGACGAAAGGGATGGACATGTGGCTATAACAAGAAAGAGGTGGCAAGTATACAAAGATGGGGTGTTAACAGCCCAGGGATATGGTGAGAGAGCAAGGACAGAACCCAGCAGCCCCAAGGCCTACTCCTCTGCAGATTCAGCAGTGCTACTATGCAAAGGTCAAAAGATATTCACTTCTGGTTTGAGGATATCACTTCCTTGCCATTGTCACAGTTTCATCTTCAGGTCTGGCTGCTCACACCGTTTCATTTTTATCCATTTTATTTGTGACTTTGATCATGGAAATATATGAGGTTTGGGGTTAACACTTGGGTAAAGGGATTACCATTCAATGAAACCTGCAAGTTACCAGCTGAAATTTAGAAATCACACCTTACCTGCCAGGGGCTATCTCCTTTTTTCCCATATTTACCCCCAATGATTTTGGCAATCTTAAATTGGGGCTCCACAATTTTTCCACAAGGGAATGACACTGAAAAAACAATGAAAGATCATTTAGCAAGATGTACTGTGGTTGCAACTGATACTTTTTTTTTAAGTGCAAACAAAAATTTCAGTGTTACTTTATACTTATTTTCTGGAAGATAAACCAATTTTAGAAAATGCACTGGATCAGGAACCCCTTTTCTGTACTACCCTATTATTCTGCACCCAAAGAGCAGGCAGTGTTGGACAGGAAGACCTGGCATAATAACCCCCATGTTGCACCAAGCTACTGCTTATCTAAGGCCCTGGTCACACCGTGCTGAAAAAATCTGTTTTATTAAGAACTCGGACTCAAAATGCAGTAACTCCAAGCACACCCAGGCTGTGGTCATGCCTTCACTTTAATTCTTCTTCAGTCTATGTTCAGAACCCACCACTCACACCTTTTTAATTCAGTCTGTTTTATCTGTGGACTTTCCTCCCTTCAAGGGTGAATTCCCACTCATGGAATAAAACACTATTTAAAACGCTTTAAAACTAAGCAAACAAGCATCTGGCAATCGCAGTCAACCCTGAATTGTATCCCCACACTTCAAACACTTCAAACTCTTCTTCCAAAAAATAGATTGGGGAAAGCGATTCTTCTTCCTCCTCACTCTTTTCCCACCCTTCACAGAACTTTTATCCTCTCCGAGTGCAGGGGGTGTTCTGACAGTAGAGAGGGGTGGAGATCTTAAAAAGTCTCAGAAAAGAGTATCAGGACAGGAACAGAAAGGTGTGAGCATAGTAACCCAAACTGTAGACAAAGCAAGGAAGAATTATCAGGTATTGGGCGCGGTTGGAATTAGTGTGTTTTGAGTCCTATTTCTTAATAAAACATATTATTTCAGCAAGGTGTAGTCATGGCTCCAATATCTGATAATACCTCACATTTTTAATTTCTAGAGATTATCAATCAATCAATCAATCAATCAATCAATCAATCAATCAATCAATCAATCAATCAATCAATCAATCAATCAATCAGTCAGTCAGTCAGTCAGTCAGTCAGTCAGTCAGTCAGTCAGTCACCTAAAAAAAAAGCTCAAAATGGTTTACAAAATACATTAAAGGGAAGGGTAAAACGTGCACAAAAAAAGGAACAAACAAACGAATCATACATTAGATGGGCCAGGAAGGAAAGAACATTCAAACAAGCATTTACTAGCATCCTGAGGTGGTACCTCACCTTCTTGTCTTATATTCACCAACATTTCAAGTGTTAGTCCTCTCTTTTTCTTAGAATACCATTTCAAATGGAGAACATAGTACTGTCCTGGAAGTAGTATCTAGGCTTTATAATTCTTTGTGTTAAGGGGGCAGCCTTTATTGTCTACAGCATATTGTGCAGTTTGATCCTATCCATGACAAGGATGGACTGATTCTGGTCACAGGTACTGATAAAATCCCAGTGACTGGCAAGCTGTGTATGTGTGATCTGCTGGTGGACTTCCTTGTGTAGCTATGGTCCGCTGTGAGGATAGACCGCTGGACTAGATATACCACAGGATGGATTCAATGGGAGATTTCTCACGTTCTTATGGCCATTCTACAGCTTGTATTTTTTCTCTCTCTTTTTTTAAATTTATGCTTGTATTCTTTCCATATTACTAAGTTCAGCTGGCAAAACTGCAGACAGGTTGGCAGTGCAAGGGTAGGACCATCATATCTGTATTCCTTTCATCCTGCCAAAATGGCCTTTGAGCTGCTATGCATCAAAGCCCGGTTAACTAGGAAACTGGGCTAGGAAACTTGTCTCTTCAGTTATCAGCAAGACTCATTTCCTATTGCCTTACTGATCTTTATTCACTGGCTGGCATTGCTTAATATTATAATGGGTCCTGACAATTGTTAACAAAACACCCATTGATTTCCCTCCTTACACTCCTTAAGGCATATAAATATTCATGGAATCACCCAGAGAAACATAGGGTTGGTTTCTGCCACTTCTATTCTCATTTGTCTGCACATGTTTGTTTCTTACCAGCAGATTCGCAGGTAGTATGATTACTGGATAGACGGTATCCTGGGGCACAGGAGCAGTAACGATAGTGGTTGCCCTCTGTTTGACCCTCATTGCAGAAATGCTCACAGCCGCCATTGTCAACGGAACAGTTGGTATAAGTGACCTCTGGAGCACAAAAGCAGCAAAACAGATTATGAAAGCTTGTCAAGTCTTAATCAGGGTCATTAACAACCATTGAGCAAACTTGGCTTTACTATGGACCCAGGAAAAAAATGCCCTTGTGGGGCATATTTCCGGCTGCTGAGCTATATATTTATTCCCATGTTTTATCCCACCCTATATCTGAAGATCAGATCTCATGGTGGGTTGCTACCATAAAAATATATGAAATGAACACTTTAATATGTCCCAATCAAGAACAGTGCCAGAAAGATGGGAGGGGAAGTGGCTCACCAAGTTAAATAAGTCCCTCTTCACAAATCTCCTAAATGTAAACAGTGAAGGTTGTGGGTGTACCTCACAGGTGAGGCAATTAGCACAGGTGAGGCAATTAGCATATCTCTTTGCAATATTATCATACCTTTATAGACTAACTCATCCAGGGCAGTCTAAATTGCATATGGTGCAAAACTGAGTTATGCTTTGAGGAATGGAATACTTGTCACCATTTTTTCCTCAGAAAAAGGGAGAAAGGTAGAAAAATTATGCTGGACAGCTCCCTGTGTAAAGAGGGCCATCTTTAAATCTGCAGATAAGTTGGCTGATCATTGGATTTCATGCAAGGCTGTCAACAAGAAGACCACTCTACACTTCCAAAGTTCTCCTTGGAGGGGGGAGGATTTTATTTTTGCACACGCATGGCCCATTTCATTACTTTCCTCTTGTGGGTCAAAGGCACCTGTCCTTAGATTGTTTATGGCTATCCTGTATTTGAAGAAACATGTGACACAAATCTGTTTGGATTCCAGTCCACAAGAAGAAGATCTAACATTCAAAAAGGTTGTCACTAATACTCAGAGTAAGAATAATATTTTTTTTCTGGGTTTATTTCAAAGACCATTCCTCCTGTAACAAGATTATGTATATTTATTAAATGGAGCCAGATAGACACATAGGATCAGGGAGCTCATGAACAGAAATAAATTATCCAAATCATGTTCTAATCTCTTGTGTCTCTAGCAGAATCACATTAGGCTGTCAAAGTCAGAATAGTGTAATAGAGACTTGAAGATGGCATTACCGATGTCACACTGGCGTCCCTCCCAGCCATTGTTACAAATACAGTCGTATCGTTGAATGCCATCCTGGCAGGTTCCGTTGAAACATGGGTTGGACTCACATTGATCTCCATCTGAAACCCAGATCACAATAATTTTTTGCAAGAGAATGGATAGCTAGAATTTCATTCTATATTTCCATTCATGATGTACAACTTACTCTGGGGAAACTGAAGTGTTTCATCTCCTTTCTGCACATTGCCCAAATATTAGCTAATGTTTTTGTGCTTAAGGACCAAATATTAGACAGTGCTTTGTGCAACAAAGAGGTTTGGAATGGAATATATACAAACCAATGACTACTTAGTCTGAAAGTAAGATAATTAAGTACTGTACTGTTTCATGGCTACAGCTGGGCAAGGAAGCCTTGAGCTGGAAATTAGTCCGTGGTCTTAGTCCATTACAATACATATAGGGTGTTTTTCCACTGTCACTAAAAGTACCCATTAAGTACCATTAATGGGTACTTAATGGGTACTTCTAGTGACAGTGGAAAAACACCCTTAGATTAAACTCCAAAAATTCTCTAATAAGATTGTGAGACATTCTATTGTAGCTAGTCTATATATCATGACTGCAGTCTGGGTACCTAAATACATGGTGGAAAGGGGAAATAAGTCACAGGTGACCATTAATTTCAGAGTATTGAAACTTCTTCACTTACCAGAATATTTTGTCCAGAAAGCTAGCTGCAAAGAAACAAAATCCAAGTTAAGATTTGTCCCTGTAATTGGGTACAAAATGTTTCACACTATCTTTCGATCCAGGTAGGAAAGTTACCACTTCTGGGATTTAGTTATTCTTGAGGATTAAAATTTCAATTGAACAGATTCAGTATTTGATGAAACAGCAATATTACTGCTTTAACACGTGTCCAGATTTAAGACATTTTAGATCATCATGTCAAAAGTGAAGGAGAGAAGAATGTTAACTGATTTACAAAGTTTTACATGGCTGAAATAACATAACTACTCCTGCAGTCCAGCTCCAGAAACTATCAAAGAATCACCTCAGCATTCTGTAGGTTGGATTTTAGGAATGTTAATGGCACTTACCTCGTATGATCCATATTAGTGAATCTGGATTAGTTCTATTTGGATCAACTGCAGAGAGGCGTCTGCATTGATTGGGCTTTAGAATGGCAAATATGTGCTAAGGAACAGTGCAATGCAGATCCCTTAGCTCTGTTCTGTACCAATGAATGCAAACTACTGCTGTTAAGGACTTCCCAAACTATAGTGCAATTGGCCCAAGTTCCCATCAGTCTAATGCTGTATCCGGGTAGAAGGGCAAGGTGCCTTCGAGAGCAATGTGATGACACATTCACTATGAATGCAAAGACACCATTGCTGTCAATATGACTGTTATCGCAGAGGTACTATGAAGGTATCGTTGCAATCACATTGTAACTCCACACGTCATTTGACACCACATTCTTCCTAAATCCTTCTACATGTGGATGCCACTTCTTTGATCTGGATTTGAGGGTGTTAGCACACATATAGACCACATTTATTTCATCTACAACTAATCTGGATTAGTGAGCCCTTAGCATAGTTCTGATCTGGATTAACACAAATCCCATGCAGATGATGTATACTAAGCAGCTCCTTGATCTGTATCAACAAGAAATACAAATAAGGGCAGAAAGGGCCTAAGAGTGCTTGTCAATTCGTGATGCTACAGGAGCTTCTTCAGATGGAGATCATTTTCTTTATACCTATGGCAATCTGTGCTGCTGGGCAGCAGCACCTCCATTGGAATCTTGCATTTGATCTCCCGAACTATGATATTTTGGGCCCATCAAATCCACTGCATAATTGATCATGTCTTTACACTTGAGCTGAGTGAGGCTATTTCCTAATATTTCACAGCAACTTACAGTGGCTTGCGTGGTTTGGAATATCTCACTGGCTTCCTCAAAATCACATCGTTCCTCGTAACATTCCCGCTCCAATGAACTTGGCTTAATCTCCTCCAAAAAACTATTTGCCCGTTTTCGAATTTTCAGCACTAGATTTGCTTCTTTGTCGCTGTAAAACACTTTCCACAAAACAAGACCATTCATGGATGCCACCTACAATATTATCAGACTTATTCACTGTATTGTAACAGACACAATAGGATGAAGGGCAGCAGAATTGTTATTTTCGCCATAAAAAACTTGAAATGGTGAAAAGCAACATAGACTTTAGTTATTTATTCAATTATTCATTCACCTCATTGTTGTTCAGGTGCTCACATTATGGTATCTAGCAACAAATAAGAACAACTGAACTTCAGGAAGAACAGAAAGCACTGAATTGTTGTTGAGTGCCACCAATTCATGGCCAACTCCTGGTTGACTGAATGACAGTTTTCTTGGCAGAGATACAGAAGTGGTTTACATTGCTTGTTTCCAGGGAGAGACTGGTGACTGAACCAACAACCTTCTGCTCTCCAGGCAGTTTACTCTACCACTGAGCTACAGCCTCTCCAGTTCTGATATTTTATTAGGTTACCAAAATTCTCTTAAAGGGATGGAACATTCAAACGTACAGTAAAATTGTTACATCTTTCAGGCATATCAGAGCTGAAGCAATTAGGGGTGTCTCCAGACAGGGACAAAAACTTTGCAGCCACTGCTGATCCGGCAGTCCTGTGATTGATCATGTGGCCATCAGTCAGCAGCGGTGGCCCATAGCAGCGGAGAAAGTGTGCACTTAAAGGCTGCTGTTTTATCAGCAGCTTTTAACTTCACACTTTCCCTCACTCGGATACTGCAGAGGATACTGCAAAGTTTTGATCCTTAAAGATGATGGGACGCAGCTCAAATGTTGGTGCCATAAGCAGGACTAGGTGGGTGCAATTGTCCCAAATTGGTGAAAGTCTAATACCAGGGCTTTGAACTTGGGCCAGAAGTACACTGGTACCATTCCCCCACCCACTTTCTGTTTCTGTCTGTAAAACTAGCAGAATAGTCTTAAACAGCCTTCATTAGACTAGCATGTTTCAGGTGATTTCAGTACCCTCAGCTTTGCTCCTCTTGGCCAGACAAAACGGAGCTGAAATCTCAATAACCCTGAACGGGCACCAGGGTGATGGAGGCTGCTGTTTTGAGCACAGAGTCCAACATTGTCGCTTGGAATGTTATTTTTTAATGAGAAATAACACTTCCCAAGCTCAAATTATATTTTAAGGTCAGGATATTTGCCCTCTAATAACACCTTGCCCAGTGCTCTTTTCTGAAAATGATTTGATA
Organism: Aspidoscelis tigris stejnegeri; assembly: GCA_023333525.1. NCBI lineage: Eukaryota > Metazoa > Chordata > Lepidosauria > Squamata > Teiidae > Aspidoscelis > Aspidoscelis tigris. The sequence goes on along the minus strand of JALMGA010000002.1, from coordinate 50,160,301 downwards.
TAAATAAAAGTGCTACTTACTAAAGCACTTGGGCTCTTACTGTTATACTTAAAGAAGGCTCACTGGATACTGTACTATATTTAATATATCATTCATTCACCCCCCCCCCCCGTTCTTTTAAAAGGTTCAGGAAGAAAGAGAATATACCTGAGGCTTCAGGTCCACTAGGAAAAAGGAAGGCAGCAGAAAATATCAAAAGGGTAATGGTTCTCCACATTGCACCACACATTGTACACCTAAGAGAATAACCAGCAAAAAAAATGGATTGGAGCATTCTTAATAAGAAATGCATGCTGCTTTATCTTTCTTGAGTGCAGATTTTTATTAATGTATTTCACTAAATACATTCAGAATTTGCAGCTTTTTACCATTTACATTTTCAAAGAGAAACTGTCCTTACCATACACACAACAGAAATTATTTCTTTCCACCCTCTGGCCCTTGTCCTGTTATATAATTTTTTTTTTCTGGCAAGATATAATGTTACATCTTGATTGCATTCCTTTCCCAAATTCAGAGATTCTCTATGCACTTCCATGGGGCTATCTTCCAAAAGCTTAAGAGGACACCCAAAACCTGAAAACCACACTAAATGGAATTATCTAATGATCTTACCAGCTTTCCCACTGTCCGTATTCTTCACCTCTTCTGCTTGTTATTATCTAGGGTTTTTTGCTTTTTTGAAAAAAAGGCCACCAAAAAGAGGCAAGATTCTTTTAAAAACAAAGAAAAAGGTTCACAGAATCTCACTGTTTTCACCAGTTGAATCACAATTTTGTACCGTCTGCCATCAAGCCCAGAGAATGCTAGTTAATCCATAACCTCAAATATTTACTTAGAGACACACTCACAGAGCCTTCCTTTCAGTCAAACAAGGACGGCTTCTATGGATTTTAAGGAAGACAAAGGAAGACTGGGGAGGGGTGCCTCTCTTTCAGATTTGTTCTTTCCCCTCTGATCTTCTTTTATCACTAAAGCAAAAATGTTAGTTGAGATAAAGGTTAGTGTTTTAGCAGCACAACTGATCAAACTCCTCAATGAATTTCCTTCCTTTTAAGAGAAATTTAATCCAGTTCATTTTTTTTTGTTTGAGATCTCATCTAGTGCTGTGTTCACACCTAAATTTTAATCCAGATTCAGTCCATCTTCAGAATGAGAGAACCCATCAGCAAAGTGACAAATCATTTTCTTTCCACATTATCTAACCCAAAGCAGCTTTTCACTTTGTGGATGGGTTCTCACACATTCTGAAAGTGGTCTGAAGCTCAATTAAAATCTAGGTATGAACACAGCCTAGATATACCAAATGGTCTCACATTAAAAAGACCACAAGAGAGCACTAGACAGCCACTGTTTCTTGCTTATGGCCTTTCCCAAAGCAGTAGAATAATCTCACCAACTCCCCTATAACCATGGATACTAGTATACACATTTCTATTCTGTTTTCATTATGTCTCCTACCTCTGTCATCTCCAGAACAATACAAGCCTATTTTGTCTGTTGAAAGTTAACAAAATAGTAACATTTATATCTTCCATTTTGTGTAGCAGTCATTCTTTCTCACATGCCTAATATATCCTCATGCAATTAGGCATCTTACACGGTGTATAATATGGAACTACATGCAACCTACCTTCTCCTCATTCCCATCATGCACTGGGTGAGTAGATGATGACATAAGTTGAGATGCTCAGTTGCCCCCCCCCCCCGAAGTTGCAGAAAGAAGGGATTAGATTGAGGCCTTCTGCTACAAGAGTTGGCTCACTAACTAAAAAACTTGTCTAGGTATACAGCATGTAGACTGATGTGTCTTTAAATTCCTCCAGGTGGTTTTAGGTCAAATATGGGCCTAGAGGCATTTTGAGTACTCAAGAAGATGCAACTGCTTGAAGGTCACCCTGTGAGGAGGAACAGATCTTACCTGCCTACCTCTCACTTTTGTATTTACTTCATTTCCAAATTGTCTCCCTCTCCCAGGACTAGGGATGCTACAGAAACTGGATCCTCTTCTCACACCCTCAAAACTTGCTATACTACTGGAGACACCTTTGGGCATCACTGAAAAAAAAATCCTTGTAATTTGTTCAAGATCTTTTTCCCAGGCACCTGTTTAAAACTAGACCTTCTGTTACATTTTAAAAGGGCTTTGTGTATTAGAGGGATTTTTGTTTGCTTGTTTTAATGTGTTACAATTTATTTCATATTTATAAAATAGGGCTGTTTCTTTTTAACAAATATTCTGTGTCCAGAACATAGTTACTGTTGCTATGTCTGTAGACGAGCCCAAGGGAGAACCTTTGTCTAGATTACTGTTTGGTCTACATAGGGTATGGTGTCAAAGTGGCTATAGTGCAAAATGGAACTATAACCTGTTCCAACTGTGGACCTCTTGCAAGCAGTCCATACAGCATTTTAGCCGGTGTACTGAAACAGTGGCCTGAGTGCAGTCAGGACGCATGCTGTGGCCTAGTATAATATGCCTAGTGCCAGGAACATTATGAGAGGAACAAGGAGCCTTTATGAGAGGCGGAGCACTTCAGAAATGGGAAGCTGCCAATTTCCAGACGTTTCTCAGAGTCATCTGGAAGGAACTCCCCATCTATTGATGTTGGCACACAAGAAGCAGCCAACAAAGCCATCTTTCTTTTATAGTCTTGACAAGTTCTCTCTCCCATAGATAGCCCACCACAGTTCAGTTATCATCCCCATCATAATAAAAAATCTGTTTCAGGGTTCCTCCTCTGCAGGCTTCACCCAAATGGCAGCCATGTTTTTTTGTAAGCAGCCATGTTTTTTCAGAGCCAACTAAGGACCAGATGTTGGTTCCTCTAAATCAATGTTGCCTGGACCCTAGAGCAGTGATGGCTAACCTTTTGAGCTCGGTGTGTCAAAATTCGCAAGAAAACCTAGCTTAACTTGGGTGCAGTGTCACATCTAGAAATATCCATAATTTTGTGATATTTGTGGCTCTAGTAAAAAAGTTATATTTTTGATATATGTATTTTATTAAAAGCAAAAACAAATAATTCTTTACACTTGCTAAATCTTCAATTGAAAGTTGGTATTTCGTACACCTCAAGAACAAGCAAGCACTACACGCCCAGGTGCCAGGGTGACCATGTGTGTCACCCAAAATGTTTAAGTTCATATAGTTGGCCGTATGATGAGAAGACAGGACTCTTTGAAAAAGGTCTTGATGCTGGGAAAAACTGAAGGCAACAGGAGAAGAGGAGGCAGAGGCAGAGATGGATGGATGGATATATAATGCCACTGAAGCAATGAACAGAAGCTGGAAATAAGCTGGTAGGCCAAAAGCAGCTAATAAGCTTGGGCAGGAGACAGTGAAGGAGAGGACCTAGTGTGCTGTGGTCTATCGGGGCACAAAGAATTCAATACAACTGAATGAGTGAACACCACCACTAAATTATTACAATAATGTATATGGGACTAGAGTAAAGGGCTGTCATGATCCCCAGTGCTCCAGTCAATGCCTGCCCTCCTAAGAGTAGCTGGGCGCCTTAGGAAGCTGGGTTCGTGCAATGGCCGAGTGAGTACCACAGTGTAAACACAAACACAGGTAGCAAGTGGTATAAACAGTAAACTAAAACAGGTTTATTATTATACACAAGCAATACTAGAAGGCAATATAAAGTTCAGGTATTTGTTAATCTAAGTCTATCAGTCTCTTAAAGCTACAAGCTTCCCAGCCTACTAGCTCCTATTCCTTTAAAGGAAAATAGTTCCCCTGTTAAAGTCAAACCTCTCCACGTTCCAGCCTTCTGACTAGCTCTGCCTCAGCCCGAGCCTAGCCAGTGAACAAGAGTGTAGCTCTGGATGATCACAAGGCACCGACCGTCCTTGCTTGCCCAACCATCCAGCCCTGGTTAGTTGCCTGCGAAGTCTTCCTCCAAATTCGCCCAAATGACCAATGGTCAGCCACTGGTCCGGCTCCCTCAGGTTCAGCTCTTCTGTTCCCTTCAGCATCAGTCCCAGCATGAAGACCCAGTCTGCTGTACTCTGTGTTCCTTTATACCTTTTTCCCTCTGGCCCTGATTGGCTGTCACCTCCTGGGGTAAACTGCTGAAATAAAATGCTGCTGGAGACCCCTGATAGAAGTTTCTGTCCCGTATGCTTGATTGGTGGAAACTCCTCCTCTAGCCCCTCCAGCCCTCAGATCCCCGGACAGCTTTTCCCTCCAAATAACAGCTGCAGCCAATCTTTGCACTTGGACTCACACAGGATTTCCCACCCTTTTTTGCAGCCTCTGCCCAGGGCTTGCAAAAAGGCTTGCAAACACAGCTTGCTAGGGCTTTGCCTAGGCAGAAAGCCTTGCCTTCAGCAAACAGGCTTGCAAGGGACATGGGAACCTTACTGCCCATTGCAGCCTGACCCCTGAAACCGTCATAAGGGCCGTGACAGGATATGTGGTTAAGGGAATTTTTTTCAAACACTTTGATCACTGTCACAACAGTGCTCATTTGGGTTACTTCCAGTAACTGTTTAAAAAAGGAGCCTTCTAAAGGGCCCTTTCTATAGAGCAATTATGGCCATCTACATAACATTTGGAAGTAACTATGAAGCCAAATAGACCAGCACATGGTCAATACTGAAGGCAACTTACATGTATCTGAAAAGATGTCCATCTAGCCTCTAGTCCAGGGATGTCAAAGATACGGCCCGCGGGCCGGATGCGGCCCGCGGACTGTATGAATACGGCCCGCGGCCGCTGCCCGCGGCTGCCCGCCGCCGCTGTCCTCCTTGGGCACGAAGGAGGCGAGGTGAGGTGAGGCGAGGGCGAACGAGCACGCGGCGGGACCCTTCACTGTCCGAGTGCGCGGGTGCTGCCATGGACAGCTAGCCACGCCCCGGTCACGCCCCAGCCACACACCCCACCCATCCCCTGTGCCCTGGCCATGCCCCAGCCACGCCCCCGGTCATGCCCCAGGCCCTCCTCTTTGCCCTGGTCACGCCCCCGGTCACGCCCCCTGGCCCTGACAGAACTTTTTTTTTTTAATCCAGCCCTCGGCCAAATTGTATTTGACACCTCTGCTCTAGTCCGCCTCTTACTATTGTTCCACAGGAAAACCATTCTGTTACAAAATTTCTCTTAGCTTTTAGGCAATTTCCACCCTCCTATTAAAACTAATTTCTATGGTTTACACCTGCTTTTGGAAGCAGTAAAGAACAAATCTGCTCTGTCTTTACAAAATGAAGTTAGCTCAGTGGGAGAGCAAACTGCTTGCAAAGCAGAGGGTCTCAGATTCAATCCACAGCTTCTCCTCAAAAGCAGGCAATGGAAAACTGCTTCTGTATCTTTGACAGCAAAGCTTCATTGAGGCATTTATATAGTCAACCAGGAGTTGGATCCTACTGTATGGTACCAAACAACATGCAGTTAGTAAAAGGTTTGTTTTAAATCTTTCCTCAGGCGAAATATATCCTCACCCTTTAATCTTTCATAGGATTTGATCTCAGGATCCCTTGCCATCGTGATCCTTCTTATACTATAGTGCCTAGAGTTAGATGCATACTGTAGCCACATTCTGATCAGTGCAATACACTGGAAATCCAATGAAGACACTGCTTCTATTAATGCAGTCTGGGTACAATCACTTTTAAGGCATCTGAGCATGCTGACACACGTTCAGGCTTTGATTATGGCGCCTAAATCCTTTTCGTGTATATTGCTGCTGATGAAATTAACTTTGTTGGCTTTGACCACTGTTCCAGTCTCCAAGGCATATTCTGATTCTCTAACAATTGTTTATCCCTTCTTCATATCACGTACGAATTTGATAAGCAATCTCCTAGATATGCTTACTAGTCACGTAAAAGCCAATAGCGCAAGGCAAAGGACAAAGTTTTGCAAAACGCCAATTGACTTCTTCTGATTTTAAAAAGATGTGTCAAGTATGCTTTTTTAAACAGCTTTGGCATGTTTTATTTACATTCAGGGATGGCATTACATACTCAACTAGGACTGTGATGTCATGATTTGGTTGGGGTCAAAGGAAAACCTCTAAAGCCCTAAAACTGGTTGGCCAAAAGCAGCTAATAAGCAGGAGAGACAAATGCCACAGAACAAGAAAAAAATATGCATTGTTATATTTTAATTTTTTATATTAAAAAAATTTTTTTTGAACTCTAATTTGAGAAAACAATTGCTAAAATTGGAAAGTATCAATATTCTACCAAGGGAATATTTTGTCCTGATCTGTATGGGAAGCTGGGAGCAATTTAGAAACCAGATTATTCAAGTTTATTCACTTTATGGCCAAGGAAACGGTTAAGTAAGTATTAAGGGACCAAGGGATGGCTTGAGAAATCTCTGCCATCATAAGGCAACATCTGAGTGTTTTTAAAGATCAGGATTACCTAAATGCAAAGCTTCTGCCTTTTAAAGTCACTGCCACCCCTTGTTCTTACCACACACTGGAGACAAAGGTGCAAAATGTTTTTTAAATGGCAACACCATCCATGGAGTGGCAAAGTGATGTATATCTCGTTGCATGGATATTTTGATATACAGTCTTTCATTTCTTTCTGTTCTACTGCCTTTAACATGTAGCTCTTGAAAGATGAAGTTCAAGATCCACAGCGGTTCAAGAAGAAATTAAGTTCCTGATAAGAGTGAGTAGTAACAGAAACAGGGCCACAAATTAGAATAAAACTAAACCCACTCGAAGTCATAAGAACATAAGAGGAGCCCTGCTGGATCAGGCCACAGCCCATCTAGTCCAGAATTCTGTCACACACAGTGGCCCACCAATTGCCCATGGGGATCTGAAGCAGAGACAAGGGTAAACCTTTGCCTGCTTTCAGATCCCAGCAAATGGCCTTAGAAGCATCCTGCTTGTCCCCCAAGCCTGAAAGATGTACTTAGGCATCCATTCTATTAGCCATGGATATACCTGTCATCCATAAACTTGTCTAATACAGCCAAATGCAGCGAAGACAGCTTATTGTTTGGTGACATCTTGCAACTTCCCTCTTCCCACTGTCAATTATTTCTAACCATAATTGCTTATATTTCTCTCCCGATGACTCTGGCAGGTGCTCTTGAGAGACTTTGACTACGGAAGTCTCAATTTACTAGTAATCCAGATTTGTTTCTTACTGAAGTGTGAGTTACCATTAACACTTACTTGTGATGCCATCAATTCTTGCGAGAAGCAAGGAAGAAAATAATCTTTGGTTGCTGCAGCTACTGCTGGTGCTTTTTAAAATCTAAACATCCCAACTATTGGAAATTTTTTGGTGATGCTAAGTATAACTAGAAGAGATGTATTTATGTTCTTAAGGCATTAAATGCATCAAATTGATCTGCCTTCACAAGAATCCACTTTCCCTCTTCGAAGTCTGTCTTTGGGGCAACAAACCTAGAACATTTAGACTGGGGTCCCTTCTGCACTGGGCCTTATTCTAAGTTATACTCCAGAATAGGGGGCTGTCATCTGTGCATTAGTGCAGACAGCAGGCCTTGGTACTGCTGAAGGCTATTATCAAGAAGAAAATGCAAGGCAGCTGTAGCTACCATCACTAAGCACCACTGTTACTTCCAAGCACTGGCAGCCATGATGTTCTTCATAGGTTAGGAACTTACCCTTATACATTCCTCAACACTGGCTACACTGATTGGGGCTAGTGGCAGTCGATGGTCCAAAATGCTTAGGAGAGTTCCAGAGTCCATCTAATTCTAAAGCTCTCAGTCTAACCTTGTCACAGAGATGTGAAAATAAAAACACTTGCCTTGAGCATAGATGTCACCTCAGAGAGAACATGAGCTGCAGAAAAATAAATACTGATCAGTAGCATCTATTGGTCTTTTTGCACTTATCTGCAGTTGGAAAGTGTTCACACCAAGAGTGCTGCAATTACCCCAAACGTAACTTGTACTGTAACCCGCACAGTTTGGTGATTGTAACATGGTGTATGGCTGTGCAACTGTGCTGCCCTGACCCTATGCATCATTTCCATAAGCAAGTGGTGTGAACATTGTGTCTGGGACTGTATCCCTCCACAGGTACAGAAGATCAGGACAGCCTCACACACCCTGGGACAGACGCGGCAGCACAGTGTGGGGATGCAGCATCTCATATGGGGCCATTGTGGTTGGGGAAGCAAGATAAGGCCTTAATTTTATTCAAGCTTTCCCTGTTTTCCATCATAAACAAGTATAGTTTTTTCTTTCTTTCTCCAAAGGACCCAGAATTGGCCATCAGTGTATAAATATGTATTTTAAACCCACTATCCAGGTTAGTGGTTGGTTGGATTAATTATAACTATATTAAAAAGAAAAAAGACACATTGTGATGCGATCATCAGCTTCCCTCAAAGAAGTTTGGCATTCTTCTTAACAGCTTGATCTTAATGTACCATTTCTTCTTTGATGAATACCACAACAGGTCAATTATTTCCAGGAAGCTCAGAACCAGTTTCTTTCTTTATATACAATAACAATATATTTACAACAATTGGCTGCAAAATATGTACATACAAACAAGAGGCGTTCTCCATGGTAATCACGGTATAAATTAAAATAATAAATAGCATGTTCTATTCTTAAGGCACAAAACCTTCTTTCCAAGACTGTACAGGACTGAAATGCTTCCTTTTGCTTTTGACAGTTCACCAGATTACAACACCCCTGAGGAACAGTCAGTGGATAACAACAAAAGACATCAAATTACTTATAAAAACATTTTTCTTTCTTTTCTTTTACATCACAAACATCTGTTAAGATACAAGGAGTTGTGTAAACAGTCTTTAATTTACCACTCATATTATATTCACCTTTAAATAATACTCAAATAAACAAATTTTAATATGATATAGATGGTCAAGAGTTTTTCAAGAGATACAGGCACCAAGTGCCTCTTCGTAGTTCCTATCAGAGATGCAATATCTAGTGGATTCTATTCTCCTTGAAGGTTCAGTGACTGATATACGAATATATCTCACTAGAATTAAACACAATAAATAGCTTTGGCTACAGTTTTCCTAAACATACGACTTAGAAATGAATAATCCATTACTATTCTGGACTTCTGGTGTGAATATGCACAGGGTTAGGCTGTGCTCTGATGGCAGCACTGAAAGTATGTATTTGTGATACTAAAAGGTGTTGTTAAAAACAACAATCCAGAGCTAATTAAGGTTGAGCCCTTCTTTATGAATGAATTCAGGATTGGTAGTTCCTTGGCTAAATAATGTTACTTGTGTTCAGCCAACCTCCACTGAAATTGAAAGGACCAAATACGAAACAAAAACAAAAAAACCAGTAATAGGCAAGAGTTCAGTGTGATGCAAAATGGGCACAATGCTTCCTAAAGTGTTCTTCAGACTGGAACACTGTCTTGTTATGACTTCAAAATATTTCAAAAATTTAACTTAACTAAGGGTTACCTTACGCGTCTCTACAAGACATCATAAATCGCCCAGCCAGAGCTCACAAGTCTTCAAGCAGGAATGCCAGGCTTACCATGGCACTCCTGTGTTCCTTCTTCATTGGGCTTCATGAAATCCTTACTTAACCAATACAAACATTTTCCAGCAGATGGAACCTTACTAGATTCCAGAAATACTAAGAACCTCTCATGGCCAGTCTTAAGTTTATAATGTTAAAGACTCAGGATTCTCATTCTGTATAGAAATTCCCTTGTTCCCAATGACAATTAATTATACTAGAATGTCCCTGGGGACTTCATGATCTTCAGGCCTGAGGTGCTGAGCCATCCATAAGATGGAATGCACTGGCATGTGCTGGAATTGTGATACAGATGCAGAAAGTTAATCCATCAAGTGATCTGCACTATGAAATCACAAATTCCTTGTGATGTTGCTTGACTAAAGCAGGACAGATCTCATCATAGAAGGCTGAGTCCATGGAGTACAGCAAAATTGCTGCTAATTAACCCATATCTATCCACTTAGGAGTTCATAATGAAACCATCATAGATTCCCTGTGAGATTTCTAGCAGAACCACAAAAGCAAGCCCTGTTGTTTTTCCATAATGAAAGGAACAAACAGGGTCCTTTGTTACATCTTTGTCCAAAACTATTACATAATGATTCTTCTCCCTGAGTTATTCATCAGGAAATGGAAGAAGCTACCACAAGATTATAACCAATGATAAAGTGCAGAATTAATGTTTGTCCATCTTCTGTTCATAGCCAGAAGCCTGACATAAGTTTCCTACAGCTATCATGTAAATGAAAGCCCGAGAAGAGCAAGCCTTCTGGTGAATAGTATCTGCATACCTTACAGTTCACAAACTTTCAAGATGTACAGGAAATCCCAAAAAGTGAGAATATTCTGTATCAGTAAGGCAAAATACATTGGAAAACTGATACCAGAACAGAGCCAGAAGCTCAGATTTAAATTTTCCCCTGCAAATTAGGTTATAAATTTGGTTGTAATCTTCTGTGAGTGTAACAATATTATTCTGTATCATAAAAGAAGTGCTAGAAGGAAACAAATATGGAATGTTGAAATAATCTCTATGGGAAAGCACACAGAATTAAAAAATTACCCTGGTACATTTGGCAGAGGTTTTAGAACAGAGAAGGACTCACGCTTCTAAGTTTACAAAATACGAAAACAGAATGGATATTATGATCTACCTAAACCTGTGCACAGAATGTTCTTTCTGTGTTTTGAAGCGTGAACCGTATTCGCTATTAAAAATTTAGTGGAAGCAGAAGCTATGAGCAAACATTGTATGCAAGCAGTGCATTTTCCCTCCTCAGACATACTTCTGGGAATCTTCTAAAATATTTAGGAAGTTGATGCTTTAAGCCAGAACATCATGCAATCTTGTTCTTTTGCATCCATATCCATAACAGAGCAGGAATTTTTTTAAAGACACAATTTTAATTCTAAAGATAATATGTAATCACTGGGGGAGTAGAGGGAAGACCCTGTATTAAGACATTTCTGTGTCTGTGGTTAATTATACCTCTTGCTTCATGGAAAAGCACCAGTTAAAAATGTTTTCCTCATTTGAGTCCACTTGGTATTTACTACAAGGATGGCATAGTAAGGTCCTACTATTCTATTTGGTGACTGTACTTCTTTAGGTTGCCCTAAGCAGTTTTTATTTCGTTTTATTTACATATTATAATCTTGGATTCACATTAGAACTCTTAACTTTTCACAAGAAGCTTTTAGTCCATAGGTTAATTTACTGTGGCTGACTTATAGGGCTCTTCACATGCAGTGAGTGTGCCTGTGCCCAAGGAAGGTTGGGGAAGAAGTAAGGAAAAAATAACACTGGCTTTGAAGACAAGGTGCCACTGAATTGGATAGTGCTGTACCTCTCATCATTACGGTAGCACCATGATAAACGGGATGTGAGCACTGAACACTGATAGCGCTTGGCTGATCCACAGAGACTATTCTGTTCATGTCTGCCCTGTGAAGTGTCAGCGGTGCAGTGGTCAAGGGGAATGATAAATACAGGCTCTGAAAACAGAAGTTAAGCCTCGCTGACAGGAATATTCCTGCTCAGTTCCTTGATCCCATGCAATATCCTCTTCATGTGGCCCACTTTGGTCACTCCTAGGTCCTGAAAAAGAACAGGAGTAATATTGTTACAAAAAACCCACCCAACAACAAACAACTAAACGGATGAACATTCTCTCTCTCACTTACAGAAAAAGAAATTATACAGGTTGGACCTCAACACAGTTTAACAAAATAGCAAATGTTTATGGAATCAGTTTAAACCATCAATAAGATGCCTATGTAATTATTAGAAATAATTCCTGCATTCTGAACAACAAAATTCAGAAAATGAATTAATAATAAAGTTTCTCTTGTAATGTGCACGAATTGAGGGAATTCACAACTGAAGGGTATCTGTAAAATCAGTTTTTACTGTTCCCTTTTGTGTGTGTTCTCCCTCATCAAAAATCTACAACACAAATGGGTGTATTTTCAATGCTTGTCGAAAGTTAGGAGAGACGATCTAGCTGTATTTTCTGGACCTGTGTCTGCAGATTCTTCTGTCATGATGCATTCATGAGAAGCAGAAGCAAAGTTTGGAAGGGAGACCTGACTGTAGAACTGACCACAATACCCATACAGACTTGCTGCACCCTGCATGCAGACAATATTAAAGTGTCCTATAGTTTGCATTGGTGCAAAGTCTTGTATTTTCTCAAACATCTGCATTAGTTAAAATACAGTTTTGCGTTCAATTTTTTTTTAAACAGAAACAGTAAATTATGAAAGGGGATTATGTATTCTCTGATTATACACAATTTTAGTCTGTGGATTTGAAAATATCTGGGTTCTGTATCAAGAGACTAGGACTGTGATCACACTTAAGGTTTAATCCAGCTTCAGTCCACCTTCAGAGTGAGAAAACACATCACCAAAATGAGCAATTTTCTTTCCACATTATCTATCCCAAAGGTGAATTTCCTGAGTTATTTAACACTGAAGGAAAACAGCTTGCCACTTTGGACTGAAGCTGGATTAAACCTTAAGTGTGACCACAGCCTAGGTTGTGCATGAATGGAAATTTGTGGTTTGAGTTCATAACAAACCTGATCCATGGCCTCTCTATCCTTCTGCCACTGAGACCACTGCCTCACTGAACTGTGTCCGCTGCCTTTCTCTCCTCTCACTGCATGCTCCACTATCAGTGCATCAAGCCTTGCTATCCCCTAATAGCATCTGCAGCTCTTACCTTTCCCTTTTAGTCTCCATCTCTCCAAGGTTACTGACCACATGGATCTTTTAAAGGTCATGGCAGGCATGTTGTCTTCTCAGCCTAGTGGGTTTTCTGGACGGAAAGACTAGAAGTCCTCCTGGAAGGTGTGGGCACATAAGCATCCATGTGGTTCCTTTTAGCAGGACATGTAATCCTCCACTCTAAAAGGCCCAGTAGGCTGAAAAGACAGCATACCGGACTGCGTGGCTGGTGACAGTGGAGCAGAATGAGCTCAACTAGAGAAGGTAGGAACCTGTAGATGTGATGTCAGAATGCCAGGGTGCACAGTGGGAGGACGGTGGTGAGGCATAATGTGGGAAGTGCAGTGTGAAAGAAGGGCGGAGAGAGCGGAGCACACCAGAACTGATGAACCACTCCCCATATTCATTCTGTCTGATCTTAGACCAAACCCCACATTTTAATAACTCAAGCCCCCCCTCAACCCATCTAGAACCAGTTCTTGTACATCCCAACAAGAGACCTCTGCTACCTCCCCAAATTTAAAACACTCGAGAATGTAAATTATGTGGACTAGCTTCATGCATAGTCAGCAGAGACGGCCATGGAAATACAGGTGGCTGTTCGTGAGGTGTGGCTCATGGAAATACCTTGAGGTCCCTCCGTTCGAGATGCAGGAGCTCAGAGCCCCGGACGTCATGTCGGATGAAGATATCCTTATACTCACAAAGACTGAGATGCTCAAGCCAGGTCGCAACCTCCTCTGTTCCCCATAGGTGAACTGTCAGAGATGGAAAAGCAGGAGCGTGTTGAGTACCCAAAAGCCCAGAAGAAAAGCAGTAAGAAAATGGTGGTCTCCAGAAAACACCAAGTGGTACGAAAAGAAAAGGCAAACTGTACAATAAGCTTCAAAGCAGAAAGAATGACATGTGATCCAGCGATTTCAAAACAAGAGAAATTAAACAAATCACAAGCAGAGACATAGTCTTAAATGGAGGCTAGATGTAGGGGACACTAGGGGCCTTTCCGCACTTGGCCTTATTTTTTAATATATCCCAGGATAGGGGCCTGTTGTCCGCATTCTAGTGCAGACTATGGTAGGCCCCAGGTAAGGCCTACCATAGCCTGCATTAACATGTAGACAACAGACCTCTATCCTGAGATACATTCCAGAATAAGGCCTAGTGCGGAAAGGGATTAGTTTTACTTCCATCCAATTATTATTTTGTGATAAAATTCACAAAAGAATAAAAAATATGCACAAAAATCACTGAACAATCTAGTCTAGGCAAATTTCTGTTTCTTACTAAACAAATGGGGCCAAGGACAGACAATAAAATTATCAGTGACTATTAGTCAGGATGGCTCAGCATGTCCTATGACGTTAAAGCCTGCTGGGGAATATGAGTGGAAACAGAGCTGTTCGGCTCATGTCCTCCACATGTGGTTCCTATAACCAGCTGGATAGTGTGACACCAGACTGTGCACCTAGATCAGCAGTTCTCAACCTACCTAATGCTGCGACCCCTTAATGGAGTTCCTCATGTTGTGGAGACCCCCAGCCACGAGGACAGAGCAGCTGGGAGGTGGGAGAGAAGGGCGGTGGGAGACTTGTCGTGACCCCTCTGAAAGGGCAGTTCGACCCCCAAAGGGGTCCCGACCCCCAGGTTGAGAACCACTAACCTAGATAGTTCACAAATCTGAGTAAAATATGGAAGCTTCTAACGGTACATTGTATTTACAGTGGTACCTCGACATACAAGTGCCCTGACATACAAGTGTTTTGAGATACAAGCCGCCGAGCGAGTGATATTTTGCTTTGAGATGAGAGCAAGATTTGAGATACGAGTATGTAAATACAGTACAGTACATAACAAAAACAACTGAGGTGGTGTTTTGGGAGCTGGAATGGATTAATGGGAAAACTGCTTTGAGATACGAGCGATGTGACATAAGAGCAAGGTTACGGAACGAATTAAACTCGTATGTCAAGGTACCACTGTACTTTGTTTTTATGTCTCTTCCATAAGAAGCCAAAGCTGTCTTAGAATAAAACAAGGGTGTCACAAGATTGGTAGGTCTGCAGAAATAAACTCATTTTTTCCTTCATCTAAACTGGGGAACTCTAGCAGCCTAAGTAAACCATGGTTTAAAGATCCTGGCTTGTTCTATAGCTGGTAACTGTAGTTCCTAAGTTGAAAAGAAAAGGGTGACATGAATAAAACGCACTGGAGAGACTATACACATAAGCAACAAGTTAATTCGTATTTCATCTTTACGAAGCTGAGAAACAGAAGATGGTACTCCTTGCTTGCTTGTTCGTGCCACGGCTAGTGTCGCTTTGAACCAAGTTCCACTGAATATGTTCCCAGTCACAATCCGATTTGCATGTGCTCAACCAATTAGCACCAAAGAGGCATACTGCCAAAGTATTCATGCCCCATTAAAAGGGAGAAAAATGATACAGTCGTCTACCTCGTTCTTCTGCTACTGCTGTTGGGTACCATCAAGTTGGTTTGACTTCTGGCTGATTGCATGGAGACCTTCATGGACAACTCTGCTGTTTTCTTGGCAGAGATACAGAAGTGGTTTGCCAATGCCTGCTTCGAAGGTGAGGCTGGGCACTGAACTCACAGTCACCTGCTTTCCTGGCAGTTTTCTCTAAAACTGATCTACTATACTACTACTAGCCTCTAAATAAGAGAAGATAAAATTTACCCTCATCATTCAGAGGAAAAGGACTACTGGTGGTAAAGAAAATCAGCAGGACAGAACAGTTCCATTAATCTCATAGAACAAACAGTATTTTTTAGAAGGAAAAGGATAAAATAATTCCATAATTAAACATATAAGCCCAAAAAATCAATTAATCAGATACTATAGCTTGATTCCAAGGCCATTAATATCTTGATTTGACGGGGTAATTTTTAAAATGTCATATTACAAGTGGTGCACAAGTGATGGCAGAGAATCTCCAGACAATTAGACAGGAGACCTGATTAAACCCTAAGAGTGGGTCAAGGAGAAAATCGTTATCCAATCAAGGAGCAGGAGCAGTGAGAGATATGGAGTTATGCGGACTTGGGCTCCACAGTCCATTGGGTTGCTAAAACTTTACAATCTTTGAGCGAACTCTTCTGGACTATCCTAATGTCTTCCAAAGTTAAGACAGCAGTGTTGCGCAGAGGTGTTTTACAGTGGGGCACCCAACCCTGTACCTCAGTTTTCTACTTTGGAAAAATTTTGCTAATGGAGGAGGGAAAGAAAGAATTGACCAGGGAGACTCAGAGAGGAGGAGTTTCATACGTGTGTTGACATGTGGCTTTGGTTGTGAATGTGGACACTTAGGAATACAGAAACAAATGGTACCAGGCAATCCTAAGCTGCCACGCGTTTCCTTGTTCTTGTTATTTTTCTCCTTCTTAAATTTTGTCACCAGACGGAATTTGCCACTCCGGCTGCGTTTAGAATAATCCAGCATCTGGCTCTATAAGAAATAAAAACAAGGAATGGTTTAAGTTTTTCAGTTTTCATGATCAGGAGGATGTTTGAATAATGAGATTTGTAGACAAATGTAAAAAAAAATCACATTTCATTCTATAAGAAAAACTAAGTTTGTTTAGATGAATTTCTTGACTAGCTGAAGGACTGCTCACAAAGAAAGGTACTAGGTTTTACATCGCCGAATTAACAGGATGATACAAGATAAGGCCAGTCATTCTGGTTGTTCCCTCAACAACTTACCTCCTCATCACTTGGTTCCATGAGTTGCCACAGCCAAGGAATATCTACCAGCTTCCTCATATGAAAATCCATTTCTGTCAGGGCTGCTAGAAGCTGCTCTTTCTGTGGAGGGTCCAACTGCTATATCCAAATCAGAAGCAGGCAAGAATTGCATAACTGAACAAAACATTATCTGATTCATATCAAAATCACCTATGGATAAATGACTGTAAGCAACATATGAATATAGATTACACTATCTCATTCTAATAAACTGAAATCTGAACTGGGAAGCTGCAATATAGCAGATTCAAGTACGTACGATTCTTAAACTATCTTCAAAAATGTTTAAAACCTCAACTTGTTTCAAAGCTGGCAGATATGTTTAAGTTATTAAAAAAGCTACTGATCTTCAGAATAAACTGCTTTGGGATTCCACAGAACTGCTGTGAATAGAGAAGGAGAAGCAGAAGAGTTGGCTTTTCTACCCTGCTTTTCTCACCCATTTAAGGCTGACAAAGCTTTCTGTGGCCATAGGGCAAGATAGAAAACAATCAAATGAACAAATAATTGCTTTCAAGTTGTAACTTTTAAATGCCAGAGAATTAACAAAAGACAGCAAAGAAAAACCAATCCTAAAAAAAAAACTACATTTTTTTACAGTGCTAGGTACTGCTGTCTTGATCTCTATCTAACCACCTGTGATTAAGTATTAAGCAGATCCTTTGTTAACATAGTAGTTAACTGCTCTAATCAGCAGCAATGCAAGGAACTGTCAGTCACTTCCTTGCCAGACCCAAACTGTGGTACAGGGCGTGTGCTAATTCTGCAATTGTGTAACATTTCTACAAATAGGTTACAAGAGCAATAGATAATGCCTATACACAATAAAACTAGGGTTAGGGTTAGGGTTAGGGATCCATCTGCAAAATGGGCTTCTTCAGTAGTAAATCATCTTCAGTGCCACATGGAACAAGTAGGTTAAAAAAAATGATGTGATACCTAGACTCTAGAAGGTTGAGGCTGTTCATCATCCTTAACAGGCCTTCAGGCACTAGTGGAAGACCTTTTAATTTACAGAAACAACCAGGTTTAGGAAGCATATCACTGCTCCCTCTCTGTCCTTCAAATGCCAGCTTTCAATAAGCTGGCAATTATGGGCGTAATCTGTCCGGCACAGTGTAGTTCCACATTATGGTTCCTGCACATAACCCAGATTGTTCCTGCATGATGTGAGACATAACTGAATTTACGCTTAGGAGTGGGATGGTTATGATACTGTTAAATGCCCAGTGGATTTAAATATGCAAGCAAATATCCTTAATAATAAGGGAAAGGATAGGGTTAGGGTTAACATTCAAGTGCTGTGCTTTGGGGGAGACTCTGCAGTAGCACTCTGCACCTTCCAGAGCTCCCAAACGACCTCCTACAAGCACCCACCACCACTTGCTCTCACCTCAGAAACACAAAGTGTTCAAGAGTTGTTCTTTCCTCTCATCACCATTTCAACTTAAACAAGGAGCTTTCGTGAATCACATTGTGCTGTATCTCTTGTACGCCAATTTAGCAAACCTTCCTAGGAAAGTTGGCATGACGCAAGAGAAGCGACCTTCCTAAACCAGCAAGGAGCAAGGGGAGAAGACAGCCATCAGCTGTTTTATGCATTAAGTAGACAGGGAAATGCAGGAGCTACCAGCATGAGTGCTGTTAAAATCTGTGGAAGGCACCACATAGTTCTTGCAGAAAAAGCAGTGGGGTGAATTTATTGCTATTTATTTCTTACCAACGCCATTTTCCCAGCCAGGAGCAGCTCTGTCTCGTTATGCAGGACTTTAATATTATTCACCATATCTACCACAAGGCTACAATTCAGGCCCTATAAAAAGAAAATAAGTGTAAAGCACACCAATCTGAAAACAGACTTGTCAGAGAGCTCCAGCAGAAGGATCAACCAGGGAAAACCAAGGGAGACCAGAAAATACCTCTGCACACTTGGATTTGGCATAGACTTTGTCCATAGACTTTGAGCTGGCATTGACTGCATGAGCAAGTTCTTGTTCCATGTCCTGGTAGGACTGAGCGATTTCCTGAATGCTGCAGAAGGGAAGCAATGGGATAAACGTTTTGAGTTCTTTTGTTCTAATATCAACATTTCACACTTGAATTCAGAAGGGAAGAAAATGACCTCACCTATGTATCAGAGCTCCTGCAGATTGGCAAAACTGGTTGATCTGAGCAGATTCTTCTTCGGATATAATTTCTGGGTGCAGTGAGAAAGAGGGAGGCCGTTGTAGATCACACTTCTGTTTATCCTCCCAGGACTTTAGGGTGTTCTCAAATGCCTTGAAAAATAAAAATAAAAACGGATTTCACTGCTGACTCCATCAGAGACCCCTTAAAGCATGCAAGACCAATCAGGCAAGTGTGAAAAAGTCCTTTAAGCCTGGATATATGAAGAAATCTCAGTTCTCAAAACAGACACAGACCTGCCAGTTAGTTGTGATCAAAACTGGAAACTACCATCTGAAGCACAGAAGGCAGATATCAAGAAAGCTGGTTTCTGCAGTAGTGTCTGCTTTATGAAAACTCTCTCCCTTCCCAAACAAAGCTTTCAGGCATCCACTTAAGAGTTACTTTTGCTGTTCAGTAATTATCAGCAGAAATAATGTGGTTCACTTGATAGAATATGTCTGTATATTGTAAAATGTTCTGGTATTTTTGAAAGACCCAGCAGTGCAAACGTCTAAACAAATTTTAAAAACATGATAAATAATTTCTCTTACCCTGTCTCTGGTTAGTGTCTGTGCTCTGTTTTTATGAACAATCCAAATATATCCGGGGGGTTGGATCCAGGCTTCTCCATCAACTTGCACAGGAACGCCCTCATCACCCAAGATTGCTATCTTCACTGTTCGGCACTATGAGAAATTCATGCGTTAAAAGCATTCTAGGTGGTAAAAGCAGACATACTCTGTACAAGCCACAAACACCCTTCACAGCAAACTGCAGTACTGTGATGTCATTCGCCAGAACCCAAATACCCACGCTCTGTCCACTTCGAAGCTACATTAAGAAATCTGCTCATTCTGAATGCTATTGGCCATTTCATGAAGCCCCCACCAACTTTTTATGAAAGGTTATAGGCTATAATTTCAATGTAAGTGACTATCTTTTTAATCCTCTTTTTAAAAAAAGCACATCATGCTTAGAGCTCATAGAATAGTGAAATACCTGGGCAATCCGGTGATGCTGTAAATTAATTACGCGTGAAACAGCCATCTGCATACTGCCAAACACAGCTACCACTTCCAAAATCTTGTCGTCAAAGGAAGGAGCTGTAAATGTCTGAAGAAACAAAGGAAAAACTAATCCAACTTCCACTTCAGATCTGAATTCCTCTGCTGTTTGAAAATATATGCTAATTTACACAACTTATTTGTCAGACAAAAAAGTGTAGAATAGGAAACTGGACCAGAGCAGTAGACACACAGCTTTGAACATGTTAAATATCTTTCTTGCCAGTGGTAGTTTCGGGGAACCAAGCCATTCCACTGAAGAAGATGAGTAGATGGGCTAACATGCACAGAACTGCCCAGATTTAGCTTATGACCACAAACCACACTGAGATGTAATTACAATACTAAGATAAATGTGCAGGTCTGCTGTAGAAGGACAATAGGTTATATATACTCCCACTAACATCCACTGGAAAAGTCTGATCCAGGAATCCACTGACTTCAACAGTGGCATTTTACTATTTGATTCTTATCCATGTAAGCATTAAAAGCAACAGACTTTTCATATTACTATTATAGTTTTCTGTATTCTTGCTGTCCCTCACTATCTAAAAGCTTTCTTAGAACTAGCAAAACACAACTATAATATAAGCTGAGCATGAAACATTACAGCATTTGTTCCATCTCATAACATTAAAAGTAGATAAATGAAATACATTTATTACATCTATTAGCTTTTCCATACTTAAAAAAATCAGTGCAGAATATAATAAAATATAAAATACAATTTTATATGTTGCTTAAACTATGTAATCTAAACTGTATGTTTGAAAAGACAATTCTTGAACACCAACTTTTCCATCTAAGAATCATGAATGTTTTACTTCAGGGTTTTTGATAAAAAGTAGGCACTAAAATAATTGCCAGCATTATCTGCAACATTTGAGAAATACCTACATCATCTTCCTTAGTTCCTCCCCAGAAGTTGGTACCACCTGCATAGCTTGGGATATTAAGTACAGCAATTCCCTGAAGACTAGGCAAAGGGATTGGACGTCCATCACACTGTATGACATAAACAACAACAAACAATCTACAACTTTCCACAAAGTTGACAGTTTTGAAAATGCTAAAGATATTTGCTATTTGAGCCTGCAAGTGGCATTTGCATGAAACTTTCTTATCTTATAACATGACACATTCTACACTGGAAACAGAATCATTTTTTGCATGCAAATTCGATTTGAATGGAAATATCCGAATATTCAATTTGAATTGAAATGAGAAAATCTAGATTTTTGAATATCCAATTTGAATCGAATTATACGAATGTCGGAAACATTCATATCCAATTTCTGAATCTGTTTGCATCCCATTTTTTCGGGCTTGCATTCTGTTTGCATTCCATTTGCATCTTGTATTATATTCACAAACAGACCCAATATCAGGATGCGTCATATGATGTCACTTTCAGTCAAATCTGTATTGGATTTTTGAAAATCCGGATTCGATCCGAATTCAGACATTGGGATTTTTGAAAATCCAATTTGAATTTGAATGTTGATATTCATTGAATTTGACTGAATTTTTGAATATCCATTCACATCCATACATGCAATGATAAAGTGAGAAAGTCAAAGAACAGGTAGAAGAGGAAACAACATTATTTGTCACTGGCATTCTCTAAAAACATTACAACAACAAAAAACAAATATTAAAAAACAAACATCAGTCTGAGAAGATCTAGTATAGCCTTTAAAAAGCCAGATAAAACTGGCAGTAGCCAACCCAGTAAAAGCACTCTATAAATAAATGATCTTCTAAATACTCATGCCATCAAAAAGACACCAAAGCGGTTGGTGCATAAATCTGTGCAGGAGGTGTTCCACAAATAAGGAACACCTGCTTCAGACCTAGGCACAGGGCGTCTGGATGGCAAGCCATGTGCGACTCAGCTCTCTCCACCTGAGACAATTTCCTCAGCTTGCCTCTTGGAATACCCACGCCCCCTCCAGCATGGTTCACTGATCTATCAGCTACAAATAGGCAATGTAAGTGTGTGTTCTATTCTTCATTCCTTAACGCATACATCTTGGCTTAATAAAATTGTAGTTGTCCCTGAGGCTATTCTATTTCCTCATTATCTTTGAAGGGAAGCATGATTTTCCTCAACACATTTGCTTTTTAAGGGATACTAGCCTCTTTCAGCTGAACCTTATGTTTTTAAAGGCAAGGAAGTTGAGCTCTGCAGACAAGAAGGGTTGTAGAGGTGCTAAC
Source organism: Aspidoscelis tigris stejnegeri (assembly GCA_023333525.1). NCBI lineage: Eukaryota > Metazoa > Chordata > Lepidosauria > Squamata > Teiidae > Aspidoscelis > Aspidoscelis tigris. The sequence goes on along the minus strand of JALMGA010000002.1, from coordinate 50,138,388 downwards.
TGTCAAGGCAACAAAGTACATGCACCAACACTACCCCTAGTATCAGCCATTTTAATCTTCTATAAACAAGAAGGAACTGCTGAGCAATCTTATATAATACTTAAGTAACCAGGTATGATATTGCAAAAGTATGTTATTTTCCACAAGAGGAACAGCCAAGCAGCTTCATAGGTTCATATACGTTAGCAGAAGGGCTGTGGTTTCCTCCCGAACAGAAATAGATAATCTAGGTTCTTTTAAGAAGAAAGCCAGCAAAACTTAAAGTAATGTAGAACTGGGGGAAAACCACCCAAAGTGCAGGTAAACACTTCTTTCCAGGGTTATATGTTGCTAAATGTTGCTGCTAATATGAGATGCTAGTTGAGTGAGTTCTGAGTTCAACAGATCTCTGCGTACCCCTGCAAGTTTAACTAATAGTGCGTGACAGCAAGCAAATATACTGTATTCAGATTTGCACTTGGGAGAGTGACCTATGAGTATTAAGCTACCTCAGAATACATTACCTCAAGCAAAACCTTCTGTTCTAAATTCTTGTAAGTTCTGTGTAGCAGCTCCTTTGTCCCAAGAACACCGTACCACATCATGTTCTTTGTACGACTCCTAATAATAGAGAGCAAAGACCTAAACACACAGCAATTTATACTATGGATCTGAAATTAAAGCTCTCAGGCTGAAAAAATATCAGCTACCAAAAACTGGGTTTCAAAGATCTGGAAAAATTTCATTTGTTTGGAGAGAAACAGATATGAAAGACACAACTAAGCACTATTATAAACCATTAGTTTGGAAGTGAAAGCAGCCCTATAAAACACCTATTATTTGTGAAATTAAAAAAACTCTTGCATCTAATTATTTAAATAAGGATTTGTTATAAACAATCTGAAGAAACCGATTGCTTAGCATGCTGAGATTCCTCAAGTATACATGACCAAACCGATCATGGTGATGACAGAGTCCTAAGATTTTTACATATATAACCTTCATACCTACAGTATTACTAACACAGACTCTGCTAGTTTTGAAAAGATCCCAAATAATTGCTTAAATAAACAATTTATGTGAGAGAGAATAATATTTAAAGACCCAAACAAAATTATCAAGAGACTATAAATAACATATACTCGAAGAATACTTTTGCATATATTCCATAAGCATAACTTCACTCTTTTACTTTCCTTACTTTTTCAAAATCATTTGACTGTTTATATACTGCTTCAGTATATCATTTTTCTCTTACAAAGTTATATATAGCCCTCAACTGAAGCCAATCTTTCCACCCATCTTTCCCACTTCTAATATCTTCCATATATATATTTAATGGTTGTTTAGTTACAGTACAATTATTTTGTATTTTCCTGAGTGACTTTTTTCCCCAATCTTTCAGTGTTTCAAAACCATATGTATAGAAGATATTAGAAGTGGGAAAGATGTGGGGAAAGATTAGCTTCAGTTGAGGACTATATATAAGTTTGTAAAAGAAAAACGATATACTGAAGCAGTATATAAACAGTTAAATGATTTTGAAAAAATAAGGAAAGTAAAAGAGTGAAGTTACGCTTATGGAATACATGCAAAATAATAGTTAATTTCTAAAACATGGAATGAAGAATTAGAAACAAAAATAGAAGGAAAAGAATGGAATGAATTAGTTAAGAAAAATGGAAGACACATCAAATATTTTAAATATAAGGAAATACTATTGTAATTAATTTGCAGATGGTATTCCACTCCAATCATACACATACATGCGCGCGTATAAGGACCAACTCCTGATATGGATTGTAATACAAAAGGATATTTTATGCATATGTGGTTGGAATTTTGGAAACAACTGCTGAACGGAATGGAGGAGATAATACAAGAACCAGATGAATGAATGCATGCGTGAAATATGTCTCTTAGAGAGAATGAGGGGAATAAGGAAATAAAAACAAAGGCTTATTGTTGAAATTATAATTGGTGGCAAGACAATAGTGTATGGTGGAAAGATAAAGGTAAATGGTCAAGGGAGAGATGGAAATACTTATGTATGGGGTTGTTTGTATTTTATATGATAAGAGATAAAAGAATAAATATAGAAGTAAACAAAATAAAGAAGGAACTTCAGTCAGTTTCAGGGACTTGGCAATAAAAATTGAGCGCAGAAAAGATAAGGAAGAAAGGGAAGGGGTATAAATTTATTTATTTAAAATATGAATATCCGGCCCCATCTCTCTCATATCGCGGCTTACAGTAAAAAACCCACATACAACAAACATTATTGCATACAATACAAACAAACTGTATTGCATATATTGCTTTATTTATCCAACAATAAAAAAGTAATTTACCTGCACTTTTCTGGATGTTCATCACGTTTGTTATTGAAGTCTAAAGATATTTTTGCATCCAGTCCAATACCAAAATAGTTATTCATCACACATTTCTCTACATAATAATCACTGTAAAGCAAAAGACAGACATGTTTGGTTCAATGTCGTGGAACATTTTCAGCATCCTCCGTAAGACCCAGTTAATGAGCACATATGTTGCGCACCCACTCAGTTCATCTCGTACACCTGTGCAAAGTGATAAAGTCTAATAGGAAATAAAGAGAAACTAGTGCCTTTTCCACACTGGACCTTATTCCAGGGTATATCCTGGAACAGAAGCCTGCTATCTGCATGCTAGTGCAGACTATGGTAGGCCTCAAACAGGGCCTGTCATGGTCTGCACTGCCATGTGCATGGCGGGCCCATATTCTGTGATATATGCCCAAATAAGTCCCAGAGTGGTAAAAGCCAAGGATTCGTCATCTGTTTATTTGTATACCATCTTTCCACAGCATGCTCATGTTTTACTATGTCTCTTATTTAAGATAATTATGGTGGAGGGGCATGAAAGGTAAAAGCAAATGGCAGGTAGATGATGAGGTGATAATATACTTTATCTTTTTGCTATATAAGACCCATGCTTTTTACAAAACAATTTTTTTCTAAATATCACTCAGCATCCTGCTTTTTATATATTTCCTAAATATTCCTTGACAAATTATAAGAACATATTATATGGCTTGAAATACAGATGAAGTGTGGCAGCTCAAAGGGCCTGTTTGCATTTGGCCATATTCTGAAATATACTGTATCTCAGGATAGGGGTCCATTGTCTGCATGCTAATACAGACTCCAGCAGGCCTCACTTGGGGCCTGTTGTAGCTTGTACCAGCATGTGGACAGCAGGTACCTATTCTGCAATATATTCCAGAATAAAGTCAAGTGCAAAAAGACCCATAGAAAACTAGAAGCTGTTAAAGGTAGCTTTCATAATACACTCATGACTACACAATAATCCACCCTTTTAACAGAATACCAAGCTATAGACAAATAATCAAGTCCATATGGAAGTTATGACAAGAATGGAATTTGTAGGGTTAAGTAGGAGAGTATGATCACTCCCTTATCCATTTAGACTGTGTTACCACACAGGGGGTTTGTCAATGGTTACTGTTAGTTATCAAATAACTGCTGTCTGTACTTATTTGCATTCCATTTCCATCTTTGCAGTTTCAATTCAATGCTATTTGCTTTTACACTGGTTTTGTCTACAATTGTACTGTGGCTGCTGAGGAGCACCTTTCCCTTAGCTTTGATATGAAGACTTACAGGTTTTCAGGCTCAGAATTAAATGGATCTGCGTTGATCAACAACCGACTGATGACAGAACCTCCTGGCAGAGACCCAGATGCCCCAGCGCGGATATCTGTTGACAAAATACAAAAGTTCCAGGAAGTAGCACAGAGTATATGGAGTAAGGCAGAACACAGCATATTTACAATTGGCAAAACGGGATCTATTTTACCTCCAAAACTAACAGGATGTCGCTTCTGGAGCATGAAACATTATCTCATTTTTTCACTGTTGCTGAACAATGAGTGAAAAACTGGACTTCGGACCTATGAAAGATTCCAGCCTTAGTACTTAAAGCTTAGTACTACAAAATCAGATTAGATTACAAAATCTAATCATCAAGTAATGCAAGAAACCTACTACTACATAGTTCCCAGAAAAAATATTTACAGAAAAACTATTACAATATCGTTTTAGTTGCAAATGTTTACTGCTGACTGGGTATAATGGCAAGATCTGACTAAAATACCTGTTGATATTGTATACAGAAGTGTTTGTAAGAAATTGTGAACAGTCACAATTTTTTTTCAGGCATCCAGTGTCTACAACTTTTCTTATTAGTGTTCAAACAAATGTTTTCTATGAATAGATTGATACTCTGCATCAAAAGTCATTTGTTTATATTAATGAGAGAAAACATGTTAGGGCCTATGTGCAGAAAGATGCTCAATTGGATCAGTAATACTGTATTGTACTCACTGGGGTACATGATCTTTGCATTCAACATTGGAAGATTATCTCGATTTCCTGACTGGGTAGGAAGGGAGGAAGAACTTCCTACTGATAAAGTTCCTTTATTTATTAATCTTTCACATGGAGACTTGGTCACTATAAAAGAAAAATTAAAAATATTTTAAAATATTTCTGCAGCAACTCTAAAAAATAGGACCTTCTCTCATTGTGCAGAATAAAACTGAACAGTTGAGATAAAATGTGCCAATAATTCTTAGGGTGAAACACAGGCAAGCACATGATACACCACTAAACAACATATAATGAATTCTAGAGGCAGACAAATGATTACAGCTAGGTCATTCTTGCACATCTAAGCCATTACAAGAATTCTAAGCTTGGAAGGAGATAAGTGTCAGAGGGTATTGTCCTATATAACTGTCCCCAAAGGAGTGACAGATGGTGCTTTTTCACTATAAATAGTATTGGAATTAGAAGGATCCCACAGTTCCTTGGAGCTGATCCAAGCATGGTAACCAGGAACTGAAAGAAATTACTCAACACAGAATCTGCAGAAGCACAAACTGAAGAGATGAGAAAAGAGACCCTTTCACTTCCTAGTTGAGGGAGGGTCTGCTTTTCTCCCTCCATCATCCCAGAGAAACTTCCTTCCCATCTGGATGGCTCCAGGAGAGTAGAGATAGAGAGATGAATCCAACCTACATACACCAGTTGTAGTCTAGAGAATGCTAGAGTCCACCATTTGCTGAAGAATTCATCTCTCTAATGCTGCTGCAGTTGATCTAAGCACAATCATTTTAGGTGACTGGAAAAGGCAGAGCCAATCTACAAAAGTCCATTCTGAAGTAGACTGGAAAAGGTGGATAGTAGTTTCCAAGTAGTGGCCCAGAAAATTTCTTCCATGAAAGCCTGTGTTGAAATGGCTATTGAAACTGATCCTGCTTGCAAAGAGTAATTGTGCATTTCAGGGGAGTTGGGGAATTCTACCCTTTCGTTCCTCATGTGCCAAAACTCTTATAAAGGAAGTTTGGAATGAGGGCAGAAGAAGGGAAAGTGTATTTCTCAATTCTTCTGAAAAGCTGAGTTCTTGTAAAAAACTTAGACTTATTCAGACACCATGGAGAAGAGCAGATGGCAGGCTCCCTATTCTGGGATATATCTTGGAATAAAACTTAATGTGGAAAGATCCTGGGAGTCTGTGGATTCTGAGGCAAATAACTTGGAGATGTGAGGAAGCCTGAATGGTTTGGAAGGAGCCTTTCATAGTCTAAAGAGTTTGGGGGAAGGGAGCAACCTTGGTACTCCTAGATGGCACAAGAATTAGGTTACAAGCCTCTGTAGAAGTCTTCTTGTAAGGGGTTGGATTCTGAATATCTAAAACCTTGGATAATATCCCAGGGAACCCCTCTAAGTTGAAAAGCCAGGGAGGGAGTAGTGGGTGATTTTTTTTTTTTGGTCATTAATAGACACCTCCACTTTTCTCTCTTTAGAAGACTGAACAGTAGAGGATTGGTGACAGGGAGCAGAGAACAATTTAGCTAGATAACTTGGAACAGTATCTGAGGTGGTTGCTTTGATCTGTGTCTCAATAGCAAACCAAGCTAATGCTGGAACATTCTTGTCTGTTGATGAGGGACAGCAGATACTTAGGGAGGATGGTTGGCAGTTGTGGAGCCTTCCTTCTAGAACCTGACTCTTTAGACCATGTAGTTGGGAAAGGAATCATGGGCAACTGTTGGTCATGCTTGTGTCAAAAAGACTTGCAACAGGAATGTTGCAAGGCATGAGTAGAGTTATATTTGTGGCTTTTGTGTTAATTATAGTATGACAGAACTGCAGTGTCTGGAGGTGCTGCTGCTGCTACTGGAGGATAAGAGTAAGCACGTCCTATGGAGGCCGTGAATTTGTGGCAGGAAGAGATAACCTTCATCTCTTTCCAAATAGCATGGAGCTGCAAAGCAAAGCTCAAGAGGAGTGAGAACTAGATCACTATTCTGTCCCCAAAGTGAGCTGAAAAAGGGTCTCGAGTTGCCTTGCATATTGAGGAGGAATGAGCCATTCAAGTCTGCTCACTAAGTGGGTGGAGGTAAATCCTGGGTCTCAAATCTAGGAGAGATGCAAGAATATTGAGGCTGTGTGGTACAATTCTTGGCAAAGAGAGGCCACGGTGAAGCAACGGGAGTTGGTCTTAGGGAAGGGCCAGATAGGCATAAGGCCCCAGAAAGTGAGGTAGAAAGGCCTCAGAGACACAACACCCACCACGCTGATGGACAGTGAAAGACCAGCTAAGAAGGAACTCAGGGAACATTACACCTACACAAAGAGATAGAGAAGAAGAAGAGTTGGCTTTTCTACCCCGCTTTTCTCACCCATTCATGGGGACTCAAAGCGGCTGACAAAGCTTCTATTCCTCTCCCCACAACAGAACACCTTGTGAGGTAGGTGGGGCTGTGAGAGCTCAGAAGAGAGCTGTGACTAGCCCAAGGCCACCCATCTGGCTTCACTGGGGAGGGCGGAATCTAACCCGGTATTCCCAGATAAGACTCCAGCTCCCTAACCACTAGGCCAAACTGGCAAAGAGGTTCTCTGAGTATCAATTAGTATTTCTCCTATGCATCCAAATATATAGCAAATAGAGGACTTTGAACCTGCCTTAATTGGTGAAGTGTTCTACTAACAGCCAGAATGTTATTTGTAATAGTACTCATTTAAAAAAGAACAAACACCCTCAGAATCCACAAGAGGGCCCTCTCCATGCTTTGTTCAGGAGAGAGAAGAAATAACAAGATTTCCTTTTTGCTCACTTCTTTCTCTTTGAATGACTAATCATTGGGATAATTTTAGATATTTTAGAGGGAATATTTACGGAATTGTTTTTCTGTATCTCCTTTTGATTTCTTTTTAACACTTGGGTATTTATATAACATCGAGAGAACATAACTAGAACCCAGCTTTCAATATATGGCTAATTTTAATATCTCCAATTATATTTCAAACTCAGTAGGGCATCCTTATCCAGAATAAGATTGGGATGAAGAAATATTATGCTTGAAATTCTTTCTTTGGACATCTGCAGACTGGTAAGGTAGTAAAACACAAGGGGATGTCGAACTTGGTTCTTTGCTCTGAAGTGCAAGTGATTTTTCTTAAAGGAACACATCAACACACAAAAAACCTCCACATTCCTTCCCAAAAACTAGCTCGAATTTAATGCCCCCGATTCTATGAATTCAAGATGGGTTTCTATAATTTTCTGTACTAGACCACAATTACTCGATCACCCAATTACTTTAGCGTCTATATACAGTCCTAATACTGGACAAGCTACTTTTGGAGACAACTTATTGAAATCTTTATTGGTGTTTGCTCATGGCCTTTTAATATTAGTGGGTGATTTTAATGCAGTGATTAACGGTAATGAGAATAGACTTTCACTATAAACAGGAACTGAGAAATGTAGAAAGAAATACAGTCCCTACTACTGAAATATGGATTGAATCCTCGCGATATAGTTTATATGCATTATTTGTAGAGGCACTGATTACATTCTAGTTATCAAGGATCTAGTTGGCAGCATAGTGGGAGTAAAACAGAAGCAGTAGCTCTCTCAGATCATGCCCCAGTACTGGCTGAGCACTCAATCAAAAACCTTGGAGATTCAATCTATATTTAATTATGAACAAACATTCAGTCTCAAAATTACAGTCCAAATTGGAGTACAATTTTGAAACTCATCATACATCTAGCATGTGTCTCCTATAACATGCTGGGAAGCAATGTAAGCAGTTACCAGGGGAATCTGTATTTCAAAAGAGTCATAAATCAAGAGGCAACATAATACTGAACTGGATAATCTTGGTAACTAAGTCACTGGATATATATATTTATATAAATCTATTTTAATGTTATGGTAACAGACGACAAAAATGATAGCTAACAGACTAAATAACAAACTTAATATCCCTTAATTATATACTACAGATAACTGACCAGCTACTGAGAATCAAGACTTGAAAAAAAGCAATCCACTCATTCTATTCTGAACTTCATGCATTCAGGAACTTAGCCTCAGAAGTATGCCAAGATTAGTTTTTTAATATTCAAATTTTGCAAATAGACTCAGTAGACCAGTACCAATTAAAAGAATCAATCTCAGTTAGTGAAGCTTTGCTAGTTATAAAGAAACTAAAACCAATTAAGTCCCCTGGAACAGATGGATTTTCTTCAGCATATTATGAACACTTCCAGGACATACTGGCTCTAATATCTTGTGGGCATGTCCAATTTAGTATTGCCAATGAATAAGATATCATCTACATGGAAGGAACTCTTCACAACTCTCTACCAAAAAAATAAAAATAAAATAAAACCAATAGAAAAAAAATGAGTGGTACAGACTTCTCTTTATTAAATCAGGAATATTAAATATTTACAAGTATACTGGACAACTGAATAAATTAATTTATAGAGAAAATAATTATGAAGGAACAATTCAGATTTATATTAGAACGTTCAATGGCTGACCTGATCCAAGTGGTTTTAAACACTGTTCGACATAATAATCAGTATAAAAAAACAGCGCTTTTCAGTTCTAATATATTTAAAGCCTTTGATTTGCTGAATCATGCATTTCTATTTATACTTTTGAAGGAAAAAGGGTTTGGCCCACAATTTACAAAACTATTGACTTACATAAGGATAGTGAAACTAGGGTGAAATTCAATGGAAAACTAATATAACCTATTAACATATTATGGGGAAATAAGCAGTTGTCTCTTGTCCCTGAACTGTCCACACTGGAGACTGAGTCTTTAGTAGAGAAACTGAAATCAATCTTGAAGTAATTTCATACAGAATTGGACATGTTAAAATAATACTGAGCTGATGTTGCAGATTATCAGATGATAATGAAACAAGAATTGCATTATTCAATTACAATCTGAATTAGAAAGCTTTTCAGAAGTATATATCCAAAACAGAAATGTTATTCTGCAGTGCCCCCTCCATCCCTACATTCAGATAGCAATCCACCATGAGGCTTACATTAAAACAGTACCTAAAGGTATAAAGAACCTAGAGGTGAATATTACTTAAACCAATTTTTTGCCCCCCAATTAAATCCATATATATCAAGGTATCAGGAGATGGAACAAATTGACACTATTGCTGAAAGGCTGCATCACAGTGGGCCAAATAGTTATAATCCAATTTTTATTTTTGTTTCAGTTGCTTCCAATTTACAATGGAAAAAGGAAGTCCCCTAAACCTACATAAACCATTGCAGGGTTCTAGTCCTGCCTGGACAGATTGCAGAGGTCAAAAGAAAAAGCTGGGTCCTTAATTCCATACATTAGCTACTCCAGAGTACTCAAATGATTTATGGTGAAAAAAGCATCACCTGCTCTTCATCACTTTTGTCTCTGAGCCATTCCCATGAGAACGTTCAGTGCAGAAGCAGCATAAATGTACACATTTTAATGTGCTTCATATATACAGTTACTTAGTGGGATAGAAAACTGAAACGGGATAGTTCAATAAATGGAGATAAATCCTTCTTGCACTACTAAAATATTAAAAATTTCAAGGTGGACGTTTTTATTGCCCATAATCAAAGCAAGCAAAAGGTCAGAGTAGAAAATTAGGTAGGAAATGAAGAGACAATTAGAAAATTATGTGTTGTGAATATATAAATTGATCAGGAGCCTATAGTCTATAGTCACCCAGACCTTACCTTTTCGGTGGCTCCTCCCTTTGGGAAATCCATAGTTGCCAGTATGGGAAGACTGTAAGATTTTATTCTCATTCCTTAAGTCCTTTCCCTCTTCAGGGGTAGAAAGACCCAGGAAAAAGCTCTCCTGTTCTTGGGTTTGAGCATTCTGTTCATCTACAGCTAAACAGAAAGCAGCAAGAGGATCAGATATATTTGACAAGTGAAAAGCTTCAGAGTCGTGATAAAACACACTATGGTTAGATGTAAGGGTTTGTTATATGTACGTTTTTTTAAAAAAAGCATCTTTATGTAGATAAATATAAAATCAACTCTTATCTTATTCCCCCCCCCCCCCCACACACACACGAAAAAAAAATGAAGAGGATTAGGAGTCTGACTATTAGATCTATCATGGCATGCCTCTACGGATTCACTATTGTGCTTTCTATAGATATATTTATCATGGGACGTAATCCTATACCTATCGTGTCATGTATGCAGCAATCCTTTAAAAATTCTAAAGTGAGATATGCAATTGCCCCTAAAGTAAAAATGGCAGCAAAATGTATGGGGCCAACCATGGAAATATCTGTCTTGGACAAATATGAAACCTATTAATAGGTGAACAAGTCTCAGAGACCTAAGATGATTTCTGTAAAGGAAACCTTTGCCTCATCAAGGCCTTGGAGACACCTGAGAGACTTGGTAGATTTGAATATCCAACACTTCTGAATAAAAGCCTATGCTTTCTATACTGAATTTATTCTACAGATTATTTCAATTACCAATTGAAGCTGCATTTTTGTATGCTGACAAATATAAAATACACTTCCTTTCCAAACTATCAGTTGAATTATTTACCTTTTTCTGCATGTTCTATAATTTGACGAATGGCTTTCTTCAGACTATTGGCTCTCAACATTAATTGTTCACGTGGTCGAAATATCTGAGAACGGGCAGTGCACGATGACCCTACTGACCGCTCACTAGAAGAATCACAAGCACTACCGGAGGCATCACCATCTTCTGTCTCTTCTGCAATAGTGGGAGGTGGGTTTGGCAAAGATGACAAAGCTTGAGATTCTTCATTCAATGTTTTCAAAAGGGAGTCCAACTTTTCTTTCAAAACAGAGCACTACAAAAATTAATAAATGAAAAATCAAATGTAACTGCATGATCTCTATATAAGCATATACATATGTGAATGAGAAGAACGAACTTAAATTTTGATTTCCCAACATACCTTTCTGGCCATAATGTCTGACTCTTCCGAACTTTCTGGTGCCTTTTCATAGGCTTTCCCTACTCTAGCTACAAAATCCTTCACAGTCTCACAAAGCACCCTAAGCAACACAGAGGAAAGAAGCAATAATTATTTGATTAACAGGCATAATGAAAATCATTCCTATATTTGATCACCCCCTTTCCCTACTTACTTTGCTGATGAGATAACCACTGAGTGTTGGTCAGACGTCAAAATTTTAGATAAATGAGCAGCCACAGAATCTTCATAGAAGAGAATCTGCTGCACCTTGTGACATGCAAAAACAACCATTTTATCATTTTTTCTGAAGTTCCAAAGCACAGATTGAACACAGATCAGTACACGCTATAATTTTGGCTCACCATAAAGCGGTGATGGCCAACCTATGACACGCGTGTCACAGGTGACACACCAAGCCCTTTTGGGTGACACACATGGTCACCCTGGCACCTGGACGTGTAGTGCTTGCTTGTTCTTGAAGTGTACGAGATACCAACTTTCAACTGAAGATTTAGAAAATGTGAAGAATTATTTGTTTTTGCTTTTAATAAAATACATATATAAAAAAATAACTTTTTTACTAGAGCTACAAATATCACAAAATTATGGATATTTCTAGAAGTGACACAGCACCCGAGTTAAGCTAGGTTGTCTTGAGAATTTTGACACATCGAGCTCAAAAGTTTCGCCATCACTGCCATAAAGCTACCATCATGATTCCAAATTATTCTTAAAAAAGTCATGATAAAGAAGTATGGTATTTACTTTACTATGGCATTCGACTAGGGAAGAATAACTATAAAACATGGGATTCGTCTATACAATAAACAATCAAATGTATTTTGGTAAATAGGGAATGTTTTAGGATCTGAGTCATTTCTACACAACTAAGTATGAAAGATGTGTCTCCCTTTAGAACTCTCCTTCCATATATCTATCCCAATTCTGTTTCCTGATATTAACACTTAGGCTGCACTCAGGCAGGATGAAAATTTCACAAGTACTGCACAGCAGCTTTCAATCAGACAGATAGGTTTGGCACTGCACCTCAGTACCCAAGGACTAAAGCACAATGTTCTGGGGTAAAAAAAAAACACCTCTACTTTTGTGAGCATTTGCTTTGGAGTATTCCTTTCCTTCAAATTTTCCCAGGTGTTTTGGTGAACTTTGCAAGAACTTGTGAAAGTTCACCATCACCTGAGAAGCATCAGGCCTATTAGAGAGGGAGGGGCTGTGCATGTAGATGGAGGAAGCCTCCACACTACATCTGAGTATGGAAGACTGTGGGGACAATCAGTTTTCCCTGTGGACTGAGAAGTAAAGGTAAGCTTCACTTGCTCTCTGGGGGTACCCTCAATCCTCTGACTTCATTCTGTTTCCTGTTCTGCTCTTTGTAGTTTTACCTCAGAATCTTCACTGAAATCTTCAGTGACTGTAGAAGAAGATGCTTGGCGAGGGAGTTTTGTTTCGTACACCATAATACTCCACCTATTGAGAGAGACATTTCATAAAGCATTACAAAGGCTCTATTCATGAGGAAAGAACACGAAGCAGGTGCTGAGGGCACCATGTTCTAGGATTCTATGGCCCTTTGTGCACTTGGCTTTATTCTGGATTATATCCCGGAAAAGGGCCTGTCGTCCACATCCTGGTGGACTATGGCCAGCACTGGTCGAACCAACAGCATATGGATGGCAGATCCCTATTCCAGGATGTAATAGAGAACACCACGTGCAGAAAGGGCCTATGTCTGTGTTGTCTTGTGTTTCATTAAAAGTAAGCATCATAATTCAGTCATGCTCAATTTATTTGTTGAGGTACAAAATGTTCAAAGATGCAGTGCTAGTGCACATGAATAGCCCATAGGTTCATTTTCTAATATAACACTAAGCCATGGCCTCATTTGCACGACACATTATGTCAAGTTTGTTTTGCTGAACTAGCAGACTAACCATAGCTGTCTTCCTGGCAACAAACTATGATGCAAGTCCGCAGATTTTTATTCACTTATGAACCATGATTTATTTTCACCACGTTTTGAGAACCCTATCCTAAAAGCTTGACAGTCTACAGAGAAATAAAGCAAAAGCTGCTTAAAAATAAATCAAACATGGGAGAAACAAAACTTGGCCAAAATAAGCCACAACATTAACAGTACGTACAAATGCAGCCAAGACAGAAACTTTACATACCAAAGAACGTTATAATTCAAAATATAAAAGTGAATCAGAGCTGAAAGAATGTATAAGTTTGAATGCACTCTAGGGAGATATAATTTTAAGCATAAACCTTTCAAAATAGAACTATTTTTTTATTCTGCTGTACAACAATGACAAAAATTCAATATTAAGGACTTTCTTCAACACTTTACAGCAATACAACTCATCCCTCTAAAAAAACTGGACACCTCTCCATAGTATGTGCATGATAGCAAAGATACAGGCCCTTTCTGCACTAGGAGCTGCTCTGGACTATCTTCCAAAATAGGTTTAAGGTCTCTGGCTGAGGCCATTGCATGTCTATGCTGTTCTCTTGCTAAAGATCACCCTTACCTGCTTGCATTCCTAAAGGATCTTATGTTTCCTTTAATCTCAGCATAGCTAGGTAGCTCACAAGAACTGTTACTGCAATAATAGCACTGCTGGAGGGACACTATTAATGGGAGCGTGAGAAAGCTTTACTATCTCAGCCTCTTTGAAACAGTCCCTACAAACCTTGTCTTCTGTTATTGACAATAAATGGAGAAAAATGCTACTAACCAACTTGTGCCTTATTACTGACTTTCTGGATCCTGAGTAGTGATTATGACAATAACGGCTGCCATATGCATGCTAGTAAAGACTATGGGTGTTTTTCCACTGTCACAAGAAGTACCCATTAAGTACCCATTAATGGGTACTAAATGGCATTTTTGTACCCATTAATGGGTACTTAATGGGTACTTCGAGTGACAGTGGAAAAACACCCTATATCAGGCCTGCCATAGTCTCAACCAGCATGCATACTGCAGTCTCTGTTCTGGATTATAATCTGGAATAAGGCTCAGGGCAGGAAGGACCATAGATAGACTTTCATAGCTCAGGGGTCTTCTTTCAAGCTCGCCTGATCTCTCACACCCAAGAGATTAGCACATGATTTTCCACAATGCTCCTTACCTGTCAAGCATTTTGGTACTGGCCCTTTCCAGCTTTTCCAGTATTTGTGGGAGCTGAGTGTCATCATCACAAGCTGATCCCCAGCCTAGCACACGGGCAAGGTCATTGCCTGTACCCAGAGGCAGCACTCCCAACTGGCACTATAAGAAGAAGAATAGTTAAAATACATTCCTTGCTTTGTTTCAGATCACTGAAAAAACTCAATGTGAGAAAGAGACTTAATTAAAAAGAAGAAAAGCACCTGCAAAACTATTCCCTATATGGGGCTTCCTCCAGTTTTCCTGTTGCTCCTCCAGGTAAAATTGATTCACAATTGCTTTTGCTTCCTAACTGGACAGATTGATGAACCTGAAGGATGCTTAAGTGTTCCCTTAATTTTTTTGAGCAGTGTATTTAGATACATCCACATTCAATCAACGAACTCACTTGTCTCTCTTTTGTTGAATATCTAAAGATTCCCAAAGTTTTGCCAGCTACATACCTAGGTAGAACAGCACTGAAGGAGGTTCAAGACTCTAACTAGAAACATCCCTTTGATGGTTTCAAGCTGCATTTTCATCCATAAAAGATCAAAATGGGGTTTGGAGGCTACCATTTAGAGTTGACATCTAGGTACTACCTCCAAGTTGAAGAGACAAGCAGGATGCCTCTAAAGGCTATTTACAGGGAGTCCATAACAGATGAAGGTATTGCTTTTTCTGGCTGAAAATGCACAGAAGCAATTGGAGGCCATTGTGTGGGATAGGACGCTATACTAAATGGGCTTTGGTTTGATCCAACAGGGGTCCACTTACCTAATTCTGCCCCTCCTCAAAAACCCTGCACTTCATGTATTCCAATTTTTATCTCGCCCTATATCCAAAGGTCTCAGGACAGGTTACAACGTTAAAAACCAGTGAGCATATAAAATAGATTAAAGTTGTGATCTATATGATGCCACTGCTTCAAAAAGACATTTAAATTATGTAGGGGCACTGTACATGCTGAAACACAGGATGCAATCAAGATATAATTCACACTTGGCAATAATCAAAGCAGAGTTGCTAAGGAAATTCTTGAGAACCTTATCAAAAGAAGGTACCTGTTTATGGAGACTAAGGCTATCAATTTCAGAAAGGACCCATCCAACGCTTCCATCCCCACCACACACCAGAATTCGGAAAGTGTCGAATTTCTGGAATAAACGTAAACTACACAGGAGAAAAAAGGTTATTATAAGGTTATTTGCCAAAGATAATGCAGCACAGTAGCTTTCTACAGTGTAGTTTCACTCAAATATGGTTGGTGAAATGCAACTTCCCTCATGCACCACATTAGCGAAATCATGTTATAGAAGAGCAAGTTATGGAAAGACATCAGTCATAAGCAGTAGTATCCTGGAATGGAACTACCAGATTATATGAGGGACAACTGCATATTTGTCTTACACAGATTACACTCAGAAACATGTATATTTTCTTTATTTATAGCAGTGGCTCTCAACCACTGCGGGGGTGGGGCGGGGTGGGGCCAGGGCCGCTGGCATCGTTTTCGCTCCCCCCCCCGACCCGGAAGTCTTCCTGCAATGCCAGATTTTAGCGGGTGAAGGGCGCTGGCGGAGAGGCACCAGTCCAGCGCCCTTCACCGCCATCCGCCGCCGATCTCTCCTTAAAGCAGTGGCGGCGCGGTGGCGGCGTGGCGGGGGGGACGCGGGGGGGCCTGCGGAGCCTTTGGTGACCCCGCCGAAATGGGTGCGCGACCCCAAATGGGGTCGCGACCCACAAGGTTGAGAACCACTGATTTATAGTTTTTATACAACTGTACATCAAGAGAATGTCTTTTACCCGAGGTGAGGTCCTCCATTCATGAGGTCAAAGACCTGTGCAGGATTTAGCAACTGTTTGAATCTTCGTAGAAATTTTACACCCTGGTTGTCTCCACTTTTTGAGTTGACAAATACCAACAAAGGGCTTGTGCAGGAAGGGGGACAAGTAGCTTTCCAGAATCCTATCGGAAAAAGGAAAAATAGCATGATAAAATTGCATTACCATAAGTCAGAAAGAAGGGGGAAAGGATGCTGCCCAGTAAAAGCTACTACCTTATTTATTTAAAACATTTGCATACTGCTTCTCATTAAGACAAACTCAAAGTAGTCATTTATATCCTTTCCTGTTACGCAATGATGCATCAAAAATAATTTAGAAAGTTAAACTGTGAAATCAACACTGAGAAGCATTAGCTGATACTTACCATCTGAATCAATGCTGTTGAGCGCTGTGGGAGGGATGACAGATACTTTACAAAGACCAAGGGGGCATTTGGTTGGCAATGAATCTCTACATGAGGTATGTACCTGAAAAAACAGCATTTCATCAGTTGGGCACCATCACTTTTATCAGTTGGGCGCCATCACAAATAGTGCACTATTTATATTTCTGAAAGACCAAGAAACCCAACAAAACTGTATATAAAATGATGCTATAAAATAAGAATATGTATAATAGCAAAATATATGGATAGTTACCCTAAGCACCCATTTTCACTCCTTAATGTACTGGGCCTGTTCAGAAGGTAAGGATCCTCACTTAATAAACAATGGACATTTCTGCACTTACCCGTCCTGGTCCAGATCCACAATTTACATTAAGAAGTCATTGTCCTGCTCTGTCTGGACCAACCCTGCACAAGCTTTGGAGTCAGTCCCAAAAGCCACGAAGAAAGATCCTTGTCTCAACCCGCAACCCCCTGGGACCCATTCTGATGATGCAACAGGGACCACTGCAAAAATGGTTGCCCGATGTCCTAATAGATCTAATAAGTTTCATCAAGGGTGTTTTTCTACCACGCTCCTTTAATTCTGATCTACGAAGATCTGGATCTAGGGAATGGGTACTTCCCTTAATCCATATCTAGTAGATCCGGATTAAGGGAAGTACCCAATGTGTTTCCATGGGTGGTCTAGCACCCAATAGCAATGGGTGCTAGCCTCCCTGCTGTGGAAACACTGGAGCACCCATTTGCAAATCCAGATTGACCCACAAGGGGTCTGCCTGTCACCCCAGTTGTTTTGGGGGATAGGGGGTGCAGGTTAGCAAAGGCTCCGAAGTCCCTCTGAGGGCAACTTCGGAGATTAGCAAAGGCTCTGAAGACAAACCCCTTGGGAGAGCGTGCATATTAGCTCCTTGTGAGCAGGGATGAGTCAGCCTCATTAATATGCACCTCTTTCCATGCCTGAAGGTAACAGTCTGCTTTGTTCTCCCTTTGTTCTCGGAGGTTTGTCTTCGGAGCCTTTGCTAATCACTTCAGGCAACTTCGAAGTAAGTTCAAAATGGTGCCCCCTCCCCCTAGCCTCCTCTAGACCCCATTGGCTGTTTCTAGTGGAAACAGCCTCCCATTAATCCGGATTTCTGGCAGAAGACCCCATTGTAGACCCCATTAATGGGGTCTACAAAAAATCCAGATTAAAGGCCAGAAAGTACCCATTTGATCCGGATTTCCCCAGCAGCAGTGGAAACAATCGGGTCCCAAATGGGTGCCCTGGTGGAAATGGGGTCATCCATCTCACACCCAAATGGGTCCTTAATGGGTGCAAAAATGGGTACTTTCTGCCAATGGAAAAACACCCCAAGTCTACTAGTATTCTAGAATAATAGTGGAACACAAGGGCCTCCTCAGCGAGATCACACTTTGTCTGGGGCCAATGAAGTGTACTAGTGGGAACAGGGCTTCCCCAGGCTGTACCAGCATAGGGATAAAAAGGACTCTGGAGAGGATTGCTGTGGAACAGAGGTAAGCGCAGAAAGGCCCAATGTTTATTAAGCTAGAGGGAATCATAATGCTGTGCACTTTCCTTTGATCTTCTCAGCTTCATTGTTTCGGCAGGTATTTAATCACATAGTTTTTCATTGTGTGTCGAATGGCTTCATCTTGGACCTCAAATCACAATATGCAACATCACTGCTTTCACTTAACCAAAAAGTTTTTGCTTGTTTTACAAATCATGACTGCAGTTCTGCAGCTCAGGTAGAAAGAGAGCTCATTTCCAGCTTAACAAGTCATTAAGCCAGGATAATTACACTTGAACGCTACTTGCATTTACAACCCAGGATCTTCAATGCAGAATTTTAAAAATAATTTGTATCCTTATTTGAGTTATTTGTACCCTTTTTTAAAAAGAACTACAGGTGACGAACTAGAAGGGGACATTTGGATTTTTTCTTTTTACTTTGTATGTTCTCTATGATTGTATGGTTTGTGTTTCGCTTTGTGTATTTGGTTGTTGCTTAATACCTGTTTACATACTTACAGAAAATAATAAAATATATTTTAAAAATTATCTATGACTTATTAAGTCAATGGAAGACAGAATCTGTATACCTCTGTTGGACACTATATTCTGAAGGCTGCAGCCTTCGAAAATTGACACATCAGTAAGAACACCAAATAAGCTTGCTAACTTTTATGTACAAATGAAAAGGGAGGAAGAGATACTAGATTCTGCAGTTAGCGAAGCTAAATAATAATAGCAGTACTTAAAACAATATACAGAGGGAAAAAAAATACATTTTATCTTTCACAAAAGTCCTTAAGTATTTTTAAGGTTTTATACTGAAGTATTTTTCTTAACTAATACTCTAAACAACCATAGAATTAACAGGCAAAACGATCTGCCTTGATATGTAGCTCTCAGAGGCCGCGTCCCTATGCAAGCGATTTGGGATCATTTTTGACCTGGTATGGGACCGAAATTGAATCTACCCATCCCCATGCCATCACCAATGATGCAGGCTGTATACAGATACAGCCATACCCATGCAAACTGCGCTAAACCCCGGCACGGGGGAACAGCACCATCTTCTCTCCAATCCCTCTCTACTGATTGGAAGCTGGATTGACATCAACCCCACCCCTGTGCTGCCTGCTGTAGCAATTATTGGGAAATGCCACCAAATGCCACATCACCCCCCCCTTTAGCAGCACAGAGAAGCTAGAAATGAACGGCAATAATAATAATAAAAACCTAGCTCTTTGGCCAAAGCCACTATGAGGTTTGGCATCAGTTTTGCAGTTTTGTGCACCTCCGAATCACTGTGAGAACACCTGGGAACCGCGATCGGGGACAAAAATAAAGCCATGAACAAGCCATTATCATTCCTGCCTTGGTGGCTGGGGAAGGGTGGTGGTGGAATACTTGTTGTGGAAAAGAGTCTCGTGGATCAGCGAAGGCCATTCAATCCCCTCATCATTTCAGCTTTAATACCACTTACTCCCCAAAAATCTCAGCGGTTGCAATCTCCAATGCACAGGGCAGGAACGGCAAGCACAGGACTTGAAACCCCAGCAGCAATCATGAGCACTAGTCTTCTCTCCAAATAGCCCAGGACTGTCCCTATGCACAGGCTCGGCTCCCAAAACAACACATGCTCAGCCATCAAACTGCGGGGAGAACAGTTTTTTCCAGGAACAAATTTGGTATGGGTTTGGTACAGGTTTGGGCGATTAGGTCTGTGGAAATTGGACCAAATCAATTTTGCATGGGGACGACCTTTTCTAAATCCGATTTCGATTCGGAGCAAAATGTGCATGGGGATGCAGCTATAGGATTTTTTTATCCATGTGCAGCTAGCCAACCAAGAAATTCATTAAGGACTGATGTTCAAGAATCAATGACTTATCTAAAACAATTCAATTCAGTTGTAAGTTTTCCAAAATAAAACAACCCTTGTTAACTGATTCCCAGGATATAAAGTCTATATTTAGAACTCTGGTTCTACATCTAAAATATCCTTATACATATTTAATTATTGCTCTCATATGTGATTTTTTTTTCTGGCAAAGACTCTGTAAAACAAATTGTCTTCCATTACACTAATTCTATATTTTCAACACAGAGAAATTTCTCTCTGTTGTTGTGGTAATGTCATGGCAGACTGCCACTTAAGATATTTCTATCCATAACAGATTTCATGAATAGTCTTCCACATTAAAAAAATATCAATGTACACATATTTTACTGTGACTCTTTAGTTTCTCATGAACGTAGTACATGGGAAGATCGTAATTCACAATGGTCTTTCAGCCTTTCAAAATAAGGTTATTGATACCTAACTAGCTTAGGGACTAACTAAGGGCAAGAATGATTTAAACAGGAAAGGTCTGAAATTTTCTGCTTGCACAGATGGCATTATCAGAATACCGTACTGAATACATACTGCAAAGCTAGATGATGCAATATGGTCTCAACTCACCATAGCTTTGCACCAGAGACAGCGCCAGTCCTGCAAGCGTAACACGCTACCACAAGTTTTATCACACACTGTACACTTGGCACTCACAGGCAAGTTTCCCTCAAGCCATTGGTGTGGCATTGAAATCTGCAAACAAACAGAAAATAAATATTTTTTTCTTGAAGACAGAAGGATGCATATTAGCAAAGGCAACTTCTAATTATTCTTCCAACACTTTAAACAGAAAACTTTACATTGTTTTTGCTGATTCTCTTAAATTGTAAAATCAGATCTGTATCTTGTCACACTTGTATCTCCTTAATTCTTTAGATCAATGAACATACTATTATAACATATTTTAAGGGGCTAGTAGTGCTCAATATCTTTTACAGTGAAGATTTGCCCACAATTCCCTTACATTCACGTCAGCAATTATCTCATCCCTTTTCTATCTTATCCTAAAAAAATTAAGTTTCTGCCTTTTGGGGGTTTGGTATTTTGGAGTTCCTCCTATTTTAACAGCATTTCCCATGGTGCTTTTCTCCTGCTACTATTGCACAACAAGGAGCACTGTATGTAAAATGCTAACCTTCACCAAATAAATGGAAATGTCCTCATACATACCCCATCTTCATCCTCAATGATATCCTTCCCAATAGATGCTAATGTTGTCCATTTGCAGTTATTGGTTGCCCGAACAGCACATCTCTTGTGGGCTTTAAATTTACATACTAGAAAAGGGGAGGAGGAGAAATGCTTTCTTACTACAGTGTGCATAATAAATTGAGCTTAGAAAAGTCTGCAGTTAAGTCTAAATGAAAACAGGTTTTAGCATCTAAATCCAAAGAAATATTTATCATAATCCTGTATGTAACAAATTATTTCATCCTAGTCCTGTATGTGACAGCAATTTCAAAAATATTTTATCATTTGAATTCAAAAATACTTTTATCATGCACTGAATATATTATAAATCCCCCTATGGGAGGGAGATTTAGAAGCAAGAGCACGAGAAGAATAGCAGAGCAAAAGATGTGGCTATCGCCTCTGCAGAGAGGCTATACTGCAGCCATACAAAACTCAGAGTTTCTACAAGTATTGGACATGCAGCTAGCTCAGTGGTTCTCAACCTTCCTAATGCCGCGACCCCTTAATGGAGTTCCTCATGTTGTGGAGACCCCCAACCACAGGGGCGGAGCAGATGGGAGGTGGGAGGGAAGGGCGGCGGGAGACTCTTCGCGACCCCTCCAAAAGGGTAGTTCGACCCCCAGGTTGAGAACCACTGAGCTAGCTAGTCAAACAAAAGTACTTGAGAAGCACCTAGTAATGTTACTTCGTGAGAAATCTGAGATCTGTTGAAAACCGTGAGGGACAGAGAGAGATCTGTACAGCTACACATATATTCTCAAGCTACTACTTGCTTGAAGACTGCATACTTTATATAACATGTGGTGATAGATTACTAAAGAAAACCAAAGAAATCCCAATTTCATTACATGCCATAATTCTAAAATACATCTAGGACATAGTTATGATTTATTTATTTGTTTTGTTTCCTTGCATTTTTATCCCGCCCTATGCCCAGAGGTCTCAGGGCGGGTGGCAACTTTTAAAATGTTATATATTGAAACAACAACAGTATATATTATAGATATGCTTTTTGCTCAAATATTTAAGAACCGACTTCAAAAGTCTTAAAGATTAAAATCTATATATATTACCACTATTCAATTTCCTGTATAGGTATAATCCACTTGGCTTTTCATTTAACCATCTTATGTAGATCTGCCGATAGGCACATCTGCATTCTGCAGGACAATAACACTGAAGTTTGATGTCTGGGAAGCGGGACAAAAAAGCAGGTTTGGATGCTGGAGAAATAGTGCCAGGAGTGGGGAGAAGGGCTAATACAGAAATTGCAGGCTAGGATATGTGGAATGGGGTAAAACACGGAGGCTTTGAGGGTGGTACAAGGTGTGTAGGCTGGGAGTGGGAAAAGCGGAAAACATGGCATTCTGGGGGAAGGGGAACAAGGAAGGAGAAGACAACTGACTGTTGCAGGATATGGATGAAATGGTAAAAGAACAGGTTAGGAGGACCTTAAGAGCATACAAGGAAGGTGCAGGGAATTTGGAAGAAGTGGACAACAGGGGTCTGGGGAGTTGGCAGTTCTAAATCTGTGCAGGTGAAGGCAAGTGGTGATGGGAGGACTTTGGAGGAATCTCAGGTATGCAGAAGCAGCAGACAAAGAAACTTGCATTCGCTGAGTTTGGAAGAGCTGCCGGAGAATGCAAGGCACATTCTGAGAGTTTGAGTGAATACAACGAATAGAATAGTGGGACAGGCTTACTCTGGCTTCAGGTTTTTGGAGCAAGAAGTCTTTCTATCTGTATCCCCCTCCCCAGCTCATTTAAACAAATGAAGATCACAGCTAATATTTTCAATAGAATACCCCCCCCCCCAAAAGGGCAAAAAACTCACATTAAAAAAAATCACTGTAGCGATTTAAACAGGAAAGTTGAAAGTATGAAAATATTTTTGCCTGGCATCAAAGGACAGCAGTATAAGAACTTGCCAAGCTTCCCTGAGAACGATTCCACAGATGGTACCAACAGCAAGGCACTCCTCTCCTCAGCTGCTACCCATTTAACTTCAGATTGCAAGCCAGCTGGACAAGTCTTCAAAAACACACAGACAGACAGCTGCAGGAACTGGCCTGATTCAGGTCTCCAGAAGCTTCAAGTAAGCACTAGTAGTTCCAACTGTGCTTAGAAATGTTTTTGATTTTTTAAGCACCAGAGACACGTATTCCCAGCAAGTGGTCTCAATTAACAGATTAGTGTACAGTTCTCTGGTTCCTACAGGTAGCTAATAGACAGATAGCTGTGGCCGAGCTCTGTGTATCATTTCCAAACATATATGAATACTGGAGGAAATCATATATGAACAGGAATTCTAAAGCAATATAATTGTCAAAACACAGCTTACCAAATTTCATTGTGTGCTACTGCTAATCTTATTTTAGCAACATTTTCCTCTGTTTTCAATGTATACAGGTAAACAAGGTTTCTGCAGAACAAACTATCCAGAATAAATAATGCCCACTGCAGCTGGGGCTGACTCAAAAATCTTTGGAATTCTAGTGATTACTTATCTCTAGGCCAAGATAATATAATAATTTTACCTTCACAAGAGAGTCCATGGGAAGTAACCCCAGACAGTGCCTCCCGACACACATTACAGTAAGTTGGTCGAGCGTGTGAACAGGCGTACCAGTTATGCATCCCTGAGAAATGGTCCATGCTGTACTGGGTAGACTGAAAATGAATTAATGGCAGAAAAAAAAAGATGGACGTTAAAATAAATATTAAAAAGGCAGCTTTCTTCTCATTTGTGGTGGTTTATGAACACTAAAACAATTAAAAGTAACCTAATATATTAAAACAAAAACAATGATCCAAATTAAAACCAACACTATTGTGAACTATGGATAGATAACCCAGGTCAGCAAACTCCCAAATGAATAAATTTATTTTAGCAAATCTAAAAACTCAACAGAGTTAATGCTTCCTTTATGGCATTAGTGATACAGAGGTTATTCCATAAATGGGTCTCACTGATGAAAAAGCACTGTTACTAGTTTATTTTTTATTTGCATTTCTATCCCACCCTAAATGTCTCAGGGCAAGTAACATCTGTATATTAAAGTAATAACTGTATATATTAAAACAATAGTGTCTGAAAGTGGGAAGAGAAAGTGCCTCCCCATTTAATCAAAGATCAGGGGAAAGAGGTGTGTCTTCACTGCCTTCCTAAACATGTACGGTAAAGATGCCTGAGGCACCTCAAGGGGGAGATTGAATAAGACCTGCTTCAGTTAATTTTGTCCCAGGGTGGTTGCAGCCTTCAAAATTAGCAGCAGAACCTTTAAAGTTGGCCTAATAGCCAACTAGCAGGTATTGCAGTTTTTTTAGCAAAGGTATCATGGTAGCACCTCCAGATCTAGGATTATCTCCGCTTTATTTCTAAAGAATAACGTCTTGTCTGGTTTAATCTGTATTAACCAGACAAAATAATACAAAAAATTATAATATAACAAGATCATATACTCTCATAGCTTAAAGAACTTTGAACTCTGACTTTTCTATGGTTTACTTGCCTGTTGTTTTGAATGTATTCATTTGTGTTTTAATTCTTTTCTAAACTCTTGGAAATATTTGACAATCAGCAGCATAGGATATTTTGAATTCTTTCTTTTTAAAAAAAATATTTTCCCCAGTGAAGGAGCTCTCTGAAAACATGAACTTTTGCCATTCCTATCTACAGAGCTGTATAATAGGTGACCTCTGAATTACAAATGGTACTTCTGGCATACTAACTCCTTATCATAACTACACTAATCACAGGCCTTTCACTTTATTGTTTGTACTCTTGCACAAAGTGAAAGATAGCCTTATTCGCTTATAGCAAATGCAACTTTCCTGAATGACTCATAATGACAAGGTATGGAAGGGCACTGAAATACAGTTCAGTCCCTCCAAATGCAATCAGTTTACTGCATGCTAAATGTGCATGTTGTGCATACAGTATATTTATCTGTGTCTATCTAATGCTTAGCTACTCAGCTGTGTGGTTGGACCCAGTTTGTAGTATGAGAGGGAAGTGCTGTGGCAAATTAAATCAACAAAGGAACTCAACTGATGATTCGCAGTTCTAGAATAGGCAAGTACAGGGTTACCGTGGCATCGTCACTCAGTCACCAGGCACCCCAATGCCCCTAGTAGCCACCCAGGACCTTCATGTGGCATGCTCACTCAATCTGAAGCTAGTAGGCAGAAACTGGCTCTTAGCCATAAGAACTGTAGGGAAAGCAGCACTGCAGCTATGCTACTTCGACTTGTTCTGGTGATTGTATAAGGTACCTGGCTTCTCATCACTGCTCACTGGCTCTAGGGCAGTGGTTCTCAACCTGGGGTTCGGGACCCCCTTGGGGGTCGAACTACCCTTTCAGAGGGGTCGCAACGACTCTCCCACCGCCCTTCTCTCCCACCTCCCAGCTGCTCCGCCCCCATGGTTGGGGGTCTCCACAACATGAGGAACTCCATTAAGGGGTCGCAGCATTAGGAAGGTTGAGAACCACTGCTCTAGGGTAAATCTCTATGATTAGTAGAGGAGGCTGCTGCCAGGCACCTACAGCTAAGCTCTCTGCCACTAAGACAGTGATGGCTAACCTTTTGAGTTTGGTGTGTCAAAATTTGCAAGAAAACCTACCTTAACTTGGGTGCTGTGTCACTTCTAGAAATGTCTATTCTAAAAACTTATATTTTTGATATATGTATTTTGTTAAAAGCAAAAATGAATAACTTTTTACACTAGTGACTTTTGTTGCTGAATTTCATTTGCTAAATCTTCAATTGAAAGTTGGTATTTCGTACACTTCAAGAACAAGCAAGCACTACACTGCCAGGTGCCAGAGGACCATGTGTGTCACCCAAAAGGGCTTGGTGTGTCACCTGTGACACGCGTGTCATAGGTTGGACATCACTGCACTAAGACATACTGCGTGCTGCCACCTCTAGGTGGAAATTTTCCTGGAACCCTAGCAGAAAGGAAAGGGAGCCTGCTACCAAGAGACACAATTATATTTCTAATTACAGCAACTACAAAGGAAGGTACAATCTTTCATGCCTTGTCATGGCAGATCCCATGGCTTTAGTCATCCCACCACTGTGATAATAAGAAACTCCACGAGGTGTTCCCTCAGGCAATCAGCTCCAATAGCTATGGGTTCCAAAAACGGCGGTAACAAGGGAAGTCAGGGCTTGCCTGGCATATGACCACTGGCTTGGGTAACTCTGCATGAACCCCTGAATGTGGCAGCCAGTTTATGTAGCCGTAGTAGTTATTATATTAAAGAATCTATATACTTAGCCTACTATATTACCTCAAAATGTTCACGATTCTGAACAGTCTTCAAGGCTGCAATCCAATCTTCCATTTCTTTTCTGTTATCTGCACACAAAATCAGTTTCCGACATGGAGTAATAACCTGTAACAAAAAGGTATTATGTGTACACGTTGCAAAGATGTAAGTTACTGAAACTGTAGCCTAACCTTAGAAAACCTTCATCTTTAAATGCTTTCTTTTCATAAAGGGTTACTGCAAGCGGCAAACAGTTGCAATTGCTGTTTAATTATTGCTAGATTTTTGTTATAAAGGAAAAAAATAAATCAGTGAATTGGTAAACAGAACTCCAGTGATACTGTAACTGATTAATTGACAAATTTGGCAGTGGACTCCTAAAAATCTTTAGGAACGTAAACTGAAGTCTTGTATTTCAAGGCTAAATCCCAGAGATCAATTAACACAGAAGAATAAGAGGAGGAAGAGTAGAAGGTGGCTTTTCTACCCTGCCTTTCTCACCCATTTAAGGGATCTCAAAGCAGCTGACAAAGCTTTCTATTCTTCTCCTCACAACATACACCCTGTGAGGTAGATGGGGCAGTGAGAACTCAAAAAGATAGGTGTGACTAGCCCAAGGTCACCTAGCTGGCTTCATGGAGAAGGGCAGGATCAAACTCTGGTATTCCTAGATAAGAGTCTGACTCCCTAACCACTAGACTAGTGGTTCTCAACCTTCCTAATGCCATGACCCCTTAATACAGTTCCTCATGTTGTGGGGACCCCCAACCACTGGAAGAGGCAGCTGGGAGGGGGGAGGGAGGGGCAGCGGGAGACTTGGCACAACCCCTCTGAGAGGGTAGTTTGACCCCCCAAAGGGTTTGCGACCCACAGGTTGAGAACCACTGCATTAGGCCAAACTGTGACAAAATGTCTTGAGTACTGAATAGCTAACAATAGATTTTGAA
Source organism: Aspidoscelis tigris stejnegeri (assembly GCA_023333525.1). Classification (NCBI taxonomy): domain Eukaryota; kingdom Metazoa; phylum Chordata; class Lepidosauria; order Squamata; family Teiidae; genus Aspidoscelis; species Aspidoscelis tigris. The sequence continues at coordinate 50,110,825 of JALMGA010000002.1, read as the reverse complement.
CTGTATACACAGATATACAAACAGACACATATGCTTGGGTGATATAATGAGCCAGCATAACTGAGATGCTTATTGTTGTTAGCATGGATATGGCATTTAACTGGATGGATGAGAATATTAATTCATTTATTTAAGGGAATTCACCTTTCTCCCCTCTTTCATTTTATCTTCACAACAACCCATGAAATAGATTAGACAAAGAGGTCACATAGTGACTTTCCATGGCTGAATGCATAAACTCTATGGAATGCACCTTTCCATTCATATGTACATTTGTTATATCTGCATATTAACATAATGAAAAAACCTTTGCCATCCTGACAAGCTTGAGATGCTATTAACCCCTAACACACCAAACAGGGCATTTGAGTGAGACAAGAACTGCCAGGTTGATAAAGATTACCTTGGAATTTAAGAACTTATTGAGAAATGATTCAGTAGGGGTTTTTTTGGGGTGTGTGAGAAAGATATTACCTTACACGTTATTCATGTTATATATAAATAATATAACCTTCAAAAACCTTTCCTCTCTCATTGAATAATGTGTATCTATATCTATCTATATATCATGGCTTCAAGGCACGAACAACAGAATTAACAGATGTTCTTTACTGATACAACCCTATAGGAAAGTCATCTGTAAAAAAAGCAGGATACTGCCAAGATCAAAGTTGTCTGCATTCCCAGTTATGCCCCAAAGTCTCTACCCACAATATTAGGGAGCCCTAGAATGTCCTGAGCTTTCTTTTCTCAAGGTGTTTGAAGCTCTGTTGTTTAAGGCACCCATGCATTCACACAACTCATGTTCTATTTATATGGCCACTTGTTGAGAACAGGAGACAATTTTGGGGGAGTTCAGTTTCTGCTGCCCCACCTGGCATTCTAGTTCCAGATCCCCCAACTTTTCACTCACCCATCTCCCTATCACCACCTGTTAGCACCCCTAATAGGGTTGTTCTTTTTTACCTCATGTAAATAATAATGGCTGAGTTATGACAAATTACAATCAGTGCTTTTCAAGTGTGACTGAGAACTTTTAGACTTTTACCCAAAGTCATATTTTTTTCAACTGCCAGATGGTTATGAATGAGGATCTGTAGATGAAGTAGCATTTCCTTTAATTGTTCTGAATGTACCCATTAGTAGAACAAGCCTGACCTTTTGTTCTCATATAATAGGAAAGGAATAAAAACAAGCCTGATCAGATTGTCTCCAAAAAGCCACGTAGCTCAAAAAGGCTATAAAAGAAATCTTGTGCCCTTTAAACTTTACAGTTAGCAATGCTCATTCTTAAGTCAGGAGTTATTTCAATACTTTCGTATCAAGTGTCAAATTCTAAACAGCACTTTATATGGCTCTTTCTGTACCGGGTCTTAAATTGGATTTTGTTCAGGAACAGGGGCCTGCTAACCACATGCTAGTATAGACTATGACAGACCCATAAAGCTCAGACCAGAAAAGGTCTATGTTCTAAGAGACAAGTTTTGATGTTTCCTTCTTCCACCTATAATTTGCTGCTGAATCTGAGAACCAAGTGCTTGGAATTACAACGCTGATGTTTTATCATATATAATTCTGCTTAGTGGATACCAAAACATTATTAATTTCCATTTTTAATTTATTTATTAACCCAATTTCTCTACCACCCACCATCAAAATCCCAGGGCAGCTAACAAAACAAAAATTTGAAAGTAAAATCTAGAACAGCTATTAAAAGTATGTTTTCAACAGGTGCTGAAAAGTGCTCAATGTTGGAGAATGGCACATCTTTAAGGGGAAACTATTCCAAAGCTTGGCTGCCACCATGGCAAATGCCTTCTCTCTAGCCACCATGCTATGGAACCTATAAAACAACAGAATTACTAGAAGCTTCCCCAAAATATCTTGAGTAATGGGCAGTAATTGTGGAAGCTTCTCCTTCAGCTATTTAGGGCCCAAGTCACTTACAGCTTTAAGGGTCAGAATTAAAGCCTTGAATAAGGTCCTGAGGCAAAATGTTTTCATCTACCCACTCTTTATCATGGCTATGCCTCAAGGACTCCCAGTCACCTTGGAGGCAATGGAAAAGGCATGTAGAGAACTGTCCATATCAGACTTTTTGCTAACACAGATTACACTAGCAAAATCAAAGCAGAATACTGATATGGAATAATTCAATCTAAACCAGTGCTATATTAGCATGAAATTAACAGATCAAATTGATTCCCAGGGCCAGAAAAATAATAACTTTACAATTAAGACTCATGCATAATCACAACATGAGAAGTTCCAAGTATAAAAATATATGTTTGGATGAGGGAGCAATATCTTTTAGCATGTAAGAATGTGCCACTAAACTATTATGGATGTGGGATATAGGACTCATAGGAGTGCTGTTCCAATCAATCGTTAATTATCTTATCCAACGCCAATACACCTGATAAGTGGTTTGCTTAAACACACTGGGCAACTATCAGCTATATTAGTAATGGTCTGGGAGCTGGGAAAGCAGCTTTCACTGCTGACCACTACAAAATTACTGCACAAGTCAGTGAAGTGTGCAACAGGCAAAAGTACCAGGGTAGAGGTGCAGAATGTGCAGAAGAAACAGGTTTTTTTTTTAATGAGCTGTGCACCAGGAGGTGGCTAAATCACATCTATGTGTATTGTTGTTAATCTTATTTAAGAAAACATCTTGTTGTTTAATGATACATAACTTTATAAAATATGGTAAATTCATTGAGCAGTGTTCAACACTGGTGAGAAGTATTCAAGAATGACGACAACATTATGATACAGATTATAATAACCCAGTGATGGTGAACCTTTTGAGCTCGGTGTGTCAAAATACGCAAGAAAACCTAGCTTAACTCAGGTGCTGTGTCACATCTAGAAATGTGATATTTGTAGTTCTAGTAAAAAAGTTACTGTATTTTATTAAAAGCAAAAACAAATAATTCTTTACATTAGTGACTTTTGTTGCTGAATTTCGTTTGCTAAATCTTCAGTTGAAAATTGGTATTTCGTACACTTCAAGAACAAGCAAGCAATGCATGCCCAGGTGCCAGGGTGACCATGTGTGTCACCCAAAAGGGCTTGGTGTGTCACCTGTGACACGCGTGTCATAGGTTGGCCATCACTGTAATAACCTATGCATAATTAAATTCTAATGAAGTCTATCATCAACAAAACATTTCCAATTTGACAGGGCAGTTCTCATGATAGATCGAACTTTTATGAAATAAATAAGGACTTTAGCCCTTAGCTCCATGCTGTTGGTGGAAAATGTTTCCGCCAGGCACACAAAATGACACCCCTTTGGCACTGCTTCCAGACGCCCTGCAAAATGTCATCCCAGCCACTGGTATACTGGACGAGCCATTTGTGCACTGTCTGCACACAAGCAGCTGGTCCAGTATACTAGCCTGGGATGCCGTGTGGACCACATGATTAGTGTAGGCGATGGCACCATTTTCACTGCATACTAATGAAGACAAAATATTCTATCAGTAGATATGGTCTCCTGGTAGACTGGTCCACAACGTGACATTCTAGGGGGTCAGCTGGGCCAAACTACTGGCTCAGTGCAGAAAGACTCATAATGCAGACATTCACACACTACACTGGTGAAGAGCTCAGTGCTGCTCTTAACCAGCACTGCTATGTGAAAACAGAGCTTCTCCTCGAATTACAGCACAAACTGTCCTCTATTTGCTACTCAAATTGCTGCCACCTGCCACTACTCCAATCACCAAAGCAGATCATAAAGTGTCCTATGGACCCAATCACAAAAGGATGTCGAAGTTCCAGAAAAACTTGTCAAGTCACTGCCACTTTCATTTCAACCACTGTTGGCATAATTCCCACAGATAAGGCAGAACTAGTCCCACCTAGCACATTATAAATGTGCTGTATAAAAGACATACTGGCATTTTGTGGACATGTCATCTTGATTTAGAACAAATCAATCTCCAGAGATTTATCTGTTTATCACACATTTTTCCTGGTTCTTGTTTTATACTACTGACATGTACACCATTTTTGGTAATTAAAACTATATTAAAAATTGAATAAGCCTGGTTAAAAAATAAACTATTTACTCTGCTTTTCACTGAAATTATGTAATCACAAATAATCAACTATAATTTATGTTCCACACTATTAACCCATTAAAGCTGCTTTGGTTTATTCCTAAAATGTAAGATAAATAAACCAGATCTCTCCATTATCTACCACTATTCAATTATTATTCTTTTAAAAATTAACTTCATTGCAAAGTTCTCTATTAATTCTCTTAGTAGATTTCTACTAAAAGGAATTCTTACCCAATGCTGTATCCAAATCTTTCCCAACATTTCCCAAATGTCTTGAAAGTTCTCAGAAATGAACTAATAGCTTTGACAAACACAGTGAAATGTTATTCTGTCAACATCAATGTTACAGTGACCACAAGAGACAGAAAAACGACTTTAGGATACACTGGCTGAGTTTTAGATTAGCTTGAGATATGCAGACACATACCAAGAGACAGAGATGATCTAAATGAATCTGCTAAATATAGCTATTTTGATGCAGCACACTTTTGTGAAAGCAGCCAACACAAAGTGTGACCAGGCCTGATAACTATAGCTATTTCCTTTTTACTCACATCCTGCCTAAAAACAGTCCAATGTACAATTTGTCAACCTTGAGTTCCCGTCAAGTATTTCTTATATTTGCTGTTTTAAAAGCTTCTTAATTTAACAAAAGCAATTGTGTGCGTAAACCTCACTGGTACTAGTTGAGCTTACAACAATCCATGTGCCACTTTGCTCCTAATCCCTCTGATTCTTGGCTAACACGGTTATCAGCTTTTTAAATTTACAAATGGGGTGTAGCTAGGATGGACTGAGCTCCCCATGAGGAAAGCAAAATGGGATCCTTTATACAGTGCAAGCTGAGACGACAGTAATAAACCCCAACCTTAGCACCAGCCAAATGTTCCAAAGAGACCCCACCTACCCAGCTCCCTGTGCCAATGGCAAAAAGCCAAACTTGCTCAGTGGTAGTCACTTACGCCTTCGTTTACAAAGCAATTGCTGGATACTGCAGTTCTGTGACATTTACAATACAAAATGTTAGTCCTGACAGAGAGGTGTCATTCAAAGTAATCTGCAGTTAATCTGTGCCCTTTCATATACTCTGGTCATCCTGAGCAATACTTATGCAAGCTGAGACTGATGGAAACTGCAATTCGGCAACTTCTGAAAAGCTAGAAATTAGCCATTAGTATACCAAGATCAGATGTGGGAAATTTGAAATAAGCTAGCTACACAAGGTTGGGCCTGGTTAGTACTTGGATGGCAGACAAAAAAACATTAAGAAGGCAACAATAAACCACTTGTGCAATGAGTTAAGTTCAGCTCTATTCCAACTATAAATTTTCAAGAAGTGAGAGAAGGAAGCAGAAAGCAAAATGGTTAGATTTCCGGTTACAGAATTATGAACACATGGGGGAGAAAAAGGAAAATCCTGCTATTACGTTCCTGATTTCTATACTAAATTAGCCGTGGCCCTTTTTGCACTTAACTGCCATTCGCAGCAGAAGCACTAGCTTGTCCCAAATTTCACTCAGACCTACCTGGATCTGGATGAAGTGTAAATGGCCCCGTGCATGCAGGGCCATTACTATGGTGATTGGCAATGTGGTACATAAATGTGCCACAGGGCTGTCCAACCCCCATGGAGCATTGCAGTGCGAATGCTTCGTCTCAGGCTGTACTGAGAGTTCCCTAGATGCTCTCAGGAAAGCTCCACAGCTTGTGGCTCTCAGCTGCCCTGGGACGGAGGTGGCACTGTGGGATGCACATGCTTCGCCCAAGAGCGCACCAGGCCGCCCTGATCAGCCAAGTGCAAATATGCCCAGTGTATTTTTGCTTCTTCCCCACTTCTCTAAATTACCTATTACCTTTACCAGGACTCTGGTAAAGAGGTAATCAATTTATTTCATTATTTTTTATCTCCTAAAAAATAATGTCTATTCACGGTGTTCAAAGAGACATTTCTATATAAGCAGGAGAGGTTAATACAATTCCAAAACATGTACAGTTATGTGGAAAACAGGTGCGTGGGGGACTGTGTTTTAATTAGGGGTGTTATCAACACATTACACAAGGAAAGAAAGTTGAAATAAAGACATACACCTATCTTCCTTAGTCATGAACAAATTCACAAGGATTACGCAAACACAGTTAAATCTGTTCTTATTGATATTTTAACATGCTTCTGGCAGAGGGTAAAAGGCTCAAAAGCACTTCACTTTGAGGGGTACATATGAACCCAGTCTTAAGTTATTGTTAAGAAAATGGAACTTTCAGCAACTGTGAGGGTTATTTTCCAAGAAATCCATTACAGTGTACGTATCAGTTTCTTTCCCCCCTTAATTCCCATCCAGACCTGGTCAAAACCCTCATAGGCTAACATCCTAACCAGACTACTGGATCACTTTCTGTAAAGAAAGAAAAACATTTTCTTCTTAGTTACTACCTTAGAACCCGCAGTGGTACCTTGAGAACTTCATTAAGTGCTTGAGGGAACACAACTAGATGCCTGAACTCAAAGGTCTTCTTTGCCAGTGACTTTGAGCTGGCCACTGTGTCTCAGTTTTAACTTACCTCACAAATTTATTATGAGGACAGAAGGAGAATAATGTGCAATGTTTCAAGTTTGTTGCAGGCTAGACAAATTCATGGATGACAGGCTAGTAGAATGGATGCCTAGGTGCATCCTCCAGTCTGGGGAGACAGAGATGTCTCTAAAGGCCATTTGCTGGGATTTGAGAGAAGATGACGGTTTTGCCCTGGTCTTCTGATCAAGATGCCCACAAGCAATTGGCGGGCCACCGTGTGGGACAGGATGTTGGACTAGATGGGTTGTCGCCCAATCCAGCAGGGCTTCTCTTGTGTTCTTCTCAGATGAAAGGCGGGTTGCAGACGTCATTGAATAAATAAAATATCCCTTAAGTAACTGGTAGTAACTGGTGATATTTTTAATTATTATTTTCTTTTTATATGTTTTATTCTTATTGTAAGCCACTCTGGGACCATTTGGTGAAGGGCGGGATATAAAGTTATTAAATAAATAAATAAAATAGTCAGCAAACTACCAGTTAAAATGCATTGTGCATTTATTATATTGGAGGTGTGGAACATAAAGCACTAAAATGAAACTGAAGTGGTACAAGCTTGCTCATTTAGATCTCTGAGTGGTAACATACCTTTTGCCATGCTTAAAGGATGAAGTAAGACCCATGCTGGCTATAATCAAGACTAGTACAAGTGGATATAGCCATTACGGTTTAGCACTTTTAAGGACCTTTCTTTAAGCTGCAGATATCCTCAGCAACTTCAAGGCCATTCTAAATACTGCAGGAGCCTCTAGAGCGGCCTTATATGGGAAGTTACTGGTAGACATTTTTACCCCTACCAATGTCAGCAGGCGGAAGTGCTGCTCAAAAACACAGAGAGGATGAGGTCTCACCACTTGCTCATTATTATTAGTAATGTCATAAGCATTCTCCAGCAGATGACCACCAACAATCACTACAATACATATCTGTGGCAGCCAGTGGTAGCTCGCATGAGTTAGGACATCCAGAAGCCAGTAGTTCATAAGCATTTCTGGGGGAAGCTCTTGAACTGCTTTTCAGCAGAGACGGTGCTCTGTCTGCACTCACAGTAGCTGCCACTAACTGTACCAACAATGGTCAGTGAGCTTATTTTGTTTTGTTTTTTCTTCTCTATTGCACAGAGTGTTACAGACTCACAAAACTGGTTTGACCTGGCAGAAGTAACATTCATTCCCCCCTTCCCAAACATGAGGATACTATATTATTACCTTCATACTTCTGAAAGTGATCCTCTGTGTGCTGCTAGAGAACAAAACACACACAAAGGCTGTGTCCCCACTCATGCCAAAAAACGATTTCAAAGCGATGTGAACTTCCTTTGTCCCCATTACCAATTCGATACAGGTGTTTTTTGAGGAGTATATCACTAAAAACTGCAATAAAAAACACTTCAGGTGTTTTTCCCCATTTTTGCAGTTAAAACACTTTATCTTTATCCCTTTGAGAATGCTATAGCAGTACTGAGCAGATCCGTCATGAAATGGGTGGGATTTCTCCTTGCAGGACAGCCCCTTCCCAGATTTTTAAAGTGCCAGGAAGCACTACACACAACAGTTTCATTTTCAGCTACTAAGTAGCAATGCACCCACTTCACTTCACACTTTCATTTCCCACCCATGCACACTGAGAACAAAGTTACCTGCTCACTTGGCCGCATGGCCGGCTGGGTGAGCAGGCAGACAGCGCTCTCTCACCCTCTCTGCTGCCGCTTTTTCACTTCTCCACAAAGCAAAAAGCTCTGCATGCTTCTGCAGCTAACACGTGCCGGCAGCAGCACCTGGCTCACTCGCTCACTGCAGGCGGGGAACCTGCCTGATTAGTATTCCACCCAGCAGAGCTCATACTCCCTCCCTCCCTCTCTTCTTTTCCTTTCCTTCCCACTCGCTCTCTCGCTTGTCTGCCCCTCACACCTCGTCTAGTCGTCCTTCTCCTTCAAGCCACCACCACCAGTGTATAGCCGGGGAAACCTCAGTCAGCTGTCATTGAACATCTCTCTCCTTCTCCCGGCATGTGCATGTGGCGAGTGTCTAATTACAGGTGAGTGTGAAATGCAGGAATTATCTGTGCATGTCTGTGTGTGTGTCTGTGAGGCTGGGGGTGAGTGGCTGTTGCTTTGGTTGTGTTTGTTGACAGGCAGGTCTCCTCTTATTTTCTTATAATTTTGTGCAACATGTAAAATGGCATTTAGTCTGGGGAATCAAACAGCGGCAGCAAAAGCAGGAGGGAGGGAGTCTGGGATTTCCCACCCTTGGCCACGTCATGGGATCAAACCCAACCAGGAGAGAGAGGTGGGCAAAGGGTGGGGAGGAAAAAGAATTGCTTTCCCCAATCCATTTTTTGTAAGTTTTTGAAGCGTTTTCTGTGTGGGGACACAGTTCAGGGTTGACTGTGATTGCCAGATGCACATTTGCAACCAGTTTTGATGTTTCATTTTTACAACCTTTTTTTTTTAGCATGAGTGAGAATGGAGCCAAAGATACAATTCTCCATGTTCTAACCCACAATGCAATTCTAAAAATATTTATTCCGAGGTACATGCTCAGTAGTGTTTACTCCCAAGTACTATTAGAACTGCTCTGAAAGCTACAATTCTTCAGTCATTACAGAAGCTTTTCTGGATGCTTCCCTTGTTTACATTTATGGGTCAACCACATCCACAGACAAGTTTAGATACCACATTGCTGACTCTGGTTCTTGAGGTAAAAATGGAAACGCTGCCTTGAGACCGTTTCCTCTGGGAAAAAGTAATCTTCCAAGCCAGGGTCAAATTCCTCTATCCATCTGGAAATTTATTTCTGAACAAACCAGAACTGTAACAAATCTAGCCACTGATTCTTTTTTAAAATAAAAGTTCAAAGATAAATGTTAATATGCAGGAACAAAAGAAAGCTATAGAACATCCCAAAAAATGTCATATTTATAAATAATAACTTTTGTTTCTGAGCCCCATATAATTTTTTGGATTTGTCATTAAATATGAATGATGTACTTAGAAACAGGGTAGGAACTCATTTACCTTATTTTATTAGCATTTCCCCAATAGGCATCTTCAGTTAAATCTTGACTCCTGGTCATGAGATCAAAGATCAGCCTGTCAATTGTACTACTTCCAACATTCACACAAGGACTACAGAACTTTGTTTGAGAATAACTATCCTAAGAAGTACAGAACACAGACCTAGTCATCAGCTGGTGTTAGAATCAAAATTCAAGAGCTCTCAAAATCACTTTTACTGTTCATGCAGCAGAACCTAAGCAGTATTACTGAACACAACACAGTCTTAGATGTCTTGTTATTACATGACTGTTTTATTGTTATTTTTTTCCATTTATATTCCACCTTTGTTCCAAAAACTAATGGTGATGAATATTATTTATTTTTCTTCCCTTAATCCTCACAGGTTAAGGAACAGTAGAACAATCTGTACAGTGGCATTATGGTGCTGTGAATATGTACTGAGGGCACCATGTCTGCACTGCACTGCAGCCTCCTTGAGCATTCAATATGGAAGAGAGCAGCATCCATACTTGCCTTTTATGCCACCACAAGCTCTGTTAAGGTGCTATAATGGCAGTGTGGTCTGAAGAGTCCAGAGAGCATTTCAAGCTTTTCCCACTCATAGCCTCGCAGCCGTCACCCCCCCCCCCCCCCCCCAAGGAGACTTAATCAGTCTACTCAGTGGTTTGCATTCTGAAAGACAGGAAATGTACCTTGGGGTCATTCCTGTCTTTGAAACAACCCCCTCTGTCTTCAGATTCAAGGCTGCGGCAAGGGAATGTTTCTTCTCCACCTGTCAAATGCAGCAAGGGAATTCCTGGCTTGATAGGTGAGGAGAGTTGTTCCTTCCCCACTGGAACTGGTTATGATTTTGAACCTGGAACAAGTCTCCTCACCCATAAGTGAGTGACAGCGCTTAGAGAATGGACAGCACAGCTACATTAAAGAGAAGTGAAAGCTGTTTTGTCTCTTCCTCCTGTCCAGATTTTACCAAAGATTGGTGCAAGGTCCAAGGGGTCACCTAATAAGCTCCATGATAAAAAAGGGATCTGGAGTCTTGTTTTTTCTGGCTTTGCTCTCAGTTCTTACCAATGCATATACCATGGCTGTTCAAATGTAGAAAAATTCATTTAAATGGCTTACGAAGGAATTGTGATTTTCTTTTGTGGGTGATAGCTTCAAGATATAAAACTTAAAAATGTAACATGAGTAAAGCTCTCTTAAAATATTAACCCAGGGATTAATGTTTACATTTGTGATCCAGCATATTAATCAAGTCTACAGGTAAAAATGCAAAATATGTAAACTGATAGAAATGCTTAAATTATGAAATCTGGGATCTCCTATCACTTGCTTTATTTCAAAGCTAAGAATTATAGTCAGTCTTAACTGTGCTTTATTTGAACATATTAGGATAATAAATCAGTTTAAGGCTGGCTTGTTCAGAGAAATTACAGCTAAAGCTAAGCATAATTTGTCTCAGTTTGATATGAAGACAAGAGGTACTCAAATGAAAATATGAAACAATGTGGCTACATTGGAAATGAGTGGCTGGATTGAGCCTGAGTCACCAAAGGGTGTTCCTGTAGTGTTAATAAATATTAATATTAAATTAAGACTCCTATGCAATCATATAATCTTAAATAAAAAAGCTTTAGAGTTTTCACTGTTCCATAAAATAGTATACTATCCCTCATCTGTTGCTTGGATTCTTCACCTGTTAATTTCCACTGTTTTTGCTTTAAACCATCTTAATCAGTTGATATTGAAAAAACAGCAAAGAAATGTTTTAAATTATTTTTTAAAAGTTAATTAAATTGAAACAGCAAACACTCAAATATACTTTTAAATGATATACTAAATCTATGAGGAAAAATATCTCCCTTTGTTCTGCAAAGTAATTAATCCTAGAACACTAAGCAGTCAGTCATGAACAAAAGGGGAGATTAGACATTAAATTACCTACCAATAAATAACGTCCTCTCTAAAGAAACAAAATCCTTCTACAAATAATTCTACCTCTTCCTTATTTCTATTTCCTGGCTTTGCAACAGGTAATCATATTTCACCTCTTCTTCAAACAAAATTCTCCCTGAAACCTATCCATTCAATTGATTTTCAATACTAAACTGAAGATAATGAGCAACAAATAACTTCCATAATGAATAACTGCATAAAATGATTGGCAAAAACACTGTAAAACACTGTAAAAATCGTTCAGGAGACTTACTATGTCAAGACTGTAATGAAACTATTTAGAAACTATCTCAGTTTTAACAGAATCTAAACTGTCTGTGTTGGAACACAACTAAGGCTGAGGTCCCAGAGCCTGGCAGTGCAGCCCTCAAATCCCTACTGGCCCCTGCACCCTCTCATGAGTTCTCATAAGCCCCTTCCAACCAACCTGATGGTAGATTACTGGGGGAAATAAATTTCTCTCCTTCCAAGTAGCTGCACGGGGAGGAGCAGCAGCAACTTACCAGGCCAACATTTTCTCTGGCCGCGTCCAGTCACCCCAGAAGGTCAAAGCTTGGCTTTCTAGGACACCAATATTTCTTCAATGCCAGACGGCCCAGGAAGCACAAGGTGCCTCCCTGTATGCCAAAGGGAACTTCAGAGGACCAGCTGAAATTTAAGTAGGATTTGGTCCAACAGCAAACCTCACAAACTCCTGATGTTCACAAAGAATCAGTTCATCTAGAATTCAGTTCAGCACATCTCTGGTACTCACTGGCTATCATTTCTCCAACTACGAACCAGAGAAAAGTTTTTTTCCAATGAGGAAAACAGGACTGTTTAAAATATTTAAAGCTTATCACTAGCAAATATACCTGTTTCGTGATGGTAGAGGAACTAGTATCTGATTCAAGCATTACATTTAGCTGTACAAAAATTAACATTAGCTAGCAAAGCTGTTAAGAAGAAAAAAATCATGAACACTGGTCACTCAAAATAGTTGCAATTATAATGATGGTTTTGGCTAACATCATCACCTTGAAGAAGAAGAAGAATCAACTACTGCAGTCTTAAGATTCTGTCAATCTTTTTACAATTATTGCAAGACTACTTGGCAGTAGATAAAAAGCTCATTCGACAGTATAAATACACTAAAACTTAAAAGTCACAACAGTTAGAAATGAACATGATCGCAGGAAAGAAACCTCAAAAATTACCTCATTATTTATTTCAAACATAAGAGTTTTTCTACATGGCTTTCAAAGTGGCATATAAGTTAAAAACCAGTAAGATGACACAAGATGTTAAAAATAATAAATACAAAAAGCAAATAAAGCAATCCAATTAACATAATAAATTTAAATGTGCTAAATCATGACAGCTCAGTTAAAATCCTTGTTGAACAGAACGAGTACCTAAATAAAAATTAAGGAAGCAAACTCATGGGTTGCTTTGGGAAGAGTTTCCACTGAAACATTGCTAAAACAATATTATCTTCAGGTTATTCAGGTTAAAAGCTATATTCCGCTGTTGTTTAATAGTGGCTAAAAATGGACAAAATTAGATGCTTTGCTTTTTCTGTAATGCTGTGCTAAGGAGGATGCACATTTTCAAGATTACTGACTGAATAGTTTACTATTTGGGGAGGGGGGGAAGAGGCAAGAAACCAAAGTTCAAGTTAAGCTCTCTCTCACACATGCAGGCACATACAAATAAACACGCCTCCAAAATTAAGGAAATTAACAAGATCCTTTTGAGACCAGATCTGAAAGCAGCAGCAATGATCGCAAAAAAGCAGAAACACATGTTCCTTCCTATCAGGAAAAGTAACCTCACCAACTTGGGCAAACATATAGAAATAAGAATATGGGTCACTCTTTAGGATTAAATGATGGAGCAGTGTACAGGATGTACACTGACTAAAGGATTTCACCTGGCTTTTCTATCCCACTTTTCTCACCCATTTAAGGGGACTCAAGGCGGCTGACAAAGCTTTTCTACTCTTCTCCCCACAACAGAACACCGTGTGAGGTAGGTGGGGGTGTGAGAGTTCAGAAGAGAGCTGTGACTAGCCCAAGGTCACCCAGCTGGCTTCATGGGAGAGTGCAGAATCAAACCCGGTATTCCCAGATAAGAATCCAGCTCCCTAACCGCTAGATCAAACTGGCTTAGAGGATTGAGAGGACCAGAGGTAAGTACTCTAGTAGGCAAAATATTATTTGAACCTTAATTGTTTTTAAAAGGTCGCATACCACTGTGAGTACAGCTTGTAATAAATTAAAGCCGTAACCCCTAATTTCTTCTCTACTAACAATGCATTTCAAATGCAGTGCTACATGATCAGAAACTCCAGAAAGAACTGGACATTAATCCTATATGAAATAGAACCTAACCTCACTGGTTACAGAAAACCTACACTGAATTGCACTGTTCTTCTGTCCAGTGAGGGATCAGGCATATACGCAGCACAGGTTCCTCCTTTGTAAAAATCTAATACTGCTTATTGTATTATTTAAGTATTGTTTCAGGTAGTAATTGACAATATTTGTTCAGCAGATTAAAATGGATGAATTTTGGGAAGCTTAGTGGAGAAAAGGTAGTCAGAAAAGCTTTAGGGACACAGCAATTTAGTTGGGAGAGCAGAATAACAACCCTTTAAAAGCAAACAATAAAGATAAAAATCAATTCCTGTACTACAAAGGAGAAAATACTCTCATTTTTAAGTTTTACTATTTTGTGTTCAAACTACAGAATGAAAAAAATCCACCTTTAGTCTATCTTCATGGAAGAAGAAAAAGATAACCCTAAAACTGTGGTTATGGTAGAGGCTCAAAGCTTAAATGCCCATTCAGCACTGCCTTCATTTAAGTTCTACTTAAACATCTACTTTGCACTAGTGTACTGTATAATTAATATCTCCGCAAGCAAACAAACGAAGAGACAGAAAAAAGACTGATCCACTTACTTAGATTAAATGAATTCCTGATGGTCTCTAATAATAAAAAGCAGATGCAGTCCTCGGCAGTGTCTGGTGCTGTACTTTTACTCCACTCCTCTGGTCTTATATTACTGCCTGATACTCAGTATTTATCTAATCCACATGTCTGACCTAATTTGCCTCTCCTCATCTCTCCTTAAGACTGAGCAAGTTAGTAAGAATTTGACGCTAATATTAATAGAATTACTTCTTCACTCAGCGCATTCCCCCATAACCAACTTCCCACAAGCCGAACTGCTGTATGCTTAAGGAGGAGTAAGGTACTTTGGCTTCTGCTGGCAGAGAATTCAATCAGGACACAGGCAATGACTGTGAAAACATGCTGTTTCCGGTCTGAGGTAGAGTTGTGAGGTATTTCCTATCTCAAGAGGGTGTATTCAAACTTCAAGAGTCCGGACGCCACCCTGTCAGCAATCCAGGCTTTAAGCTTAGGCAATAGCCCTAAAGTACGGTTACTGGCAGCTTTGCTTCATGTCTCTGGTATGCCACCCCGACACAGCCTGCACATGAAAGGAACAAATAAACTATTCTGCCTGCTCGCTTACTGCAATTTTCATTCCTCTATCCCACACCTCCCTCCGTTTTTCCCTTGTAATCACTCATGTCAAGAGAAAGTAAAAGTTGGCATCTTTTTAAAGGGAACTTACATTGGAAAGCAACGAGTTTTCTAGAGAAAAATCGAGGGGATTTTAAAGGGGATTATATTACAGGACAATTTCCATAGAAATTGAATTATAGATGGGGATTTGGTATTGGACCAAATGACCATCTGGTTCATGCCTATTTATAGCAGATGAATAAAAATACATGAGAGTGGGAAAACTGTTCAGCTGCTTAATGATGCCTTCAGCCAACTCTTCCCTTCTTGGTTGTTTCCTTTAATAAGAATGCTTTACCAGGTGGTGATGCCTTTCTCCCCCTCACTTTAAATCACAGATAGTTTCATCCCTCGCTTTGCTTACCACCCTGTTATACTATAACAACTATCACCACACACTGCAGTGCCCATGAGTATTTTGGTGGGCTACCATGTACGATGGGTTGCTGGACTAGATGGGCTGTGGCCTGATCAGGGTTCTGCGCAAAGAATTTACAATGAAAAATCCAAAGCAGAGGAGATTTTAGCACAGCAAATGCCCAAAATTGAATTATGCATACATAGGTTTAGCTTAACTGGCAGTGAGGACTGAGGGATCATCCCAAGAGTTTCATGCAGTCAGAAGGTTATGAGGAAAAAGTTTTTAAAAGAGCAAAGAAATCATTGTCATAGAGAGTTGTGGAAATTAATTTCCAGTATAAGCAAGGGAGGAAGATAATTTAGGAAGCAGGCGATCTTGAAAAGACTGAAGGCAGTTTGGAAGTCCAAATATATTTTTTAAGATGGCCAACAAGACTCAAAGATTCAGAGGACCAAAATAGTGTATGGTAGCTCTAAAGGTGGAGAAGTCAAATTACAAGGGTCTGAGAAGGAATGTCATACAAAAATTACAGTAGGTGAGGGCAAATTTATCTCTGCCCCCTACTCTTGAAGTACAAATTCAAATGGCTTAGAACCATTTTAGGGCGCAATGCAGAATGCAATTTGGTTGCATGAGAGTAGACAATAAATTTTAGTTTTGAATATTCACAGTGAGGCCTCAAGCAAGCCAGATAATTAGAAGCATTTTACTATTCTTCATTAGTATGGTTGTAACCTGTTAAAAGTTTTACAATAAAATTCCACTGAAGAGATACCACACTACCTGTATCAACAAGGTTGGAAGGAATGAACTGAAGAAATCATAGGCATGATCACGTATTATCTCCTTTATAAGTGTTTCTAAGGTTCAGCCTTCTCATAGGGATGATTCCAGGTCAGAAGCAACAATGGGTTTGAACTGAGTTACTGTACTAAAGAAGCAACTGGCCTATTCAGCCTATAAATAACTTTGGCATCAAACTCTGCTTCCATATTCTCTGTTACTTTTGTGTGGAAGACATGATTACTTCAGTTTCTTCATTCCAGACTGGCCTTTTACAGTTGTTTGAGGAGTCAGAAGGCTTACTCAAATCCCACCTGTCCTGGATATTCAGGTGGCCTACGATGAAGCACAGACGACACTTCAGAGTGTGTCATCAGCCTTCCCCTTCCAACCTAACTATGAAGCATGCCTCTTGGACTCAATTTTCCCATGTGTTAGTTCCTGCCGCAAACATCCAAAATTAATTATTTACTGTAAGCCACCCAGAGATCTTAGGATATGGGGTGGGATATAATAAATAAATAAATAAATAAATAAATAAATAAATAAATAAATAAATAAATAAATAAATAAATAAATAAATAAATAAATAAATAAATAAATAAATAAATAAATAAATAAATAAATAAATAAATAAATAAATAAATAAATAAATTTCACTGCAGTGGAGTCCAATCTTGTTGACAGGGCCACAAAGGCAAGAAGCTCACCTGGCTGAAATTTCTCAACAGGAAGCTGTTCCTGCCCCTTATGATGAGCTGCAAATAATACCACATTTCACGGGGGGGGGGGGGGAGGATTAAATACTACTATTTATTTAGGGAGGAACTCAAGAGGGATCACGGAGGCCATTTGTCCTTTATCCTCCTCCAGTAACCTTTCTCAAATATCCAAATACAATCACAGATCTACAGCTCCACCCCATGGTTCCCACAGATCACCCGTATGGGCCTCACTCTGTGCTTCTCCGTGTTGGCCACACCAGAGGATGGGAACTCCTCTATATGGGATCCTTCAAACAATAAGTGGAAAGCTACACTATTTTTATTTGCATTCCTGTATTTCATGTTTAATACATATTTCATTAATCAATTTTTCCCTCTCTCCCATCCCAAACCAATAAAATACTTGTTCCTCTTATCTGAGTTTCCATATTCTAAAACTTTCTTCCCCCGACTTTTATCCACCAAAAAGTCCGCTATCAACTATTATCAATAATATAATAGTACCACTTCTCTGTCCTAGTTTATAAACAGCATGGTAGAAAGGGCTGACACACTGACACCCTTAGAAACACACAACCCCTCCTCTGTCCACCTAGGTTTGAAAAGGTAAAGAGAGCAGAAGTGTTTTTCCAAACTGAAGCTGTGACGTCAACCAAAGTGACCCACTGTCATCATGAATGTGGAAAGTATGTCCAGTGTACTAAATACTGTAGCTAGCATTTATATAGCTGGGAGTCAAGAATTTCTGAGATTTCAAGATATTGGCAATCATCTGCCCAAACAGGAGGAGGAAGTGGTATCTTGGCCTGAAGGGATAAGTTCGCTATGACTGGCTTCAGCAAACTACTGTAAAACACTGGATGGATCTTATACTGCTTGGGAATACCCAGATCAAATGTAACACTGTTTATGGTCCTGATAATGAGAAAAGTTTCAATATATCTGCATTAATATCTGGGATAGCCAGAGGTATTTTAGATACCTCACAAACAGAAAGTCTTGATTCCTTATATTCTGTGTGGAACCCAGGAATTGTTTACCATAAACATATATTTCTGTCCAGATATTTCTTTGCTTCAGAAAAGGCATTCTTAAATGTGGCTGCCCAGGCCTTTTTAATTTTATTGTCCCAGTCAGATCACGTTGATGGTTAGTATCCTGCCATTGCAGGATAGGGAGTAGGAGGAGCTCTCTGCCGTGAAGTAGAAACCCCAGTGCTGGTATGCGTACAGCAGTTGTAAGCAAATTCAGCATGAGGAGGGGGAACCTGATTTACTCCTTCTGTTTGTCTATTCCAGAACAATGAGCTGGGACAGAGCCATTCCATGCTGAAGTGTTACACAAAAGATTTCCACAATGCTGATGTAAACAGAGTCCTTTTGTAGGCACTTATGTAGTTTATAAACATGTAACACAAATCATCTCACTAATTTGACAGCCAAAGGTGCCAAGGAGAGCCAGGACTGTCAGGTAAAGTAGTTAAAAAAGTGAATGCTTCACAAATGTGGGTGTCATCCCTACGCAGGGGCCATGATGATTTTCTCTGTGTAGTTCCAATTTGTGTATATGTGCTGCTGAATAGAGGACATCAGGTAAAGCAGTTGACCTTTACTGCTGTTTATGTTATAACAGACTCTAATTTGGCACATTCTTGGCTTCCATTGTTAGCTTGATCAATGGAGTTTTGAACTTCCATTGCTAGTTTGACAGTCCGAATTGCCATTTTTATTGCAGCAAAACTGCCTGGGCATTCAATCTGTTGAGCCCAGCTATCAATACAACAGCACAGCAAGCTCAATAAAACACAAGTTTAATAAGCTACAGTTTTTAACCAAGCAAGATATTAAAGTTGCCAATTTCTTCTTTTCCCTGGGAGACCTCTACCAGCTTCTCCTCTTTAAAGAATCTCAAGCAGTCACAAGGAGTTGAAGGACAATCAGATCTCCTGGCAACCATGAAGGTAGTGATCTAATGTCCCCCTTTCAATACCAGAGTTTGCCAGTCTTGGCAAACCCCGGAGCACATCTAGAATTTTGAGAGAATGGGTGGTAGCGCTAAAATGTTTTGTTATAGCCCCAGAAGAAAAATGTTTCAGCTCGATTTAAAGAAGTGGGTTTACTGGTAGCCCAGATGCTGAGTAAATTTGGTTTGGGAAATAAGGACCGTAAAACTTCTGTTCCCTGTTAATGACTAGATATATTTCCCCATTTTAAAAGTTTGGAGACACCTATATGCTTCTCCCTCTGTACTCAGGTAAGAATCAAAAATATCAATCAAGTAAATGTACACTGAAATTAGATACAGGCCATGCGTAGAATGGATAAAAAGATAATTACCATAGCAAATGTGGAACACATTTCTGAAAGTTTAAAGAACAGTGAAAGGCCGAAATAAAATTTCATCAAAATATCAAGCTTGTAACTCTGAACATAACATCCCCCAAATAAAGAAATATGTTGCCTTCAAAGCATGAGAACCAGGAAGTTACTATGAGGTATACAAGGGGAAAGAATTCATAAAGAGAAAACCATAAGTTAACGAGAAAGTAAGGAAAGGAATTCAGTAATGCTGTCAACAAAAGAGTTCCCCAAAATAGCCCAGCTTTTCTGTTTGCTAGGCAGTTTTCATAACATATACTGGCTGAAACACTTTTAAAAAAATCTAAACCAAAATGATCTCATTCCTTTGACTGAGAATAGTTATGTTAGTTTCCAACACAGAAATAGCTGTTTTTCTACCATGTTATAGTGAGCCACATATTAAGAACATAAGAACATAACCCCTGCTGGATCAGGCCACAGCCCATCTAGTCCAGCATCCCGTCGCACACAGTGGCCCACCAAATGCTCATGGGCATCTCAAGCAGAGACAAGGACAAACCTTTTCCTGCTCTTGAATCCCATCAAATGGCCTTAGAAGCATCCTGCTCCCCCTGCTTCCAGCCCAAAAGATGCACCTATGCATTCATTCTAGTAGCCATTGATACATCAGTCATCTTAAATTTGTCTAACCCTACCTTAAAGCCATCTAGACCGGTAGCTGTTACCACCTCTTCTGGCAGCACATTCCACAAGCCGATGACCCTCTGGGTGAAGAAATACTTCCCCTTGTTGGATCCAACTCTCCTACCCATCAGCTTCATAGATGCCCCCTGGTTCTAGTGTTGTTTGATAGAGAAAAGAAATTTTTCTCTATCCACCTTTTCTATACCATGCATAATTTTATATACTTCAATCAGGTCCCCTCTTAAACGCCATCTCTCCAGACTGAAGAGGCCTAGACATTGCAGCCTGATTTCATAAGGGAGGTGCTCCAGACCCTTAATCATTCTGGTTGCCCTTTTTTGGAGCTTTTCCAGTTCCACAATTTCCTTTTTGAGATATGGTGACCAGAATTGTACACAATATTCCAAATGTGGCCTCACCATAGATTTATAAAGAGGCAAAATGACACTTGCTGATTTGTTTTCTATTCCCTTCCTAATTATTCCCAGCACTGAATTAGCTTCTTTTTCTTTTTTGCCACTGCTTGGGTGATTTTTTTCCTCCAGCCCAATCCTCAATGCAAGAGCAGTAAGTACTGTATTTGGCAGTGCCTTGCCATCACTGTTACCAATGATGGAAATACTGTACCACTTGTCTCTAATGACAAGTTTTCACTTGTCTGAAATTAATCCCTCCATATAATTAAGTGAAATGATTATGAATGGAGTTTCAATTCAGGATTGGCTACTACATCTAAGGAATAGCTGTAGCTCAGTGGTAGAGCAAACTGCCTGGAAAGCAAAGGGCTGCTGGCAATGGCAAACCACTTTTGTATCTGCATGGGAGGTGCCCATGCAGTCAACCAGGAGTCAACCATATTCAGTAATACCCAACAACAACTTTATGTAGAATCCAGAACATTCAGTGGGGTCATTTTGATGTAGAGTTCCACAAAACTGCAGGCTTACATTTTTTTCATATTCTATTAACAACCCCTTTTCTGGCATTTGCACCAATTCCTTTTTACTCCCTTGCCCTTTACTCTAACAACCACCAATGAGCTGGGACACTGGTGCAATCTAATTTCACATACTTTAACTAGGGAAATGACAAAACAAGAAATATAAATATACTGTTAAGTGATGCAATGAATCCTACCGTAAAGCTATTGTTGACATTCTTTGTGCTGGATTCTGCCACACTGGCATCTGTCAGATCCACTTCATCAAAAATAATTGACTGGAAAAGAAAAATAAACTTACAGTTCTAATTAATGGGTTTAACAAATGAAGTACATACAATGTGAGAGGAAATGAACAGCTAGTTCTGAATTGTGATGCCCAAGATGAAGGATATCATAAAACAAGCCATCAGAATGCCCAAGTAAAAAATTTATGAACACATGAATCCCTGATGTATAAACGTTAAAACCTGCAATTCTAGCTGGTATGTATGGATTTGCTACTGGGGCACTGAAAAGGTCCTGGAACTGCTGAGCAGTTAATCAAAACAGGAGGACCTCCTGAACTTTTTCAGATCTCTAGAAAATAGGAATGACATGAGGAAGGTGTTCTGATTGCAGATTTGTAGCAGGTGAACTGGTAGCTGTTATAGAAACAAAGCCTATAAAAATGAACAAAAATATTTATTTATTTACATTTTCACTCCGCCCTATACCAGAAGGTCTCCAGTACCGGTCAGACCAATGAGCACAATTCATGAAAGGAATTGGGATGGGCAATTTGCACTCATGGCAGTTCATAGGATGAGCATTAGGATGAGGACAGGTGTATCAATGGCTACTAGAATGGATGTCTAGGTACTGTCTCCAGATTGGGGAGAGAGGTAGGATACCTGTAGTGATTCAAGAGCAGCTGAAGGTTTTGCCTTTACCTTCTGCTGAGAATGCCCAGCAGCAATTTGTGGGCCACAGTGTGAGGCAGGACTGTGTGATGCTGGACTAGATGGGTTTCTTTGCTGAATTTATTACCCAATCCTTCTTTACCCCCACTTAAAAATGAAAGAAAGTGTCAGGATTTTAGTTCTTAAAACAAACTGAAATCAATTCATTGATATAAGTGTTACACAGAAAAGTACCTTGATGAAACAGGACCCTCACAGGAATGAAGGTGAAAAATAGTCTTCCACAGCAAACCTCTAGAGGGTGCTTTTTCATCCCTTGGCTATTCCCCATGATTCTGCTGCTCATTACTGCATATAAACTCATTTCACTTTACTAGGTATTGCAGTTGGGAGTAGGAAAACAATAGTATCACAAACACCCCTTGAATGTGAGGAGCTGTATTTATGTGCATATGCAAGAACTGTAGCAGCAGAGGCTACTATGTTATAAGAGCTGTCCCAGCAGAGGCTACAATCTTACAAATCTGAATAGCCTAGAATAGGAGTGTTCCTCAAAAAGAATTGCTTACATTATGTGCCTAATAAAAGTAAGAGTTGTGTACTGATTCACTAATCTCTAGCACAACCAGGAATCCCAAATAAAGCTATTTTGTATGTTTTCTTACCTTCATATTCTCCTTCAATAGAGTGAAATATTGTTTAGAAATGTTGACTATGTTTATTACTCTAACTAAACAGTTTACATTTAACAGTTTTGAGCACCAAGAATGACTTACTATTTGATTACTAATTCACTCCCTATTTTACAATGTTAGAATTTTATTTGTTTACATTTCTATCCTGCCCTGTGCTTTAATGTTTAAGGGCAGGATGCAATTTTTTAACAAAATCCTGTAAAGATGTAAAAATTCCTGAATCAAAATTATAGTCCATTTCATAGAATGAAAGAGTAAACCACCTCATTAGATTAAAGTCACTGCACTGCTTGATTTCTGTTCCTTATTTCCCTACATAATTCTGTGGACTTGGATAGCAACGTACCTTTGCAGTTTTGGCATAGTATAGGGTTCGTCCTCGCAGCTTGAAGTATCGTCTCTTCCAGCGTTGGAATGAGCTGGTCTGTTTCATCAGCATGCCTTCTTTTATAATAGTCTAGAAGACAAGAAGATAATAACCTGAAATGATTCTTTGTGAAGAGTCAATTTTTCCCCACTGCCTAATAAAAGCAGGGGCAGAAGACATAAGACTTTATTATAATTATTTGGGTACAGTCTAGTAGATGCTTATGGCTGGTTTTAATCAAAGCTGCCTTATTTTTAACTAATGGTCAGTGACTCTATAAGTGCCCAAGGTATTACGGTATAACTCCAGTTCCCTTGCGGCTGCACCAAGGGCATCAACACCATCACTTTGGAGTTTTTTCCACTGACCTCCCTTAATCTGGATCTAAGACGATCTGGATCTAAGGAATTGGTCCTTTAACTAATCCAGATTTAGTTGATCCAGATCTAAGGAGGTATCCAATGTGTCTCCACGGGAAGTGTAGCACCCAACAGCAATGACTGCTAGCATGCTCGCAGTGGAAACGCCGGAGCACCCATGTGACAAATTCAAATCTACCCACATGGGGCCCGTCACCCCATGTTTTTGGGGGGGTGCCATGAGTGGGTGGGTGCAAACTCCATAGATGCCCCAGAGATTCTTCAAAGATCCTCTGGAGTGGCTCAGGAGAATCTTCGAAGACTGTGGCAAATCGCTCTGGAGATTCTCCGGAGCTTTGGACAAAGCTCCATAGAAATGGCATTGCTCTGATGGGTCATCTTCGAAGCCTGTGCCATTCTCCGGAGTTTCCTTCGGAGCTGTCTTTGGAGCCATCTTCTGAGATTATGCACAGGCTTCAGAGCTTCGGGTTGCGGGGCACCACCCCTAATGGGTGCCCCCTGGAGCCCCATGAGACGCCATTGCCCATCACAGTGGAAACACACTCTGTATAATCTAGATTTGAGGCCTGTAGACCCCTTTAATGGGGTCTACAGGAAATCTGGATTATAGGTCCTGAAGGACCCATTTAAGCCAGATTTCCCTAGAACAGGTGGAAACCAATATGGTTCTAATGGGGTCTGCAGTGGAAATAGGGTCTTCCTGCTCTGAGCCTAATGGGTCCTTAATGGGTCCCTAATGGGTACTTAGTGCTAGTGGAAAAACCCTCTTTCTCTTGATTTGAATATAAAGGTCTCTGTGGTTGGTGTTTTACCCTCGCTACATACTGCCATATCAATAATCCACAAATGCCTTTAATTGACTGCAGTTGCTGTTGCTGTTATTATAACTTGATTGCCCTCTGCTAGGAATACCTAGAACATTTGCAAAACTGAAATGGCAATCTTATCTACAACCAAGTGCTGCTAATGACAGTCAAACATACAGTGAAGAGGAAGCTTTACATCTACAGTGTGAGGAAAATACAATTCTTCAAGTTTGTTTAAATGATCTTATTAATTAGAATTCTGATATCCACTCTAAATGTAGTACACTAGGTTCACAGTGCCACTGTTAGTATTTGTTCGCATAGGCATTCAGTTATTATTATTACTGATTGAAAGTATAAACTGAAACCAAGGGCTTTAGCATCAATTCGTTACCATTAACGGTCTCTTAGCTCCTGCCAGCATCAAATGACATAAAAGAGATTTTAAATTCACCATTTACCACTTTCTTTAATGGAAATAGGCTTATGTATATTTCAAGCGATCTCATCTAGAAATATTAAGAATAATAAAGGAAGTGCTACATACAGTTATAAACCTACTCGTTAAATCATGCAGACTTAAATCTGCTATTTTATACTAGACATCATTGACACCTAGAAGCAAGAATGATAGTTAAAATACAGTGCTAATGTTGTTGCATAGCTTTGTTAAGTGAAAACCCACTGCTTTTGTTAGCAGTATTTGAATAAAAATCTACCATGAGAAAAGAACCAAGTCTTCTCCAACTTGAAAATGTTCCTTTCCTGCCCGTACACAGAATATTATTGTCGATCTTACAGTATTTTTAAAAAGGATGGTGAATATTCCTGTCCACTTAGCAGCCAACAAGGCAAGTGATTAACTACAAAGATAAAATAATTTCAGTTCCACATTTCCTGTGATCCTGAACAGTTTTTTGAGACTACAGTAATTGCTACACATTTCTGTTAACCTCCTTTTCTTTAGCAACTATGCAAACAAAAGAGATATCATGAAACCTTAGCACATAACTTGGATTTCATTTCCAAGGAAACAAAAATCAAATGTTCAGATCACAACATGAACAAGGAGTTGTTGTGTTATTTACTTCCTCACAGCTTCACGTCAACAACAAAATGTGGAGTGAACAGCTTTCACAGAAAAATATATTTTTAAAACCAAGTAAGTAATTTCTGGCACAGCATGTGGAACATGAAGCCCTCAAATTTCATAATGTTGCAGTAAACTGAGATTGCATGAAGCTAGTCTCTAAGCAGAATTGTTTATATAAAGCTTCTTGTCTTCTCACAGGACCTTTAAGCTCTGAAACTTCAAAATGAGAAGTTCTAATATACAGTGCTTGGCAAACTCCTGTCTTTTTATATCCAATGAATCACGTTGGAAGAGCTCATAATTGACCACTAAACTCTTTCCCAGGCCAATCTTTATACTTCATATGTCATTAAAGAACATGAGATCTACAAAAACTGAACCTATGGACCATGCCATGGTTCATTATTCAATCTAGGTATCCTAAAAAAAGGAGAAAGAACAGATTAGTACAGGCTACAAACTCCTCCTACTTCCTCTGCCTACATGAAGATACTCACAACTACAATACCCATGGTTCCTCAGGACAGGACCACAAGAAAAAAGTTTTTCAAGAGCCTTATAGTACCGATACGAACAAAATAAAATACAGTACATTAATATTAGAAAAAACAGTAGGTGATTTAGATAATGTTTTGCTCTTAAAACTGCTATTTCTTGAAAAACAATGAGGTGAAGGGAAAAAAACATCAGGATTTAGCTGACCGCACTGAAGGCATTTATCTAAAGAAAATGAAAACAAAAGATTGCCATTTTGTGATTTTCATTGTATACTGAAATAAGTTATAAGTTCCCAAGAAACCTGATGCTAGAAGCTGGCATGGACCTGATGGATTTATCTTCATACATTAATTAGACAACAGGCTTGAGTACTAGTATCTGTTGGCAAGGTCACGTGAAACATAACTTCCAAGATAAATTTGAATGTATGAATACAGTTGACTTGAATAAGATTATTTGGGACTGCCAGAGGCAACAACTGAAAAAAATGATCAGATATGGGCTAAATACTGCCAAGGTTCAAGTTGTAAGTATGAATAAGCACCCTGAACATCCAGGAGAACAGACTGAACAATTTAAGAGTTGAAGAATAATCACAGAAATGCGGACCAATCCCTAAAACATCAATAGATTATAAATCATACAATTAAGTTTGACTTCTGAACTTACTTGCCTGTACACTGAGTTGAAAAACTTTTTTTAGTCTCAACTGGCAGTATAGTGTACTGATTTTATATTTAATAAGCCTATACTTTAAGCATACGTTCATAAGATCAATACTTGGTATCCGATTTCCATTTACTCTTATCTTTATGAACTGAAGCACCAAACCCATTCACTGTTAAGTCAGGGCCTCATTCGTATCTATAGAACAAACTCACCTGTGCACATGATGAGCATGCTTCCATCTCTTTTAAATAATGCTCTCTCAAATAAGCCAACACCACAGTAAAAAAGCAGCTACCATATCCCTCCCCCTAATTAAAAATAAGCCATGGTATTTTTCTGCATTAGACTATCCACAGAAATCTCGTAGGTATATGACTTGGATATGAAAGGCCAGCAAAAGACCTTACATAGCTGTTATCCCGCCTCTTGTACAACACAGATGCTGCTGGGAGGAAGAATAAGCCTGTAGTTTACACTGCCCATCTCTGCAAAAGAGCTGCTGTTCTATTTATAGGCAGACAGCTTAGTAAAGACTTTGGTGGGTTTGGACGGAAAGGCTGGAGATAAGATCAAGATGAATTTATAGCATTTTTTGAGTCACTTCTCTCTCTCTCTCTTTTGGTTACATTCATTTCCCAACTAATGTATTGTTCAGACCTTCAATGGTGGCAATGCATCTACAATCTCTTAAGAAATTTCCGTTTTACAGCTATCTTCAACATCTGGTTAAGCATAATATGTGCAGCAATCCATAGTTATCAGTAAAGAGGAAATGTTTCCCTTCTTATTCCAAAATAAACAGGTTTATTGCAGAAATTTAGGAAGATGAAACTACGGAAGCTGGCAGGATTATCCAAGCAACTGTATGATGATCTCTGCTACCTTTCCAGGACTAAGCTGGGAATCCTTTAGCAGCTGAAGAGCCACAGCTGTAGAGGATAAAGACCCCCTGCTGGCCTTCCCTCTTTTAAAGAAAGAAAGGTGGAGTGAGGGTCTGGAAGTCCCAGTTGCACACTTAATTCCTTCTGGCATGACTGGGAATTAGGTTGACAGAGCAACTTCAGGAAAGAAGCACTCAAAACCACATGTCCTTTACTACCATCTAGACTTGCCTAGGAAGACGCTCAAAACTAAAATATTGGGATCAGTCAGCCAATTTTTTCCACCAAGAGCAAGGGCATACCAATGAGAAAATTATCATTTCTGTGCATTATTGCAGTTCATTTGCATCTATTTCACCAAGACTATCCTGTAGTATATCCAATATTATATTGTTTAAATGGTACGTCGAACTTATGGCTAGTGGTGTAGCTATCACATACTCTAGGATTCAGTGATTTAAAAATGGGATGATTTCTAAGAATGGAAACAAGGGCAATCAAGGCACAGGAGTAACGGCTGATATTGGGAAAGATGGATTCTCTGTTGCCTACTCAGCCATCAAATATGTAATACTGGAACTGTGTTCTGGGAACGGATTTGTGTTGCAAGACATGAAACTGACCAGAAAACATACACAAGTTGCAAGTTTGGAAATATCTAGAAAAATCATGCAAATGAGTTTTCTAATCCAATTCTTAAATGGGTGATTTTCCCTCTTCTCTTTCTCTTCTCTCTATATATTTATAGATATGTTTCTGGTTTTTGCTTCTGGTTTTTAAAAAAAACTTTCTTGCTCCTGTTTCTCACCACATCCTGCAACAGCACAATTCACAGGTAACTGCGGTGTTGAAAATGGAACAAGTAATGATACAAAGATAAACTATTACCGGTATATTGTCTTTTTAAATATCCAATATTAAATAAAAATGATTTATTTCCAATTATTTAAAAAACCCAATTTACAGTTACTATTTATACCATTTAGCAGCACATATTTGTCTATCCTTTATTTATTATCTCATCCTATAAATTAGACCATCATTATTTCCACTTTCTACTGGGAAACTGAAGCAAAGAACTGCTGGATCAAACACACAATCTAGTTCTGCCTTCTACCCGTAGTCAATACCCAATTACTGATATACATTCTGTATTCTGTATTGTTTTGAATGTTTGTATTTGTATATGTACATTTGGAAAATAATTTTTTTTTAAAAAATACATTCTGCATGTTATTGTATTTATTTATGTTTATTTGCATTTTTATCCTGCCCTATACCCAAGGGGCTCTCAAGATGCAGTATGTTAAGATGATTTCAGATAGTAAGCAAACAGGCATTCTTTATTTTGAATAAATGTATTTTTTAAAGTTATTTAAATATTAAATAATGAATAACAAGATGGTTGGTACACTGACATATATGGTTTTCTGACAGTTTGGTTCGGAAAAGTCTCTTCTTGACAGCTTAAGCCATTGCCTGTCACAGTGTGTAGGCCTCAGTCAAATGAATCATTAGTCTGAGTCTTGTTCCTAGGCCATACTGCTGCATACAGCAGTTGAATGATTTCTGGGATAGTATTTCTGATTATGCTTTTCAATGATCCATAGTATCTTCACAAATTCCGTTCATTACTAACTGTGATAAAGACCAATCAAGGAAACCATTGGGTATAGACAGACCTCATCTTTACCTTGTCCTTTCCCCTCCACAGACAGACACTGTTACTATTTTAGTCAGTTTTTATCTGTTTTTATAATGATATTATTGTAACCCACTTTGAGACCTTTGGGTATAGGGCACCATAGAAATATAAATAAATAATTTCAGCAGACTGGGAAAAATTAAAAAACAGATTCTCTAAGTTTGATTTTATTTTAGCGTCAAATATAATACCCTGATTCAATTTCTGAACTGCCTTACTCCTATCTTAAAGATTTTCCTTAGAATTTTTATCAACTCAGAATCTAGTCTAGGTTATTTAAATGATATCTTGATTCACAAAGAACTGTTAGTATTTCATCCACAAGCTGCTACAATGTACCAGTCATTTGTAGCATTCTCTTGGGCTTATAGGCCATAACATGGCTGGCAAACATGACTGACAAAGCCTGGAGGCCCAAAGTACAGGTACCGTATTTTCCTGCATATAAGACTACTTTTTAACCCCAAAAAATCTTCTGAAAAGTTGGGGGTCGTCTTATACACCAGTAATACTCTCACCCGGGTCCTGCTGGCCCCAGCTGCCAGCACAAAACTGGGGTGCAGCCTAAACCGAGCCTTGGAATTGGGAAGAGACAGCAGCCTTACCTGCTAATCCCAATCATGTGGCTTGTAGCTTTCCTTCTGGCACCAACATGAGGAAAAAACCTTGCTAAACAGAGCGAAATATGAAGAATCCTGCCCTCATTTTGCTTTAGCAGAGTCTGCCCCTCTAGCATGAGATTCGTCTATGGTCCAGTAGGGGAGGGGTTGAAAGCAGAGAGGCTTTTGAAGAAAAAATGATGGCAAGATTCTTCATATTTCGCTCAGTGGAACACCCCCTCCCCTACAGAATCATAGACGAATCGCGCTAGGGAGGCAGACTCCAAAGCTGCATTGCAGCCACAGATCTTTATCAGAGCAAGGTTTTTCCCTGGCATCAGAAGGAAAGCTACAAGCCACATTCTTGGGATTAGCAGGTAAGGCTGCCATCTCTCCCCAAGTCCGAGGCTCAGTTTAGGGTGCACCCCAGTTTTGCAAAATCTCCATTTTAAGTAGAAAAATTGGGGGTCGTCTTATACACCCAGTCGTCTTATACGCCGGAAAATACGGGTATATATACATACTGGGGTGTACACAAATGCAATTTTCAGGATTCGATTTGAATCAAATATCCAAAAATTCAATTCAACTCAACTCTTTAAAATTCAAATTTACTCAAATTTGGTTTGAATTTTTAATTCAAATTTGCACTTATGAATGTCGACAACATTCGTATGTGACTGTACGCATCATTACGCATCCTGTACATATCTGTACATGTCCGTAGGCATCCCGTAGTTATCCCATAGTATGCAATCCATTTTTGTCTCATATGGATCCGTACAAATGCGTACGGATGCGGGAAAGTTGTGTACATGCAAGTACGCATTGTGTACGAACCCATACACATATGAATGTCCATCCATGGCAAAACAGGAAACATCTGAATTGCGTGAACACATACTTCTGTGCATCATGGGGGCTGACACACTAAAGTGAATGCCTAGGTACCATCTCCAGGTAGGATACCTCTAAAGGCAGTTTGCAGGGATTTGAGGGGGCAAATACTTTTTGATGACACTGCACCTGTATATTTTGCAGCAGTCCTGTGCTTTGAAAGACAGCATAGCTTGAACTTGTGCTTAGGAGTTCCTCTAAATTTAAATCCCCGTTCAGTTATTGAAGCACACTGAGTGACCTTGAGTCACTGCCTACCTACTTCACAGGGTTGCTAAAAGGGTAATACTGAATGTAAGAACAATGTAACTGATGCCTTGGGCTTTTTTTGTCTTATATTTTGATTTTCTGCACTCACTGTGGTGTTAATCTGGATCTGTGAAGCCCACTAATCCAGATTACTTGGAGGTGTGGGCCTAATCAGCATAAGCTGCACTGATCTGACCCATGCCTCCCCACAGCTCTGAAGCTTGAGTGAGTTTCACAGCTGTGCCTCCCCCATCTCCGAAGACTAGCAATGACAGTTCCTTGCTTTTCGGTGGCGTGCTATGGCATGCTGCAGAAAAGCACCCCATGGTGGTTCTGTATCATGGAGGTGTGCCATTTGCACAGCTCCCATGATCTAGAACAAGGCCCTTGGTCGGGATGTAGACACAATTTACTGAGTCTACAACAGATCCAATGCTAGTCTGAATTCATGTGAGGATCAGGAGGCCCATCAGGATTAAGATCACTAGTGAGTGCAGAAATGGCCTTAGATTGATAAGCACATGTGTACTACTGAAAAATGTACTGAGTTAGGCTATACCCAGACTCTGGTTACTTATTCTGCTATATTTGGATATTCTGGAATAAAGCATGGACATCCAAATAAAGTGGAATAAGTAGCTGATATCTGGATATAGCCTTGGTTAGAATTTGGACATTATCTACTTAAAGCCAGTTTTATTTATTTATTTAGAAAATTTATATCCCACCCTTCACCGAATGGTCCCTGTTCTGTTTTAATTTCTTCAATGATTTTAGTTTTAAGGTAGTTGGACTGCAGGAAGAGTGTTATAAAATATGTATTTGTATTTATATTGTTCATTTCTGATTTGTTCTGACATTGATTTATTTTAACTGATGTTTTATATACTTTCATACTTTTTTTTTGCTTATTTTATATTGTCTTCATTGTGCTTGAAGAATACAAATTTTCACCATTTGTCTACTACTATAATAATTCTGCATCACCGTTCTCTATCTTTTCTTTTATTTCTACTAGATCCTGCACTGCATATCCAATGGATCTGGTTACTTATGATTTTATTTGTACTCAAGAAACGTGTTAGGCATCTCCTCCAATAGTTCCACTACCAGACTTCACTGCATAATTTTTGTCTACTCAGCAAAATTGCTTTCTTGAGCTGGCTGGTATACATGTCAGCTAGTCCCTCTGAAGAAGCTTCTGCCTGTTTTGCAGAAGCAATCTTCCAATCCAGTACAAGCAGCTATCAAGACACATTATTTTTGCTTTCTCAGCAAGAAGCACTCGTCCAAAGCACAGAGAGCTAGCAGGACTGCCCCCTAGCAGTCCCCTCCTTCTGTCTTTCATTTGTCTTTCGTTTCTCAACAGAACTCCACTGACAAAATGCCACTTTTTATCTCATTAAATTCACTCTGGCTTATATACCTGCTAGAGACTTTGAAGTAGCTTCTATTCTACTCCCTTGCAGGTAAAGACCTCTGAATGAAAGATCTGCCTGGCACTGGGACTGAAAAATGACAGATGTTTTGCAAGAGAGATAATCTGTGCTTGAAAACAAATCTTTTCTGGATTTCGTATTTAAATGCATTTTATATTATATATTGTTGCATTTTGTTTAATAATCTCTTTGTATTTTTATAATTACTTATAAATCACACCACAGAAAGGCAATGTACAAAAAAATAGGTAATGATGTTTTATAATCTAAAATATATTAAAATCTGGCATAGAATTCTTTTCGTAATCTTGATTCTTTAAAAATATAAACAAAAAACCCCTATAAATAAGGTAAAATGTAGTTGAAATAAACAAGAAATTAGTAGGAGTATGCAAATAGCTCTTTCGAAACATTCTTAACAGCCATTTGGGCCAAAACAAGGACCCAGTAACCAGGCATCTATGATGGACTCTCTTCCCACTCATCTTCTGGACCTCTGGGAATGAAGCCAAAATTCATGACATCACACTGAACAATGATATCATTATAACACAACATAAGATGGATGTGTTCAGGTCACAGTCAAGCATCCTGTCTTACACAGTGGCTCACCAATTGCTTCTGGACATTCTCAAAGGCATAATCTTTACCTGTAACTCAGCTCTTTGCAAATGGCCTTCAGGGGCACCCTGCCTGTCTCTTCAACCTGGTAGCCTATCTTAAGTTATCCAGACTGGCTTCTGTCACCACTTCTAATATGCTGGCTCCAGAAAGTGCAAAGAATGTGGAAGAGTAACATTATGAATGGTTTGTGCTGCCAATGTGGGGCTGGGGAAGCTCCAAGTTGCCGAAAAATGAACATCATGATGATGGCATTGAACTGAAGATTGATCTTGGTGTCAAGGCACTGGAAGGAGACTCCAGGATAGGTGTGAACAGGTAAGGGCTCATCCCCAACAATCCTAGTGGTTCAGTAAAACTGTGCTAAAGTGTCGAAAATACTATGCCTTTGTCTGAGCATACATGGCTGTTATAAATCTCGCGGAAAGTCTCAAAATATAAATATTTTGAAATCTGTAAATTTGTATACTCATGTTCAACAGTAATTCTGAACTGCAGTCTGTTTTCCAGCTAGTTGTTTGTTTTTAATTTTAGGTTCCCTTTGCATATCTAAAATCCTTAATATTAGAGTATCTCTGAATATTTCAAATCAGTAAGAGAAATCAACTCTCACTGCCTCTCTAGCCTTCTTGATCTCTTGTTCAAAATCTCATCTCTCTTTACACTGATCCACAGATTCTTTCTTGCTACCTTTTACTTAAATCATGTTGCTTTCTTATATCCTTTTTTTAACTTATCAGTAGCTCCTTTTGTCCTTCTTGCTGGTGACATAAAACGTCACTTATTCCTAAATCTTATGTGATATGCTTCCTTCTAACCAAATTAACGTTCAATTTCCTTAAAACACATGAATTATTTTGACAAAATTCTTTAACTCACCATAGTTAAAACATGTCCCAATGTAATCTGCAACTATATGTAATGGTTAAACACAGCCAGTAGCTCAGCAGGAAAAAAAAAGCCACAGACTGGCTTGCTGAGCATTATGTCTGAAGAAACTCTTATGGTGGCTTTCTTCCAAACAGACTAAGAACAAATCTCACATAATGGCTTATTTGGAGAGGAACAAGAGTTTTAGGTCTGATTAAAATGTAATGCTACACCAGCATCACATCTGCATAACTGCCGTGGAACTCCACAGAAAAAGCAAACTGCTTCTGGAACCTGGAAACCATATAGGGCAGTGGTTCTCAACCTGTGGGTCACGACCCCTTTGGGAGTTGATCTACTCTTTCACAGGGGGCGTTATGAAGTAGCAACAAAAATAATTTTATGGTTGGGGGTCACCACAACATGGGGAACTGTATTAAAGGGTCATGGCATTAGGAAGGTTGAGAGCCACTGATATAGGATCATTCATATCAAAGACTAACTCTGTGTGTGTGTGTATGCATGTGTGTTTATAAAATGTAAAGTTAGTTTTCTCTGAGAAATTCTGAGATCTGCTTTGTTATATCACTCTTCAAATCAGCTGTGCATCTATCACCTGTCAGGAGGACATGAAAGAAAATACCATCTTCACTACTAAAGACATAGCGCCTTTCTGCACTGGGCCTTATTCTGGATGCACCAACATGAGGCTGACACACCCCTATTCCAGGATATAATTTGGAATAAGGGCAGTGCAGAAAGAGCCATAGTGCCTTAACACCTACTACTGCAAAAGGAAAGTCCTTTACAGAAAAAAGAAACACATGGTAGTAAATATGTTCCCTTCTGAAGCAAACTATTTTAAAAATTCAGAGTACAATATTTTTCCTTGGGTTTCTCTCACCCAGAACTACAACAGCACTGTAACTCACATCTTCTTTTTCTTTTTTCTTTTTAGCCAGCTTGTTTCCAGTTTAGGACTTTTACTATTGAAAATGCCTGTCATAGGGAGTTCAGTTTAAATGTGGGCTGCCCAACATGCAACCACTCATATACAGAAGAGGGACAGTCTTCATGGTAGGCAATTTGGGAGTACCTCCCTCAGGTTCAACAGTTTTCACTGGCCTCTGACTGCAGAACTGATGCCTGCTAAGACAGTCATCTTTGCTTGTTCAAAAAGTGACAAATTGGGCTAATATCCAAGGCCCACCAAAGTCTACATCAGCGTGCAAGTGGCAGATTCCTATTCCAGGATATAATCCAGAATATGACCCAGTGCAGATAAGGCCCTGGTCTAAATCATAACAAGGGCCTTTTCTGCACTGGGCCTTATTCTGGATTATATATTGAAATAGGGTCTTGCTATCTGCATGCAAGTGCTGACTATGGCAGCTCCCAGGCAGGCCTTGCCTTAGCCTGCATCAGCATATAGTTGACAGATCCCTATTCTGGGATGTAATCCGGAATAAGACAAAGTGCAAAAAAGGCCCAGGACACATAAAAGATAGAAAAAGCATGTTCTGTGGTATAGTGATATATACCTACAAGATTTAAGCACCTACAGTGATACCTACAACAAAAGACTCCGATTGAATAAAGAAAATAAAAACTTTTTTCTGATTAGTCACCTTTCACACTCAAGGGGAAAACACTGTTAAAATAGTTTATATTGTAAAGGACACTTAAGACGCAATTCAGCTAATGATTTAGGCAGGAGTATTAACACTTGCAATTTCAAAAAACTCCTTAAGGCCAGGGACTCTTTAGAATAATTACAGGAACAATCCTATAGCAACTGTGGAGAAAGATGTGTTTATTTAAAAAAATTACATCCCTCTGGGTGCATTCATTCATCACTGTTTAGCACCTGTTGAATCTTCTTAAACAGGTTGTCGTATATTAGGAGCTAAAATGCTCAATGTTTACAGCAAAATAGCTCCCAATACCTTTTCTCTCAAATTGCCACAAACTGCTCACTTATTTGTTAAGCAAACGTATATCTTTATTAATAATTTCATTCAACAACATTGCTAATACTTTCTTTCTATTAAAACTGACTTAAAGCTGTGTTATTGGTTTTGTTTTTGCTATAAAATACAACAGTAGCAAACACCTATCCAGTATGAACATGCCATATGAGATTAGAGCCATCCCCTTAAATTGGAGGCTGACCGTTTATGAACTCTGGTAGCCAAGCTTCCATTTTCTGCAATGTGTATGTGATGAAAAAAATTACTGGAATCAAAAGAAAAACCAGAACTTTAATGCACATACCCCTCATGGAGGGTAGAAAGGAAGTCAGGGAGAATTCCCTAAGCCTCCGAGACCCAGGAAGCAATAACATGCATTAACATGCAAACATAACCATTTTAACTACCAGTGGAAAGGACCTTTGCTTCACTGA
Source organism: Aspidoscelis tigris stejnegeri (assembly GCA_023333525.1). Classification (NCBI taxonomy): domain Eukaryota; kingdom Metazoa; phylum Chordata; class Lepidosauria; order Squamata; family Teiidae; genus Aspidoscelis; species Aspidoscelis tigris. Next base: position 50,074,740 of record JALMGA010000002.1, on the reverse strand, counting down.
ACTTAATTATCAATAGGCAGAGGGGAGGGCTAGGAGCTTTGCTTAACACTAAGTAGATTACTACATTTACACCCATACTAGTTGCTTTTGCATAATGGACATTCACTGATTTCACAGCACTATTTCCTTGCATAATGCTAGCAATAATGTTTTGACATCATGATTCATGGTAGCATTAACTAAGACATATATAAAGCCCATAATGCACTTTTTTAATGCTTATTCTGCACAGGTACAACATGATCACATCATGTATTCCAAGCTAAGAATGCTGGGAAACTGAGAAACGGAAGTCTGTAATAATCACCTCCATTATTATCACTACTTATAACTACAGAAACAAATGATACTTAATAGATGAAGAAGAAGAGTTGTCTTTTCTAGCCCTCTTTTCTCACCCATTTAAGGAGACTCAAAGCTTTCTATTCTTCTCCCACAAGAGAATACCCTGCAAGGTAAATGGGGCTGTGAGAGCTCAGAGGAGAGCTGGGACTAGACCAAGGTCACCCAGCTGGCTTTGTAGGGGAGGGCAGAATCAAACCTGGTATTCCCAGATAAAGAGTCTGGCTCCTTAACCACTAGACCAAACTGGCTAGAAGAGCAACTGTCAACAACCATTATCTCTGTTTTTTTCCCCCATTCTTAGTTTCACTTACTGTATTTTCTGGCGTATAAGACTACTTTTTAACCCAGGAAAATCTTCTCAAAAGTCGGGGGTCGTCTTATACACCGAGTGTCGTCTTCTTATACGGCAAGTATATCCCAAACTCTATATTTCAACAGGAAAATTGGGAGTCGTCTTATACGCCCAGTCGTCTTATACGCCGGAAAATACGGTAATTCTCAGCTAGAATTATCTTGTATGAATGGTGTGCATTTTAGAACAGCATACCCCTTTTTTTATATTAAAAAAGGGAAATGAGGTGTGTGCTTTAATGTGTATATATATAGCAATACTGTATTATTAATACTAATTTATTAATACCAATAATTAATACTGCTTCAAATCCAGTCCCCAATCCCAAAGGGTTCACTTTAGGCAACTCTGCACATGCGGGGAAGTCTAAGGGAGAGCCCAGGCAACATTTGCAGAAGGGAGGCTAATACAGTAGTATGGTTACCGGTCTAATATATCATCAGCTAGTGCAGAATTGGCCCTAAGCTAGCTTCAAATATATTCTCAAAATAACATGCAAAGCAATGCAACATGCATAAGGAATCATACAATGATTATTCGCTGCTTCCCTTTGATCAATGAAGAAAATGTGGACAAAGTTCAAAAGAAAAAAGGTTACCTAGGCAAAAGTCCACCAAACAGAAATTGATCGTTCTGAAATAACCAGGGTTGCTTTGAGAATATGATAGTACTTAGCTAAAGGTTTTTGTCAGATTAAAGCAATGAAAGCTTAATAGCCATACACAATTTCTGTTTATAATCCTTGTACTTAAAAGTGTTTATATTCACATAGCACAAGCAGAGCATTTAGGCTTTTTGCAGCCACATTGACGTAAGAAATGATGCAAAGCATGGCAAGTGATTAAGTGGGAATTCAGAGTAGAGTTCGGCCTTATTTGAACTGCAACAAATAGAGAGCACCCAACAAAGTCATATCTCAACCTGTGGCAGTTATAACATCCTAATGTCAAGAAGGTCCCATTCTTCACTTTCTTACCTCAACACTTAGATTCTAAAACTGCATTCTCTTTTAATGTGAAGGAGTCACTACAATGTTGAAATGAACTATTAATCACCATAAAAAGTTAAGAGGGCAGAATTTAAGATATCCATCATCAAACTTAATACAATTCATCTGCCCTCTACACCAGCATATTTTGCAATCACCTGTTTCAATGCATAAATAGCACCTGAGTATTTATAAAGGATCTAGCTGCTTAGTTTCAGCAGGAAAGAAAGCAAATCATTTGTGGATATGTACAATGGCATTGCCAGTGACTGTCAATCACTAAAGCCGTAACACTGTTTTCTTAGGTTTTTCTCTTCTAGATTAACCAATTTGTACACAGCTCTGATCACTGCTTTAAAAGAGGCTTTTCTGCAGGCTCTTTCTTCTTTTAATTGAACAATGAAAACACACCCAATTTACAAACTGAATATAGAAGGAAATCCAGGAGGTTTCCCTATGTTCTCCAAATATTTATAGAGAAGCCTAGAACAGCCCTTGCAAGTAGCAGTCTTCTCATACCTTAGTTACAGTTTATGATAGACATACATGAGTCATTGTTTACTAGGATTAAACCATACGTAATGTTCAACGGTGCCTAGAAGCTCTCCTGTGCTCCTGTGTTCACTTACACTGCGCAACTCCTGGGTTGGAAAATGGGGTAATAAAGGGCCCAGCAAAACAGAGGAAGCCTGCATGCCTGAAGAGATTAGATGGAATTATTTTGCACTATTACATCCCTTTCTTTAGAGGAACTCTTTCTCATGGGAGTTTCCCATGGTTCAGACTGGTGAGTCAAGGGAACTGAAGAATGTACATGCAATCCTTGATAGAAGAAAACAGTGTAGGTTGTTTTGTAAATACTTTGCAAACATACACAGGAACGAGGACACAGGGAAACTCCATGCTGTGCCTATCTCTGGTGTGAGAAGAGTAGCAAAAGATCACAAGCTTCCAAAAATACAAGCATTATTAATTGTGCAGTTTCACGGGATTTTTATCCAGAGAAAGAGACACCTGTTCTAATCATATACAGCACTAAACCACAGAGCATTCGTATGATTCTCTTCTAATTAAACTTTATTTTCCATGGAACCTTACCATGTTGCTATGAATGCATGAAGGACTAACTGAAACAACTTTCTGTTATGTGAAACTGTCTAAACTCCATGTGTCTCCGTAATTGGGATGTGCTGAACTCCTGTTCAAGGAATATGGACCACCAAAAGAGGGAATGCAATTCAACCTCACACCTCTTTATCCCTCAAAGAAAGGGTGGAGGGACGGAAGAGTGAATAATGCACACAGCCTGTTAAAGGCACAGCAAGACTCACCTGTTCTCTCTGTGCACTTCCTATGAGCAGGGCTCTCTTTCCCAGCTCCCTTTGCATCTGGGAGGGGAGGGGACTGCATGCCACTGGTGACAGCATCATTGCACAGTAGTCCATGGTGATCCCACTGTCACTGCCCTTGCCTTGGGCTCTGACACACTCCTACACCATAAGCAGGGTTTTGTGAAAAGTGAAACTGAACACCGTAGAAGTCCTTCTCCCATCTATGTTGGTTTGGATTGACAACAGCTAAAACCCAGTAACATTTGGAAAATCCTGGTTTAATATGACAAGTAAAGCAACCCAATTCTCTTTCTAATGAGAAATTCACAGCTCAGCTAATTGCCACAGCAAAATCAGCTTTGCATCCCATCGTACACTGATACAAACTTTCACAAGGCAACAAACGCCTTCTATTTCTGCTGCTCTCACTGCACAACCATATGGTTCATTACTTCCAAATGCAGTTCATGGAACACTGCTTCAAAGGCCACAAGCACCACACCAGAAGTTTACAGAAGTTTATTACTGGTCCCAAGATATAAAAAAGGGTCTTCAGATGTTGGGTCCATAATCTGTAACGGAAGCCAATTTTATTTTATTTTTTGCAGAGCAGATTTTCTCAGGGATGTGGAGGATGTCTCTGATAATGCTGCCATTTTTTTTAGTACAGCTCAACTTCTTTAACCTTCTTTTAACATGCAGAAATTCAACAAACCCAGCAATAAAGATGGGTTAAGAGATTGCCAGGAGGCCTAGAGGGTACAGTAGGAACATTTACGCAACTCAACACATTGAGGCAATGGTAATGATTATGTGTCTATACATTCTAAGTCTGACAAAAGAAGCAACTGAAAACTACCAGACACAATAGATAAGACACCACTGCTAATCCCTGACCAGCAAGAACACTCCTTCAGAAGTTTGGAGCTCACAGTCACTCTGAGTAGTGGAATCCTTCTTCTCTGTCTTTCTGCATAAACACTTCCTCTTTGCCACAACCATCACTTTCTTTACCCAGTGTCAGAGAAAGGAGACAGTAGTGCTGTTTGTTAATCATTCACATGCTAAAATAAGCAAATGATAGCTGCAGGGAAGAGCTTCCTGTTCCGAAACTCTCTCTTTCTGGGTTGTAATGGAGAATGGGCACAGCTATTGCAACTGGAGAGGGGCAAGCAGAGGTGGGTATTCCTCCTAATAAGAATACTCTCTGCACTCTCCAGTCAATGCAGATTTAATAAAGCTGGATTTATTGACAGGTAGAATCGAGTGGCAATTCCTTCTGAGCCAGCATCCAGGCAGTGTTGCTTGCTTGCTACTGAACCAGACTAAATGGGCATCTTGTCTAGAAGGTGTTGTCAACTGGAGAGTCAACCAGGCCAGGGGCGAAACAGGCATGCAATGGTAAAGTGTTAGAAAAGAAATCTGTGTCTGCAATTTCCTGAACTAGAGATGTGTAGGACCTGTTCTGTATGATCTGGGTTCTTGCCCCAACCTCTCTCCTGCAGGCCCAATAGTACCCAATGAATCCAACAGTGGGGCGGTCGAGAGACATAGCCTTGAGGGCTGGCAGTCCACATTTGGAGAAGGGAAAGGCTGGGGTATGATGTCAAGGGGAGGCAGGAGTATGTTCAGAGACCATTTATGAACAGGGTGACCAGTTCTAGATTTGGAGGCCAACAGTCCGCCATTTAGTTCATTAAAAAATGAACTGGCATTTCTTGTTCATGCTCATCATTATTCTGATATAAGTCTGCTGTACTGAAGAGCATTTATCTCACTCCCAATGTAGTCATAAGATTCAAATTACAGTGGGTCAATTTCCACTCAAAAAACAAAAGGGTGCCATTTCATATTTTACCTCAGCAAGAACAGTTTGCGTCAGCCTTACAGAAGATCAAGAGAGAAAATCCTCAGCAGCTGCTGCAGGAACTGTCAGCGCTCATTACAACGTGTTCTCTCTCTCTACCTGTGTGGCAGAGGTAACTGCTACTAATTATCACTGATCATCACTACTGTTGATGTCCCCAGACCATTCATGTGGCTTCCGTTTGGGCCAATGAAAAGTGTCATACTTTTGTCATAACATTGAGGGGCACCGAAAAAGAACACACCTGCCTTGCATCCTCAGTCAGTATGTCCCTTTTCTCCTCACAGAGAAACAAATGAAAACAAAACCCACCATCAGCTCAAGCTTCCGCCCTACACTTCTTATCTGGACAATGTTGCATTTAGAAGCCCTCCTTCTGATAGTAGGGCAAGTTTCTGTTGCTCTACATGAACAGAAAATGTAAAGAGAAATCAACATCTTACTATTTTAAAGTTACCATATGGAATTCAAATCAGAATTCCTATACATTTAACTATTACACAGAAGAAGACATTTCCGCAAATATGCATCTGCTGAAATTCCCTCTTGTACACCACTTGTAACGATACAAGAGCCGTGAAATAGATTCTACGCAGTGAGTGAGCCTCTACTACCTCTGCTGCCACTCCCAACTTCTCCTTTACCTGCCTCTCCAATAGGGATTACTTGGGACATAACTGCCAAAGTAAAGTGCATGACGTTGGATGAATGACTTACAAGAATTGCCACCTCTGCTCCAGTGGTGCCTAGACTGCGGTAGGAAACTGAATAGAGATTTGCCTTTTGCCTTCGATCCTCCTATGGCATGGCAAATCACCATTTAATCTGACAAGCAGGTGCTGAGCCACACTGCACTGTTCACTCAATTTGGCAGCATTTTTATCGGATCCAAACCCAGAGGACCTAATGTCAACCACTGCCTACATAATGGTAAGTGAAAGCAGCAGTAACTATAAAAGAACATGGGCTTGGACATGTGGAGAACAGACAAGCCTGGCAAGCTGTGGTCCAAGGGGTCATGAAAAGTTGGCCACAACTCAATGACTAAACAACAAAGAACAGCCTTTACTACTTTGATTGTGTTCTTAAGTAAGAACAAAGCCCACCAAACCACCAACACACTGCATATGGAAGAAGAGCACATACAGATGAACAGACTGAGGGAACAATAGGGTAGCCTCCATTCACTCATCTGCTTTCTCTCTCTGGACTTTTTGGGCCTAAAGCAATCTCCAACTCCAGACAGACAGAAAGCACAAGGCATCAAGAGAACAGGGGCTGGGGTGAGAGCATGCACCCACATTATCTTGTGTGCTGTATCTGAGTGGCAAGGGCAGGACGCTACAACACCGCATTCTTAACCACTGCACCATATGGACAGTGTGCACAGATGAGGGTCTGGAGACATCATCTGCTCCTTGCAGCTGCCTCCACACGCCTCGCTTGCCATGCTAGGCTAGTTGCCAAGCTGCTGCAAGCAAGGGTGGCTTGCTCTCTTCCCTTGCTCTCATCAGGAGGAGCAGCAGCCCTTCCTTCTGGGTGACCTCCTGGTTCAAATAGGATGGTGGGGGGGGGAGAAAGAAGAGGAGGACAGGGGTTCCCCTTTGTAAGGCACGTGTCTAGAAGACCCAGGAAACCTGGTGCTGCTGCTCCTGCAAAAGCAAGCAGCCACGATAGGAGGTTGGGGGAGGGGGGTCATCTGAGGCAGAAGGTGAGGGAAGGGGCCAACCCTGGTGGGGGAGCAGGAAGGAACGGAGGGCGGCCGGGCGGCCGGGCAGAGGCCGGGGAAACCCACTAGTAGGAGACACCGAAGAGGGTCGGTCCAGGCCCCTGGCAAGAGCGGCGTCTGCCCTGCCCTAGACTGGGAAGGAAACACAGGCCTGGGGGATGGAAAGGCGACAGGGACGGGGAAAGAAGCGGTAAAAGCCACTGCCGCCTGCCTGCCTGCCTGCATCCCCCATTTCCTCTCCCCATAAGGCCCGCACCCCGACATTCCCGACCCCCCCCCCCCGCCTTCCCCCGTGCCCTCACCTTCTGGCGGATCTGGCCGGACGTGGAGACTTTGCGGATGAGCTTCTGTGGCGAGCCGGGCTCTTGCTCCGGCTCGCTGTCCGATGACTCCTCAGCCGCCGCGGTAGGGGCAGCGGCGGTCGCCCCGGCCTGGGACTCCGAGGCACCCGCCGCCGCCGCCGCCGCCGCCATGCTGCACCGTGAGGAGCAGCAGGGCGGGCAGCACCACCTAGTGCCTCCAGCGCCGCTGTGCAGCAGCAGCAGCACCCCGGCCCCGGTGGCGGCGGCGGCGGCTGCTATGGCAGTCGGAGGAGGCGGTCGAGGAGGCAGGCGCCGGGAAGAAACGGGCAGCAGGCGCCCCCTGCCGCCGCTATTGTAGCAGGCGCCCTCTGCTGGGCTGGCTTGGCATGGCACCGACCGAGGCGGCAGCAGCAGCAGCAGCAGCCGCAGCCGGCTCCAAGGGGGCGGGGAGGAGGAGACGTGACAGAAGGGGACCCCGCACCTCTCCCCACCCGCTTCGATGGCAGTTTTATCCTTCAGCAGCTTCACGTCTCTCCCGTCCTAAAATGATATACATCATATCTCTCCTGCAGTCCTACCTTAAGACACACACACAAAAGAGCAATTTTAAATTCTGTCAGAATTCCCCCCACAACCCTTAATGATCCTCAATATGAGAATCGGTGCCGCAGATGGTATTAACTGACAGCGAATTTGAAGAACACACTATAAATATATGCAGCGCCCACTGGAAAAGCCTTTATTTAGAAATTGGGTAAAATGGTGTCCTAGTTCTCAGGTCAGCTTCTGGTGACTGCAGACTCGCCCAAGCAGTGGCGAAGAAGAAGAAGAAGAAGCTAATTTATGCTAGGAATAATTAGGGAATTGAAAACAAGTCAGCAGGTGTCGTTTTGCCTCTTTATAAATCTATGGAGGAGGCATATTTGGAATATTGTGTGCAATTCTGGTTACCACACCTCAAAAAGGATACTGTGGAACTGGAAAAGGTGGGAAAAGGGAAACCAAAATGATTAACCTTACGAAATCAGACTGTAGCATCCAGGCCTCTTCAGCCTTGAAAGATGACATTTAAGGGAGAAACTGATTGAAGTATATAAAATCACGCATGGTACAGAAAAGGTGGATAGAGAAAAAGTCTTTTCTCTCTCCCACAACACTGCAACCAGGGGGCACTGATGGGTAGGAGAGTCAGATGAGACAAGGGGAAGTATTTCTTCACCCAGAGGGTCCATCAGTCTATGGCAGGGGTAGGCAAACCACGGCTCAGGAGCCACATGTGGCTCTTTGGCCCCTTGATTGTGGCTCTTCCAGCTTAGGAGTACCCTAATAAAGTTAATAACAGTGTACCTACCTATATAGTTTAAGTTTTAAAAATTTGGCTCTCAAAAGAAATTTCAATCATTGTACTGTTGATATTTGGCTCTTTTGACTAATGAGTTTGCCGACTCCCGTTCTATGGAATCTGTTGCCAGAAGAGATGGCAACAGCAACCAGCCTAGATTGGCTTTAAGAAAGGGTGTATCAGTGGCTAGTAGAATGGATGCCTTGGTACATCCTCCAGCCTAGGGAGACAGGCAGGATGGCTCTAATGCTTTTTACTATCAAGGTTTTCCCCTTGTCTTCTGCTTGAGATGCCTACAAGCAATTGGTGGGCCACTGTTTGGGGTCATCTGAGGTGCTGTGCAAGTGGGCTAGCATCTCAGATGATCCCAAACACGACTGCTCTTGTGCAGAGCATCATGCTAGACTCCAAAATGAAGACGACGACAATTTGATGTGTTCCCAGACACAGGTAAATCTCTGGGGTGGAGGTGGGGCTTGTACTAGCATTCCTAAGTGCAAGTACTAGTACACATTAGTAGGTAATGCACTTTTCCTGTCCAATGGAGGAGAAGCCAGGTGCAGAAACACCCCAGGTCCAGCAGGGCTCCTCTTATGTTCTTATGATCCCTTTGCCAAGTAGTTTGCTGAGCTTGGGCAGAAAACATCCCTAATGTGGCAACTATGCATAGCAGATGAGATAGTAAGTAGTCTGTTTATACTAAGGCCGGCACCAGACACTGCTGAACATTTTGCTGACAAGCAATATTCTGGAGTATAGCCTCTCTGGTATTACTGCTTCCTGGCTAGACAGCATGAGGGCTAATGCTGTCTGTGCATGCTGTAGTTACATGCACACCCAGGAATTTCAAGGGCATAAAAAACACAGAACTGTACAATCACCACCACTACACACACATGGCCTTCTTTCTGGTTCCCACATATGCATGGTGTCCATGCCAAGGGTGGCATCTCTCTCCACACATTAAGTTATAGGTCTGTTTTGGGGAAAACCCACAATCAGATTTTTTTTTGGGGGGATATAATGTGGCTATGGTGAGGTTGCCGCAGATGTCTGTCAATAACACCTTAGCCTTACATTAAAGTGCCCATCTGGACTGAGCCTAAGACAGTGTTTCCCATATTTTGTTATGTCACATACCACTTTCATAGTTCAAAAACATAAGAAAAACCATGCTGGATCAGGCCACAATTCATCTAGTCTAGGATCCTGTCTCACACCAATTGCCTCTGGGCAGAAGACGAAGGCAAAACCTTTTTCTGTTCTTGACTCCTGCAAATGACCTGTAAAGGCAACCTGCCTTTCTTTTAAACCTAGAAGCAGTACCTAGGCATCTATTCTAGTAGCCATTGATACATCTGCTCTCCATGAATTTGTCTAACAACCCATTCTTAAAGCTTTCTCAGTTATATGCTGCCATCACTTCTTCTGGTAGTAAATTCATTCCATAACCTAATGACCTACTGGGTGAAAAAATACTTCCCCTTGTTGGTCCCAACTCTCCTCCCATCAGCTTCATAGAACAAGCCCTGCTTTTTTGTTTTGTGATAGAGAAAGAAAGTTTTCTCTAACTACCTTTTCCACATCATGCATAATTTTATATACTGTACTTCAATCAGATCCTCTCTTAAACACAGCTCTTTAAGACAGAAGAGGCCTTGATGTTGCACAGCCTGGTTTTATGTCCGTTGATCATTCTGGTTGCCCTTTCCTGCCCTTTTTCTAATTTCGCAATATCCTTTCTGAGTTGTGGTGACCAGAATAGAACACAATATTGCAAATGTTGCCACACAATAGATTTTATAAAGAGGCACAATGACATTTGTCAATTTAATTTCTATTATCTTCCTAATTACCCCCAGCACTGAATTTATTTATTTTTTCAAGGCTGCTGCACACTGGGTCAACATCTTCATCAAGTTTGTTCATCAGAACCTCAAAATCTTTTTCTTGTCGGAGAAAGCTCAGCCTCCATCAGTTTATCCACATACCATGGTGTCCATGTCATGCTTAGAAAAACACTGTGCTATGGATACTATACCATCTAAATATAAGACGTTATGTATCAATAAGTTTATGTCACCAATGAACCTGGGCTTTTATTATAAAACACCTTATCCTTCAGCCACAGAAAAGGAAAATATTGCCATCTTCAAGGGGAAATTAGCATAAAATCATGTAAGCAATTTAGAAGATAAAAAACTGAAACATACTATTTTTTCCCGATGGTTGTTTGGTTTTCAACGTATGTACTATTTACTGCAGTCCAGTGTATCCTCACATCTAATGCCCTTTAATTCCCTCAAAAACTGGGCATGAAAAGGGCATTGAAATTTATGCTATACAAAAAAATAACTTTGTTGGCTACAAAATAATCCCAGTCTAATAAAATTTATTTTGGGGAGGGTAGGAGAGAAATCTTGATGTAGGACTCACTCTTGTAAATAATTCTAGATATTTCTTTTATTCCAGGTTGGAAAATATTTGACACTTGACCATTTCCTCTTGATCCAAATGATGAAGCTAGAAAGAATCACATAGTTATGCTCTCAGGTTTCTCAGCAGTATACATCTGCCACAAGATAACAAGCATGGGGAACTGCCCAATCTCAAGAAATTCAGTTTCAGAACAGATGCTTCAAGTCCTGATCTCTTCACATGCTGTGACCTGTCTACATGTGTCTAGAAACTTCTATGGCTGTCAGAAAAACTTTCCTGTGAAAGCCATGTGTAAGTTATAAATAACATGTTGCATCTGAGCTTCTGCCCAATCAAGCATTCAACCAAGAATTGTTTAAATTGCTCTCTCTGAACAGCTGTTTAAAGCTGGATTCAATAAGCAGTTCATAAATTGCTAACAGGCTTCATCCAGATGGGGGGAACATAGAGCCATTATAGTGCTGCTGTGGTAGAGTTGCCCCACCATAGCCCTGCTTCTCCCCCTCCCCCCCAAATGCTGGTTGAGGGTTTTCCAACAATTATGCTTTTTAGGCTGCCCACTTACCTTCTGGACAGTCACCACCATAGCTCCTCCCAGTGTGCATATGTGGAGACCAAAATGGGTGTTTACACATGCATGGATGTGACGGCAAGCACATCTGGGAACTCTAGATGTCCAGATGCAGGCATAATTTAAAATGTGTGAAGACAGTGTCAGCTGCAGCTGTCTAGCTAGCAAGGGATCAATACCCCACATTACCTTTTGCTAATGGATTATTTGGCTGCTGTCTGGTGGCAGCCTCAGTGCATAACAATGCATATTGCTGCACATATTGTGGATATTTACATAAGAACATATGAGGAGCTCTGCTGGATGAGGCCACAGCCCATCTGGTCTAGCATCCTGTCTCACAAAGTGATCCACCAATTGCTTCTGGGCATCCTCAAGCAGAAGACAAAGGCAAAACCTTCACTTGCTTTCACTCCAACCATCTCCATGTGGACAAATAGAGGTGCTCACGTGGAACACAGAGCTCAGCACCGTTTCCCTGGGTTCTCCCAGCCTGGAACTACAGGCTCTGAAGAAGTTTGGGATGGAGTGTGATGCCTCATTTATTTTTCACCCAGATCGAGCAATCTGGATGAAGAACAGCTTCTATATCACATGCCAAGGGATGTGGTGCGAAAGCTGCCATGGATTCCTGAGCTGCACAAGGCAGTCTTTTCCACAACTTAACAGATCTTGTGGTCAGGACATTTATTTTAATGTCTACTCCAAATCTCTTTACTTTAAATTTCTAATACTGCCCTCAAGTACAACAGAGGATAAATCTCCCTGTCTTGCAAGTGACAGTGGCCCCACTGAGGTGTGGAGAATAAAGCACCATTAATGTGCTGCTATGGTGGGGTTGCCTCACATATCTGCTTCTCCTCCTCCCTGAAAACATGCTAAAAACTATTATGAAGAACCCAGGGCTGGTCGTGGGTCTTCCAAAAATAGCACATTTACTTACCTTACGGACAGAGCTGCCATGATTGCTCCATTCAGAATGCATGCATGGAGGCCGAAGCAGGCATTCACACATGCTCAGTGGTGACTGCAAGCACATCTGGGAATTCCAGGATGTGCATGTAACTTAAAACCCATGAAGCAGCACAACAGTCAGTACTGTCTGGCTGGCAAGGGGTAATGGTGGGGGATCAATATCCTGTAGTATGCCTTGTTAGCAGGTTATTCAAGCTTCTATCCCTTCAGACTTCCCTTTCTTAAACTAAACATGCACGGCTCTTTTAATTATTTCTTCTAAGCCTTCATCTTCTGGTAGCCCTTCTGTCCAATTACTAAGGTCCCTTTTAATATGTGGTGCCCAGAACAGGACACAGTATTCCACCCATAGACACAGTATTCCACTCAATAACTAGAACCTGATGTGATCTGGGAGCAATGCCTTCATTATTGCTGCTGAAGATTCATTTGGCCTTTTCCACTGTAGCACCAGCCTGCTGGCTTGCTGTCAGAATCACTATCCAAGCCCAAGAAACAAAGGCAGAGACTAACTTCAACATACATTCAAGCTTTATTCGATAACAGATTACAACAGTTCTGGAATGCCACCAATATGCTCAAGTCAGGCTCATCTAGAGTTCCCAAAACAGCTAATAGTTCCCAGCAGGTCTATTGGCCTTTGCAAGGACTAGCCACAACTCCAAGAAAAAGCAGCATCTGTGATGAAAACTAATAGAGATGGCTGGGTCTACAAGTTTTCCCTATCTTGTACTTATATCTTGAATTCTTCCAACTTAAATCCAAGACTTTACATTTATCACTATTGGTCACTTAGTATTAAATTTCCTTTAGCACTACTTGATGTTTGATATTGTTGTGTGTTTTCCTTTACAGAATAATCCATCCTGTGGCCTTTGCGTGAATTTAACCATAAAAATGAAAATGTTCTGTTTGTTTCAAAAGAGCAAAAACTTTGATTCAGAGAAAATTGAGGGGCAGTAATATAAACTGAATGGTCATTAAAATGGAAAACTGCTCAGCAGTGCTATTTTGCCACTTTTTTGTTTTAATTATAGTTAGATATTTTTACTGGGATAAAATTTTAAAAAGTTGCAATAGAAGCAGTGGGTCCATTCAGACCTAGCTCCACGGGCAGGAAAATAAACTTCCCAAGGTCTTTTCCTTCCCCACAAAACTTTCCTGTTGGAAATTTTGAGGCATGAATTTCACAGAATAAGAAAATATACTCAGAGCGTCATGTGGAGTTTGGGTGAATATTATGTAAACTTCACTCAGCTAGAAGTGAATGTCAGGGTTGTTTTCATTAACATCTGGCAAACTTTGGGCAACAGAATGTGAATGTTAACTCACTATTTGCTTCCTTCTCTAAAGTTTTGCTTTAAAAGGAGCTAAGTCTGAATTAAGCCAGTGATTTTTCTTGAACGAAAGAATACTAGATCTAAAGACTCAGTGTCCTGCTGCACATTAAATCCACCTTCAGAGTGAGATCAGTAATGTGCCAAGCCGTTCTCCTTTCACATCATCTAACTCAGAACATCCAATTTTGATCACATAATATTGAAAAAAAATGTTTATCACTTTGTTGACATGATGGGTGCATCACCACACAGCTTTCAAAGTGGTTTGGAGTGCCTTGAAGTAAGATTGTCTGCACTGTACCTCATGCCAAAGAGATGTGATGGTGAACAGAGCGACTTCAGTCCCACTCCAAGCTATGAAAAACCTCAGTGTGTGAAAAGCTATTATGGCTCTGGCTGACATGAATAATTAGCTAATTAGTTTCTTACCCTTAATTTTACATTAGCACCCTTATAAATGTAGAATTTCCAGCTGTATTTTTGATGAAAGATTTTTGAAAAGGACTTTAGACTTGTTTAGATTAATATTAATACCTGATATTGTTCCAAATGAGAAAATTGCTTTGCAAAGGGGTCCACTGAGGTCAAAGGGTCATTGGAAAAAAATCACTATCTACAAAGAAACTGAGTTTTACTGATGTGTCTCCCAGAACATACACTTTTATGTGAGGATTCTGTTTAATTGCCATAGCTAATGTGTCTATCATGGGGTTAAACAAGATCAGTGACAAAGGGCAAACCTGCTTGGTACTTCGATAGGAAAGCTCTCTGATAGGATATGGTTAATCAGTATTTGAGCATAGCAGAAAGAATAGATTTGATCTATAATTTTGAAGATCTGTGTGGAGTAATAAATTGAAACTGAATGCAGATGTGGAGGAGGTTCTGTGTGTCATGGGGTCTTGAGTCCAAGGAATTAAACTCCATTTGATACTCAGTGAGGTTGTTCGGCCCTTGAAGGAAAAGGTTGTGTGATCTATAATTTATTATACTTTATTTATTATTTATATTTCTATCTTGCCCTATACTCAAAGGTCTCAGGGCGGGTAACAACATTTATAATCAGACATACAGTAAAACACAACAGTATATATTAAAACAGTGCCTGTAAAGTGGGAAGAGACAGTTTATTCTCATTTAGCCAAAGGCCAGGGCAAAGAGGTGTGTCTTCCTAAACATATATAGTGAAGGAGCCTGATGCACCTCAAGGGGGAAACTATTCCGTAGCCTAGAGGTCATCACTGAGAAGGCCCTCTCCTGGGTGCCCACCTCTCTTACTACTGAGGGTGGCAGGACAACAAGGAGGGCCTGTCCTCCAGATCTTAATGCAGAGTCAGGTCGATACGGAAGAAGGCATTTCTTTACATATTTGAGGCCCAAGTCAAAGATAACACCTTGAATTAAGCTCGTTAGTGCAACTCTTTTAGGACCATTGTGATGTGCATTGGGCCAACTGTCCTGGTGAGCAGCCTAGCAGCTATAACTTCCGAACTATCTTCATGGGCAGCCCCATGTAGAGCACAATAGTCTAATCAGGAGGTTACCAGAGCACGGATAACTGTGGCCAAGTCATCTCTGTCCAAAAAAGGCTTCAACTGACGCACCAGCCATAGTTGGGACTAGGCACTCTTGGCCTGGCCTCCACCTGAGCTTTAAGCATCAGCACAGATTCCAAATTTCGCACCTATCCTTTCCAGGGTAGTACAATCCCATCAAGGACAGGATGTCTCCCAACTACACAGACCCGAGACCCTGTGCCATACAGCATCTCTTGTCTGGATTCAGCTTTAATTTATTGGCCCCCATCCTGCCCATTACAGCCTCCAGGCACCTGTTAAGTACTTCAACCACCTCTCCTGATTCAGATGACACAGAGAGATAGAGCTGGGCGTCATCTGAAAACTGATGACACTTCACACCACATCTCCTGATGACCTCTCCCAGCGGCTTTATATAGACATTAAAGAGCATGGGGGATAGATTGATCCGAAACTTACAAGTGAATTCCCAGGGTGTCAAGTCAGAATCTCCCACTACCACTCTCTGAGAATGGCCAGAGATAGGAGAAGAACCAATGGAGTGCACTGCCTCCAACTCCTAAATTCTGTAGCCTTTCCAAAAGGATACCGTGGTCAATGGTATCAAAAGCCACTAGGAATGTTTCTGGATTCATCATTGTCACTTGAGATTCCGTTGAGGCCAGGAGTGCTTATTTCCATTTCTGACTGGTTTTCCAGTTTTGGTCTTTGCTGGGTAGGGACAACTCGGCCACAGTGATCTATGCTCTGGTGGCCCTCCAGGCTAGACTACTACAATGTGCTGTATGTGAAGCTACCCTTGAAGATGGTCTGGAAGATGGAGCTACTGCAGAATGTAGCAACACTACTGCTGGCAATAATTTTCAGTGGGGTGCACTGATTAGTGAGCCCATTTCAAGATGTGAATGTTGGCATATAAAGACCTAAATGGCTTGAGTCCCAAACATCTGAAACAGCATATAGACCTGTTTGCATGATGCAATAGACAACAACATTTCTACTTAATCCTTGGTAGCCGAAAGACAAGACTATTGTTGTTCCAGTCGACCTTTCCGAAGCAAATCAGACTTGACAATCCTTTTTCAATTTTACTTCACAACTTTTCATTGTCCCCTATGGAATCCAGTATCACCATCCATAGTTAAGAGATGAACAGCTATGGTAACTAATCTACATTACCTATCCTTCTCCAAGCCAAATCAAGTTTCAGTTTAAAAATAGACTACTTTCCTCACTGGCTTTGTCTCCCTGCACTACAGCAAACATTCTTGAATCTAAGCAGACTCCCTGACTGGGAGTAAAGTAAGATATTCAACAATTCTGTCACAGAGCAATGACTGGGAACTAAGCCCAGAGGTAGATACATTCAGCTATATACAGATATGTACAGATGACACCATGATCAGCCTGATTCCCCTGTTTGCAGTGTTCATACATTATTTTAATATGAACAGATAAAAAATGTAGAAGAGACCCAGAATAGTTTCAAGTGCTCTATTTAGGATTGGGGGTTGAAAGAAATCTGTGATTATGTGGGAGTGACACCAGGACACTGTTACCTAATTCCTGTATTTTCTGCCATATAGAACCAAAATCATCCTAAAATCACCCTGTGACCTGCTTTTTCATTTGTTTTTCCTAAATAGTCTTTGTCCAATTATAATTGTGTCTCAAATGGCAGTACATCTGAGACTATTTCCCCACTCCCTGCCCCGTATCTTGGAACAGAGTAGGGTGTTTCATTGCAGGATGTTCAACCTGACATATGCTGGGATGGGTTGCTGCTGGAGCCAGCCCCCAGAGCTGACAAGCAGCCTGTAAATTTCCCAGGAGAGCCCTTTTCAGTGGTGTACTACTTTCTGTGTCACTTCTGGTGGTGTTTCACGGAGCAGCACCAAAAAGGATCCCCCATGGGTCCATTAGTCGACTAGTGAACTTTGATCTCAAGTCTACCAGTGAAATGGGAAAGGGTAGACGGAATGTTCTGGGGAGTGTAGAGTCTGCACTGTCCCACAATAATGTGCAGAAGCCAGCCCCCATATAGTGCAAGGTCAAATAAAGTGATCTTTTTTAAAAAAAATGACAACAAGGAAACCACATTGCCACCAGAAGAAAAAGAAGAAGAGTTGGCTTTTCTGAATCTACACTGCTTTTATCAGCCATTTAAGGGGACTCAAAGCAGCTAACAAAGCTTTCTGTTCTTCTCCCCACAACAGCCATCCTGTGAGGTAGGTGGGGCTGTGAGAGCTCAGAAGAGAGCTGTGACTAGCCCAGGGTTACCCAGCTGGCTTTGTGGAGGGGTGCAGAATCAAACCAAGTGACTACAAGACATGATTCCGGCACTCTAACCACAAGAACAAATTGGCTAGATGTTTTTTGCAAGGTAACATCCATTTTACCCACTTAACCAATCTGGATTCTAAAAAGGATGAGTGATAGGTAACATTAAAAAAACACCCCAACCTTGAAGTTTAATACAATGGTTTTCATAGCAACCCAGCTTCCTTTTCATTCATCCTTCTGAGATTCTTCCTTATTGTCCTCCTCAGTGTTCTCATCTTTCAGCCGCTGACGAGCAAACTCTTCAAACACCAAGTCATTTGAATTACTATGAGGAGAAATTAAGAATCCTTTCAAAATGGTATACTTCTTATATTTTGTAATTTTTGCACAGAGCAATCTTCTCCAATAACCAATTTTGGTGGATGAAAATGAGGTTTGTTTGTTGCATCCCTGAAACTACCCACTGCAAACAGCTTCTGTGAGTTTGTAGCATCGCACCAATTAGCCATCTTGGAACTTAAATAATAATTTAATGGCTTTTATCACAGAATTCTAATGTATGAATTAGAACTGAGTGTAAAGAAAGGCATCTCCCTTCCCCATGGAGGAGGGTAGTAGATTCTACTAAAGAAATTTGATAGGTTGCAAAAATGTCCAGATAGATAAAGGCCACCGCCAGGTGCTGCCCAAAATGTGTGCTTTTAAGCAATGTTCCAGAGTAAAGCCCCTCCAAAATAATAACTTGTTGCCTACAATATCGGGCTGGCATTTTCCTTGCATGATACTATGACACATGTATCTGGGTATCAATGAAATAACTGGAAGTGTGTGATCACCACCACTGAGCATGCATGGCCACCCTTTTTGGGCCCCAGGCATGTGAAGTGCCTGCATTCAAGATGGCACTTCCCAGACAGATAGGATATAACATCTTTTTTTCTTTTCTCTGGATCACTGGAGAACATAGCTTTTCCTGTTATGATGAGCAGAGGAAGACATCAGCGGGAGGAAGGGCAGAAGAGAACCAGAATAACTATTGAAGAAGAATGACGGACAGGTTTTTAATTCACTACTTCTCACCTATGTGGAGTGTATTTGGTGCACATGTAATTACTTGGAAAAAAATAACAGAATATGCCAAGCCACTGTGAAAATGACCCCCTTTGCACGTATGTTTTTGACCATTTACAGAGCGCTGCCGGTAAAGCCTATCCTTAGAAAAGTAGAATTTTGAACCTATCCCAAAGTGAATAAATTGACAACTGCACACATGATTAGAGCTAACTCAATTTAGGGGATGTAGAAATTGAAACTTAAGTTTAAAAAAAGAGAGAAAAATAGAGTTTACTAGAAAAATACTTACTTGGATAGGAAAGCCTAATGTCCTGACCCATCTAGTTGCATATTGCAGGGGATACTCAGGATACAAAGCAAGGCTGCTTCCACATGAGGTGTAAAACCAAGATTATTCTGGGGCTGTGTTCAAATTGCCATGCATTTCCTTGGCAGTCCCAGCATAGTGATAAATAGAACAGATAATCTGAAAGTACCAATTTCCTGGAAGTTTTTCTAAGGATAATTGCTGTTTAGCTACCACCCACTCTAGTGCTCAATAGTTTTCATTGCAAAGCTGTTGAAAGTAGTCACTGGTGTCATGATAACCCAATGACTTTGATACTAGGAGGCTTCAATATTAATCCATCTGCCGTTTCTGAAGGAACATAAATGGTCATAAATGACAGCCAAGAACAGCTTCTTTCAAACTCAGCTGGACTACATTATCATGCCTACTATATTGCTATTATAGAAGCACATCTATTATTGTACATGAAGTGAACTGCCTTGCAGCGTTCTTCCTGATAATTTAAGAGTTGAACTAAATTTGTAGGTGGAACCAATGACCAGTCAGTTTTGCCCTGTAACATCAAAAGGTATAGCAAACGAACATCTGAATGCTCTATAAATGAGTGTTCTGAAACAGAGTAACTCAAACCATCTTCATGAAGTTGCTTTATGGACAAAGGTAGCATTCACGAAACAGCAAACACTCTAAAGCAAACTAGGACTAGAAAGATAAACAGTTCTTACCTTTCCTTTTCTGCAGTAATATATTGGATTTAAAAAAAGAAACTGTAATTGTGTACTCTGTGCCTTGTGAATGCATAAGCTTATACAAAATTGTTCTGTTTGCGTTGTACATATTCAAAAACATTCTATATCTTTTGGCTAAATTCTGGCAATAGAAAGAACACATAAAATTATGTGAAAATCACTGATTTCCTGAAGTCTGTGACACATTTCCAGAGGTCAGATGCAATTGTTAAATGCTTTAACATCTTAAAAAGGCCCTTTATTTTATTGCCATTTTATGATTTCTTCCTTCCAGTGGCCGGAAACAAAAAATCTGCCTTCTGGGCCAAAACCTTGAAAAGCTTTCTTTGATTATTTACATATTATTATGTTGAGTATCCTGTTACAATATTTGCAAAGTTAATTTCCTCGTTGAAAGTATCTTTTGAAGGGAGAAAGTTATGGAATCTGTCATTGAAAATGTATTTGTTACAACACAAGCAAGCTAAACATAAGTGACTGATGGCCCTCAGGGAGTGCATTCAACAGGGAGAGATAGCAATCTCTGTTTACTCTCTATGCCAATAGGCAAAAGAAATTATGACTGAGAAAGAAAGAAAAAGAGCAAAGATGACTTTTAGCCGCAAGGAAACCTAACTTGCTTCAATGGAATGTCAGTTAAGCTTAACATCTACTAGCATTCTCGCAGTGATCACGTAAGAGGAGCTCTACTGGACCAGGCGACAACCCATCTAGTCCAGCATTCTGTCTCACATAGTGGCCCAATACTTACTTCAAGCAAAACACAAAGGCAAGACCATTACCTGTTGTTACCTGTTTGCAAATGGCCTTTAGAGGCATCCTGCCTGTCTCTCCAACTTGGAGATGGTTCTAGTAGTCATTGATACTGTCCTCCATGAATTTGTCTAGCCCTTTCTTAAAGTCATCCAGGCTGGTTGTTATCACCACCCCTCTGGCAGTAAATTTTATAGTCTTCTAGGTGAAAAAATACCTCCCCTTCCTGCAAAGCTTTCCCAAGAACAACAACAACAAAAATTCAGTGCAGTATGAATTAAGACTTAGTGTGCCATATGAGCAAACACTTTAAGAAAAATATACAAATTGTGTTCAAAGGAACAATTTCTCCTAGTAACAAACAGCACTGATATATCAAAGAAAAGCAAGCACTGTTAGGATAAAACAGTCCAATACGAAAGACAATATTGACTGTTAACCTTCAAGCACCAATTCCTCAAATATTGACAGTTCATACCCAATTTAACATGTCCACAATGAAAATCCTCATTTCAAAGGTATGCAGTACTCAAACACCAGAAAAAACCAGAAAGTTTTCAAAAGCTATGACTGGTTGATGTCCTGTGCAGCTCAAACAAATGTGATTTGACAAGAAATGTTTTTCTCAGTGGTTTGAGTATGAGAAAATAAAACCCAACATGATACAGGCTTATTACAGTAAGAATATGCAATATAATGTACTTAGTTTTAACTCATATGGCTCTAAATTATTTTGCTCTTGATTTTAATTTTTGGATTCAGATTTATTGACTGTTTCATTCAGCTCAAAGCTTTCTACACCAATGCTTCCAAGGAAAAAGTCTTCCTGTGTGCAAAGCTGTGCTTATTCATTGCTCAATATGTAATTCATAATGACTGATTTAACCTCTTAAGACCAGAAAATTACTGTTTTGCTTCCTTTGAACATTCCATTTATCTTTTAGAAAAAGAAGGCATTTATTATGCCTATTGCAGAGATAGAAATGGAGACAAACTCACTTGGTTAAGTTCAGAAGAAAGTCTGTGGAAAAGAATTCTAGCATTCAGGATTGAAGAAGTATAGATAGACTGTTACCTGGACAGTGCAGTTTTGAAGGTGCTAAATCAGACGTGCTCAACTTAAAGTTCTCCAAATGTTCCCAAATGCCAGCTGCTAGCATTCCACTCCCAGCATTCCATGCTTATTGGAGACTCCCTTCTATCCAATTCACTCTGCCACAACTAGAAAGACTGTATTTGTTCTCACTTAGGGTCCCACTCCCACTGAAGTTTTATTGAGCTTTGAAAATGTTTTGAAAATCCTTTGGCCCCATTAAAAATTTGCTTCCCGCAGCTTTATGGGGAGTAAATCGGCCAAAAATGCAAATTTAAAAAACCCTTGAAAAAACAGCTCTTGCTCCCGTTTTTGTTGCTAGCACACTTTATCTTTTTTGCATTGGGAACGGTGCCACAGTATTGGGGGTAGAATCTGACTTTCGGGTTGTTCCCCCCAATAGCCTTCTGTCCAATGTCTGTTGCTGTCATGGGTGCATCATTAAATGGGTGGAGTTTCACTCTCAGGAGGGCAGCCCCTTGTATCCCTCCCGTGTTATCGTTCCCCTCCTCTTTTGTGGTAGGTCAAAACGAGGCATAATATTGCCAAATAAAGGATCCATTCAGACATAAAAAGCCCCCCCCCCCAGTCTGTTTTTCCCCCTCTACCTCATCCAGATCCAGCCTTTTCCATGGTGGCAGAGCTCTTTGCTTGCAGGGAAATATGCTCTTTGGCAAAGCCCTCTTCCCAGTGCTTGGGTTTTAAAGACTAAATCTATATTCAAATCTGGCTCAAGGTGTGTTCTGGGATTTATGTAAAGCTTTTTTAGATGTTGGACGTGGATGGAGAATTTTAAAGAGAGAGGGCAAGAGAAAAATCACCCCTCTAAGCCTAGATCTAGTCCATGTTTTGCGCCTAGCAGTGGGGGCACATTACAGTTGATAAATTTATTTCTTGCCCACTGCTGGGAGCAAAACATGGACAGGTCAAGGCTTATGGAGGTGATTTTGTGCAGGACCGCAACATCGTGAAAACAATCCCCGTGGTCATGGGGGATCGCTAGTCTTCAATTACACAGTTGCGCAAAAGAGGCTAGGTGTGCAATCAGAGCGTGGAGCTAGAATTCCCCACCCTTGGCCACGTCATGCTGTTAACCACAGGAGTGAACCCAAGCAGAGAGGACTGGGAACCCCACCTGGCAAAGGGCAGGGAGCAAAAGATGCTGGTTCCCCAATGCGTTTTATGTAGTGTTTTCAATGGGAATGGCAAAATTCAGGTTCTCCATGTTTTTATGTGTTTTCAATGGGATCGGGCAGAATGCGCGTTCGCCTTGAATTTAGGTTAAATTTGTATTTAAAAAGTCAAGTGGGATCACAGCCTGAGATTCTCAGGGAATGCTGGGAGATGAATTCAAGAAGTTGAGTACCCCTTCACTTGATTATTTTATTGAATTCAATCGGACTTGTTTCCTCGTTAGACCACATATTCTTTTTTCTGTACTATTTCCAACATGTGCACCACCTTCAAGGGGATATTTTTCTTTTTAGTTTCTTTTAAACTAGAATAGTATCACAAGACTATGGCAGACAACAACAGTAAGGAAGTCATTAATAGTACTCTACTGACCTGATCCATTAGCCTCTTCTTGCTTGGGGTGCATAAGACGAAATGGCAATTCCATAGCTACCTCACTGTGCAGAAAGAAAAGAAAGTAGTGTATATGATGAAACAGGCAGGTGATGTTAATGGCTATTAGTTGTCTTAGACTGAGTCCTGTACATACAGCCCACTATAACAGTTTGAAGGTATGAGTAGACATTAGGGATGGACACAAATATTCAAAACATTCAAAATTTGATTGAATTTATTGGAATTTGGACATTCACATTCAAATCAAATGTCTATAAATTCAAATTTAAACACTTGAACAAATTCCAAATTTTTGGATCTATTTGTTCAAATTATTCGAACATTTGTATGTGTACGGGTACATATCTAACGTGTATTTGCATGTACACATCTTTCCCGCGTCCTTACACATTTGAAAACGGGTTACGTATGGGATAAGTACGGAATGAATATACAGATGTGTACAGGACGCATAACAACGCATGCAGGCACATAAAAATGTTGTCGACATTTGTAAGTGCAAATTCAAATAAAAATTTAAAACAAATAGATTCGAATTTGCTTAATTCGAATCAAATTTGGGTACATTTGAATTTTAAAGATTTTTGGATATTCAGTTAAAATCGAATCGAATCCCTAAAAATTGCATTTAGGCATCTCTACTAGGGTGCTCTCTGGGAGAAATTAAGGCTCTAAGGACAGACATTTTCTCCCTAAATCTGCCTTTTCTTGCTTCAAAGCCTGGAAGTAGATGCCTCTTGCTCATTCAAGCTAAAATGACACCAACACTTATTTTTAGTTTGATTGGGCAGGAAGCTACATAACCAAGAGTAGGGAAATGTAGCCAATCACAACATGGAACAAATGCTGCAGCTGGGCAACCAATCATGGCCACAGAAGCTGGACAGACAAGACTCAGTGTTGAGTACTTATTGTCAAGGAAGCCATTGCCAGATATGGAGGTGAAGAACATTGAAGTGAGGGGAAAAATGAGCTAGGCTTATTTGTTTAATTGTTTGAATGCCATTTTGTGCGTTTCTATGGAAGGGATGCTTTTTCATAAAGGGGCAACTACAAAAAGCCATGTCTGATCACATGCTTTGTCACTGCAACAGCAATAGTTCCTCTGATGGAATTCACAGACCAGCAGGCCCAGCTGAATCCCTGGTCTCTCACCCTGGGTTGACAGCACACAGATAGTCCTCTTTTTTGCTGTGGGTGCTTTGGGCAAACCACAACTAGATATGAAGGGAAGCTAAAGGAGAAGCTAATGACTACAGCTATATTTACCAGCACCACTATACAAAAGCCAAATGCAAAGGTAAACAATAAGTAAATAGCTTTAGAAGGGAAATAATCAGATACTTCATTAAAAAAAAAGAAGAAGAAAGGATGTTAATTCCAGTGTGGAAGAACTGAAATATAATTAAATCAAAAGTAATTATGGGATCCAGAAGGCTTTTTTTCATAGGAAAACCTAGAAATATAGAGGGGATCAGAAATAATTTTGAGAAAATAATTTACCTGGAAGTGAAATCTCCAAGTAAGCTAAAATATAAACAAAACACAAAATGAACACCTACTATAACCCATATCGCATTATTCCCAGTCCATCAAATATATTCCATTCCTGTGTCATACAAAATGATACTCATAATTGTTCATCCTCAACAGCAGCACACCCCAGCTGTTTCCCCTTGATTCAATTTAAGCACTGTCCACCTTCTTCAAGGAAGAAAAGTGTCACAAATATGATTCTGCATCCAATAGCATGGTCAGATCCATTCAGTTGTACACAGAAAACACAAAATTGGCAGATATTTAGAGCACAGCTCACTTCCTTGACTCAGGGCAGGAACAATTCTTGGGCATTTAATAAGGAAGACCAAAAAGAAAATAAGGAGGGAGGAAGCACCAACAGGTACATCACATTCTCAGCCAGACACCCAAAGGGCTGCAGGTACATGCTGAATGTGTCAAGAATAATCTTCATTTAACATTCTTTTTGTAATCAGCAGTAATCATTGTGAAAAGATGGAAAGAACCTAAATAACAACAATGGGTGTTTTTCCACTGTCACTAGAAGTACCCATTAAGTACCCATTAAGTACCCACAAATGGACTTTCCACCAACGGATAGAACAAGAAACATATAGTTAGCAGACAAACAGTCAATATATATATATATATATATTAGAATATATATACTAGAATGTTGAGAACTGGTATGAATGCTTAGGGGAAACAATTTCCATGAAACATAACATATCAAAAGAAAAAATAACCAGAATGAAGGAAAAGAATTTTGAAGACAATTTTGACCCACTACTTAAGTTGAACAAACAACCAGGACATGTTTGGAATCCACCAAAACCCTTAATGGATAAGTGAATTAAGGCTCTGGAATGATAATTATTCTAAATGATTTCATGTTATGATGGAGGAAAGAAGCTGTGCAATCTGACATTTTGAGATGCTCTAAGTTCACTTCTTAAAACACTGTTATTCTGAAAAAGAATAAAAGATTAACCCATTACAAAATAACAAGCTAAAAATTCATGTTGAAAGGGCTGTGACTCTTACCCTGAGACTGTAAGTTTCACTTTCATCTTGTAAGCAACCAAGATCCCAAAAACTGTCCTGTCCATCCCATCTTTAATCCTGTTGAGAGAAAAACATATGGGATATGGAATTGCAGTGTTTCCTGCAATGTAAACAAGATGGACCATCCAAACACAATGACGCTGAATAATGCAATGTATTTCCAACTCTTATTCTCCAGTTGTCATTTCCTATTGCAAGGAACTTGTTCTATGCGACTACTTGAAAACAAAATGAACTCTAGTGTGAAATCATTATTGTACACATTATTTAGTGCAAGAAATGCAACTGTGTTTTCCCTATTACTATTTAACACAAGAGACTGGGCTACTGCTTCCAGATTTCCCCATCTTTAGTTACAGTTAGTTGATACTTTCCCATCGTAGACTCACATGGTACTGGAAGCCAAGTTTGTATCTTCATCCTTTAGCTTCCCATCCAGTGCTATGCCCCGCTTCTTTCGATTGTTGGACAGTAATGGGAGGACCGTCATGGTCTTTGTGATGATGCAATTTGGCTGTATCTTCTCTCTGCAAAACACACGGAAGGAGAAAGGTGGATGCAATTTTGGTGCCAGTTTGTGATGGGAATATTGCTAAGAATCATCCTGTCATACTGAGCAGGAATAACTAGGAAAGCTTTCAAGGCTGACATGGACAGCAGACTACATGGTAAGGGGTTAAAATGCAACATTATGTTGTGGCTATGTTGGGAGTACGACAAGTATCTGGGACAACCCCAACACAGCCTTGCGATTTAGGGATGAAACTCTGGTATAACCTATATGGGACAACCCAACTCTCCCTGTGGATTTTTGGGAAGTTTGGCTTGTGGGTTCCTTGCTGAAGAAAATGATCCTGTACATGGACAGGACTGAAACTGGGGCAGAAATGACCACTGTGCACGTGCATGAGCCAGTGTGCACACACTTCTGAGTATTTCACACCACTGAAATACCCATTAAGTTGCTTCCTAGCCATTGAGCAGGCAAGTGTGGACACAGATGGGCCATAGCACTTCTCTGGCAGTGTTGGTCCACTATCTGGAAGGTACGGCGAGATGAAATAGCCAGATGCAAACAAGCTCTCACAATTTCTTCTTACTGTCTGGAGGCAGCCTAACAGAAGACAAAATATCCTCTTTCAAGCAGAGAAGGATCAGGATGTATGGCTCCATTCATACTTTAGGCTTATGCACTAACACTGTGCCAACTGTGTGTAGCATGCACATTTTGTTGTGGGTTCGCCTGAAGAGCACCCAATGTTCACATTGCATTAGGTGTTGTGCACACAAAAATGTTGTGCTTTCCATGATTCTTACTTATTCAGACCACTGCTGAAAATCCTCTGTTGTGTTTTGCAAAAATCACACCTGGTCCATGAATTAAGACAAAGCAGGGCTTCTAGCACCTGTTTCCAGGTCTGTGTGAAGAAGGCCACTTGCTGTGAAACTCAGCTCCTTTCTGCACTGTGCTTTATTCCAGACTATATCTCTGAATAGGAACCTACCATTTGAATGCTAGTGCAGACTGCAGCAGGCCATAGTCTGCACCAGCAGGCAAAAATGGAAATCCCCTATTCCAGGATAGATTCTGGAATAAGATCCAGTGCAGAAAGGGCCTCAGCACTCAAGGTAAGATAAAGGCTGATTTGACTTCTTGGACATATCCAATAAGTTTTCTCACAACAAGAACAGAAGGAGTTTGCTGCTGGGATTCTTTTAGAGAGATGCTGATAAGTAAACCATCGGGACCAGTTCCCATTAGGAGTTTTTTTAGTGTTCAAAACGGTTTCAAAAGAAGAAAAAGGGTTGGTTTTTCTACCCCACTTTTCTCACCCATTTAAGGGGACTCAAAGAGGCTGACAAAGCTTTTCTATTCTTCTCTCCACAACAGACCACCCTGTGAGCTAGGTGGGGCAGTGAGAGCTCAGAAGAGAGCTGTGACTAGCCCAAGCTGGCTTCATGGGGGAGGGCAGAATTGAACCCGGTATTCCCAGATAAGAGCCCAACTCCCTAACAGCTAGACCAAACTAGACCGCATTGAAAAGTGGCTTTTTGCATTAAAAAGAGGAGTAAAACTGATAAAACGAATTAAATAAAACACCCCTTTAAACAACTCTTGCTCCTTTTTTTATTGAAATGGTTTATGGGGCGTTCCCACTTGGATCAGAGTGTTTTGAAACCATTTTACTGCCCACCCGCTCACCCACCCATCTGCCTGCCTGCTGCTACCTGCTTGCCTGTCTGCCTGCTCACCTGCTATTTCAGTGGCGGCTTTGTGCCCGCCATTGTGGCTGCCGCTGGGCACTGCTGGCGCCCTGCTCGCTCGCTCTGCTTCCCGCCAAGCAGCCCTGGTGCTGCTGAGGCGTAGGGAGGAGGAACGGAAAGCGACCGGTAAGTGAGTGAGCGAGCTCACCCTCCCTTTTGGGTGCTGCTGCTATGCCGCTGCCGCCGCCACCATGCTCCACTTCAAAGCAGAATTAAGAAAAGCAAATGGGAACGCAAATAATGCGCATTTGCATCTATTTTTTTTTTAATTCCGCTTTAACGGAGCTAAGTGGGAATTCACCCTTGGTGTTTTACACGCAAAGCAGGTACTCTGCTACTGACTACAGCTGCTTTCCTGTGTTCTAGATCTACAGTTAAATGAATGAAAAAGGGGTGGGTGCAGGTTGAGGTTGGGCCCACCACTATGCTGGCCATGCTGCCCTCGGGGAGAATGACTGATTCTCCACTTTTCTCACATCTATATGCTTGTGCTCAGAGGGTCTTTTTGCCTTCCATGCATAGGTGCAGCAGGCCTGCATGCAAACAGGTGAGGGGAAAGCGGCTTAGGGCTGCTTCTCACCCACTGAGCTCTATGTGCCTTGCTGGGGGGACACAGTCTGAAAAGGTAGAGCAGGATGACTCACTCCAGTTCTTCCAGTGCTACTGTCTTGGTGTAGAAATCACTGCAGTACAACACCACGTTGGCAACTTGCTCCACTAAGAAAAGAAAGATAACAAGTACATAACAGAGGAAACTGATACAGTAACTCCTAGTTCTCCTAAACGGTAGGGATGAAATGGTTTCTTTCTCCTGCACAACAAAGATTTGTAGCTATCACTTCTCTTCACCTATTGTAAATGCTGGAAATAGGTATAGCCAATCTCTTGTATAATAGAGTGGTTCTACTCGCAGAAACTACTATGTTACAAGTACCACCAGCCCCCCTAATTACTAGTTCCCCATAGGCAGCACTTAGGGTGCATCCGCATGCAAGCCAGCTGATGCGATTTGGACACGTGTGATAAAAATCCGCTTTGTAACGCGGAATAAAACATCCCCATGTGGTTTGGGGCAACGCAGATCCAAACTGTAACTGCCTGTCCCCATGGAACAGCAGGAATGACAGCGGCGAGAGGAGCACCGCAGTATCTCCTCATCCACCCACTGGCAGAGCGAACGAGCGAGGTTATTTTCCCATTCATCCCCTCTTCCGCTGCCAGCCATGGACAAGGAGGGGATGAATGGGAAAATAACCTTGCTCGCTTGCTCGCTCGCTCTACCGGTAACGTTACCTCCATTTACATTGCTGGGAAGGCGACAAGTTTGCGCTGAAGCAGATGAACTGTCAAGCAAATGTGTGCACATGTGCTTGACAGTTCATCTGCTTCACCTCAAACTTGTTGCCTTCTCAGCAATGTAAATGGATGTAATGTTACTGGCAGAGTGAGCGAGCAAGGTTATTTTCCCATTCATCCCCTCCGGGAGCATCCACATGGCACCAGGACAATACATGTTAGCCCCTTATTTTGCATGCAAAACACTTGTGAAGTGGTGGATTTTTAACACGTATTGACTCCCGTGTACCACATATTAGGGCTTTGTATGCGGACGCTCCCAAGGTGGACACAGAATCCTTTCGGATTATTTTTAGCATGAGGACGTGCCCACAGTTTTACATCAGGGACAATATAGTAGCTGCATTCAGATATCATTGACTTATCCCACTATATTTGGAATAACCAAGCTTTATTCCAGAATATCCAAATATAGGGAATAAGTAGTCCAAGTCATGCTCCTATACTATGAATGGCCTCATTTTACAAACCATCTACATACAAAACAATACTGTGCAAAACCATGCAGGAAAGACAGAGAAGAGAGAAAGTAAGATAGGATACTAATCTTTAGCTGAGAGCCATTAACCACCTCAAGCAATTAACAATGGCATTTTGTACAAATCAGAGTCCAAGCGGGTTCTTTTACACTGTTAATATTAGTTTATCCACAAGCACATTGTGTTACCCAGCAGTTACATTCTTAAATATAGGTTTGTATCCTGCTGATGCCCGCAGAATTGCAGAGAAAACCAGCACAGTACCTGACACGCTGATCTTCTTAACCACTTTTTCAGTGTTGTTGATCACAGTCACAGTGACAGGAATTGCCTCCCCGTGGTAGAATACCTGGAACAGTTGGGATGTACTTAGGTGAAGGGCTCACTTGATCTACTTAAGGTTAAGAAACTTTATGCAGAAACTGGACAGTGTGGGCAAGCAAGAGTAAAGGAGCTTACATCTATTGTATCTCTTCAGAGTCTGTGGAAGTTTCATTTCAGAGATGTTCAATCTAGGTCGGTCCCTGCCTTGCTGAACTATGATTGTCCAATGGTGGGAAGTGATGAGAGCTATAGTTCAGTAGTATCTGAAGAACTAGGTCCTTTCCGCACTGGGCCTTATTTTGGGTAGAATAGGGACATGCTGTCTGCATGCTACTGCAGTGGTAACCTTACACGATGGGGCCTACTATAGACTGCACTAGCATGTAGACAGCAGGCACCTATTTCAGGATATATCCCGGAATAAAGCCCAGTGCAGAAACAGCTCTAGTAACCTGTTCCTGCCTTTTTTCATTGGCAGCGTATCCACACATGGATACACAAAATTGTAACAATAACAGCTGTTTTAACCAGAGCAGTGAATGCCCAGAGGAGCAGCTCACCTCTTTGCTGAGACATGCTTTTAAGTGCAACGGTTTCTTTGACAGAAAGAAATGCCAACTGCTTTCTGCATGAGGTTGGGGTCCCGGAACTTCTGGAGCATACTGGACTTTGCGGATCAGCAGGCGTACAGAATTCCTATCGGGAAGAAAACCTGTTTGTTTGCTTGTACACACGAGAAACTCAGTGGAGGACAATTGGACTTGGCAAAAGAGAGCCGCAGAGTCAAGCAGCTGTTGAAAAAAAAGATGGAAGCAGCAATACAAAGAGCAACTGGTGTAGTTTCTACATAAATAGCAAAGAGCAGTAACACCTCCTTTGTCCCAAATCCCTTTTCAGGGAAGAATCCAGCTGAAGCAGGAGTGGATAATGACTGTTCTCTAACCTGTATAACCAAATTAGGCCAAGGTATGCTGGCATGCTTGCTCTAAATAAGAAATTGGGCTGAGTTTGGACATAACAAAAGAAGTGCCTCAGAGAGACCAAGTGTGGCCTCTGTGGTCCCAACCCTTCTCTAATCCACCTCTTCTAGTGCACATTGTTCAGGAGAGGGGCTGACTGGTGTATGAACAATCTCACCTCAAAACCTTCTCTGAGGCACCTCAGAGATCCCTTTCCCCCCCCTTTGCTGTGTCTGATCACAGCCTTGGTCTTATTTAAAAGTCTAACTCAGTTCCCACGTTCTTTGTTTTGATTACCTCTTGAGAACCTTATCTTCTGGGTTGTCAGTAGAGAAAGCTTTAACCTCAAAATCCACGCCACAACACTGCAGCAAAAATAACAGAGACAAGAAAGAGATAGAGCACGTAGTTAACATCCAAGGAAGTTCAAGGTCACAAAGATTATTTCTCCTCCTATCCCTTAGAGAAGGCTATTATGTTTTGTGCAGATGTAGTTTGAAGAGCCCTAGGGGTACCATTGTCCTAATTCACATTTATGCATTCATATATAGTTTTAATATATTGCACTACTTCATTTTTTTATAATTTATGGGAGGTTTGTAAAATTTAATTATTGTTTATTGGAAAACTGACATCTTTATTTTCTTTCTGAATAACCTTTGGATATGAAAACTCACATTTTAAAAATATTTTTGTGGAGTTCTTTTTTGTTGTTTTTTGAAGACCATAAGTAGCATATTTGTATGCAATATATAGTCAGAATCCTAGTTATTTCATTCTCATTCATGAGCCCAACTGCATGGCTGCTAACATCTACGTGGAAATATACTTTTCTGTAACCATAGTTTACTAATGTCCACACACCTTTAAGGAAACATAAGAGGAGCTCTGCTGGATCAGGCCACAACCCATCTAGTACAGCATCCGGTCTCATACAGTTGGCCACCAATTACTTCTGGGCATTCTCAAGCAGAAGACAAAGGGAAAAAAAACATTCTCCTGCTCTAGATTCCCTTGAAGGGATTCTTATGCTTGGTTTACATTTTAAGATTTCATTCTCTCAATTCTCACCTTTCCAACATCATGGGGAGCGGGCTGCAAGGAGACGGAGCAAGGCAGATGACCTGGAAACTGCAAGGGCATGAAAAAAAAAACATTTTCTTTCATAAAATGCAGATTATTAACATTTTGCTGTCCAAAAATACAAATACAAATCTGATACACACATTCCACAAACACTTTTATCAAAATAAATTCCGCTTAATAAAAGTATAGGAGAAAGTTTAATTAATCTTTCAGATGTGAAGTTTGAAACACATGACATAAGGAAGTGGGTTATGATTGCTAACTTTCTACTTGCAAGGAAAATTATGCTGTATACTTGCAATGCTATAATTTCACATGCTGGCAGTTTCCCCAGCTTTTTAATGGAGATGGGAACTGAAAAATATTGATTATCAGTTCTCTTGGTATCCTTTTACTATTCTGCCATTAACCCCCCCCCCCCAGAAAATATATGTTTGTTTATTTAAACCATTTAAAACTATTTCATCATTTAAAAATCCCAAAGCATTTTAAATTCAAGGACAAAAACAGTTGAAAAGCATTCGAACAGTGGGAGTCCTCAGTGAATATATAGGTTTTCAGCAGGCACCTAAAAGATGTCATAATAGAGGCAGCCTGCAAATATCTAAGGGGAGAGCATTTCAAAGTATGGATGCTACCACAGAGAAGGCTCTGCAAGATGACATTCTGTAACTGGTAATACTTGCAGCAGGATCTCCCCATATGATCACAGTAATCTTACTTGTCTATAACAGCAAAGGGACTACTGTATATAATCAGGCATTTAGATTATGGCAGCAGATTGTTCTCCTTCTTGGAAGTTCTAAATTGATTTTTGTAGCAGCAAACTTCTTCAGTCTCTTTGACCAGTTTTGCTTTTCTCTGGACATAAGCTATCCTAACTGCAAAACTAAGAGAGAAGGACAGAACGCCTGGAGGATTCTGTGTTCCAGGCAGCCCTAAGACATGTATGGTATCCAGCAAACAGCAGAGTTTCAGATGTTGCATTTAAACTAGCTTTCCCACCACCCTTGGATTTCCAGTCAAGCCTGTTTAAACCTAGTGAACTGAGCTTGATTGGGCTAATCATTGTGTGCTTCAAGGAAAGGTTAGTAGAGACAGGCAGAGCACAGAACTCCAACAAAACCTATGCTCAGCATTCTCCAGATCTGCACACGTGAACAGTTCACGAAACTTACAGGTGTAAGTGAGACTCCTGGTGATTCCTTGGACACCTCCACACAGTTTTCTTGGTAAAGATTCAGAAGTGGCTGCTATTTTTTCCTCTTGGGATCCAATCTTCTACTCCCTGTTTTACAGACAGTTGCTTTATCCCACCCACTCAAGTGCCATTATGGATTCCCATGGTGGTGGTATGTATACATGTTTGTTTATATGATTGCATGTATATATTTGTATTTCTATCTTACTTTATATCTGGGTTACAATAAAATCAGTATAAAAACAGAGAAAACTACGTTGGTTAAAACAGACTGAACCTGAATGGGAGGGCTATAGTGTCCATTCATTTGTCAAGGTAAAATCTCACCATGTATTTAGAATCTGAGGAAATACACTTAAACATCTACATCTTGCATTTTATTATTAGATATGAAAGTTTGAAACACTGAAATGTGAAAAACATTAAAGATGGAGGAAAACACCCACAGCAAATGTTAAAATGAAGGTTAGCACACCAAAACCCTACTTTCTAAATACACTCTCTATCAAAATATCAAGGCCAGAATAGAATCTAAAACAGAAAACAGAGTACATACATTTAATGTAAAGGGATATGCATTTTTGCCCAGTTTATTCATAAGGCATTCCTGCAGACTGGAAAGTGGTCCTTCTTGATTCAGTGGTGGATATACCTGAACCCTATAGAAATAAAGGTCCCTTCGGAAAGTCAGGCCCATGATATCAATATCTTCCTGCCCATACCGAAAAGCACAAGTGAGTGTCACGTATACTGGAAAGAATAGATAAGGAAAATTACAAATATTGTGCACAACCATCTTTAAATGCCAGCAAGTCACTTCAACATTTCTGAGCTTAAATGACCATGTGTGACAGTTTGCAAGCAAAGGGTCTAACTTAATGTCCATTGCATTTGGAGATGTCTTATAGGTGCAGCATACAATGTGCTATGGAGTATGGAAAAGGCTATAAAATTTGGATTCAGTGAAATTTGTTCCTCTTTTCTGGGTGTCACAGAAAAGAGAAGGGAGATGTCCCATCTGAGGGACAGACATGTTATGTTTATTTTTGTGCAGAAGTGACAGAAAAAATAAAAAAAACTGCTATAGAAAAGGAATTTTCCACTTGGTTGTTTTGCTTACAAGGACTAAGGCCTTAGTGAGCCCATATGCAACCACAGTTTCCATATTAGAGGACCTACCAACACCAATACCTCAACCAAAGCACCATTTAAGAATATGGAACAAGAAATAGCCTGCTGGTATATCTGTTCCAGTAAGCCCTTCACAAAGGAGTCAGAGGCCTATAATACACACATGAGCAGAGGGTAAATATTCATGGTGCTCAGCATCTGGTTCTTAGAAATATGTCACTTTCTGTATCTAAGATAATACATGGCCATTTGAACTATTTCTGCAAGAACTCCTCTTCTTCTTCCAAGGCATCCAGGCAGGTCATTTGATTGAAAGCAATTGTGATAGTGGCTGTTATTTACTGTTATAAATTTATATAACAAACTTATTATTCATTTGTTTGGCATTTATATCCCACTGTATACCAATAGTCTCAGAGCAGGTTACAAGAGATAAAATCAAGACAAACAATAAAAGCAGGAATAGGTTCACTGAAACCACACATAATTAACAGTTATAATAATGTTAAAATTTTAAAAATTAAATTTACAGTGCTCAGGAAAACAGCTAGAATGGAGGAAACATTCTATTTTTCTTTTAGAGGGTACCTAACCTTTTTTCTCCTTAACAATACAAGGATCCACCAATACCACACCATCTAGAGCAAAAAAACAAAAAGAAAAAAGTCAAGCATGGATATTCAAATTTCATTAAATGATTAAAGAAGAAACCTACTACAGCAGCCTAACTGGACTTACCCACAGGTTCCACATACTCTATGTGATCAATGAAATCTCGCTTCCCAAGGTAGATAGAAACCTGTATGATGACAGAAATTGTGTCTGAATAAAATCACTAAGGCCCCGTCCTCGTGCAAGCTGTTGGCACCCTTTGGGTGCTGTTTGGGAATGCATTGGGCTGGGCACGGGACTGGGAACACACCTGGGGCATCCCCATGGCATCCCCAGCAACGCGGGACAGGTACGAGTTTGGAGAAGTGTGCCGAACCCTGGTACGGGGAAGAAGCACCACCTCCTCTCCCCCCGCTTTCCCCTTATTGCCCCCCTGGAAAACGGAGAACACTGAAGCCTCTGAGGGCGCGTCTTCATGGCATGTGTTATTTCAGTTTAAAGAATTCGAAA
The DNA here is from genome assembly GCA_023333525.1 of Aspidoscelis tigris stejnegeri. NCBI lineage: Eukaryota > Metazoa > Chordata > Lepidosauria > Squamata > Teiidae > Aspidoscelis > Aspidoscelis tigris. Next base: position 50,039,284 of record JALMGA010000002.1, on the reverse strand, counting down.
TAAAAGAAATGGAACAAAGCTGTCCAGATGACTTGCAAGTTGATCCGGTTCCGATGGCAGCCTTAACGCGGGATCAATACTCGGAGTCCACATGGCAGCACTGTCCTCCTGCCCATTGCCCACACTCTCTCCTGTGATTGGTTTTCCCTGCCAGGATCCCACCCTCCCTTCTCTTTGCGTCATGCTCCGCCGGGAATTCCCTGCCCAGTCCACCCTCCCCCTTCCCAGCAGCAGCAGCAGCAGCAGCAGCAGCAGCAGCAGCAGCAGCAGCATCCATCCATCCATCCACCCATCCACCCATCCATCCATCCATCCATCCATCCATTCATTCATCCAGGCGCTGCGGCGCTGCAGCGCTAGCGGCTTCTCCCTGGGGCTCCGCTGCCGCTTTTCCCCCGCTTTGCCGCCACTTTGCCCCGCAGAGGAGGAGAGCCAAGGGGTGGACAAGAGGGCAAAGGGGGCTCCTCGCTTGCTCTTCCCCCCCGTGGCCGGGAGGGAACTCCGCCCCCCCACCTCACAGGGACCGAAGCTGGATTAAAACCTTGGCTTGTGGTCACACCTAAGGTTTAATCTAGCTTCACTCCACCTTCAGAGTGAGAGAACACATCAGCAAAGTGACCAGTAGTTTTCTTTCCACATTATCTAGTCTAAAGGTGGATTTTCTGAGTTATTAACCCTGAAAGAAAACCAGCTTGTCAGTTTGCTGGTGTATTCTCTCACTCTGAAAGTGAACTGAAACTGGATTAAACCTTAGGTGTGACCACAGGCAAAGTAGCCTAGAGGGGGCTCAAAGCGGTTGACATTCTTCACCCTTCAAGGGACTAAGTGGCTGACAAGCCTTCTCACCTTTAAGGGGGCTGAAAGTGACTGTTCCGAACCTTCAAAGGTCTGAAATTGCGCAAAATTGCAACATTGTTTTAAAGGTGTGAAGTGCTTAGATTGATACAGTGTTTCAGCTTTAAGGACTGGAGGTTTATAGTGGGTGTTTGAGGGTGGATTTTTTCAATGAAGGAAACCCTAAACATGACGTGCTTCTAATACGTTCAGCCATTGGTTACAGTGCGATTGGGGGGGCGGGACAGCCTTAACACTGAATCTCATCCCGGAACGATACTGTCCACACAGTTAAAAAGGAAACACGTATCGACGCCCGATCCGGAGTGAGACCTGTTGAGATCAGGATTTATTTCTAATCGGGATAACGTCCTTTAACACAGAAATACCGTGTTAATCCGAAGTGCCCTCTGAACTGCGCAAACTCAAAACGTTTTGAATTCGAGATAACTATGCCATGAAGACGCACCCTGAAAGTGGCTGAAGCTGCGGCTTTCCCCCTCTTATTTACTAGAGATGCACTCCTTCACTTGATAGCTGGCTTGACAGATCTTGCTCAGCTGAGTGCACTCAGCTGAATCAAGCCCTTCCTTACCCACCCCTGCCTTGCAAATCAGGAGATCAGTCAAGGGGTGTGTGTCATGCATATAGACTTGGCATTCTTGAAACAGTGTTGCAATTGCCTCCATGAAAATGGCAGAAAATTAAAAAACCAAGCTGTTCTCCAGCCTGCCTTTGTGATCAGCATTTTAAAAAGTCAGCGGCTGCGATCTTCAATGGACAGGGCAGGGACACCAAGCACACCCCGCCTCCAAATGACGTGGGTGCCAATCTCCTCCCCATTAGCCTGCAATCGTCTCCATGTGCATTTCTGGCTTCCTGAGCAATGTGTGCCTGTCCCCCAAACTGTGCCGAGGCTTGTTTAAACAGGTACCAAATTTGGCACCCTTCTGGCATGGTTTGGGGGTGTTTGGTACACTTTTCGCAGATCAAATCCAAAACCCATGGTGATGGACAGCGCCGATCCCGGACTCGGAACCATGCCAAAGTTGCATGGGGATGGGCCCTAAGTAACTCAACTGAAGATGACTTTAAAGGCGTATCTGTAGCTTCTGACTTTCTCTTTTTTGCATTTATCTTACAAAATATTTTTTAAAAACACAGTTGGATTATAATGACAGCCATTTTCATTGAGATCATTGTTTGTTAGCTCCCTTGCTTTTAGAAGATGTTTTCACTGGGAGCTGCAGCAACACCTGGGTTAGCTGAATCCTTCTAAACTATCCCTGGGGTATTCCTGTGCTATGTGCTTGTCTGTAGGAACCAAGCCCAATGCCTTGAAAAGATCTGAAGGCACCTGTACATGTACAGAGTGCCGGAGTAATTTGCATAATGGAACTGTCATGTCCCAAACAAACTCCCTCCGAGGAGCTTAAGTGTCTACCAAAGAGGGAAAACAGACGCTCCAACACAGAAAGTATTTTCAGACATTTTCATCAGCAGAATGTTATCAAAACTCTTACCTGCCCAATGCAATCCTGTTGAATTCTCAGAAACCTGAACCTACTCCCAGGATTAGAATTGCATATATGTTACAAAAGAACATAAGAGGAGCCTTGCTGGATCAGCCCAGAGCCCATCTAGTCCAGCATCCTGTCCTACACCAATTGCTCATGGGGTGTTTTTCCACTTAGCACTAGAGTACCCATTAAGGACCTTTAATGGGTACTCTAGTGCTAGTGGAAAAACAACCAAAGGCATCTCAAGCAGAAGGGCAAACCTTCACCTGCTCTCAAATCCCAGCAAATGGCCTTAGAGGCATCCTGCCTGTTGGTCCTTGCAGAAGAAGTTATATATCAATTCTTTGGTTATATAAAAAAAGAAAAGCCTTTATACCAAGTGTTCACTTCCATACTAATCACGATGCTAATTACTTACTGCTTTATCATGAGATGTCTTTTTGTAGATAACGTGAATCCGACGGGGCACAACGTTCTTCACAGAAATTTCAGAAATGGAAACCATCTTGGGAGTAGCTGGGCAACTCATTTCTACGGATTTAAGTGACCAGATGAGAACGCAGGTTTTCTATGTTAAGAGATCATTAGAATCATATCCAGCAAGCAGAAAAAAATGTTTCTATTGAATGTGCATGACAATCTCCACTATTTGTGGATGACATTAATTTGTCAGCTATTTTAGCAAATGGGGTAGTTAACATGTCCAGTGTTGTTGGAGTGCAGTTTCAGCTGTCCCATCTGGCATAAACTCGCAACACAACTGCTCTGGAATTAGAATACTTGGTCTGAAGTTTGGCTGGCCGTGAGTAATGCTTCCAAACAGATTGATTGGAATCCTCATTCCCCCCCATTCCTGTCAATCATACGGATATGGCCTCATGGGAGTTGGAATCTGGCCATATTTAGAAGGGGGTCATGTAGCTGCTTAATACAATCCAAAATGTGCAATACTTAAGTGCCAGCAGTCCGTATGACGTATGGCACCATCAGACTGCACATTGTAACAAAAGGCCATTTAGTTCAGGTTTTTTGGAGCGTGTTTTTGGAAGCTTCAAAACAGTTTCTGCTTCCTTCACTGTTGCAAGTGTTCTACGAGGGTAGTCACATTGAGGACCACCTTCTGCCCTTCATAAGAAGGAAACATGTTCTCCCTGGCCTTTGACTTCGCTGCTAGTGAAATGTAGTACAGACACATTTCAGCCTCCTTTCTGCCACTGCTACCACAACAGCTGTCCTTCTGTCAGAGGAAGATTTTATTCCACCTTCACTTCAGCATCATCCCAGCTTTCAGCAGGTGTCAGTTTTCTCTCTGGCTGATTCAGTAGCAGCATATTTTGCTCCTGCCACATCTGCACCCTGCCACATGCTATTCTCACTTTGTCCAAATGCCTAGTAAGATGTGGCAGAGGGCTGTTAGTTCTCCATAATGGCCTGATGTTAGGCAAGGGATGGAGCTAGCTAATTACATGGTCTGAAAATAATTACTTTTTGTCAGACACTGAAGACACACACCCCTGCACACGTGTACACAGGAGTGACAACTTAACACATAATATTTGACTCTGCCTTTGATGTCTGCTATAGGTAGTAGTTACTCTAGGAAAGTTACAGAGACAATGGTAATACAAAAAGGAAAGTGTACGACCAGGAATATTGAGCTGTTGTTTCTCAGAAATAAGCTTCACAGTACTGCAACCTTTAGTAATCTGATGCTATTCAGATGTTTAGGATACTTCTATTTTAGGTACTGTATTTTAGTAGTGGCTGCAGAGCGGTGAAGCTCAAAGCACATTCAGAGACCCAACACGGCAAAAAATGTATTAATATTAGGCAACAATAGGTTAAACTTAATTCCCCTCAGTGTTATTTCTTAAGCAATGTTGTCAGGCTGCCTTTTCCTTTATATACAGAGTACCTAATATGATCCTTAAAATATCAATTAAAGCTGTAAATATCTTTCCAGTAGTATATGTTCACATTTCTATTGGGAAAGGCTAACAGCCACCAGAAATAAAGCACTTCAGTGACATCATCTGGACTTACTTGGAAGTTTTTTCTTCTTTTCATGCAATACTGATAAAGTGGCATTTTTTTCAGTGGAAAGTAACTGAAATTGTGGGTTTGTTATTAGAATTTGCAGGAGGAACATGAATAAGATTTGCTTCCCTTTTGGTGCTGATATCATTGCAAAAGTTACAGCATGGTTTTATAATGTGCTTATTTGCAAATGTAGCCAAAGTATTCATAGCCAATAGACTTACAACCCATAAAGGAATACCGCTAGGTGCCTTTAATTTGTTACACCTCTTTCCTTCTGAGATTATCTTAATCAGTTTTTCTAACCAAACATAACAATTCCTCTTGCACATCTAAACATTAACATCCCTCCTCAGTGATAAGGCAGGATATGTCTCCCACAAATGGCTCTCACATTACAAGGTTGAATGAGAAAACCAGCATGTAAAGGCTTTTTGATCAACAGTCACAGATAATCCATTTCATCTCACTGAACAATCTCACAGTAAACAACTCAATTTTTGAGACTGATACCATCTTCAAACTTGGAAGCCTCTTCTGTTAAAAATGCAGAGTTTGAAACCAAAATGAAATTTCTAAAGGGCTACTTGGGCTCCAAATTACTTCTGTTCTCCACAGCTGGCAAATATAAGTTTTCTATTTGATTTACATAAGCATATAAAGTTTATCTCAGTTTTACCAGACTTGGTAGGATAACCAACGGTACGTTTAGCTTACCCTGCTAAATTTAACTGGGGAAAAGACTTTGCTTTAATTAGTTCAGCTTAAAACTAGTAAAAGTATATTTCATTTTATTTCTGTTCCAGAAGGACTTGTTTTGAACTCATGATTACTAGAACTGTCTAGACATACTCATGTTAGTTATAGCCACAGAAGCTAGTTTGTGTTTTGGGGGTGAGTGTTACATAAGTTTGCCCTGAATAAATGGCGTTGAGTAGGGATGTGTAAAATGACATTTGAATCTACAGATTTGATAACATTTTTTAAATTCGTGGACATATCAAATTGAAAATCTGATTGTTCAAACATCCAAAAATTTGATTAAAGCAAACATAGTTCCTGCTCACAAAAAAATGTCAATTGAATATTCATGTTTTGCTATGTTTCTGGTGATAAAAAGGACTTTTTAAATGTGGAAAATCACACAAAGTTCATGAAAACATTTTAATGCAAAAATCCAATTTTTCAATTTCACAATTCAACGATGAACCAAATTTTTGGATGTTCAATTCAATAATAAAACACATTTTATTTTTTCTTGCACACATCCCTAGAACTGAGAGATTCTTAATACAATATTCTGTTTATAAGACTTCAAAATCTTACAGTTGTTTCACTAAATGACGTGGTGATGAAAACTGAAAATATGGTGCCAATTTTTTTAGAAGCAGCACTCATGTCTGCACGATACTTAGTCTATTTAAAAGCTGCCTCATAAGATTAACTCTCAACCTTGCAAAATCTAATAGATTTGTTTCTGTACTGACTCTGGCATACTGGTTGTTTCTGTCTCAGAGCACAAGAAAGGTTATGGAAGCAATCTTGAGTCTTAACAATTTTGTATATTCCTACTCTGAAATCTTTCTTACTAGACTGTATTCAAACAGAGTTTATAATCAAGCCAGCATGCATAACATTGCAGCTTTAACATTGTTGCAGCTAATAAATCATTACTACACCTGAGAAGTTACACATCATGAATTAAATATGTTTTAATTTTAGGCACACTTATCAAAATCTTTGAAGGGCAAATATTAGTTAAAAGCAATCAGTAAATACCTGCCATCCCAAGTGCCCCAGTAGTAGATAAGGAGATTCCCAGGAGCAGTGAAATAACAATAGGAAGTAACCTTAAAACAAAAGGCTACAAGTAACTAGGTAGATAGATGGTTCTGCAAGAAGTATTACAGCCGTAATGACCAGGATGCCAATTTGTAGCAGATCTGAAAATGAGATTTTAGTACTTAGGGGCCAAGTTTCCAACAGGAAAGCCAGAGCCAGAATATTATACTTGGATTATCAGATTGTAAACTGGTTAGCTCAGCGGTAGTGAGTATTATCTGAAGGACCTCAGGTTCTACAATGTCAAGCTTCCCTATTTCACAAAGCACAGAGACAACAAACAGAAGATTTAGCAAGGTTATCAAAAGCAGCTTTAGTTTAAACCTCTTTCTCTATCTCCTCTTTACAAGAGCAGAAAAGAACCCTAGCCAGGCCTTCTAATAAGCTAAATATAAAGCTGGGTTCGTGAACGACTCATTTTGTAACATGTATGTAGCATTTCTTTATCAAATGCAAGCATCTTGCTAACTTCATAGGCACGGTTGACAAGCTGCTAAATTAATTCCTGCCTTTAGAACCAGACTTTTGTAGAATGAGGTAAGTGTAATAAGGTATCTGAACTCATACATGCTTGCCTGGGAGGAAACTTCACTGATTAGAATCAGGCTGACTCTTCAGTAAACATGCACTGTATCACATTGCAAATTACGCCAGATGTGCAAAAAGGCAGAACTACCACCATATTCATAATGTTTTCAGTTTTAAATACTGAGAGAATCTTGAAAGAAAAATACATTCAACTTCTCTGCAGTCTTTGAAATAAGAGAAACAATGCAAAAACAATAAACCCACCTTTTTAAAAAATAAAATCTATTGTCAATTTAATACAGCCAAACACCTTTTTCAGTGAAGATGTAAATATTCTCTTAGTCTTTTTAACTCCAAAAATCCTGTCAGGTTCAGCCAGATTTTCCTGACAGAAAATTAGAAAAAATTAGGGGGAGAAGATCCACTAGCATATTGAAGGGGGGGGGGGGGGGACTCTTAGTAAGCCTGCTGGTCTGATATACCAAGCAGTGCAGAATCACCAGTGCAGGACCTGTCATCAAATAATATCTGGGATAAGTCTTCATACAACACGCAGATTACTTCTAAAACTAAAGCCTGGCCAACACTATACATAATAAAATGGATGCAACATTTTTTCTTGATGTTGTTCTAGAGAACCGATCTTTAAAGCAAAACTCCAATTTCTTTTCAAATGTCAGCATAGCTTTAGAAAGGCCACTAGGTATATGTGTGAAAAATAACTTGGTTAATGTGATGGTGTATGACATCTAATAATTGTTTTGTTAATGTTTTAACAGGTAGTTAAGCAGAATTTTCCTTAAAAGGATGATGTACTATCTGTATCCTAAATTAACAAAAGATAGAACATTCAGATCATACCACCACAGCCCACTTATAAAAAAAAATCACTTATGGTCACAATGGCTGCTTCAGTGTTACCTTAGTTAACTGAAACGATGCAAGGTTCCTGCCCACAAGAAAATACTTTACTAAGTAACACTTTAAGCCATGCCTCAAGATCTGCAGGGGACCCTTCCTAATTGTAGCTTCAGGGGCTGGGGACCCGGGATAGGGCCTTCTCAGTGGTAGCTCCCAGACTTCCCTTCTGAGATACACAAGGCTTTTTCACTTCACAGGTTCAGGAAAACTTTTTGCCCTCATCTTTGACTGAGGAAACAACTTTCCCTCTTTCAGGCGCTCTGCAACAATCCCCAAGAGCTTTGGGTATACAGTGGAATAAACAGAACTTGCAGTCTCTGAAATATTAATGGCATTGTAAAGAATCTACAAGTAGTCTTGACATATAAGTATTATTTGGAAGAAATTGGTACTGTTGGGGAAGATTGTTTTATATCCCATCTGTCCCTCAAGAGCCTTAGTAGATATGCTTCTCCTCTTAAGGTAGGTTAGGCTGAGAGGGGGGCAAGGAGGTCCACAACCGAGTAAGGTTTTGAACCCTGGGCTCCCAGGTCATAGTCCAAGCATAGCCATGGGAGAACACTGGTTAACACTTATGCACAAGGACCAGATTGCTGTTTTGGAGAATAAGGTACGAAACATTTTTGATACAGCAAATTCCTTTTGCTTATAATAGAATGTCCAAAGGAAGGGTGCAGTCTGACCCACCTAACAACTTCCGCTCTTCATTTCTTCCACAGTAGCACCTGTAACATCTGGGTGAGTTGGGTGCACAGCCATCAGTATTAAGGGAATTTCCATAGGATTTCAGTCAAACTGAAAACACTTATACCATGGCATAAGCCTATTGCTACTTTATATATTACACAATACTTTGCTTCTCCCATTCGGGCCTGGATCATTTTCCTCCTTTGGAGACTAGGCATAATCCTCAAGTAATCCTTATCCCACTGATTCAGCACTAGAAAGCCCAAGGTCAGAAGTAGATGGGGCAGATATCTTCATGCCACCTGCAGTAAATGTTTATCTTGACTACGAAGGTATCTGACAGATTCTGACAAGGATACAACTTGTGGTTGCTTACTCAGTTTAATGGAAAACATGAAGATGTTCCATAGGCTTTGCATTTTGTCAAGATGATCAGTTCCCCACAGGCTTACACAGAAAAAGCAGCTATGCCTGTGAGCAGCATGTAGATGGCTCCTTCTATTCTAGCAGAAGGAAGATTGTATTTTGTTGCATATAGCACACCCAGTAGTTGGATAAACACTCTCCAGCTAAATGAGAAAAACCAACATCTGTTCAATCTCTCTCCAAAACCAGGTGAGCCGCTGGTCTCTTGCATTATGGCAGGCCAGTTGAAGCTAAAATGATGTGTGTGGTCAGGGGGGAAAATAGCCAGCGAACATTCCTCATTAGCTTTAGATAACTGAAAAAGTGAGTGCTGTGGTGCCTGCCCTCGTAACCGAACCAGAGATCTGAACTAGTTCAGCTAACAGGACCTCAGGCCAGTTAAGTCCCCTATTCAGTTGGGATGACCACTGAGGGACCGGTTTTTAGTGTCATCTAGCACATGCCATCCCTTAATTTTTGTTGGGTGACTATAAGGATGAGATTAGGGGAAAGTTGAACGCCCCCCCCCCCCCCCCCCCGCAACTATCTTGAGGGGTCTATACATAGTGGCAATGATATACCCAGTAGCTTCCACCAGCAATTCTGCCTTCCATCCATCATGGAAGAATAATCAGGCTGACAAGGTTTGACAATCTGTTGCCATCTTGGTTACATAGCCCACTCTATGGATCCAAAGCAACAGTTACTCCAAGTGCCACCATGCTAGTGGAATTCAAAAAATAGGGATGCTAAACTTAATTCAGTGGTTCTGCCATGCTACTTGTAGGACTTGATTTCTGATTTTAAAAAAAGATTGGAAGATATGGATCCAAATGAAGTACTTCAGCATGTGTGTGTGTGTAGAATTTCCCATTTCAGTAGATGAGTTTCATTACTGCTTTGCTCAAGCTGCTAAATATTACTTGGGCAGGACGCATTAAACAGAAATGGAATAAGCCCCGGAATTCTGAATGTCAAATATTTCAAGCCACCATGAGCCCCATAAACAGGAGAAAGGCCAAGGACATGCAGAATGTCTTGAAGCTGTGATCTAAACGTTTCCTGCTCCAAAGAACCCATTTTCTCCTTCCATGCCTAGAAGCAAATTCTCAGCATAATGCTGAGCAAAAAAGAAATGAGAGCTACTCCATCGCCCATAATCACCACACTGCAGCTTACAGAAAGAAGATACAGAGGAAAGCAGAAGCTAGTGCAGCCCAAATATACCCCTAAAGCACTCCTGGCATATCAGATGTGTGTTCAAATCCCTCTCACCATTCTAGCTTTTCATTCCCAAAGTGGATTAAGAAACAAGAGAGGCAGTGTGGGTTCAGAAACAGGACACAGGTTTATTTATAACCAGTCAAGTGGGCGGATTAATATAATAAATAAAATCTTGTCCTGCATACTTCCTATTTTCCTTTGCAGAAGTTGTGAAAACAAAGGGGGGCCTCGCTAAGAACCCTCACACCTCTGCCCTTCGATACGAACAATTCTTCACAAAACAAGCGGAAGGAGGAAGCAAAATTAAAGTGCAAATTAAAAGGCAATTAAATGCTGGTGGCCTTCTCACAGCCGACTGGATTGGCCGGGAAATAAGTTTTGGCTGAAAGAATGTTCAGTGCCACTAGTTAGTGCTTGTTGTGCTGTATTGTGCATTTGAATTCAAAGGGATGCAGCGAGTTTGCTCAATGGCGGAGGGAGAGCTCCAATTCAGGAATAATATTGCACATTTCTTGAGGCAGGGGATCTGGATTTGCGAGCACCAGGACATTTACATTCAGAGCTCTATTCCCCCTCATTTTTCTGCCCTCCGGACGCTCCAGGACGGTAGGATGGCTGGAGCAGAAGCAACCGTTTTATTTGGTTTGGTGCCATGGTTGTCATACATTCGTCATCACTGGAGCAGACCTTTCGCACTCCCCACTGAAACACCCAAGGTAAACTGGGTCAAACGAAAATGCTTCTGTCCTCCTGCTGCCTGGAAAGCTTTTGGGCATTAAAGGGTTGTTGTTGTTTTTTGGAAAAACAAAACTAACAGTTCCCTCTACTAGAAGTCAAGTTGTTAAGAGGGAGATGTGGCTTAGTAAGCGCGAGAAGCTCCATCAACACAATTGCCAAAGTAAAGGGCTTCCCTCCTCAGGAAAGATCACAGCCGAGACCTCTCGCTGACTAGGCTTCTGGATCCTTCCCAACTTAACTAGCCCACAGAAGAGACCACAGGTGATAGCACATGCATAACATCAGGACATAACAGGAACTTTGCTAGAGCACTCCAACGCGTGAAGTGCCACAGGGAAGTGTTTAAAGAAATTGTTTGGCACTGCTCTCTAATGTGGAACCCTTTCCAGTTCACAGGTGGTTCTCTACCCAGTGCAGCCAATCCTTTATGGGGGTCAAATGCCAGCAATATACGGTAGATAGGAAAGGCTTCTTTTTCCCTGGATAATCATCAGAAGGTCTTTCCTAGGATCAAGCGTATGCATTTAGCTACACAGCGCTGCCTGGAGCTGGATGCAGGATTTCTGCCATGTTCAGGCAGACCCACAACAACGCCTTCCCATGCAGATATTTGGCGTGCCAAGTTTTGGTGCCATCGAGTTAAAATTCAGACCACAGCACCGCCTTGTTTCCTTTGTCCACACTGACCACGTGGGCTCCAGATGGCGACCATGCCACAGCATTGATTGAATTGCTGAAACAAAGCATGAAAGGAGATTATTAGATCCCAAAACAAACCAAGTCTGGAGTGAAAAATAAACTGCTATTCGGTATCATTGCAAGGATTGCTCCATACCTTAAGCTATATGTTTGGTCAAGATTTAAGCATGGGCCCTTTCTGTACTTGGCCTTATTTTTTAATATATCTCGGGATAGCAGCATGCTAGCCATAAACTAATGCAGTCTATGGCAGATCACACTCGGGGCCTTCCATAGTCTGCACTAGCATGCAGATAGAAGGTCCTTATTCTGGGATATATTTCAGAATGAGGGCAAGTGCAGAAAGGCCCTTGCTTTAAATATTATTTCGTTTACAGCTGTGGAAGTTTGTACTAGCACTATAACTACTTATTTCTACATGATAATTCTCATCACACAGGATTTCAGTGGAATCATCTCATCTCACCTGTGCTGCTTTGATAGCATCCTCTCCACTTTCCCACTGAGAACATTCCAAATGTATAGCGTCCCATCTGCTGAGCCAGCAGTCACATAGTTTCCGTCAGGACTGAAAAATCATGGATATAGTAAGGAAAATAATAGAAATAATTTATTTTACATTTAGGTTTAATGCCCTTCCTCAGTATATGTAAGAGCTTCAACGAAAGTCTCCCAGGAACTTTACAGCAGACACAGTAACCCAAGCTTGTGTCTTTTATCTCCATGCCACGGACTTCAACTCAATAAGCTCAAATGTGTTTTTCACATACAAGAGACAATGCGATCGAAATCAAAAGCTCTGGCAGAATTTTAATGATTGGATTATGAAATGTGGCATGCTTTCTAATGAAGATTCCTCAGGGCCTAACAAGCACGTATAAATAAAAAATATCCTACCCCCTCTATGGTGCCATGTAGTTCAACCCAGTCAGCTCCTTACCTGAATACAGCTCTGGTCCAATCGGATCCACATTTAAACCCTTGGGCACTAGAGGAAGCAAAAATAATGTGTATCTATTAAAATGTATCATTTAGATAATAATTTTAAGGGCCTTACAAAACAGCGCATAATGCAATCCCACAGATCTGAAGAACACTCCACTGAGAAAGCGTCTCCTTGCTCTGAATTTTGACTCTGATTTTAATTTAAAAACTATCTTCTGTAGTAGTATGAGGTATTAGTTAATCAAAGCTGAGGTTTTCTACAAAAGGACTTGTCAATTACCTCTCACATTAAACATCTATGAAAATAACACACACACGGAAAATCTTAACACCCTTCTTGAAGAAAAATACTCACACAAAAGTCTGTTTGACAGCATTGATTCTGAGATCAATAATTTTCAGCAGATCATCTCGGGAACAAGTGAGGAGTTCTGTTCTCTCTGGATTGAGGTCCAGAGCTGTAATCCTACCAAGTAAATCTATTTCTCGTACTACACATTCCGTTCTGAAAAAAAAGGCAGTTGCAAGTTATTATTTCACTAATATCGTCTACAGCAGTTTTTTTCCCCAAGCATGCAAGCATGTTACGTTTTTTCTGGCAACAAGCTAAGAGACCTGTTGAAAATAAGGCAATGAGTACCATGGGTCACAGATCACATGCTTAGTTTGGAAAATTCACATCAAGAGTGCTCTGAAACAATCACAAAAAAAGCCAGATTTTAAGATCCCAATCCAAGCCACTTTCACAGGGAATAGCTCAAAGTATCTCTTGAGCCTCAGAAGCAAAACCATTTTATGTTTTATTATTATTCCGGGATTCTGAGTGAAGTGCAAGATATAAATTTTCAAATAAATAAAAGCAGTTTGCTTGAACACACTCGGGTCACTCAAAGCTAAGGCACGCAGGATGTCTTCAAGTCCCATTACCCCAGGTGTATGCTAGTTTCTTGATCCAAGATTAAACTTAATCCAAGGTCAAAATTCCTAGATCCCAGGAGAATTTGGTTCCTCTGAACCTTAAAATGGTTTGGGAAGCTTTGGCATAGCACTTAGAACGGAAGAAAGGAAAAGTGACTCAATACATCAAATATCAAAACGTCACAGTTCCAGGAAATCCATATATACTGCTTAAGCATGCTGTTGGTTTGCATTCATGCCTTTTCTGTGCCCCAGTTTTCCTGCTTATTTTCTCTTCTGAATGAAGTATATTCAATACTTAATCTTTAGACACATACATCCACTAGTTCAAAATTCAAATCTCTCAATACTAAGATGTTAACACACTATCTCCTACAACATATAAAAACATCACTTAAATCTCCAGAGCAAAACTCTTCAAGGAAAAAAGTATCACCTAATATCCCAAAAACGAATCTTCTTGTCAAAGTGCCCACTCATCACACACTGTTCGGTGCACACCAAATCGTTGCAGCTGGAACCTGCAAATACTGTCTTTATACCTGGGAAGGAATGAGAAAAGAAAGAACCTTATTGGACCCAGATTCTTCTCACGAGAAAAATTTCAGCTAAATCCCACTACTCTTTCAGTGGAACCCTGTGACCATATCAAGCTTCTTTCACTAGAGCAGTAACTGACTGATAAGAAAGATGCCTCATCTATTGCCACCCAACTGCTAAAGCAAAGAAGTTTCATGGGTGCACTAAGCAATACGATCCTGTCATAAGCACTACAAAGCAGGAAAGCAATATACTATTCTTTTGGTTTTACTGTGTAGGTATGGAAGACTTATTTTCACAAGTCCAGGCAGCCTATGTGGGTACCGTATATTCCGGCGTATAAGACGACCCCCAACTTTCCAGTTAAAATACAGAGTTTGGGATATACTCGCCATATAAGAAGACAACCCCCAGTGTATAAGACGACTGCCGACTTTTGCAAAGATTTTCTGGGGTTAATATACAGTACTAGAAATATACAGTACTAGAAAGCTTTGCAGTTTGATAACAAACAAAATGCTGTCTTTGCTGTTCATGGAGAAACTGGATTCCTTCACTGATGCTGGCACCTTATAAAGGTACAGGATATGCACTGTCATTTGATTTAGATGTTTGTAAAGAGAAATGGGATTATTTGGACAACTTCAAGCTACTTAGAAGGCAAAAGCCTTTCCCAGAGCTATATTGGAGATCTGCAGCTTTGCCAAGCTATTCAGATTGCTAAAAGCATCACTAATTAAAACTGTCTGCAAGAATTCCAGTTTATGGGGTCAACGGAACCTTGGCTGTGGTATGATAAACATCACATTTCAGATTAGTTTTGCATTAGCTAAATATCAGTGGACACATGAACTACAGCATCTGGAAGTGTTTGCTTTTTGCCTTCAGAGAACAACAGTTATTACCAAAGCAGGGGCAATACAACTTCCTCCAATGGTCAAATCAGGTTTGTCAGGATGAATGAGAGATCTGGGCTAACATTAAATACACAAAACCATGTCAAATAATCTTCAGCTAGTTCAAACTGATTATTTTAATCTGCTAGTATGCATTACATGTGCCAAGAGAGGAGACTCTATAACCCTTAGATTGGCTGGGATTCAAACTTCTCTTAGGCACATTCAACATGAACAGCAAACAGAAGTGATGGAATTGGAAGCCCATCAACATTTGGAGAGGCCAAAGGTGCTCCACAGCCACCAAGCTTAGGTGCCAACCATTCTGCCAACTCAGAAAAGTGGCCTTAATGGTGATTGTTCAAAGTATGCTCTAAGGTCAAGGTACATTCAATGTGGCTACACACATGGGTGTTGCTTTTTAAAGAAGCACCAGTATTTTACGCACTTATGCCCTTTCACAAAGGCAGGCTGCTTAGTTTCATGATGGCATTACTATGATGCCAACACCAAGTGATATCAGAAGTCCAAGCCATTTCAGAACTGGACATAATTCACATATCATTGCTGGCTGATAAGTATGACTGATGCCATAAGCACACAAGAGGACCCCTGCTGGACTGGGTCACAGCCCATCTAGTCTGGCATCCTATCTCCCACAGTGGTCCAACAGTTGCTTCTGGACATCTCAAGCAGAAGACAAAGGCAAAACCTTCACCGGCTCATGACTCCCTGCAAATGGCCTTTAGAGACAATCTTGCCTGTCGAGTTATCAGCAAAACCTCCAGTTCTCCAATTAGTGGAATGTCACTTTGCTTTCTCAGAGACCCAGCTGTTAAATAGACAAACCAACTTTGATTCAGAGAGCCTTTCTGCACTTGGCCTTATTCTGGAATATATCCCAGAATAGGGGCCTACTGTCTGCATGCTAGAGCATTCTACAGCAGGCCCTGGGCAAGGCCTGCCATAGGAAAGGTCCAGAAACTTTATAGAAGGATAATCAACAGCAATTTTGAATGCCTTTGAGGGGTCATCAGTGTTTTGCACTTTTCTTCTCATATACACGCAGCAGACAGATAATTGCATTTATACACAGAAGAGCTTTCCTTACAGACTTTGCTGCGTAGGTCCCACAGCTTGAGGGTTCTGTCATGACTTCCAGATACAATGCGGGCGTTGTCTAATAGGAATTTGGCTGATAATACTTTGCCACTATGCCCTGTAAGCGTGTGCTGGGAAGAGAAAAAGGCTGTATAAATGAACAAGGTTTTGAGATTGAGGCTTTCTAGCATTGCCATCTAGTGAGAACTGAGAAGCATGAAGCAACAATACATCTCTCTGAGGGTACATACTCGTAACCGATGATCATCTACAGTCCAGATCCTACTTGCAAAGTCATTTGAAGCTGCCAATAAATAAGAACCCTGTGAAAACAAAATATAGGATTTTTTTTTCCTTAGCAAGGCATTCCTTCTCATGCATTGGCTTAGGCCCTTTTTCCTCTTCCCCAGATTACTGCCAAAACAGCAAGCACTTTTGTCATCCCATCTTTGCACTAGGGAAGGGAGAGAAATGTTTCGTTCCAAAAGAGGTCTCAGCCGGAAGACATAAGATCATGTATCCAGATGTGGCTCCATCACTGCAAACTCCTTTATGGGTATATGTTGGATATTCTATTCCAGTTGTGCCTACTCCATACTCTAGAGCAGCACAAGCTGAATCTATCACTACTTATCAGCAAATTCCATCCCAACCGTGGCAGTTCTAAAGCACGATGGAAGAGAAACCGCTGGGAGTTTATCAGCAAAGGAGACAAAGCTCTGGAAATCAGACCTTTTACTGTTCGTCATTGACCTCTGTGAAACATTTTCAGCTAAAAAAAACCAGAACAAGCAAGGATTTATGTTCTTAAAGTTCTTAAATGGTGCTATTTTGTTCCCTGGATAAAGTTTAAAGTCCAGTATGGTATCAGTCAGGCTCCTTCTGAAAAGTTGAGCATTTATTTGTTTAAATTTATTCCATCTTTTGCTCAAGGATATTGGGGAAGGCTATAAGAAAACCCCAAAAGAAACTCTACAACTTGCTCATAAGTAACTATCCACTTCTGGAAAATTACTTTAGTGATATGGTCAGAGACATAACATGGAAAACAGTTATAAAATGGAAAAAAAAAGGGAACATATACTCACAGCACTATCAAATTCTATGCTTGTTATCCCTGCATTGCTGCCTGATAAGGCACCTTTAAGTTCACACTTATCTGCAATACATAAGAAAGAAGGCACTGAAAAGGTCTGAACCCTCTATCAGCTTCATCCAGAGAAAACAAAATTAACACTAAACTTTAAAACAGAGGGAATTGATTTCTCAAGATAGTTCTGTGTAGAATTAATGGATTTTCTGGCAAAATCAGGGCTATTCCCTGGAGCCGCAGACATCAATATTCAAGCATGGAATAAATATCCACACTAAAGCTGCACCCCCCCCCCCTTTTGTTACAACCTGGAGTAGCCATGCCACTTGTCTTACATCCAATTCAAACCACTAGGCTGCCTGGATCACTATTTGTCATTTTTATCTTGCCCTATATCCAAAGGACTAAGACAGGTTACAGCAGTAAAAGCAAAATTTTAAATGAACTCATGGCGAAAACAAGAACAGTGCCCGACTGTAGGAAGCTGTTTCTTCAGCCAAAGGCCAGGTAAATAGTTAGATCCTCACTGATCACCTTCGATTGTTCAAAACTCCAGAGTGCTGCCCCAAAGATAATATTTACCTAGTTTTACAAGATCCTTCTAGCTGGAAATCCTGGGAAACAAATCAACAAATCATTGTGCTGTGTTACTCTCAGGGCCTTACCACCAAAGACTTCCCAGAGCTTCACTCTCCGATCCAAGCCTCCCGTTGCCAGTAACCGGGAGCCAGGACTGAACTGCACAGCATTTACCTCCCCGTCATGTGCATCCTGGGAGGAAGGGAAGAACTGATATAAGGAGAAGACAACTGATTGCAACAGCATGAAAAAATGTATATGTGTGAACCTGCCTCATATGGTTCAGAACCAAGTAGATCGCTTGCGGTATCTTGGTTTGCCGCTGTTCTTTGGCACAAGGAACCAAAGAGGAGGGCAGAACTCCATTTCTCCCTATTCATGACAAAGAGGTCTCAGCTTGAAAACTCCAGATCATGCACATTAAGACACATCCAAAATCTGGTGGCCCCTCGTCTGGCTTTGTCGGACTACAGTCAGTGCCAGGCTACTTATCCTGCAGGCAACATGCACTGACTTCATCCACATGATGTCAGCAGCTTTGGAAACCCTTCCACAGTATTACTGAAGCATGAAGGGAAAGAAAAGAAAAGCTGCTGGGGGCCAAAAAAAGCAATGGATGTGCAATTAGCTAGTGCCATCAGAGATATTCTAGTCATCAATGACCTCAGCAGAACAACTATTACGTGTAGATTTATTTTAGAAAGGCAGGAATATGTGAGCAGGAGAGTATCACCTTTTGGCTCACCTTGGTAGTCAAGCCAAATTCCTATCCCCTCCTCCATACAGATGTTGTCCTTTGTGAAAGCAGGAACAATCATCTGTTCCTTCCCTTGGTAAGTTTACAGCTAGAATGGACAGATTTCAGCAGCTCAGCTGTTATGCAGTCAAAGAACTCCTAACCTTCCTCCTAGAAGCGAAAGAGCCAATGTCTCTCATAATAGCAAGAGTTTGGTCCATCTCTACTTCTTCCAATGCCGAGAAGGAAACCAAGGCAAGTCATGTTCATCAGCATTAGTGATTTACACAGCAGGAGCAGGTGGCAACTGAAGTGCTCAAATCAACCACTGCAGTGCATTGCTTTGAGACCACAATGTGCCAAGTGATTCAAAAGTCCATGGCTGTCCAGAAGCCACTTGCCAAAGGACGTGCCACGCTTATTAACAAAAAGACAGCAAGTGAAAATGTAGAGCTCGGAAAGAACTGAATGAATTCAAATGACTAGGGCAGCAGTTCTCAACCTTCCTAATGCCGCGACCCCTTAATGGAGTTCCTCATGTTGTGGGGACCCCCAACCACAGGGGCGGAGCAGCTGGGAGGTGGGAGGGAAGGGCGGCATGAGGCTCGTCTCGACCCCTCTGAAAGGGTAATTAGACCCCCAAGGGGGTCCCGACCCCCAGGTTGAGAACTACTGGACTAGGGTTACAGGATAAAATACAAGAAAAAATATTCAGAAACCAGGACACAATGCTAAGTGTTGCCTATAAAGATGGTTTATCCTAAATATACTTACAAAGACACAGACTGCAGTGGTTGGGACTCGCACCTCTTTACATGCACACTGAGGGACATCAACGTTATCCTGAGGTGCAGAACATGACGATAAAGAGCGTCTCCTGAGAAAAGGCACACCCAAAGCATACAGTTAGGCACAAACAAGAACCAGCGACGCTTTCAAGCGACAGAAAAAGAAACAATCCCAACCAGACAACAGGATAAGAGTAGGAATGAAGGTTTCAGGTCCAATTAAATCACAACAACAGTGGGGTGATTACACACATTGTTTGCCATGCTGGGGACACCACTGGACCTGATGACTACATGGCAACTCTTCTTATTGGTTCTGACTGGGGGTGGGGGTGGGACTTACCAACATTAAAGCTGCTGATTCGAGGGTTACTGCTATGCCAAGTTACTGACATTATTTAGAAATACTGCTTATTTATTTGTGTTTTTATCCTGCCCTATATCTTAAGGTCTCAGGGCGAGTTACAATAAAAACGAAATAAAAAATGAACACAACAATTAACAGTGCCTGAAAGTGACCCATCGAACAGAAAGGCTCAGAACAAAGAGGGCAGCCTCTTCAAAAAGCTCATGCTACATTTCAACAGCCAGCCGCGGGAAAAGAGCATCTTGCCACAAGTTGGCAATTATACCGGACGCACCAAACAATTCTGCTCTGGGTTTGGGCTTCAACCCAGCCTACTTCTACGAAGCCAAATTTATCACTGAATACGTAAACCACTGGGCTGCTCTAAATAAAACAACTAAAGATTAAACATCCATCTAAACAAAGCAGTTACTTTGATGTCCCTCACTCACATGCTGGATTAAGTGTGAATAATTTCAAACAAATTTTCACCTGGCTGTATCAGAAGAGTGATGTCCCAAAAGGGGAGACTCAGACAGACTGGAGGGAAAGATCAGAGGTCAGCACACAGCAGATGTAAGGAACAGGAAGTTGAAAATAAAAGAAAAAGGGGAATGGGGGGAGAAGAGGCAGAAGCTAGAAAAAAAGACTGACATAAGGAAATTGGTTTGCAATCCTTGTATCACTGAAACGATATATATTGAATTGATAGGTACTTTTGAAAATAGAGGGAAATGAAAATGTGTTCTAACCTACCCAAAGATATTAGTGATAGAGTCCAGAAGGCCTCCAGTTGGCTGGGACAGTCGCTTACTAAAGAGGGAGGACAGGACAGATTTAAACCTTATTGTTCAAGCAGAGATTAAAAAATACATAGCCCCCAACATGCAATCAGAACATTTCCCTTTTTTGAAGGCAAGAAAGCCATTAAAGAAGAGTGTGAAAAAAGCACCATGTTGAAAATGAAATAATGAAAATGCTTCCATAACTGAACATGAATGGAGTGTAACTCATGTTGGCCTGAAAGCAAGAGAGGCATCTTAGCAGATATAGGGCACATAGATCTTGAGAATAAAACTGCCCAACAGAAAGCTAGAAGTCAGTAACTTTGTAAGAGTCTTTTTTATTATTTTATTTATTTACATCTCTATCATGCTCTGTACCTGAAGGTCTCAGGGCAGGTTACAAGAGGGGGAAGCCACTTCCTCAGCCAAAGGCCAGGGTAAAGAGGTGCAATCTTGCTTGTAATAGTGGTAGAACACGTACTTGGCATTATAAAAATCTGAGATTCAATCCTTATGTCTGACCACACAAGATGGGCTGAACTCAAGTCAGTCATTTGATTCAGTAATTGTAGTTCCTCACTCAATTCCTGATGACAAAATGGACACACCCATGACGTTTTCTTGGCAGCTGCTCTACTTGCAGAGCATCTGCAAAGGCTGTTTCTTTGTTAATTATGAGCGTATTTGTAAAATTCAAGCCTCTACAGCCAGCCTTCTAAATCCTTCAGGCAAACCTGCCCAGTAGGTGCCGCCACTACTACAAAGTGCTGCCACTGATCCAGCAGGGCCTCTCTTATGTTCTTAAGTTCTGCCTCATTTAGAATAGTTATCCTAGTTTCTTGAAGCCTTGGGAAGCAAGAAAAACAGCAGGGATTTCTTCAGCCAAGAGAAGAACCACCTATAATAGTTCAGCATCGTGCCTCTTCTGAACGGTAAGAACACAGTCCATTTGACAGAGTTACAATGCTTGGCTTTGATTACACTAGCTCTAAAGTGCCCTCCTCACTTCCAGGAATCGTGGGACAACCAAGAGTAGCGCTGGGCACTCTCTGCCTTCCTGGAAATCACTACAAGGCAAACAGAACACTCAAATCTGATCTGTATACTGACAAATCAGGAGAATTAAAGCAGAAACAGTGAGGTTCTCCCACCCTGAAAAGTCCGGACTTTTATAACCTGGGAACCTTATCCATCAATCCAGGGCATTAGTGTACTGAAATGAAATGGGATTTGTAGGCTGTCATTCTTCCACCCCACACCCAGCAGCTTTTGGAAAAGAAGGATCCTTTCCTTTCCAAACTTCCTACCTGGTGGTTCGAGCAACAGCACGCACAGGAGAACTCTCCTCAGCTGGATCAGAGGTTTCATCTGTGAGCACTTCAATATCATCATCCCTAGAGAAGAAAAGGATTGTGTCTTCTTGTGAATCATTTGCAAGAAAATTCAGAGGGTTTGGGGTTTTTTTGCTTAGGAGCTACTCCTATATGAACAAAATTACCTATTTTTCCAATATATTGAGATTCCTTTTCCTACTTTTTCAAAAACAGAATTTACTCTTTCTAATTAACACTATGCAATGATAGGAATATCATCTTCACAACAAGTAATACGACAGTGCTTTTATTTATTATTTAATTTCAAAACACCTTTTGACTTACTCAAATGCAAACTGTTTCAAGCATCCAGGTAAGGTAGAAAATATTTTTTATGGACTGTTTTCACCTAATTGTTAGATTTCTGTGGTTTCTGTATTTTCCAATAAGAAAAAAAATGAAAGAAAATGGATTTGGCTTCTACACTAAGATAACTTAAAAGAAGAGCCAACAGTGTAAACGCTCATAAATTACAAGATCATAAATCGGATTAACATTCAACTTAGATTTAAAAAGATGAGAAATAGTTACAAACATTTTATAGTCACAGCTATAAGTAACATCTTACCTGACACTTGCTACGCTCTTTGGGCAATCCCTGCTTGCAAGTGAAGAGCTGGGGGAAAACCTATACACAAACCAGACTGACGGCACTATGTGGCTCATAACATCCTTAGCACAATGCAAACAAGAAATTAACACTGAGAATACTTACTGCTCTACTGGCAATGGCTCCTTTGCGGCTTCTGCTAGTTCCTTTTGAAGCTTGGCTTGCCGCCTTCTACAATCAAAAACAGAAATGTTAGGGTGCCCTGCGAACTACTTTTAAACGAGTGTGTAAACTTCTCATCAGAATCCAGGAGTAATCAGGGACAAAGGAAAAGAAGGGGTAAAATTAAAAAAAAATTCTTCATGGCTCAACCACGATCACTTGGAGCAGTACCTTATTGCCACATATTTCTAGTATTTTTAGAATGTTCTGTAAGGAGACAGGCAATCTCGTGATTTTTTTGCAGCAACATTTTGTCTATTGGGCCGTTATGTAATGTTTTCTACACCTGTAATGACATTTGTGTTTCTTGCAGATTTTTCCTGAATGGAAGAATAAAGTACTGTAGCTCTTAAATAAAGCCTTTAAATCAAGTAGCCCACCAACAGTAATTTCTAAGGGTAGCTCACACAATTTTTCTAATCAACTGAACAGTTCCATTTCAAGAGGGTGATTCAGCCCCCTTGCAAACTGCTAGCAACAGATTCTTTGTTCAACGGAAGGCTGCAAAATTCAGAAATTATGGTAGCCTGGAAAACAAATCCCAACAATTTTTTTTTTTTTGCTGGAGTTTCATAGCACTAAAACTGGGTGCCAGCAGGGAAGGCATCTAAACAAGCCTGAGCCTTGTCAGTAAGCAGGAGCTTATAGGCAGCCACCCTACCCCCTGCATGTATCTATTCCATAAACATTCATGTGGATTCAAAAAAGTTAACTGAGGATCTGCAGATTTACTCAAGATGAACACAACACTTCCAACACAGGAAATATGACCAACTTTAAACTCAAACACACCAACACTCAATTCTGCCTGTACTGTGTTATCAGAACACAGCATAAACAAGACGAAGTAAAAGCACTTGAATGAGCACAAACCGTACTGTATGAGCCCGCATTAATCTGTTCAACATTTAGCTTTAAAAAAACATGTCTGTCAGGTTTCACCAAATCACTGTTGTCTAGATTACTGAAATCTGGTACTCAAAGCTTTCAGATCTTACTGGGACCTTTTCTGCACTGGGCATTATTCCAAATTAGATCCCACACTAGGGACCTGCATTCTGCATGCTGGTGGGGCCTGCCATAGTCTACACTAGCATGTGGATGGATCCCGATCAAGTGATATAGTCCAAAATAAGCCCAAGGCAGGAAAAGCCTGAGATCCTGATATGCAACATGAAGGAAGAGTGGTACGAAAGCAAAAGAAAGAAAAAGCACACATTGTCACCTGGTTTATGATCTAATTTATGCTAATCTTAAAGAATTTAATTTTGAATGTGCTACTGGCATCGTCATACCTTGAGTCTTTCTCATTCTCTGCATTGAGCCGATTAGCTTCTTGGGCCTTCTCAGCCATCCACCGTGTTACCAACTCTTGGTTATCTTCCGTAGTTTTCCTCAGTTTTTCTTCCAGAGCAGTAAAGGTGATCTGGAGAGCGTCATACTCATCCTTAAGAGTCTGATTGGCTCGTTCTAGATCTTGCAGTTTGTTACGCAAATCCTGGCACTCTGTCTCCAGCTCAGATATCTTCTGCAAATATTCTGCAATCCTTCAAAAAAAAAGCATCTTATTTATACAGAATCCTCCTCCTCCTCCTCAGCCTTTTTTTTTTTGCACCTACACTTGAGCCAGATGGCTCACAACAATCAAATCACAGCACTTAAATAACAGCTTTAAAAAAAGGGTATAGGCCAGAAGACTAAATGCAATCTCCTAACCCTAAATACCAAAATGACAAAAAATAGCAGCAGCTGAAAAAGAGGGAAGTTAACAAAATAAGAAAAATTTGTTATTCAGAAACAGAATTTAATCAAAGCAATGCTACTTTTTATTCTGACAGAAGAACAGGAACAGCAGTATTCTTTATTTCTTGGTTTATACTGATATTATTTTAAGGTAATTTGACTAAAATGTTTTGTTTTCTTTACATATTTCAGTTTCCAAATCTACTTCAGATGCCTTAAGACCTCTATCTAGACTAGCAGACTGTTCTCAGAGTGGCCAACCAACTGCACAAGAAAATCCAGCAGCAGGAAAGGGATACAACCTGCCCTCCTCACAGTCTCCCAGCAGCTGGTCTGGGGGAGGTGGGGAATACCAGCTCTTAATGCTGCCATGGCTTACAGCCACTGATAGCCTTAGAACATAATAATTTAAGAGGAGCCTCACTAGATCAAACCAGAGACCAGCTAGTCCAGCATCACATTTCATACAGGAAGTATTTCTTTTTTTTAACCAAGAGGGTCACTGGTCTATGGAATTTACTACCGGAAAAGGTAGTAACAGCAAACAGCCTAGACAGCTTTAAGAAAGGGTTAGACAAATTCATGAAGGGCAGGTGTGTAAATAGCTACTAGAATGGATGCTTAGGTAGTGTGATGGGAGAGGCAGATAGGATGCTTCTAAAAGCCATCTGCAGGCAGATGAGAGCAAATGAAGGTTTGCATTTGTCTTCTGCTTGAGAATGCCCAGAAGCAACTG
This sequence comes from Aspidoscelis tigris stejnegeri, assembly GCA_023333525.1. NCBI lineage: Eukaryota > Metazoa > Chordata > Lepidosauria > Squamata > Teiidae > Aspidoscelis > Aspidoscelis tigris. The sequence goes on along the minus strand of JALMGA010000002.1, from coordinate 50,014,498 downwards.
GTGGGCCACAATGTGAGACAGGAGGTTAGACTAGATGGCTGTGGCCTAATACAGCAGGGCTTTTCTTAATGTTCTTATACTCCTTTATACTTTGTATTCTCTGACAGCTCCTCACAGGTAGCAACATGCAGAGAACACTGCAATAACCCAATCCTGGACAAAAGCGGAGGTGAACATAGCTGGCAAAACACTATAACATGGACAAAGGCACAAAACATAGTTATCCCCTTTCAGTCATGAGGGTTCCACTTTGTCCCACAAAAAATGAAACTCAAGTGCAACCACGGAGATAGAAAATATCTTTTTCTACCTCCCTCTCTCCTGAAGTAAAGGCTGGATAGCACTGGTTAGCCAGAACTGGATCATTCCATTCCACTTTCAAGCATCTAGGGAGCATTGCAACAGCTCCTTTACACGATTATTAAAATAATGTTTGACTACATTCTTGAATAACAAGGACAAAAAATCCAAAATCTATCATAAAATTATAGTCTGTCTTCAATAAATATGATTTACTCACTTTGCATTATTCATTTGCATCTCTTTGTCCTTCTGCTGTATTTGGTTGTTCAGGTCAATTACAGTTTGGGCCAACTATGAAGAAGAAACTACATTAATGAGAGAAATAAGGTTTTATCAAAAGCTTGCATTTTGTTTACCTCTGACCTCACTGCTTATTTTTTCCCCTCTAAATATCCAAGGAATATTGGCTAACTTAACATTTCACATATAACGTTCCCCTCATCTCCAAGGCAAGATACTTGAAGTTTTGTGAATTTCTGACAGAGGATTTGATGCTGTACATGACCCAAAACTGGCCACCAAAGACACGTATTCACAAATCTGGCATTAAAAACAGTTGTATTCCAGGTCCTTTAACTCAAACTCAAAACGAACAGCAAATGACCACTGTATTTAAAGAAGTGGGACTCTTACCTAAAATCATTACCCTAATGGTAACATGCAATTTGTTATTTTTCTCTGAAAAGCTACTTCATGACCACCATTCATGCTGCAGTATTACTATGCAGAGACCCACTCAAATGTCTCTCATCTGAAATCTTCAAGGACCACAAAGTACAGTTGCCTTCCCTGCAATGAAAACCACCAGTAGTGCAATTTTAGTTACACACAGGAAGCAAAATGTGACTTCCTTGTATAACACAAACTCCACTACATACAACAGTATTACAGAAGTGGGCAATTGAATGCCGGCACTTTGCAGCAGCAATTGCATGCAGCTTCCTCTAACATGATCTGCACAGTGTGATGCTTCTTGGGTGGTTTCTGTGTTAACATGAGGGACAACTGGATAAAAAATACTGGATTAGAAAAAAGAGCTTTATTTATGGTGAACAGTTAAATACCTACCCCATCTACAGCATTTATAATTAAAGAGCAGTCTTTTCCTAGTTTATCATCATAGCAGTTACATCAGAAGTAGTTACTGGCCCATAGTCACCTAGGGTGTTTTTCCCACAGTACTTAATGGGTACTTCTAGTGACAGTGGAAAAACACCCTTTATTAAAAACTGTTGGAAAAATGGTACTTCCCTGCCAGCACTGGGAACAGCTTTATAGTAGGATCAGCAAAGCAGAATGGCAACTTTTTAAGCAGAGAAGTAAAATAAGATAATCAGCTTAGTTCAAAAACCTGGGTAGATGTTATGCATTTGACTTTAGTTATAAGAGAACTTGATGCAAACTAGCACTGTTCTTATATGTAACAATGCACTTTGGACTGTGTTTACAGGAGGAAAACTGTTTGAGTACCTACTAGTATTTCTTAGCTGCTCAGGAGATGAGTATCCTCTTAGAGAATCAGTTTTTGAACATCTGAATCTTATTGCAAACGTAACACAATTGCACATTGAGGGAAAGAATGTTCTAACCTCGCCACGTTTCTTGTGTAGCTCTGTCAGCTCCTCTTGATGCTTAATTCTTAGTTGAGCTATTTCTTGCAAGTGAGCATCATTCCTTGCACCATCATGTCCTGGACTGGATTTTCAAGAGAAGGGGAACTATTGATTTTTTAAAATTCACTGAACCCTCACAAAGCTCTACAATTTCCATGCACCAATTTCCCACAGAAATGTTTGTTTAGATAATCTGAAGGCATCCCTTACTTAGGACCTCTTCAACCATCTCTGAAAGAACAGCATTTATACCAAACCAGATATACTAAATCAGCTTTACACCAAACCAGGTTACTGGTGTATTTAGAGTAATATTTCCTGAACAAACTGGCAGTGCCTGCCCAGGGATTTCCTGAAGCCTAAATATTAGAAAAAAATTCCTAACAGTAAGGGTGATCAGTCAACGGAACAGGTTGCCACAGGAGGCTGTGAGCTCTCCTTTGCTGGAGGTTTTCAAGCAGAGGCTGTCTGGGATGGTTTAGTGAATCCTGTATTGAGCAGGAGGCTGGACTCAAGACCCTGGGAGTCCCTTCCAACTCTATGATTCTATGCTGTGGCTGAAGCTGAGATCTTTCAGATGCAAAGCACCTGTTTGACTGCTGTGCTATACCTCTCTCACTTCTCAGATCTTTTTAAGCAAAGTACTATTATCACCAAACCAATACTATACGTTTTTCTCTTTTAAACATGAACCTGAGTTTTATGCACTTGGTTTAAAACTCTTAATCTCTTCAAGATGTCCCTTCATAAGAGCTGTATGAAAATATCTTCAATAAAAATAGATAATATCTATCCCTCTCCCTACCATACTGACCTTAGAGTTTGTTTTTTTTAAATCAATACTGACGATTTATAATAAGGATGGCTAACATGCGAACTTTCGCCTGTTGCTATATTACAACTCTTACTGTTCCTTGTTAAAAGCAACACTGGTTGGGGGTGATGGAAAGTGAAGTTCAACATAAGTATTTGTTTATTGTTTGCCTTTCTATAGTGTTTCTCTTTAGACCACAGGCTGGTCACATATGAAAATATAAGGTAATTAAACTAATAATGTTGACTGCCCACCATAAAGCTTTCAGGTGAAGGGCTAGATATGAAGAGAGTTGTAACTTGATTTGCATGGGTTCCCCCAAAAGGCACACAAATGGAAACCATGAATTACCATCAAGTAATACATTTCATTATAAAAGTGGGGATTAGAAGAACTTACTGATGACAAACTGGGCTCAGCAATGGCTAGAGTGCCCTATTGCTGAGCTCATTCCTCTATTTATGGGTTTGAGGGCAAGGAAGGGATGGAGAAGGGTGATCTGCAGAGAGAGGCAGCTTCCCTGTGGGCAATATGATCATTTAAAAAGAAGGCAGGAACCACAGTTACAGGGCTGACTACTGCAGGGGATAGGAGGCCAGGTGCCCGCTGCAGGGGCCTTGCTGTCATTCAGATGTTCCCGTCATTGTCTCCTTTACCAGCATTTAGCAACTGCTGCTTCAGCAACTCCATTTTTCCATCTCTGCAGCAGCCAGTACAACAACATGGTTCTTGCACTTTTCTATACAAATGGGTTCCTACTGAGATAGCTGCTCCCTCTCCAGTCTCAATCTCACATATCTAAGAGCAGACTCAGCAACAGGCTATTCCAGCCAAGGCTGTAGCCCCTTCTTCAGTTCCAGAGCTTGGGAGATTGGAAGCCCAATCATTCACAATATAAAATAATAAATACACCACAGTAAGGTATAACAGTGGAGTTACAACTGAAACCATCACATTCCAATAACATACACACCTATGTGGAACAAATTCAAATGAATGTGAATATTGTTTTCAAGACACTACACATGACATCAGGCATTCATAACATAATCTAAAGGACAACTCTGGAAAACTTCTGAAATCACTGCCTTATCATATTCTGGCTGCTGCCAGCAAAAGCCTTTTTAGCCTGCAGCTGCTTATGAAGTATAATAGATGTACCTGCAAGTTCAGCTCAAAGGGCATTTATTTATTTGTATTCTGCCCTATACACAAATGTTTCAGGGCAGGTCACAATAAAATCACCATAAAACAGATAAAATTAGCTATAACAGTAACAGTGCTTGCATTACGGGGGATGCTGTTTCCTAAGCTAAAGGTCAGAATCAAGATTTAGACGGGAGCAGATGAGGTAATGTACTGTCAACTTACAGCTGAAGTCACTGCTGGCAGTAATAATTGCTTGTGGACAATAAGAGATGGTCAGGCTGCTTAATGAAGAGCCTCTGGAAAATTCACATTGATATTGCCAATGTTGCATAATGCACAAATTCTGTCCAACGCAGAAGATTCTGGGTTTCAGTCATGCTATTCCTGTAGCTGTTTTAAAGACTGCTACATTGTGGGCATGTACACTGGTTGAGTTCAGCCTTACCTAAAGTACCTTGGTCCAGAAGGGCTAAAATACATTGAGCTAAGAAGCAACACAGAGTTCGTTCCAAGCCATTCATAGCCCAGCTGAGTGGCTTACCCTGTACCTACTAAACAAACAATTCAAAAGATTCATGTATTTCTAGTGTGAACAAAATCAGCATCACGCAAATAGTAACCATCAATAACACTTAACTAAGTAAATACCTGATTTCATGCCGGCCTGTCAGGTCGTACTTCTCCACTTGTAATTTATCAGCCAAGACCGTATGGAAATCTGACTTCTCTAGCAACTTGTTATCTGCCAAAGATGTTCAGTAAATAAAATGCCAAAAAAAGAGATCAGCTATAAAAAGATAACAGTATTTTTTGTTACGATATTTAGACTATGAAACACTATTTTAAAAAACTATAGAGCAACTCTTTTCAGACATGGTCCTGTAAAGTGGTCATTCAAAGCATCCTCAACCTACTTCATATTCAGCTGATAGGAAATGAAAATACTGACACCTAGTTGACAAGGATTAGAAAGGATTATTTGGCTTTTCATAGGAAAATTCATTTTTTCAAATTTGTCAAGCCATGACTCCAAATACAGCACATAATTTGTACATAGTACTAATTTACATAAAATGTCTGGCCTCTCTTTTGTACCCCATTGTCTGTACCCTCATTAGATTAAGAGTAGCACATAGACATAGGACTGACATACTTCAAAAACAAAACACAAGGACAGATTTCCAAATCCTTAATTCCAACACTTTGCAAGGAACTAAACACAACAGTTGGACAGAAAAGATAACTTTTTGAGAAGGTCAAAATCTACAGAACAGACACAAATCTTTCTTTGTTCTCTCCATCTGTGCTATGCACTTCATAAGCTCATTTGACAGGGTTAGTATAGCCCTTAGGCCTCAGCATTTAAGCGGATCTCAGAAACTAAGCAGAGTAGCAGTCCAAACTCTGGTTTTTATGTGGTTGAAAGACTGCCTGGAATATCTAATGTAGGTAAGACTGGGAAGTTGAAAAATAACTTGGAAGGCAATTGCGAACCATTTTCGTACAATTAATAAACCTTAGCACAGATTTATCGATGCAGTTTAAAGCATACTCCTACTTATCAACGTTGTGATCTCTTACAGGAAGCACATCACTGCATGGAAGGTTTAAACATTTCTAAGTACAAGCAAGAAGAGCACAATGAACTGCCTCCAAAACCCAGGAAAGCAAGAGTAGGAAAACGCATTTCGTTAGGAACTACACACAAAATTTGGATCAACACTACAATGGGGGTGGGTGGGAGAGACTAACATGAATCATATGCTGCTACATGTTGCCAAAGGGTTTGCACTTCCCCTGACTATTAACCACACTGACTGAATGTAGTGGGTGACGAAGTCCAGCCACGTGTGGGGGCGATTTGAGAATGCAGTAATACCCTCTTGCATCACTGATTCCTTTGACATTCTCTTGTTTAAGCTCAAGCCATCCACACCGAGCCTTACATTGCAGGATGATCTCTTCAAACGCCTGCCTCTGCAGCCGGTCCCGTCGCCTTAACTCGTCCAGAATGTGACGCTTCCAGGCGGGAAGGCTCGCTGCCCTGAGCCCAGAAGACATCTTGCCGGGAATCGGCCTGCTGCTGCTGCTGCTCTCTCACCTGTCTCGCCCAGTCCAAGCGTTGAGCAGGCTCTACGAGATGCTGAGCTCTAAAAGAGAAGCAGGGCAGGGCAGCACACGATGAAAGCAACCAAACAGACTCGGCGGTTCGCTCAAGGGAGGGAACGACCGATAAAGACCAGTAGGCAGAACCGAGGCAAGTCAACAAAGCAGGAAAGGAAGCGCCCCGGCATCCCACCACACGTGGGGCGAAGTAACGGGCAGCGGAGAGGCCTCGACAGCCGGGCATAACGCTCACCAGTTACGACGGGGGAGAAGAACAGCCGCCGGTCGCTTCCCGCCATTGGTCGGAGCCAGAGGCCCTGGGAGAATTCCCGCCGGGCCGCAGCCCCCATCCAGGCCCGCGGCGGCCGCTTCCCGAGGCACTCGCCGTGTGTGCGTCTGAGGCGTATGACGTCACGAGAGGTCCTGCGAGCTTCGAGTCGCGCGGGTTGTCTACCTCAGTCGCCTGTTAACGGTGCCGTCCTGAGAGAGGCTGCCGCCTCCATTAGCTTCTCCTGTTACCGCTCTGCTCATTCCTGCTTCTCGTTGCCCCTAACGACGACATCCCGTCATCTTTTGAGAAAAATACGCTCCCAATCCGGCTGTTGCGCCCGCCTGACACCTTTAAAAGAAATGGCCGACGAAGATTATATTTGGGGGGGGGGGGAGTAATAAGCCCGAAACACATTCCTTTTTAGAAAGGGATTTTGGCAGTGGCGGCTCCTATAGGAAGGGAAAGGCGGTATTTTGAAGACGTTCCTTCAGAATATAACGCGCCTTCCGCCTCCTCCTCTCCTAAATGTGAAAGGACTGCAGGTCAACTGAACGACCTCCACACGCTTCGGAAAATGGGTGCGATTTATTAAAATACTTCACTGCCTTTGAACTACAACTCCCAGCAGCCTCAGGGCCGGATGCTTTAGAGTAAAGCATTATGGGAGCTGGGAACCGCGCGCTTTCGGAAGAGATCCCTCCTTTTTCACTTGTACGGCGCAGGAGTCTGACTCCTGTGCGGCTGTTCCCGCCATAGTTCCAGCGGTCATAAGAGCGGGTTTAAGTGTCGTTGCTCCAATCATTGCTCCTCTTGGGGGCCCCGTTGAATTCGGTTTTCCTTTCTGAGCCCCATGGTTAAATAAAGCTTGTTCCTGAGCACGCGCGCCCGTCCGTGTCTCCCTGGGGAGCGGGAGAAATACTGTGTGCTTTTCCACTTAGCACTAGAGGACCCATTAAGGACCCATGAAGGGTCCTCAATGGGTCCTCTAGTGCTAGGGGAGAAACACCCACTGACAGCGCCGAGCGGGCACCCCGACCCAGGAGGGACAGTCGGCGGGGCTCCCGGTCCCCGAGCCCAAACGGCCATCGGTGCTGGCCTCTCCTCAGGGACACCGCGGCGGGGGTCGCTGTGGGCAGCAGCGGAGGAGGGGGAGCTGTCGGGGGCGAGGAGCAGCGGCCGGCAGCCCGGGAACGGCCGCTGAGGGAAAAGACGTATGGCGGCCGCAGCACTCTCGGTTCTCAGGGGCGCCGCGGCTCCCGTTGCGCAGAAAAGGGGCGGCGTGGCAGGGTGGTCGACTCTCGAAGCAGCCTCGCTCGCTCCTTCGGCAGCGCCTAGGGAAAGGCCGGGCCAGCAGCGGCGGTCTTCGCGGGGGCTGTCCGCTGGAGCGAGGAGAGATAGGGCTGGATGGGGGGGGGGGCAACCCACGAGAGACGCCGTCGTGCGGGGAAAGATGACCGGCTGGCGTTGAGCGCGGCCCCCACCGACACAGCTGTTGTGACCCCGGTGGATGGGCGTGGTGGTGGAAGGGGAGAAAACGGGGTCTGCTCCATCAGTGCAAACGGAGCAAACTTGGTCTGCCTTGTGAGTAATGGCATATGCTATGCTCAAGCAGTAATCTCGGTACAGTGATAGCTGTTTTGGGTAACCGACAAAGCATTCACTCCATACCTTTCTTATGAAAAACCATACTTGTGTGTGCCTGAGAAAATTTCCTATTGCTACGATCCGTTAGCAATAGCAGCAACTGAACTGTGGACGATGAGTTTGTTTATTATATAACTCATCTTGTTGTTTGCACTGATAATAGTATTTGGCTGCATGCGTTTATTATTCCATCCGTGTTGTCAGCTATACAATCCGGTTTAAATTTTGCCCTAATTCTTGCAATTTTAACATAGCCTTCAGTTCAAATGTCCTTATATTTGTGGATCTGGGCATCTACAGAGAACCGTAGCATAAGTGATAACATATGATATGTAAAGCTTAACAGCATCTGTTGATTTTGAAATGTTTTGGATTTCTCTAGAGGTCTGAGGAATGGAAATATAAACAATTAAAACGTTTTCTTTGAAAAGGCAGAAGTGACTGCATGGGGCTGCTTTTGTAGGAATTAATGATGCTTCTAATTTTTAATAGATGGCAGAAGAACACTATTTCAAGTGTTATGACTCAGAGTGTATAAATAGCTCCTCTAGGAGCACAACAAAAGCTTTGTCTTGCAGCAGAGCCAGAATACCTTACAATTTAATGGGTGTTTAGTGCAATAAATAGCTGATGCAGGCATACGATAAAGTATATGCTACTTTGCAGGAGTTTCAGCCACTTTTGGCTAGCTTTTGTGCCAAATACTAAGGTATTCTCAAGCACAATGGTTTAGAGTTCTCATAATTAAGACTGAGTATGGGAAAATAGAGCCTTCTACAGATGGCCATCAATATAAGAAGATGAGCCCTACTTTCTTCCAAGATGCTGAGTCAATTCAAGGAAACAGTGGGGCCTTGTTTGCTGTGGCCCACTACTACTATTGCTGCTGCTGTTTTAAAGCAAAGGATCTTAACAGAGGCTGCAATTCTATGCTGTCTTGTCTAGAAGTGAACTCTACTGAATGCATTGGGGTTTACTTCTAAGGCTGTGACAGGCACCCCAAAAACAAACACATAAAACCCAGACTCTGAGGTGACTCAGAGACAGCTCAGAAACAGGATTTTTCACACACTGCTTCCATATCCGTTCTGTGTATAAAAGGTGGATTAGAGAAGGGTTGGGAACATGAGTTCCACACATCACCTCCCAATTGTCTAAATACAGCTTAAGGTTATGGTGAAGAACTGAGTTTAAATCATACGCAGCAGTGTTCAGTTGGCTAACTGACCATCCACAACCAGCCCTTGTGGCCCTTCCTGGACCCACACTGTTCATTTCCTCTGTGCTTCAGGAGCTGATTGGTATTTCTGCTTAGAGATCACCAGGCAAGCTTTTTTGCAGGGTGGTAGTTTGAACCTGTACCTGTGCAGAATGGCATCTATGTAGCAGAGCAGGTATACAACACCTGTACCTGCATGGGGTTTTACAGGCTAATGTCATGCCATGAACTCTGCAAGCTGTCTTGGTCTCTGATGCAGATTCTGTCTACTCAGAGACAGACTCTGAGCTGGCTATAAATCACACAGATGCCAAAGAGTCAGAAGCTCAAGTCCAGACAGACAAATCTCATGGAGGCTGACTCAGCAGACACTCAGCCCAGTGCAACAGGGCAACCACGTGAGCGGCCTTCCCTGGCAGGACAAAGAACGGAGAAATCGGTACTACACTGATCAGAAAGGCTGTCCAGAAAATGCCAAGTGATCAAGTCCCCACCAACCATCTGGGTTCTGATTTGGAGCTATAAACAGCAGCTGCTCCCTACATTAACTTAGAAACCTGTTCAATGTCAGACACACTGAGGGGGAGGGGGGCAGAGAGAGGTTTTTTTAAGGGAATCACCAGAAGATCAGAAACAATATAAAGAAGGAAAAAGGGGGTGGGGTGGGAAGTCTGCTTTGGTGCTATTTTTTCTGCTTCTAAAATTCAACTCCTGCTAAATATGTTGGCTTGTGCACAAATACAGCTCAGCAGAAAAGGTCATCTGAACACTTTTCAAAAGTCCCTTGTTCCTCTGTGGATTTAATTATGGATGTTTTCCCACTGTCACTAAAAGTACCAATTAAGTACCCATTAATGGGTACAAAATGGCATTTTTGTACCCATTAATGGGTACTTAATGGGTACTTCTACTGACAGTGGGAAAACACCCTATGTCATGGTTAGTACATTAGCATGAAGCACAGATAAGCGGCAAAGAAGTGGAATCTGTGACAACCATCTCAGCTCTGAAATCTCATTTGCTATTAACCTCAGTATGGAGTATCTTGGTCTGTTGGACAATTACCTTCCTCTCATACTTTTCCCCAGCCTCTTCCTCCTGCAGAAAGTTCAAATGCTGTTGGCTATTTTATTTTCAGATTAATTTATTTCAGAGGGGGAGAATGTGACATTTGTTTCTTCAGCTGGTAACTGGCACCATATTGCAAGGACCTTCCTAACTCCCAAATATTTTCCCACTTTTAACTGGTGCTTGTTTGCTGAGAGGGAGCCTCCAGCTCTCCACACAACAAGAAAGACACAATGGGTGTTTTTCCACTGTCACTAGAAGTACCCATTAAGTACATTAATGGGTACTTAATGGATACTTCTAGTGACAGTGGAAAAACACACAATGTCTTGTTTTGGTGAGTTTCTTTCTAGGAAAACTTATGATCCACATTCTAACAGAACTTCAGGCTGCATTCACATGTAGAAAGAAATGGCACTTCTGAGCTGGTTCAGAGTTGGCTCACAGGTGGGATTGATCACACAGCAATCTACCCCTTCCCCTTCTTGTGAACATTCTTCTAGGCTATTAAAAGTTGATTGGAGCTGCTTTGTCCTAGAGTTAGAAAGTTTTGTTTGGATATTGAGAAAGAAATGAATAAAATGCTATCTGTTCCTATTACTCTCTCCCCAAAATTATGTCTTCTTCACATAATTGCTACCCTAAAAACACACAACTGTTGGTTCATTTTATGCTTTTGGTGGCTAGGGCTGTCATTGCAAAAAAACCTGGAAGAAGCACAAACATTGACTTTAAAAAGTTGGTTTTCTAAACTCACAAATTATGCTGTAACAGAACTCATTTCTCACCAATACAAATTATACCTTGGTCAAAACCCCAGCTTCTCTGGTGTTTTGATTCCTTGTATTACCAGAATTAGCTTTTGGGGCTCTAAATGTGCCCCTCCTTCTGCAATCTCTTTTCTGCTCCAGTAGTTTTCCTTTTATTTTTACATGATTGTATATATATCGTCTCCTCTCTTTTGTAATTTCATACCTTTGTACTTTTGCATATTTACATTTCTGTATAATTATTTCTGATATGTTTTTCTCTGGATTCTATTGTTTGTATTTCCTAGGTTATTTACTCAAGTTGTAATTCCAAATTTATTCCCTCCATGTTACTGTTATGATTTTAATATTTTCAATAAAGAAATTTTCATTAAAAATTTTGATTGGAGATGGGATGAGACCATGATAACCCATGGCCATTTTAACCCAAATTTGATTCAAATTCAGGAAGGAGTGTCCCCATGGCCACTGTAATTAATCCATATCAAATCCAAATTTGGCACCCAGTGTCCCCATGCAATTCCCTATTCCTGGATTTTATGAGGACTATCCTGCCTAAATCCGGAGGAAAAAACGTCCTGATGAAAACAGGACTCCGTCCCCTTTTTGGGGCGGAGTCTGCTTTATTTCCCCCACATGGAGATGATACTGGGCTATTTGGGGTGGAGGTCTAGCATTCTGGCCAATGGCAGCCAGCTGTGGGTGGGTTTTTACAGCTGTAAAACTCCTCTCTCCCTTGCCAGCCTCGCAAAAGCTCTGTATGGCAGCAAAAAGACAGAAAGTGGGGGAGAAGGGGCTTCTATTATTAAAGGTCGTCTTCTTTTACAGACAGGGTTTGCAAGGGGTGGGGGGTTACGTTGCTTTGCATATCTGCATGAGTGCATTTTTGGACAGTAATCTCAAAGGGGGTGAAGGGGGTGAGAAAGTGAGGTGTGCAGCTAGAATTTATTTTTAAAACTTTTGTTTTTGCTTTTTATCTTGCAGGCACAGTTTGCATTGGGGGGGGAGGGGTTTTTTGAAAGCCTTGCTTTTAACATTTAAAAATAGTCCCAAAACCAGGACGAAAAAGCTGCATGGGGCCAGCTATATTCAGATTAGTTGATGGGCACTCAATCTGGATTAAAAGTTGTCCCAAAAAATAGTCCAAAAAAGGACTATTTCAGGACTAAATTTCCTGCATGGGGATGCAGCCCAGGAGGGCTATATGCTACTATCTATAAAAAGTGCTTTTGAGCCCCTTTTTTGGTTTGTGAGAATGCAGCCTGAGTTTTAGCTCCAATAAAATGGTAGAAGTGCACAATTGCTCCTATAAAATGCCTTTTAATTTCAATGTACAAGAAGGACAAATATGCCCCATATGCCTTGTTTCATACAGTCTAATTCTGTCAGAAATGAGCAGCTTATTAAAAGCAGCTCAGAAGTAGTCCTCTATGTTATGCTAATTGTTGTCTGATTAGATACTGCTGAAGCTCTATCACATGTGATATCGTTAATTGAGTTACCAACAGCAAAACTGCTTTGGCTTGCTCTTAGTAGCTGAAAGGAAAAATTAAAAATAATGGAGAAAGAAAAGAAAATGTATAATTAAGTGCAAATTAATGTAGATAAGCCTATGCGGATGAAAGCTTGTATTGTCTGTCTCACAGCTTATTACATCTTGTATAGTCATGAACTGTAAATAAAGCTTTGAAGAAAGAGGAAGCACAATGCACAAATGAGAAATTTCTAGTCTAGATTCTATGCTTCTGTGTATGCTGTGATATCAATTTCTGCAATGCCATAGTAGAGATCTATACAGGGAATAAGAGTTTTTTTTAAAATGTATATTTTGAAGAAATGTGGTCACTGATGGGCTTCCAGGCTACATGTTCACAAAGGGATTCAAGGTGGCAGGACGAGAAGAAGTCCAGGAGGTGGAGCCAGAGGGGTCAAGGAGGTGGGGTCAGAGGTGTAAAGCAGGAGAAGCCAGAGGTGCAGAATTAAACTGGGAGACTTATCAGTGAAGAGTCCGGCACTCTAACCACAGGACCAATTACACATCTGCACCCAGCCTCCGGGTCTAAATTTGCAGCAAGTTGGTTGCAGTGTAAACAGCAGTTGCCTACATTTAATGTGGGTTTCCTCTGAAAGTGAGGACAGAGAAAAAAAATACAGAGAATTAAAAAAAAAAAGCAAGAAAACCATGAATCTTACTGACCTGCATGTAGTTGCATCATGAGAAAGTTGGTGGCATAGTGACTTCATGGGAAGAACCATTTATGTAGTTCAGCTGTTCTGACAAGCAGATTTGACACCTGCATTCTTTTGGACTGACTGGAGTGTCAAGTAAGGATGAAGAAAAGATCTCTGAAGTGTTGAAGCAATAGCCATGTTTTAAAAATTTCATGCAGTTTGTGTATGTATGTTACGAACTATAGCTGTAAACCTTGGAGCATTCCTGATAGCTGGATCTCCATGGAAATGCAGCATACCGAAAGAACAGAGCTATTTTAAGAATTGGGCTAAAGTTGGGAAGTGTATCTATGGGAAATAAGCTGTTTTGAACACTCCTAGCAATTTAAGGTTGAAACAGCTTGAATAAATAGGCTGCATAACAGGAGCAGAATAATTGGTCTCTTTTGAAGTGGAACTTCTTTAATCAGAGATTTCCCTTCTGGGCAAAAATCTTCAACCCTTATAAAGTCTAAGCTGACATCCAGGATCTTAGCAGGAAGCAGCGCCTAAGTTCAGGAAAAATAACCAGAATGTCTCTTCAAATTTAGAAATAGAACAAACTGATTGTCTGTCAGTTTGGCCACATACCTTCTGAATCATTCATTAAAAAGAGCAACATGTCCTTTGTAGGTCCAACTGCCTTCATTCAGGGATGTCATCTTACTCGTAATGAGTCTTTGTACTAAGCTATTTCCTGTGAGGAGAGTCCATAACTGATAAGTTTTTTCAAAAAGCCAATAAAGACTCATTGATCTGGATAGTATGGGGAAGTCTCACCATTTTCCGCTCTGGTTTTTCTCCATACAAAGTCCCCCAAGTTGCTCTTTGCTTTGCAGGACAAACACAGTGAGTATGGGAGTGAGAAGCAGCTGTGGGGCTGCAAATCGTAAAGGTCCGAAGCCCCATCCAGATGGAGGGAATATAGCGCCAGTACGGTACCATATATCTTCATAGTGTGAGAGGTAAACCCCTTCTGGGCCTCTCTTTTCTGCACTCTGGAGTTGGCACGATCACTCCTGAGGCATGATGAGGGATGATTCTCTCATTATGGTACTTTCCCTTGATACTTGTGATCTAAAATGTTTGCCAAACTTGTGTATTAAGGTGTTTGGTGCTGGAAAACAATTGTTTTGGAGTCCTTTTTAGATAAGGGCTATCTTCTGCCTCTAGAGACTTACTATTTGTGTTTGGTAATAAGGGCCTACTGTTTGTAACAGTGAGATCTAGCAAGTGGTTTTTGGTTGCCTCCAGGGCCCATAGTTCAAGATGTCTTCCAGCCGTCTTCTTGTTGCCTTGCTCAGGTTTCTTTTCTCTGGGATCTTGGGGGCAGGCTGTCCCTCCCCAAGCCAGCTTCTCCAGAGTCCACTTTTACAGAGGACTTCAGCCATCTTGGGGAGCCAGCCCATTTTCACTTGTCATGTGTAAGCAGGGAATTGGGCTAGAGGGGCTGACCCTCACTGGGGTGAATGGATCCAGCCTTTCTTCCTGAATCTGTCCTCCTTCCCTCCTCTGAACCTCTCTCCCCCAGAACTGCTCTCTCAGATCCACCCCTTCTTCCTGTCTCTGTCTGCTACACTCTCACACCACTTTTGCATAGCTTTGGTTTCTCCCTCCCACAGTCTCTCACAACTAGGACCATGCATGCTACATGGCAAGGGATGCAGACAATTAGGTGTTCTTAATTTAAAGATCTTTGCCCTTTTAATCTGTGGGTGAACACAGCAAAGGCAAATTGTGAAGGGGAGTACATGTGTTTGACTGTGTATGTGTGTAGGGAAGGGGGGGAGAGGAAGGTGAGGCGGTGGAAAGGAAGGGAAGCCTCGTCCCTTGAGCTTTTTAAGAAGACAGAGATCACACAGCAATCAATGGCCTTTTTCTCTTTGTAGCCTGGCAGCCCCATACAGGGCGATTTTTCTATATTTTGCCCAATGCCCTCTTTTCCTGCCCCAGCTTCCCCTTTGTTCCAATTGCAAGCTTCTGAACTCTGTCCATCTTTTTTTTAAAAAAAATGACTATTTTGCGCTAGACTGATAATGCTCTTTTCTGGTTTTATGAAAACTAGGGATTTAAAAAAGAAATGGCCAGAAAAGCACTTTTGGGAGGGGGAGAGGGAAAGCCTGGAGCAAGAGTAGAAATGATGCAATTCTAAGGACAACGTAGCTTCCATTTTCCTTCAGCAATGTGCAAGGAAAATAAGATTTCATTGCAGTGAAAGGGAAAGTTCCTCAGCAGCTTGAGGAAAATGGCAGATTAATTACAGTCTCTCCTTTTTTTACTTGAACGGCTGCGGTGGAAGTGCATGCTTCTAAGGCCATCTGCTGGGACTCGAGAGCAGGAGAAGGTTTGCCTTGTCTCTGCTTGAGATGCCCATGAGCATTTGGTGGGCCACTGTGTGCGACAGGATGCTGGACTAGATGGGCTGTGGCCTGATCCAGCAAGGCTTCTCTTATGTTCTTATGTTCTTATGCTGGCTAGCTGGGATATGACTCAGCTGCATTTGTTTGGGGGCACACTCCCCTCACCCCAACAGTACCCTGTGTTAACATCAAGTTTGCTCTCAGCACTATACAGTACAACTCCACCCCACCCCACCCCACCCCCATTGCCACTATTGATTGAAAGAACTTTATCCTATCAGAATGCAGATGGTGTTGATGTAATCAATAGGGGTGGACAACTAAAGAGTCTCCTAAAGGATACTCTGGGAGATAACACAAAACTTGTGAGCATAGCAGCCTGAATTGAGGACAGTCTGAGGACTGATTATCAGGGATTGGGTGTAAACAGGATTAGGGGGGCTTCAGTTCAATTCCTTAATGGGACGACGTAGATCACCCAGGTGTGATCACAACCCAGATGTCACCAGAAAATCCTGCTTTTTAGCAATATTCCAGAGTATCCCAGAAGTGCATTTGTGTTGGCCTCTGCACAAATGCACAGCCATTTTCACCTCACATTTGGCCATGCACATATCCAGGGATCCATTTTATTCAGGAAGGATCATGCTGTCAGGATTTCAGACTGGAGGGTTTTTGTGGTATTCTTGGAAAACATGCATTGAGAATTGGGTTTTCTCAGAACAGGATATAGCTGAATTTTACTCCTATTTATCAGGGCTATGTTGGGGCTGCCTCAGATATGTGTGGCAATCCCAGCATAGCCACGACATAATCACACATTTTAATGTTTGTCTGGATGCAGCCTTTGGGCTTCCGTACTGGGCACAAACTGGGAACTGACCAGAAACCTGATTTCTGTTATGCAAAGGAATGAAAACAAACACCTACATAATACCTTTATAAAAGTAGTGTATGCCATATCTTAAGCTGTAATGTGACTTTAATTCTAAATCCCTTCTCAGGGTTTGCTCAAAGACTATATACAAGCATCAGAAGAAATGAAAGTTTAACTAGATCTTTGAATTCAGGTTTTGAAAAACGACTGCTTTGCTGTATGAGTCGAAATCTAGGGAAGATTGGGATAGGAAGAAAAATATGTTTCTAGTTCCAAACAGAAAGATTTATTATGTGGCAAAAAGGAAAAGTACTCATACAGAGGACACATACAATATTGCACAGTAGGTTGGGAAACATAAATTTTGTGTTGCTCAGGAAAACCTGTCAGTTTCAGTCAGAGCATTCAGCACTTGAAGGAACTCACAGGTCCTACCCTCCACATGGAGACAAAAAGAACTTGAAAATGACTTTGAGGTGGTAGCATGCAGACGGCTCCCGTCTCACCGATAATTCACATTAAAGGCCTATAAAAATTCATTTTCTAGCCTTTAATGTGGAATAGAGGCACCAGTGTGTGGATGTTGCCACCTTTAAGACACTCTCAAGCCACTTTATGTGCGGATGCAGTCTCTGCTAACTTAAAGTGGGCAGGCTGCAAAGCTGAATGGTGCTGTACATCAAAAGGTCCATCTTTACAGCTTTGTTCTTGGGAGTGTAGGGGATGATACTGGCCGGCCAAAGATAGAATAATGCAGAAAAAGTCCTATAAGATTGTTTGGGACATCCTAGGTGTCTAGGAGTAATTATAGAACTTACCTTCTTGCTTCGCCAACTGGATGGTGCCATGATTCCCAGGCCCATGAGTTGGGTGGCATTGTGCTTCGATACAATCTGCATGTCATGACAATGGCTGCATCTAGACATTGGTTATTCCTCTGCTATATTTGGATATTCCGGAATAAAGAATGGATACTCCAGGATATCCATGCTTTATTCTGGAGCATAAGTAATCAAAGTCTGGATACAGCCAACGTGTGCAAACACAGATCTAGAAATAATGGCAACGTCTGCAGAGTGGAGCACAATTTCCACATTGCTCACCTAATTACTCCCAAGTTTGCTAGGTAAAACACTCAGTAGTCCTGGGCTGCACAAACCCACTTCATATAGTCTGAGGAACCAAAAGATTCCTTTACAGTGACAAAAATTTGTGTAATAGTGGTATAAAAGAACCATAAGCCATATAATAAGTAGATGACTATAATATCTATTTCTCTATAAACATGTAATTATTCATTTTTTAATTTTCAGGAACAAATTTTAGCAAAGCTAATATCAAACTGTACAATATGGTAACAAAGCCAAAGGGATAGAAAACTTCAGAGAAACTAAGCATTTAAGTTGATGTTACGTTGAAGTCAGCATTCATGGACTAAAGCAATTAGTAGGACATTTAACTTCACAGAAGAATTGGCTCTAAGAAGAGCTGGACTTCCATCTAGTTGTCATCTGCTTCACATTTGGACTTAAAACTGACTCCAGTTTTCTCTGTGACTAATTAAACATTTTCCCTTAACATTCAGGAATCTTTGGGCATCTCAGGAGCTACTCTGTTGCAATTTATGTTATAAACAAAGGAATTTGGGGGTAAAAATGAACAAAAAACTAGTGGATAATTATCTAGCGGCTCCAAGAAATGTAATTTTGAAACTGCAGAAAATGTACATCCCTCCTGTGTTGATCTACTTAAAAACACAAGGTTCAACACTGCTCCATTCTTGAACGGGCAAATTCTGTACCATTTCCTTTTCACTCCATCACTGATGAGTCAAAATACTCTCAGTTTGCGCCTCACTCAGGTCTGCAATGTAATCGCAGATTCGGTGTATGGAGCAGTCACAGTCTGTACCTTCTGTAACACAAATTATAGCAAAGGAGGTTCATATCACCCTTGCTATCAAAAGCAGTACCAATGCTGCAATGTATAAATTTAAACATTTAAGATTTATGACATTTGCTATTTTCTGATGCCTTGAGGAATTTTGTCAGACTCAGTCATTCCAAATCTAGTTTTTGTGCAAGCCAGAAGATTTTAATATGATCTCTGGGAACATTTATTCTTCAGCCTATCAGTGCTGTTCCAGTTCACTGTGAAGGCAAAAACAAACAGAAAACTTCAGGTTATTTACAGAATAACTAGGTACGTAGCCAAGCAAAATATTTATATATATATTATATATATATTTTAAACTTGCTCTCAAAGCCCATTTCTACACTTACCTCCAGCCTGTCCTGGTCCAAGCCCAGCACGTGCTGTCCACATTGTCAGGGCTGGAATGCTGTTATCCTGGGCCCTTTTTGCACATGCAATGAAGACCCCATAAGGAACCCAATAGGTATGCAATTGGTATGGATCAGTTACGGATCACATGACTCCTTAAAGACCCCATTAGGACCCCATTCTGAAATTGTTGTCTTCACGAGCACTGTTGAAATCTGGATTTAATCGGTCTTCAGGCCCTTAAATCTGGATTAATGCAAGACCCCTTTAACTGTGTTTTCAATCTGGTCTTCCACCATGAAGATCAGATCAGAGGCCACGCTTCCACACATATGCTGGAGCAATTGGGTTCAGCGGCGGGCCTAGAGGCCGCTATTTGCAGTGGGGCAGCCCCAGCTCCACCCCTCAACACACACACTATGTAGGCCTGCACATCCTTCATAGCACAAATTTTGTAGTGGCTAAGTAGGCAGTTACGCCCATCGTAACTGGAAGTGACCCCTGATTGACAGCTACATGGGCCAACCATGCTGCGCCACCAGCAGAAGACCTTCCCGCTTGGGCATAAGTGAAGCCTTGGAATGGGTGCTGCTTTGTCCGCACGGTAGCCCTGTTTAGCACTCATTGCCATCAGATGCTAGATGGCCTGTGTAAATGCATGGGGTTCTTGCCATGACATGGAACTACTTGGACTGGATTCCATCAGGACTGGATACCAAAGATCCAGATCTTCTTAATCAGGATTAAGAGAGGTACGTGCAAAAAGGCCCCTGGTCCCACACTGGTAGCAATGTGGACACGCTTTCCCTGTTCTGCTCCAGATGAAGTATACTTCTGCTACATCCTTTCCTGAAATTGGCTCATGTCCCTGTTGCTCCAACATTGTGGCCAGTGAGCAAGAGTGGGGTTGAACTACCTTCGTATCAGGGTTTCAAAGATTATCTTCTTAGCTTGCACAAGGAACAATGGAAAATGCTGTAGCCCCATCTTTGAAGCTTATGTAAGCCTTGAGGATGGGGCTCTGGCATTTTTCCTTGTTCTGGACTGGGTGCAGACATGCCACCACCTGGACCAGAACACATAGCATGGAGTGAGCATGTCTTCCCTGTTCTGCTTGAGGTAAAGCATACTTGCCCTACAAGCATCACCCACTGGCTGCTACTATGGAATAGGCTCCTCAGATGTAGAATTTTGGAATCAAATACCTAAAGTACTTTCATTATAGAGTCTTCCTAGAGCACCCACCTGATCAGCCAAAGGCACTTGCAGTCATGATTTTCTGGAATCTTGGCTCAGACTGAGGAATAAAGACTATAGCATGGTGGATTTGCCTTGTCTATGACAAGCTAATACCAATGTATTTTTCAACTCTGTCTTGAAGGAAGCATTAACCATTGCTCCTCAGTTACCTATCTGATACCTGCAATCTTTACATATAGTTAGATCCTCAGCAGCAAACGAGCACAAACTGTGTTGTCCTCTGTGGTCGGAATGCAGAAATTATCACTATGGAAGAACTTTCTGTCTCGGTTAAATGTAGTCCCCAAACATGGGCTATTGTAGGACATGTGCCGCAAATGACACATGCAGTTCAAAGAGTCTAAAACAATGGCATAATCATATAACTAAACCACCAAAGCCATAGTTCAGTGGTGGAATACATCCATTGCATGAACAATAGTCTCATGTAAACTCCCTAGAATCTCTCAACAGGGCTATAGAGGACTCCTGCCCTAAGGGTAATGGCTTGTTGGCATGGCCTATGTGTTCTGACACAAAATATAGAAGCCTTGTACGTTCTAGTTTTTAACTCACCGACACAGTTGTTCTGCTAAGAGGTTCCTCTTCAACTTGGTGCTTTCTGTGGTGTGGAAGTTCCAGACTTTCTCTATAATCCCGTCCTTTGACATTCTGCATGTCAAGTACCACCTGACTCTTCGATGGCAGGGGAGGTTTGCTATGTCCTGGTTCAGACCTGGAGAATTTGTCGGGTTTCTTGAAAGTCGGCACCAGCGGGTCTAAGTTTGTCCATGGCTTCTGCTTACCCTGGATTTTTTCCTCTGATTGGTTGGAACAGGTGTAAGAACGGAATCTGGGTGTGGGGATAACAAAAGGAGGAAAGGATTGTTGCCTGTTAGAAGATTTGTTACTGTCAACCTCTTGTGGCTTAGGTAAAGGAAAACTCTGATCAGGGATAGTTGGGAGCTCTTTCCATGGTGCCTTTCCATCCTGCTCTCTTTTCATCGATGATTTATCCTTGGATTTTGTGAAATCATATAGTGGGTTGTCAATCATCTCTGGCCTCCAGCACTCTTCTTCTTGTAGAGGTGGTTCCAACACAATGCTTCTTCTCACTTCAGCATATCTGTAATAGTTAAGGAGAAAAAAAAAAAACAGAAAAGGAACCAAGGTCAGGTTACAGAGCTCTTAAAAGAGATTGAGGCAAAAGGAATAAACTGCCTGGGATGAAAACGGATGAGAATAAGGAACTGATCCATACCAGTGAAGGAGAGTAAACATCCCTGAATTTCATATATTAGTAGCACTGTTAAAATTACCACTGTGGATTTGGAAGTAACTGAGAAGAGTATCTGCATGCCAAGAAAATGGTGCTGCTGCTCAGACTCAATATTTTTAGGGTGTGATCAGAAACACTCTGGGCCTGTTTTTGCTCATGCCTCTTAAAATGGTTTAAAAATGAAACAAACAAACAAACAAACAAAAAACAATTCAAACACGGATTCTGGCAGTCCCCACTTCAATGGCTTTAAATCACTTTAAATTGCTACCAACCCCTCTGCTGTCCCCACTTAAAATGGTTCAGAATCACATTAGGGAAAGGGAATTTTATCTCCAACCCCTCTTGCAGCCAGGGCCCCACCCCCTGCCTGCTGATTGGATCCTGCAAAGTCGTGGTGGAGGGTGGGGAATTGCAGCAGAGAGAGCTGTGTGCCCACTTGCGCTCAGTCACCGGTGGGACATGGGGGGGGGGAGGTGCTTCTCTCCTTCCCAGGGCTCAGTGTGTGCTTCCCAGCAAGGAGGAAGCAGGGGAAGTGAAAGATGAAACTTTGTTATCTTATCAGTGTGAAGTGTGGAGTGGGTGAACTGCTACATCTGAATTGTTACTTCTCTGCTGAATATGGATCTGGCAGAGAGAGAGGAATACTTTGAACAAGCTTGTCAGGATGCAGCCCAGATAAAAAAAGTTTCCCCGCTTTTTAGCTGCTACAATGTAAGAGCAGCTAACAACCGGAGAAGGAAACTTTCTTTCCCTCATTCAAACCTCTTCCCTCTCTCTCTTGAGCTGCATGCAGGGGAAAAGGCCAGAGCTGTCGCACTTCCTGTCAGGGAGAGAATCACAGGACAAGGGGCTATTTTCATTACTTTTTAAAAAGGTAATCACATGGGGGGGGGGTTGAAAGGAGAAGGTAGGCTAGTGTGTGAGGGGGGAGGCTTTAGCCCTTCCCAGCTGTGAAATCCCACCTCTATCTGGCCGTCATAGGGCAGACGGATAGATGACCGCCCCTAATAGTCCCGTAGCGTTCCCACTGGGGAGAAAAAAAAAGCAGGCTAGCGGCAAAAACGGCAGCCAGAGCTGTTTGAAAGGGTGTTTTTTATTCTTTTTTTTTTTTTTTTACCAATTACTTCTCTTTTTAATGCTGAATGCCACTTTTGAGTCCGGACAGGGTGTTTTGAAACTTTTGAACACTCAAAAAAGTCCTAGTGGGAACTGTTGCAATTTATGTTATAACAACAGACATTTCCCCCCTGTTTCACTTTACCTTGTCTTGATATCTGAGAAAGTCTGCCTATTCAACATTTGGGATTTATAGTTCCAAAGGCATTTCTTTCTTTAAGTTGGGTTGGGCAGGAAACTACTTAAGCAAAGAGGTGGGTATTTCTCACTGAGTGGCCAGTCAGTGGCAAGCACTTATAGTCAGGGCAAGAGTTGCCTGATTTGGATGCACATTAAGGGTGTTTTTCCACTGTCACTAGAAGTACCCATTAAGGACCCATTAATGGGTATGTAATGGCATTTTTGTACCCATTAATGGGTACTTAATGGGTACTTCTAGTGGCAGTGGAAAAACACCCATAGTCTGCAGTGCTGCAAAATACAGGGAGGTTCTCAGACATGCTTTTAGATAATTGTTTGTCATGCTTCTTTTGTGCATCTGAGGTAGGGTGCTTTTTTTAAGAGGGAGGGCTTTAAAAAGCCCTGTCTAATTGAACCTGTAATGTCTGCCATGAAGGACAAGGAATCTGCAGCTCTTTAAATGTCATGAGAGTGCGACTTCTATCACCATTACCAAATGACAAGAATATTAGGAGCTGTCATACAAAATGGCTGGAGGGTTGCAGGTCCTCTATCCCTGCAGGAGTTCAAGTTACCTGCAATAACATCTAGCACCTACATTCCCTTAGTCACTCAAGCATTGGTTAATCACTAGGCTATATAGCAAGTGAAATAAGGAGAGGCTAGAAGAAAACTCACAGTTGATCCTTTCGGTTAGCTGTGGACTGAGTAGGTGCTTTGGGAGATCCTGGGGACAGATTGGAAGGCGTAGTGGGAGATTCTAATCCTACAGGAGAAGAATTGTCTTTGGATTGTAAATCGTAATTCCAAGTGCCAGGCAGCTGATCTGGTGAAGGGATCTGCTTAAACCGACTTGTTGCAGCGATCGGTTGAGGGGCACCAGCTGTCTGTAAGTAGTTGGAGCTGCTGATATCTGTGGACACCGAGCTGCTGGGTGGAAAGAACAGCAGAGGAGAAGAAAAATACACCCATGATTCCAAGCTACAGAATTCTAGAATAAAGATAAGCTTCAGCTTTTGTTTGCTGCAAGTTTGGTAGTAATCTATTTGCACTGAACAATGAATCATTCATTGTAATGATTATTTTTAAAAGGAGGTGGAAGAGTGGAAAAAATACAAAGCACAAATTGGAAGTACCGTTCCTACCAAATGAACAATGCTGTAAGTAGACTTTTATCTAGAAATAATATATTTAGTGCAGTCAAAAGGAATTACATCTGATCTTCTAGAAGGGAAAAATAGTATCACAAGCACCTTTCCTCCCTGGATTGTTCTCAGTCTTGTTTAACCTCAGAATGTTTCTCTTAACTATTTCCCCAATCTGACCAATTTTATTTGCATGAGATTATTTCCATGAACTGCTTGTCAGGTAAGGAAAAGACATAAATACTGCATAAGCAAGAGTGACTCAGATAAATGCTAGTCAGAAGGGCATTCATTTGGACTTTTAAGTTTTTTCTTTTTTATTATGTTAAAGAAAACAATTTTTAATTAATTCTTTTTAGAAATGTGACAGGACAACTTTGGAATGTCTTTACATTATTATGCCTTGTCCTTCATCTCTTATGGGACCCAAGGTGAAATATGTGCTGTTTCCCAGTGGTCACCTACCCACACTGCACTCTGCTTAATTTCAGCAAAATACTAGCTTTATATACTTCCAAACTTCACTCTGGGGATCGGGTGCCCAAATTTCACTTAATATTTCACGGTAATATTAAGACTTCAGTTAGATTAAGTGGACTAACTTGGGTTTGATTAAGTGGAAAGGCCAACCTACTTACAATCTGAGGCAAAGATTAAATCAAGACAATGTCCCACTCTGGGCATTGGACCAACGACAGGCTGAGACAATCTCATGGCTGCTATGCAGGCCATAAAATACCAAGACAGTCCTATAAGGACACTCTCAGCATGAAATGTTGCTGTCCTCTAAGGCCTCTGGCCTGGGGTCTTCTATCAGCTTTGGAGGATGGGTAGTGCAGTTACAGCATCCTAGTATAGTTACGCCTTGTTCATCCAACAACAAATAAAGGGTCTCATAGCCCACATCATCTTGGAGGCATTTTCAAGTGAGCAGGTTATTTTTCTGGAAAACAGCAACTGTCCCTTTGCCTCAGATAATGCCTCATGAAAAACTGAGATGGACAGAACTGAGTCACATATATTCTATCCATCTGACTCAGCCAGAAATCAGTACTGCATACTACAGCTGCTTCCTCATCGAAAACAAAGGCATAGATGAGTGCAGTTGTAGTATGACCCAATTAGCAGAGCTACCAGATACTTATTAAGGGAGAAGGTGTCAGAGAGGGTAACAGTCTGGGTTCTTTAGTGTTTGACCATCTCTGAAAAGCAGTCACTTGTATAGGAATGCTGCCACTATCTTCCCTCTGGGCCCTGTACTCCAGAGATATTTTGCATATCCTGGTCACACTAGTAATTTAGGATGGCATCAGGTCATCTTCAGGTCGTGCTACTCACACTATTTTTATTTAATTCATTTTCCAAGGTGCCCTACCCTTGTTAGACCATCTAAACCAGAGTCCTCATTTTTAGAGAACTCAGCCCATTGTGGCATGCCAGGATGTCTTCACTTCCTCAGTTGGGAGTGGGGGGATGGGCTAAAGGAGGCTGAACTGTGCTGTGGTTGGTGGGTCCAGTCTTTCCTTTCAGCCAATGTGCACACATGGGGTTTGTGAGGTACCCCCCTTCTCACCTTTGTTTATGTGAATGATTCCTCTATCTAGCGTTTTTTCTGCAAATTTACTATTATTTTTTTAAAAAATTAATCGTGTGGAGGTGGGGGAGCAGGCTTAAAAAAGAACTGGAGACACACACACTCTCACCTCCTTTGAGTGACACAATGGCATCCAATCAGAAAGGAGATAGATTTGATGCAGCAAAAGGAGTGGAGAGCCAAGGGTTCCACGGAGGAGGCTCAGAAGAAAGGTGTGAGCGATGCAGCCCAACACAAGGACGGCCTGAGGATGACTATAATGATCTAGGTGTGACCAGCACTGGTACAACCTCAGTTCAAATTAATGAATAGGCTGTCCTTTCTTAGGCTTGCTAGACCAGGGCCATAGAGACAATAAGGGGGGAAGAGAGATATTTCATAATCAACACACTACCTGCAACTAAACACTGGTCTATAGCAGTAAAATATAGATCAAAAGGCTACAAGCTATGTGCATATCTAGGCACATTTCACTCGCAAATAGTCTCTGGGAAATAAATGGTACCTTACTCTCACTTTCCTGAAGTAGCACCATCCCTTCTTTATAGTCATTTCTGCCCTGGGCCTTATTCTGGATTATACCCTGGAATAGGGACCTGCCGAGTGGGGCCTGCCATAGTCTGCCCTAGAACTGGGATGGCAGGCCTCCTTCTGGAATAAAGCCCAGTGCAGAAAGGGCCTGTGTTATTTTGTGGTCCATGGGAGGTTAGTGTAGGTTGAATACTCTCCTTGGACTAAAAAACGTTAGTTACTCCCAAAGGATTAAATTAAGAGGTACCGCAACAGATTGGTTTTGCCCAGTTCATCAGATGCTGCTGGGTTTCCTCGAAAGCGTGCGACTGCTGCTGCTTCTTTAGCCATGACGTGGGGAGATATCCTGTTAGATGAAGAATCCCTTTCAAAAACAAAAACAAAACACAGGATTTGATGGCACTGCTATAGTGGGGTTGCCACACATTTCTGAGAGAACCCCACTCCCCCCTAAAAAGCATGGGAAACTATTGCTGGAAATCCCAGCCCTAGTGGTGAGTTTTCCAGCAATAGTGCATTTACTCTGTATGGAGCCACCATCAGTCCTCAGTCCACTGTGCGATTCATGGAGGCCAAAACAGATAGGTGTGCGTGCATGGTAGTAGCAATATGCACTTCAAATTCACAAAGGCAACACTGGGCAAGATGGTGTCAGGCTCACAACTGATAATTGCAGAGGGACTGTATTCTATACCATTGCTTGCTAGAGGGATATCTGGGTGCCATCCCAAAGTGACCTGGGTCTGCCTTTTTTTGGCTGGAAGTGGGCTAGGGCTGGATAAAACCTTAAGTGTCCATGGCTGCGTTCACACTGAAGTTTTAATTCAGCTTCAGTCCACCTTCAGAATGAGATAATGTGTTGGCAAAATAACAAGTTGTTTTCTTTCAGCCTTACCTAACTCAGAAAATCTACCTTTGGGTTAGATTAAGGGTGTTTTTCCACTGTCACTAAAAGTACCCATTAAGTACCCATAACTGGGTACGTAATGGCATTTTTGTACCCATTAATGGGTACGTAATGGGTACTTCTAGTGACAGTGGAAAAACACCCTAGGTGGAAAGAAAACGACTGGTCACTTTGCTGATGGGTTGCCTCACTCTGAAATTGTACTGAAGTTGGATTAAAACTTAGGTGTGAACACACTTTTCTTACATCTGCAGCTTTACTTTAAAAAAGTTCTCAACATGCTTGTAATATTTGCCTGATTTATTCTAAAGGAAAAGTAAGCAACTTTTTCATAACTTGTTTATTCTGCAACATGCACCACCTCCGACAGGTCTAGACTTGCTCAAGGGCATATCACCAGGCAGCCACCATGACAATCACATACAAAATTAACTTCTTGCATCCTACCTGTTTGTCTGATCCCACTCTCTACTGCTGTCTATGTAGCTCAGTCCTCTGACAGCCTTTAGACCAGCAGTTTCATCCCGTTCAATCTTCACAAAATCTAAACAAAAAAAGTTAAATGGAACATCATTACTACTGAATTACGCGAGCAATTGCTGAATCAATATTTTCATTGGAAACGTAAGACAATCATTGGGATTGTACACGAAACCATAAAAAAAGGGAAATGTTGTGTGTGTTTTTCTTCCTCAACATCCCGTCCCATACAGCCATGGTGGCATTTAGGCCTCTCAAAATCCAGAGCTCCTGGCACAAACAGAGGAGAAATACTGTTTAAACTAGCTGTTCAAAAGGGGGAAAGAAAAAAAATAATAGTGCTATGAAAAGAAAGGACTTTCATTTTGATCTTTAGCAAGCCCAACACATTTCAGATGGACATTTAGCGAGAGGTATAGAATAAAACGTAAATAAATTGCTTACAAAGATATTTATACAACAAACCCATTTAAGGACCTTTTTTGCACAGGCCACTGCCCTGGGATAAAATGGGGGTCCAAAAGCCTCCTTTATGCCTGTAGTGTGGCCAACAGGAGGCCCTGTTCCCTTCCTAACATGCTCTGCAAATACTGGATGAAGCATAGTATGGCTAGGACAGCCAGAATGGCACCCTAATTTGGATAACCAGCAGACCTCTACTGGTGTAGTAGTAGGAGTATATACAGGACAATGGAGATGAGAATATGGCATGCTTTCATGGTCTGGTGCACTTCTGAAATGAGCTCCCTGTGAACTCCAAAGGTCAAGAACTTTCTTTCTCAGCCCTTGAACTATTTAAAGGCACCTGTGCTGCTCCAAATCTCATGCAAGCTTCAGAGCAAGCATAGGGGTTGGTGCAGGATAGACTATTCCAATACGGATATCCTTGTCCCACACTAGAAGCAATCAATCCTTGCTCATGATGGGCTTGCTTGTGATTGGGTGGTCCACCTGTCCCAGTATAGTGCAGATAAATGCAAAAAACTCAGTAGCACTGCTTGTGGCTCACTTTATAGGTTTGAGAGACTTGCTCTCACTCAATACCCAGTCACTCAATTACCACCACATTGCAGGTGCACTGCACGAAATAAGCAAAAGCACTCAGAAGTATGCAAATGAACACAAGATCAATCAAAATCCACCAAAAGAGCCAGACACACACACCAATCACACACCCCAGTACACAATACTCCACACTCAAAAGCACTCAAAGGTTAAACAAAACTCCACAACGATCACAAACACCACTAAAGCCGCAGCTGAGTCATCAAAAGACAGAAATCCACAATCAGAAGCCTTTTAAAAAACAAAAAACAGCCATTCCAAATACCTTCCTCACTGTCAAAGGGCAAATGGGGAAATGGTGGCTGATGAGCAAGAAATCCCAGCGTGCTGCATACTTCAAATCTGAGACCTCAGACTTTTGGTAGCAACCGTCTTTAGATGAATTCCAGAAATGTGTTAGAAGAATTATGGTCTCAATTTGTAGTGAATTTGTATAAGTAGATTTTGTTTTTTAGGAGGATTTACTGCATTATAGAATTTTTCAGGGAGGGGAAGCCAGGATAATAGGTCCTACAGAGACCTGTTCCCTTGTGCCTGCAATTTCATTACATTATTAGAATTTAAAGAATTGAACTAGAAGCTTTCATTACGATATATAAGGAAGTATAAGCCCTTCCTCCCTAGGAGTCACACGGAAAAGATTGCTCCCCTATTGGCAATTAGAATTAGTGGAGGAAAACACAGAACAACAACCTTCCCTTGGTGTCAGTTGAAGATCCATGAAGATGCCATGCAAAGGAGCAATTTTTATTAAGATCAAGGGTTAAGTGTTTGCACACTGAAGCAGCAGAGCAGTAACAATTCTCACTTCTGGACATCTAGGATTTATTTTTAAAAAGCTCAAGGCATGATTGCTAATCATATCATGAATGTAATTTGAGGACAGTCTAATAAAAGTAAAAAAGAAAGCAGTAGAATCTCAAGGCTGTATTACTGACCGCCAGGTAGAGGGCCCCCTCTCTCCATTCATTTGCTTGGAAGCAGGCAGGGAGAGATGTAACAGGATTCTATGTATCTCCTGAATGTTCCAAAATAACCACATTGGGAAATACTTTTTAATCACTAAAGGCATTCTATGTTTTGAGGGGGGTTTTGTTTTTGTTTTTAAAGTATTTATTGCCTGAGTTGTTTTTCAGGCTTTTCTCAGTAGTCTTTTGCAAAACAACATTTTCCCTACTAGGATATTATCTCCATAAATCAGGAATCAGTCTTTCTGAAAGTGATCTCTCTCTCTCATTCTCTCTCTCTCACACACATACGAGTTTTCAGGGTGCACACACTACACTACGGTGTCACATTGCACAGGTTTATGACCTTCTTCATCCACACGTCTCTACTGGAATATTCATAAGATTATCAGAAGCTTTCATGCCTTTTTAAAAATAAAATCCATATTTTCTCATTACAGTATATCTGAACCCTTTGGCAAC
Organism: Aspidoscelis tigris stejnegeri; assembly: GCA_023333525.1. Lineage (NCBI taxonomy): Eukaryota > Metazoa > Chordata > Lepidosauria > Squamata > Teiidae > Aspidoscelis > Aspidoscelis tigris. Next base: position 49,984,841 of record JALMGA010000002.1, on the reverse strand, counting down.
AGGGGATAGTCTTAATTATGATACATACAAAAGCAAGCCAAGTTCAGTGTGCAGTTCATGACAGTGTTGACCATAGTTTGGAGCTTCAATACAACATTAAGCTGCAGGTAAATGAAATTGTAGGTGAAAGGATCTTGACTTCTCACAAAGGAAAAGTGGGAAGTCCAGTGCTTGCTCACGTGAGGTATATTTTACTGTTACATCCAAATGAAACAAGTTTGACATATTTCAATATGGGGACTTTTTTCTCCCAAGTGGGACTATCCCTAAAATGTTTTCATTTGGCATTATTTGATTGATCAGCCGTTTCTTTCCATATTTGGAGTTAGACAGAAATGGTCACATTCCACAAAATAGCATCATATGCATGCAATGAAAAAGTTCCCCTTTACTGCTTCATAGAAAAAGAAGATTCTGGAATTTTATTTATTTATTTATTTATTATTAAATTTGTTGCCTACCCTTCAGAGGTCCCAGAGCAGGTCACATCCTATGATAAATATACAAAGCCCAAAGACATATTAAATATATAACGCTTCACCCTATGTGAAATGCATCTCACATAGGCTGTTCTTGGAAAAGACTTACCGTATAGTTTTTCTCTTTGTTTTCCTTGTGATGTTTGCAATTTGAATTCACCCTGAAAGATGCCTGTCTTTTCTCCATGGTGTGTTAGCACAGTTTGAATTGGGACATGGGATTCAGTAGCTCCACTTTGAAGAGCAATACAGCCCTCGCCTAGAGGAAAAATCAAGAAATCTGTTTTTCACAAAATAGTGGATAGCACTGCCAACTAGGGTTGGACACAAATGAATTGGCATTTGAAAATTCGATTGAATTTTTGCACTGGAACAAAAGTCCAAACGTTCAAATGAAGTGAACAATGCTCCCAGTTCACAAACAGGAAAATTCAATTGAATTTTCACACTTTAGCAGTATTTTACTAATGAAAATAGGCCTTTGCGATGGTAGAAAAATCCGCAAAAATGTTCAGTTGCAAGTGCAAAAGTTTGGATGTTCAATTCAATGAAGAAACAAATTTTCAGACTTCTGTTTGATTGTGAAATGACACATTCCTACTGCCAACCCATTGCTCTGCTCCACCTAAGCACATGCATGCTTACACAGAAGAAAGTTCCACTGAGTTCAATGTAACCTGGGGCCTATTCGCATTTAGGCCTCTGGTATGCAATTAGGACAGCTCTGGGACAACGCTGGGACAGAGTATCTGTACCAGAGCTGTCCTAATTGCATACAGGAGGCCTAAGTGCGAATAGGCCCCTACTCCTGTTAATGGTCTAACACAGACCTATAGCACCATGAAAAGAAACAGAAAGCAAAATTGTCAGTATTAGTTCTCATTCATCTGTAGTTTTGGTTTTCCATAAGCATCTGACTGATCAACTGTAAAATAGGATGCAAGTCAAGATGGCTCATTGGTCAGATTCAAGAGAGCCTTTCCTATTAGAGTTCAGACTAGGGAGAGTCCCAGAAGAATATGCCTTACAATAACCAGATATAGAAGAGGACAGGCCTCTTGCAATTTCAGTATCTGGGCAGAAGAAAAATTTCCAGCAGGTACCTCAGCTGTGGAACTGATACACACTGATATACCATTTTTAACATACGGTAGTATTAAAGGTGAAGAAGTCCTGTCTTTTTTTGCATCTGGCTATTGTAACTGAGATGATGGTGGATTAGTGAACTGCATGTGTTCACACGACTGAGAGTGGATTTGTCTTTTACTGCAAGTATGTACTCCATTATGGACTCTGCATTCAACAACGGAAGCTCTTGTGCCCCCACTGCGTGATGCCAAGGGCTAATGGTGGTTCCTCCCAAACTGAACTCAATCCCCAAATAGGCAGCTGGTTGCCAAATAGGCAGCTGGTCACCACACTCTTTATTTACTAGAGCATTATTTATTTTAATAATGTTAAAACTGCTTTTAAAGACATATTTCTGTTCTTTTTAAGTGAAGGAAGGGGTGTGTATTTGGCTGTTTCCATTTGAGCTACTGATGGGGCACCTCATTGCTGGCAAGAGAATGATTGCTCTGGGTAGGCATTCAAAATGGTTCTGGATCAGCCTTCCCTGGCTGCAGGAATCAGGCCACAGTCAGAGTGCCAACCACGAGGGCTGAAAATGTGGATGGAACTCCAGCCATCCAGATGTTTGGGGGCTGGTGAGGTGCCTCAAACACAGGCCAACAGACAGTTTCAGAAGGTGCAGCTGGAGTGCAGGATTTCTTTTTCGTTCTTGGCTTGAGACCTTGGGTGTTTCCACACAGGTCATTAAGACCCCATTAAGCACCCGATAAGGACACATATAGCACACATCTGCAAGTTACCTTCCGCACAGCAGGACAGATTAGGGCCACTTCAAGGACGGCGCTTCCTCATGGGCTAATGAGAGATCCGTCTCCAATGGGGTCTAGAGGCTGCTAAAAACGGTTTTCGGGAAGACCTGAAAAATTAGGTCTTCAAACTGTTCTTGGCTGCAAATTCCGGATCAAAGGACGACGCTTCCGCACAGGGACAGGAGAAGGAAAGCATGTGGGCGGGACAGGAAGTCGCCATGTTGAGCACAACCGGGCAACCATGGGATCTCAGGCATGCTGCTGATTGGTGGGCAGACTGTCCCTGACATGCCCATGCACAGTGGAAACGAGGGTGACTGACAGCTGAGTGCTCCAAGCACACAGCGCCTTGGGCGGTAGGGCCTCAGAGAGGCCTGATCCTTCTGGATATCGGTGCTCTGGTGTCCGCACAGCAAACACATGATGCGTTCCTCACTATCTGTGCTTCCCATGCAAGTGCGGATGCGTTAAGCCTCATTTGGATCCATCCTTATTTCAGACGGATCTTCCCAGGGACGGATTTCAGAAATCCGGATTTCAAGTAGTAAGTGCGGAAACACCCCTTGTCTTCACTATTTGCCTGATGCGACCCCTGAGCATCCAAAGGTGATTGTTTTAGCTAAATGTAGACACAGCTTTTACATTTCTCTCATACTGGTCATCTAAAGGTGAGAAAGTGTTGCCTGGTCTAATTCATCCTAATGAGAAGAACTAATTTCTGGAAGACATATTTCCATTTAGCAACCAGAGGGCTTAAAAAAACAATCACAATTAAACCAAGGGTAAATAGAATGACAGGGATCATGTTCTTTATACAAAACCAAAAATAAACCTAATCTTCAGTAATAGATAAGATGATGGTTTTTTAAAAAATAAACTCTGTTGAAATATATTTTGATATCACGAAAGGAAACACCAGAGTGCATGAAAATCTGTAATTTTTGGCTGTCATTCTCCTGAACATTTTATATATATGAAGGGAGAGACAGACAGAGAGAATTGAAAGATGCAAAATAATTATAGCAGGTATGATTCAACTACTAGATATAGGGTATGTCCAGACTTACAGATACTGCTCATTCCAACGTGCAGTCAGGGCGTGGGAGTCACACCTGATGCCCAATACTTCATAGCAGCAGCGCATTATGCTGCCGCTACTTTGAATTTACCTACTGTGGAACGATCAACACTTGCTTTGCAGTATCAGGTAAATTCAAAGTTTCCCGCCAGTCCGGACAGGATGCCGAGAACAGCAAACGAGAGCAGCACCTCCAGCTCAGCGCCCATTGGCTGCCCCATCCCACATGAGACACGCCTCACTATGAGCACCATGGAAGTATCACAGCTTTCTCTGAGAAAGCTGTGGGGAGGCTGCTGGAGTCTGGACGGCACATCATGGCTTCACAGCAGGTAAGCTGCGCTTTTCTCTCTAACAGCGGATTTTATTCTGCTAATCTGGATACAGCCCTAATTGGACTCCTGCTAGTCTTGAGCCAGTGGTCTGTCTGTGGCTCTGCCTTATAGAGCTGGATTCCAGGAACAAGTGGAGGATGATATCTTTACGATCTTGCTTTGGAGATGAAGACTTACCATAAGATTCATCACTGTCTGATGATTTAATGCTGATCAGAATGTGTTGATCCAATAGATACTCTGGATCTGAAATAATTGGGGTCAGCTGCAAGAGAATGCTCAAAGTCTCAGTAAAACTAGAAACAGAACTATCAAAAGAAAAGACAGATTCTATTTAATTTCCAATAAATAATGTTGTTTTTCTCCTTAAGAATTTGATCCTATTTAAATTTTCATGCTATGGCTACTTCCAAATGGCAAGAGGCAATGATCTTGTGACTGCCAGGAAAGTCCTCAGAAAAATGGGAAACACACTTTGGTGCCTGGTCTCCAAGAGCTGAAGACAGCCTCCATCTGTTTTAAATATAAGGTGTGACTAGGGCCACAGAGAAAGATATTTTACAAACTGAGGACCACTACTGAGATGGCCCTTCCTTGAGCTATCATCCCTCGTATAACTGATGATCAAAGAAGGACCCTCTGTTGATGTTAGTTGTTGAGTAGATCTTTCTGAAGAGGTCTACCTATATCTTAAGCTGCTTTTTTCTCTTGTCCTTTTTTACTTTGTTGCCTGCTCAATGTCTTCTCCCATTTTAATGAAAAAGATATTGGAAAGATGGAGCTCTTCTATGCAGCTGAGTGAGGGAGGCATCCTAGGGAAAAGATGAGGAGGATACCTGAGATACAGTGACATGCCAGCTGTTTTTCCCTCCTCTTGCTGCTTTCTCTGCTACATTTCCCAAAAATGTACAGCATGGAAATAGGTGCTGAATTGGGGGAGGGGGGATCAGCAGAACTTCCACTCCCCCACCCTTCAGTAGACGTGTAATTCCTCCATGGAAGCTGCACTGTTGAGGAGAAGCAGCACCGATCCTCTTGGTCTACTCAAGACCAAGGTGGTTCTATGGTCAGCAATTTGCCACCACATGGCTGTCCTGGGGCATAGTAAGCACATGCCTGGGGACCCATATACATCTAGGAAGCCCTTCTTCCAGCAAACCTTCCACAGCTCAAATTACTGAGCTGCCTTTCTTGGGGCTGTCCCTGGTCTCCCATATGGCTACCTGGACAGGTGACAGTGATGGCAGGTCCAGGCAGCTTTGCCCTGTGCAGAAGGAGTTTTAGAGCACTGATTCTCAAACTTCACCTTCCAGATGTTGTTAAACTACAACTCCCATCATTCCTTGCCTTGGCGGCAGGAACTGGGAATGCTGAGAGCTATAGGCCAACAACATCTTAAGGGTCAGGTGTGAGAACCAATGCTTTTTGTTGTGGATCCCATTATAAATCTTGCTAGGTCATTAGACCTTTCTCTTTCCCCTTATGTAGAAATCTGAAAAATAATCTATCACATACAACTAACTGGGGCTATTAGGCTTCTCTTGGCAGCTATGAGCTAGACATTCTTTTAAGGACACCAGCTGGAACTTAATTTCAATGTGTTCTTCCAAGCAATTTAATTGCCCATATGTTCACGTAGTGTAAGGATTTGGAGCACAGCCCCAAGAGAAATCATTCTATAGTCTATCTCAAAGGAAAAAGGAACAGATCTGCATTGTGGTTTGTAGATCTAGATATTTCCTTTCTAAGTAGTCTTCCTCCAGTGAGGAAACTGCATCTTCATGGGCAACTATTACAATATGCTTTGCAGGACAATTCCAACTTACAGCCCGGTCATATTGTAACTCATGACTTCGCTGTGACAACAGATGTTACAGGTGCCTAGATATCCCGTTAGCAAGTGATACTGAGGGATATAGTCCCTCTGCCAATATCACTAGCTAGTGTGACAACACCTTGCCCAATGCTATCCTTGCAGGTCTTCGTGACATGAACATCTGGGTATTTGGATGGCACCGAATCCTTGGAAGTGTGTGTTGCCACCACTGCATGTGAGCAACCATTTACTTTGGCCTCAACATATCCATGGTGGATGGAGTGATGAGGTTCAGAAGGTGAGTAAACCTGCTATTCCTGACAAACTCATCACAAGTGCTGGGTTTTCTAGCAGTAGTTTTTCATGGTTTTTTTTTCTTTTTTGCGTGAAGTAGAGCTGTGGCAAACCTGCATATAGGCACCATAATGGTGGTATATCTCTCCTCTCCCTACACTGCCAGGACACAGCCTATAGGTGCCCCCTTGGTGTCCATTTGGAGACTTTTTTCTCACTTCACCACAACCATGGGACACGAAAGTGCTCTCCTGCTACACTAGTCAGATGGTACAGAGAATTCTTGCCTAGCTCTGTAAGCAAACAGATATCAGATAGTCAGAAAAATGACCTAGTATATCCATACACCCTCAACTTTTTAATTAATAGCTCAAGGCTCTATAGTGCATCCTGTTCTACTGCCGTAGCAAATGCCTCCTCAACATTTAGAAGGTCAGTCATTTTCCATTTTACTTCCAAGCTGTAGATATACGAATTTACCCTCGGAAAGAGAGCGGCAAGACAGCTCCATTTATACTTTCCTGTATGGCATAAATGGCTGGATTCAATGCACTCAGTGGCCCAACTCTGATTCTATCTTGCCCTAAGCCATTCCCAGTACATTACAACAGGCAATGTACTTTGTATGATCTTTTGTATGTGAAGTATAGCAAAGCTACAGACAAAACATCTGTGTTTAAATAAGTTTTTTAAAAAGTACCTTAGGTAGGCCTTCAACAAACTTTACCACCAGTTTGCCTTCATTTCCTTCTTCATTTTCTCCTTCTTGGCTCTTTACAAAGCCTATAAAAACAGTAGGAAAGAAAACTGTCAGCAGAGAAATGCGCAGCAAGCATATCTGTTTGCAGAATTAAAAAAAAAACAGTATAAGTTGGCAGCAATTGGAACTGTTAATTATTGCTTCTTCTGGGCATTGAAATGGGTAGCACCAGTGTGTCATAAGGATATGACCCTCCAAAAGTTCACACAGCACATGTGGCAGGTGACCTTATTGCACTGTCTTTTTGTTATTTCATTTCCATGAAAGGACACATTTAGCAGCTTAGTGCCTGCATGGACAGGACATGACAGATCTTCCTACGCCACTCAAGATGGCACATTTTTGAAATTCTAATTTAAGTTCCCTAAAACATGGTTTCCATAGAAATGCATGCAAATCTCTGTATAGCTTCTTCTTCTTCTTGGTAAGGCGATATTAATAGAGCTCTGTAACATGTGAATAAGAGGAAATAATAGGAAGGGCACAGCAGAGACACGCTGTTTCTCTCTCATGTGTGGTCCTGTTAAAGATGTAGCATTAAAGCGTTGGAAATGTGGATATGAGGCTAAGTGGCAATTTGCAATCGGCTGTTGATGTCAGGAAATCACAACAAATTGTACCACATCAAAACCTGGTTTAGCATGTTTTCCTAACATCAGAATAGCCACCTGCACCTCTCCTGCCTCACATGTACTGTCTGACACTGTTGGTGGGCTGTGACCTAGGCTGCCTCCAGATGGCTCCCTGATATACTAATAGAAAGCAATAATGTGGGGTGCAATCCAGGTAATTTGGCTGCTGTTGAATTGCCGGATGTGCACATGACCACCTCCTCACATGCATGGCTGGCAGTTTCAGCCTCCATGCATGTGTGCTGGATGTTCCTCTGACTGCCTCTCCATCCAGATAGGTAAGCTCATTTCTGACCTCCTAAATCTCAAATGTCTTTACTGGCTGGAATTCATAGTGCATTATGCTTTAACATGCTAATTTATGATCTGTTAGAATAAAAGGACCTTTCTGCCTTAGGGCTTTTCTGGGAATATATCTGCCTGGGTCTTGCTACGGTCTGCACTAGAATACAGACAGCAGGTCCCTATTCTGGGATAGAATTTGGAATAAGGCCCAGTGCAGCAAGGGCCAAAGGCAGTTTTGGGTAACCCCTGAACAGTTTTGAGGTCGTAGCCAAAGCTAAATCTGAATTGCCTGTCATTAGTTAGGCTAAGCCTCCTAAATCAAGAGGGGGTGGTGCAAAATAATTTTTTATGCATTTGGGGTAGGAAAACCACCAACAAAACAAAAACAACAGATAAGCGACATGAAGTGTCCAGACAACTACAGAGCTATGAAATCCCAAATAACGAAGAGGTAATCTTTCTGTCTTTTTATCTTTGCAGTAACTACCTGAGAGGCACATGCCTGGATATTTCTAAACAATGTATGATTCTGAAAAACCAATTACAAATATTTTATAGGTACAACTTAAAGTGGTGTGTGAGAGAGACACCGTGAGAACACTGACTGTAATATGATATTGTACTTTTCATGAAAAATGCTTCAGCCCTGAAAATAAGTTTCCTATCATATTCCAAAAAAGCTGGAAACAATACCCCATTTAAAACTGAAGCGTTATTACAACAAAAATGGCTCCCCTTTGAAAGACAAAATGGACAGGATATATTCAGATTACATTTCTTAGCATATTTTAAAAATATAACTATATAATATAAATGATAACCTCTTTTATATCACCTGTCACTCCACTTTTTAAAAACCCAGCAGTTGCCAGACTGCTGACTGGGACAGCTGGCCAGACACACATCACACCAGTCTTAAAAGAGTTGCATTGGCTGCTGATTTAAGGTGTTAACTTTGACTTAAAAGCCCTAAATGACTTGAGCCCCAAATATCTAAAGGAATGCCTTCTCTCATATTGACCTGCCTGTGCCTTAAGATCTGGAGGGGAAGCCATCTTCGTTATCCCACTTTCAGAGAGAGAGCATAGCAAAGTGACAAACAGTTTTCCTTTCACATTATATAACCAAAAAAAATCCCCTTTGGGCTAGATAATGTAGAAACAAAATAGTCATTTTTCTGATGCTTTCTCTTCCTCTGAAGAGGGATCAAATGTGGATGAAGATTTAGGTGTAGCTGAGCCCCTAACCCTGCAGTCATCTTAATTACACAACTTTTCTGTATTGTAAAGAAAGAGAAAACACAGTACTTTCTAGGCAGGAAGAGTGGAATTCAATGTAGAATTTTGTCTGGGACTTTGTCTTGAGGATGGCACTACAGCGCAAGAATTCAATCTGTCCTTGGGAGTCCGTGTACTTGTCATCTGGAGGAGAAAGGGCCCATGTTTAGGTTAAAGTCATCATTGAAGGCTTTTGTGTGAGTACATAGTGAGAAAACTATCACTGCATTTACTCACCGTTCTTTGAGACAAACTGAGATGTGACAGCGACCTCAAATGTAGCAAAGACTGGACTGTGGTCACTAGTCATGATGTCAGTGGTGCATCCTAAGAGAAGAAGCATGGATGTCTGGAAATATACAGCAGTTCGGCTAGGGCACAGGATTATTACAGCATCACAAGTTAGGGACTGGCTTAAGTAGCAGCCCTTGCGAATCTGACTGATCTTAAGATCCTTCTGAAGGGCCACTTTCCAAGTGTGATGGGTGATGACTGATGGCAAGGCTGCCCTCATTATGGCCTCAAACATTTGGAAACCCCTTCCTAAGGAGGTTTATTTCCTAGAAAATGCTAGATGAAAGTCTTTAAATTTGCTAGGGCTTTTAAGTACGGGATTTTCATTTCATGTAAGCATTTCATCTAAGGTTTTTATGGTTTATTGTAATTTTTTAATAAAAACATACATTGTTTACTTATTGTTGTGGGGAGGACTCTGAAACAGGCATGTGCACAAATGCAATTTTCAACATTTGATTTGTTTCAAATCAAATATTCAAATGTCTGAATTCATATGAATAGCGAAAAAAGAAATGTATTTAAATTTGACCCGATTTGAATACATTTGTATCTATTTGTACGATTGTCAACAACATTTGTATGTATTTGTACGCATCCGTACGCATTCATATGCATCCTGTCTTGTCCCATACGTATCCGTACAAATGTGTACGGATACAGATAAGATGCACATGGATACGTATGTAATGCATACAGTATGTATCCGTACACATACGAATGTCCGAATAATTCGTATGAACGATTAGAAACATTTGAATTCATTCAAATGTTAAAAAACGAATGTATAGACATTCAATACAAATTTGAATGTTGAAATTTGAACGAATTTTGAATGTTTCAAATATTCTTGCATATCCTTTCTCTGAAAGCATTTATTAAAGTATGGCCTGAACAATAATTTAAACACCAAATGTATAACCAGCCACAGACAGCTAAATATTTTCACCTGTTACCACCATCACCATCACCATCACCCCACCCCACCTTACTTCATGTTTTCTGACTCAAGGGAGGCAGGATATTCAGCAGCCTCAAGACAGAGACATTATTCATGCTCAGTACCAGTAGGTGAAGAAGTCATTCTGACACCTGCAAGGACCTTTGCCTCATCTTTAATTACAGCTCTATTCCCTCTGTACCACATACCCTCGTTTAAAGAGCAAGCCTGCCAAGGCAGAAATGATAGAATGCATCCATTTGTTAAGAACTTGGCAGGGAAACACAGTTCTACAGATTCTATTCTGAATCATTTCCGTTTAAACCAGCTTTGCTGCTGTTCCCAATCTGTTCTCTACCCACCATAAGACTGACACACCACATGCACCAAGGGATATGATTTCCAGAGCACTCTGTCACACCAGGATGGTAAATTGTATTTCATCTGCAAACAAAAGGAGAATCAATAGCAAGAACACATCTCCCCATCAGAAGGAAAGTTCTGTTGCCAAAGTCAGCAGCTTGTCCCAATTATATTTCCTTTATTCTAACATTTATATAATAGAAGCTGTCCTGGCAACAGAATGGCAGACACCAATTGAAACACAACACTGTGTTAGAAACTAAGGCATACCCCTGTTGCTTTCTGCTTGGTGTAGACGTAATTCTCTCGGGTGTTCCTTTCAAAACGATAAGTAGGAGCAAATGTTATTTCCTCCTCCTCTGAAACAGACAGATGGTTGGTGATTGTTTTAACTTTAGAGACTCAAGCCTAGAGCTACAATGCACATGTTTCTTGTTTGAAATTTTAGAAGGACTGGCTTTCACGGTGAGAAGGTCTTTTTATAAGATGGTGAGAGAGGAATGGACCATGAGCTGCCTTTCTTTGCCTTAACTGGATGAAGTGACAGGTGACATGGCACGGCTATAAAAGCTTTTGGTGCCACCACAGTCATAGTTCTGAAGGAGTGAATGGCAAACTGAACCAAGCAATAATGAACCAAAACATCAACTCTGTGACTTGGATATGCTGGGCCTTAATAGTTAAGTTGTGACACTATGCCTTCAAATGCTTAGATGGCAAAAAAACACAAAAAGTTCCAAACAATTAACGGCATGGTGACCTGATGCACAATCTCTTATAGAAGTGTCATGGAATTCTTTTAGGCTTTTAAGAGTGTCTTTGATGAGATCTGTGCTAAGGGCCTTTTTGGATGTCATCAAGAGAGGCATAGTGGTCACTCACTGAAAGCTGCCAACATCTTAGTCAAGGCCCTGGAGTAGAAAGTAATCTAAAAGGGAAGCCCTGAATTACCAATATTCTGTAACAAAGTGAAGGTGAAGGTATCTTTTTCTCTTTTGAAGGCAAGCCTTCAAAAGGTCCAATAAACAGAGAAATCTCTTTCTTGAAAGGCTACTTGGATGGAGGACAGGGTTTCTATCTTGAACCTGGATCTTTTCAGGACACAACTGACAGATTTGAGATCCAAAACAGAACTCTTCCTTTTTAAAGATAAAATGAAAAGGATGAATCCAGATGGAAGGACATTATGAACATAAGAACATGAGAGAAGCTCTGCTGGATCAGGCCACAGCCCGTCTAGTCCAGCATCCCGTTGCACACAGTGGTCCAACAAATGCTCATGGGCATCTCAAGAAGAGACAAGGACAAACCTATTCCTGCTCTCGAATCCTGGCAAATGGCCTTAGAAGCGCCCCACTTCCACCACCACCCCCATTGTTTGAAGATCCACCAAAATACTCCCTACTATTTGATCTACGAATAATTTTATGCACGTGAAGGGCTTGGAGGTGGCCCTGGAATCAGTAGTCCAAAACTTTAACTACAAAGAGCAACAAGCAGAAATAATGTATGCAGTAGATGTGACTGCAATGACTATAGCACCTAGAGCAGTGAAAATGCAGCTCTTTGCCCTGGTCTTTGGTTAAATTGGAATACACTTTTCCCTTTCCACTTGCAGATGCTATTGTTTTAATACATACTGTTATTGTTTTAATAATGTCTGATTTTAAATGTTGTTACCTGCCCAGAGACCCCCAGGTATAGGGCAGGAGAAAAATATAAATAAATTAATAATTAAATAATTAAACACTGGCTTTCCTCCTAAGAGAACTTTACATAAGAACATAAGAACATAAGAGAAGCCTTGCTGGATCAGGCCACAGCCCATCTAGTCCAGCATCTTGTCGCACACAGTGGCCCACCAAATGCTCATGGGCATCTCAAGCAGAGACAAGGACAAACCTTCTCCTGCTCTCGAGTCCCAGCAGATGGCCTTAGAAGCGCCCCAGTTCCTCCCACCCTCAGCCTGAAGGATGCACCTAGGCATTCGTTCTAGTAGCCATTGATACATCTGTCATCCATAAATTTGTCTAACCCTACCTTAAAGCCATCCAGACTGGTAGCTGTCACCACCTCTTCCGGCAGCACATTCCATAAGCCGATGACCCTCTGGGTGAAGAAATACTTCCCCCTTTCAGACCTTATTCTCCTACCCATCAGCTTCATAGAGTGCCCCCTGGTTCTAGTGTTGTGCGACAGAGAAAAGAAATTTTCTCTATCCACCCTTTCTATACCATGCATAATTTTATATACTTCAATCAGGTCCCCTCTCAAACGCCGTCTCTCCAGACTGAAGAGGCCTAAACGTTGCAGCCTGGTTTCGTAAGGGAGGTGTTCCAGACCCTTAATCATTCTGGTTGCCCTTCTCTGCACCTTCTCTACTGTAGTTCCACAATATCCTTTTTGAGGTGTGGTGACCAGAATTGTACACAATACTCCAAATGTGGCCTCACCATAGATTTATAAAGGGGCAAAATGACACTTGCTATCTTATTTTCTATTCCCTTCCTAATTATTCCCAGCATTGAATTTGCTTTTTTTGCTGCTGCCGCACACTGGGTTGACACCTTCATTGAACTGTCCAAATAGGACTATAAATAGTCCAAACAGGACTGAAAAAGTCAAATCGGAACAGTGCCAAAGACTCTCATGATGTAGAATATTCTTGTAATGCCCAAATTTCATCATAATGTCTAGCTGATTTAATCTGGCTTTTGTAAACACCTAAGCAATTTTGATGGCATGGGAAAGAAGTGCTATCTTTCAAGACTTACCTGCTGCTGCTTAAAAGCAGGGAGAAATTGTGTGTTTCTGGCATGAGAAATTTCTCTGAGGGGGATGCTTTCCTCAGCTACGAACATATCTGCCCATTTAATGGCAGCCTTTGTAAAGAGGGACATATTGGGAAAAGTATGGGCTGCCTAGGAGTCCATCTCAAAGCTTTTGCATAGGGAAGACTTTTAAGTTTCCAATCAACATGATCATGATCTTTCCTAGTAGGAGGACCTGTGTTGGCTTAGAAGCTTGGACAGAGAACAAGATCCTAGGCCTCTGAAGAAGATAAAGGCACACTAGATGATTGCCCTTGTGCAGACTTATCTTTCTGAGATGGGAATGAATACCAAGGTATTATTGACTGGAGTAACAACATGGAATTCCTGTGTGTTTTAGTATTTGCTCTTAGCGGAGCTGGCAAATCCAATGAGGGACATAACTAGAGATGGAGAATTCCCTTTCAAAGTCCAGTGATATGTCTGGCCTGTAGTGAGTGACTCCAGCATAACTTCCAAAGGTAGAGAATTCTTGGAATGAAGTTCATCCCATAGAATTTGGACTCTGGTGGTACCCAAGGCTTTTATAGCTGTGTTATACCACCTGTCACTTGGTGCAGAAAAAAGCAACTGATGGTGCATTCCTCCTGAGTCTGGTCTTACAAATATGTAGTCTTTCCCCTTAGTAATTTTCTTAGTCCAGTCTCATTGAAAAAAAAAGGGGGGGAGTTTAAAGCTGTGTTGGGAGCTACCATGAAGTTTTAGCACTTGACCACAAGTTTTATACGAAGCTATAGTGTTCATTAGTTAAGTATTCCACTGTGCCGCATTGCTTATTCCTTTTTAAGAGTGTTTCTGATGGCCAGAAGAATGAAAACACAAACAGCCATAGAATTAGAAGCAGAATCTTACCAAACTGCAGAAACACCTTTTGATCTTTCTTTTCCATGAGGAGCTGGTCAAAACACAGTAACTCTGTGTACTGCTGCTGTTTTATCTTATGGATAATATTCTCTGCTTCCTAATAACAAGAAAAAAATCACAACGGCAGATGTACCCTTTCTCTCTGTTTTCTTTTTTTAAATGATTGTATAAACTAACCAAGAAATCAGCTGACTCTGATCTAACAAACACATTTCAAGGTCAAGTTATAGCAGATGTGTAATTGCTTCGCTACATCTATTAGTTTTATTCTTAAAACTGTTTCAAGGTATCAGGACTAAGCTTCTCAATTTATATGCATATTCCAATATTACTGTGTCTTTTTGGGTAGGTATATAGATCTCTCTCTTTCAATCTCTTTCTCTTTCTCCTTCCTCTATGGGAGCTACTACATTCATAGTAGTCTCCTACTCCTGTCCTCATACTTTTTTTTCATTAGTCAGAATCACTATGGACTTTGGGGATCAGCAGTGTGATTGGCCTAGGCCTAGTCTTTGAAGTGAAGCTTTATGAATCTACCTCCCAAATATAGCACTTGAGCAAGCTTATCTAACTTTACACTCCGTGGGGTTTTTTCCACTAGCACTAAGTATCCATTAAGTACCCATTAGGGACCCATTAAGGACCCATTAGGCTCAGAGCAGGAAGACCCCGTTTCCACTGCAGACCCCCTTAGAACCACATTTGTTTCCACCTGTACTAGGGAAACTCAGATTAAATGGGTCCTTCAGGACCTATAATCCAGATTTCCTGTAGACCCCATGGGGTCTACAATCTGGTCTTTGGCCATGAAATCCAGATTATACAGTGCATGTTCACACCACGATCAGGCAATGGGGTCTAGGGGTGGGTTAGGGGGGGCACCCATGAGAGGGGTGCCCCGAAACCCAAAGCTTTGAAGCCGGTGCCTAATCTCTGAAGACAGCTCCAAAGAAAACTCCGGAGAATGGCACAGACTTCAGAGCTTAGGCCATTTCTACAGAGCCTTTCTACAGAGCTTTGGCCAGCTCCGGAGAATCTCTGGAGCAATTTGCCACAATCCTTGAAGATTCCCTGGAGCCCTTGAGTATATGTATATAATTAAAGAGACCTAAAACAATGCATGTGAAGTGCTCTAAACCCTCAAAAGATCTCTACCTAAATATTATAAGCTATTTTAAACTGGAAGAGAAATGAACAAGTTCTCTAACCGTTGGGGGCAATTCTAAGCGGTAATTGAGGTCTCCCATCCAGAAGAGATGAGTAAAGCGCTGAGTAATGTTAAATGGAGCCAGCTTCTTGTCTCCCAGTGACAAAAAGCGCAGAATACTTGTATAGTTCTGGTTTCGCCTAAAAAAAATGAAAAAAAGAATGTTTAATATACCATGATACCCACTAGGACCCTGTAGAGATGAAATCATAGCTCCAACTTTCAAAGACAATGTGTAGACAGGTATTCATTGCTGAATAGCAACTGGAATGACTTGCCTGTTAGCATTACTATGGATGCCTCCAACAAGAGGAAAACCTTGTAAGTGCTGAGTGTAACAAACACAAAATGTGTTGTAATGCTACTGCAGGAAATGCAGCAACAAGTCTGGGTCTACCATAAAAGCCTTGCTTACCTTTGTGTCTGGTGAGCCGCTTATGTGATTCGCCCACTGGGGACTTCCAAGCAATGTAAAAAAACAACAAAAGAAAGGTAGTGGGTGCTTGGATGTCTTCTGGTATTTCCAAGCAGGTCAGCTGTGTAAACTGTTTGACAGATGCACAGGTAAGCAGGGAACTGCTGCTTGAGTCTGCTGGGGCACAGCGAGAGGCAATCATAGGATCTGCTTTGGATCCCACATTGCCTCTTGCCATCTGGAGGCAGCCTATGGTCTCTAATCCTGCACTGGCTGCTGGACTGAAAATTGTACACATTCAAATGCAAAGAATGGTAGCCCAGTTGTAGGGCTAAACATTTATGTGCTATTCGTCTTTGATCCAACATGCAAGTATCAGATCAAAAGCTGTTCAGTGTGCTGGAAAGAGATCAAAAGCAAAGAGCAATCGCTGTTCAGCTTTTCTACTACGGGGAACAAATGTTCCCTGGCTGCAATGTTTGCTTGGCTGGGATCAGCAGCTGGAGTGCAGACAGCACACTGCTGCTTTTTAGAGTGTTTCTCTGAATGCTGTCCACAGCTCTTGTCTGGATCTCATCATTATGTCCAAGACAAATTTATAAAAAAAACTGGAAAAATTGTGCTGGACACTGGTGTAACATTTATGATCACTAGCACTATAAAATAGTTATCTGAAGCATCTGTGGCTGCCTCCAGACTTGTGGAATAAATCCACAGCTAAAGGTAAAAGCGCAGCTTACCTGCTGCACAGCAGCAACTGGCCATCCTGACCCAAAACGCAGCCCCTTAGCGTCCCATTGGAAGCTGTGAGATCTGAGTCGGCACATGCAGTCATGTGGGTTGAGGCAGCCAATCACATCTGAGCTGCCCTCCTGCTCTCATCCTGCTCTTCTTGCCGTTCTGCCCAGAGTGGCAGGAAAATTCAAATTTTGTTTCTACTGCACAGCAAGTGTCATTAGATCAGCATTAAGGTAGATGTGCAATAGCAATCAGATAATGTGACGCCAAGATGATGCATCAATCATCATTTGTGATGCCCCAGTCGCGACTGCACATTCTGCTGTGCAGTATAAACAAGCCTGGACGCAGCCTGTATGTAATAGCTCTAATAGCACTGCTGGAGATTGCTTTAGGCTGCATCCCCAAATGACTTATTTGCCTCTCTAGTTTCCCTCTACCATCACTCTAATCAAGCGGACTTTAAAAGTGCTGTGCAATTCCGGAATAAGCGTCCACATGAGGCTGAGCAAAATGCGTGTTTAAAATGCACCTTCCCCACGGAAGCGTGTTTTGCTTGCCCGCATCTTTTTCTTCCCGCCCCCTCTCTTGTTGATAGGGTGCCAGCAGGAACGGGGAGGGACTGCGCTCTGCGTGGCCACAACCAGGAAGAAACCCCCGACAAGTTCAAAGGAAAAATAGCCATCGGTTCTCTGTTTGTCTCCCAGATCTCCACCCCCCAAAATGGCTTCCTGTGCCAGCAAAGGCAGCGGCTGCAGCCATTGGCCATGCGATCGTTCACTCATTCACTCTCAACACTTTCACAGATCACTGTCAAAATCCACCCGGTAGAGCAGCGGTGACTGTAGCAATCCACTACTTTACACCTGATAACAATTGCAACAGTGTTGAAATTCTGTGCTATTCTGGCTCTTTGAAAGTTCCGAGCTTTAGAAAGAGAAAGGAAGGGAAGCTGCTGCACTTCTGGGAGATGTGTGAATGTTTTATGGCTGTGTGTGCAAGCAGCAATCCCCGCCCCTTTAGCCACAGAGCGTCCCCATGGTAAATGCTGCCAGGAAAACCCGCGACTTCCAAAAAGAGCGCTGGAACTCTTCTTTAAAGTTCACTTTTTTTGTCGTGGATTTTCCTCTTGTAGCGCTGGAAGCTCGTTGAAAAGCCGGGCAGGGGGGCGCTCAGAGGCAAAAGAAGATTTTTAGAGGGCTTTAAATTGCTTGGGGACAGGGCCTTACTGTTTTTCTTCTCTAAATACACATTTTAGGGCTGTGCGTGAGTTATTCATCAGGTTAGCACTCATACAAACTCATATGAATTCAAACATTCACATTCAAATTGAATATTTGCTATATTCAAAGGCTGATATTCAAATGTGAAGCAAATGCTTTTGTGCATTAGATCGATGCTTTGTTAAATTCACAAAGTGGTAAAGAAGGTGCCCAGTCACATCTGCAGCAGAGTGGATTCAAAGGTACAACCGGTGGCCGGGATTTGAAGTGGATTTGAAAAGCGTTTGAATAGCGTTCGCAACCGTACTGTATTTGAAGTGGCTCTGTTTGCACAAACACCAATTTTCTTCACGTTCACTTTGACACAAAATGAACAGACACACACAAAAAGATTGTGC
Source organism: Aspidoscelis tigris stejnegeri (assembly GCA_023333525.1). Taxonomy (NCBI): domain Eukaryota; kingdom Metazoa; phylum Chordata; class Lepidosauria; order Squamata; family Teiidae; genus Aspidoscelis; species Aspidoscelis tigris. Next base: position 49,966,732 of record JALMGA010000002.1, on the reverse strand, counting down.
ACATCCCTAAGGCATTGATATGTTTTACTGTTGTTGGTTTAAGGAGCTAGAAAGTCATTTGAGGTGTCTGTGGCAGAATAACAAAAAAAACCAAAAGAAATTATGTCCTTGAGTAATGAAAAGTTCTGCTTTATTGCTTTCAATGCCAGGTCTAAGCTACAAAAATGTCCCAGTTTTCACTACACTTCAGTGCAAGGGGTTCAAGGCTGGAACCTGTACATCATTGCTAAATACACAGGACATGCTGAATGCATAGGAAGTACTTCTTAAGTCTTGTTTTTTAAAGTTTTCCTCTGGGTTAGTAAAGAACCCCCTTAATCTCTGCAGAAATATATCGTTCACGCCTTCTTCCTTTCTTTTTGAGCTGAGGGAATGTGAGTGACAGACGGAAGGAAGGTGAGAAAGCGACTGCTTTCTTCATAAAATCAGAAAAAACGTTCTTGTGAAGCTTATTCGTTTTTCAGGCAAATCTGAAATTTTGAGCATTTGGGAGTTCAGTACAGAAAAGAGGCGGAGGGTTTTGCTCTGATGAATTTGCCGTATGTGCAGGAAATCTACTTATTTATTTATTGAAAAATTATCATCTAAAGGTCAAACATTATTAAGATCAGGAGTGTTTTGTTTTTTTTTTGGCCCTTTCTTGAATGAACGTCAAATGTCCTACTGTCATAAAATTTGGCAAAAATGTGGGGGAAGACAAAGGAGGCACTAAAATAAACATTCTGCGTATGTGTATGCATTTGTGAGAGTATGTTTTAAACCTGCTATTATGTTTGGTATGCGAATAAACAGCAGTGCTTCTCTGCCTTCAGAATTATTGCATGGAAACAACAGTAAAGCAAAACGGGGCTTTATACACAAAGAATGCTAAGGGCATGCCACACTCCGCAAACACTAAGGGCCAGAAAAGAGACCCTGTAGAATTTGTTGCCATGGGAATTTGCAACTGCTGCAGGAAAGCAAAACTGGGACCTAGGAAGGACAAAATGTACTGAGATAGCTCTCAACTTCTCTGCTTTTTACGGGCACATGTGTAAGAATTCTATTTAGGAAGCCCACAGTGCAATGTCTGTAACTTAAACACCCAAGTCAACAGACACATCTTTTATCTTAGAATTCTGCTGGAAAGTATCCTTCTGAAATATCTCAATGCAGAACAATGAAAATTAAAATCCTACTTTAAAAAAGCAAGAGATTTTACCACTGTAATTATCACTGTGTCAATTTATTTATCTATGTGGATTTATATGATTGGACTAGGGAGGAAACACCCTGTAAAAACTCTGCTACATTGTGTTTTCACCCCAGAAGGATCATAGCATGTTTAAAATGCCAGTGCACCAGGATTTATTTATCACTCAGCATCTGAAAGCTCCTTGTACATCAGCAGCAGGAGTGCTGCCTCATGACACTGTGCCAAATCCAGCTGGGCCAAGATAAATAATCTATGTCCTTTCACAGATAAAAGCCTTCTGAATACACTTTATATGTTCTGTATTTCACTAATGCTGTTTGTTCCAAAGAATGAAGCCCAAGGTCAGACTACATTTTATAGCAACATTCCCTCCCTGCAGGAACTGTAGCTGTGTGGCTCTATCCTCCCCATTCCATTTCTTCCTTAAGTCCCATTTTCTGATCAAAATTCCTCCCTGACCTACTATTTGCTCAAGATTATGGCAAAAACCTGTAAAGACAGAGAAGGATTAAACTCCTCTACACAGCTCTGTTTAAGATCCCCTCATGCTGTTCTTTCTGGGAAAACCAAGTGCCAAGTTTAGTTATAACATTGTATTTCACTTTTCACCTGAAGCTCCTAAGAGCTGGTCACAGCATATGATAAAACAGAAAATACTAGAACATATTAAAAATTTAACCCACATTAGACCCATTATATGAAAGTGGAGCGAGTGCGCATGCTTCAAGTATCCCTCATTGGCAACATGCCCACTATTCTCTTTTTTCAGCGCAGAAGGAAACAGGGAAATACTTCCTTAATAAGTATGAATTGCAGTCACCTTGAGGAGGCAAGAACAAGTGCAGCCACAGTGCTTTGAGCAAGATCAAAGAAACCTAAATTCCTTCCTGTTTCTGTTACCCACCCATTACCAGATGTCATCAACTTTCAGTATGGAAACCCACAATTAGTTATCAAAAAGGGGCAAACATATCTTTCTTTCCGTTGGTCCTGCGTTGCGCAACATTGCACAATCTGCCCAAGGTCAGATAAGCCCTCAATGTGCCACATTCTGATAAAAGAAAGAAAAAAGGAAGGGCAGCTGGAGTCGAAGGCTGGAAGTCCTTCTATCCCTGGCATGTTTCAAGATCATATCATACAGTGAACTAAGGAAAGGGACAAAAGAACCAGCCTTCTTGAAGTAAAGATCTGACAAGAAGCAGATAGACCTAAATTGCTGCCTAGGGACTGAAATCCACTGCTATATGTGAACTAAATATGCTTGAAAATGCCATCAGTCTCCAGTGGCCTTTATTGTCAGGAAACAAAAGCTAGGCTATGTGCTGGGAGGAGAACCCCAGAAGTCTCTGTTAGCTTTGAGAATGGAGGAAGCAAATGCAAATAATCAGTCCTTGTGGGATTGCCCACCTGCAATGCAAAGGTAGGGAGTACATCACTTTATTAAAAGAAACAGCTCCATGAATGGACTGGAAAAACTATTTGTAGAAGATAGTTCTGCTGTTGCTTTGCAAGGGTGGCTGGAAGGCATGTAGCTTCAACCTTAATGCAGGCAAGCAGGAGCAACAGTAGGATGGATTTCAGAGTTGGAAGATTAACAACTTCCAGAAAATGCCAATTGCCCCACCCACAGCTCTGCCTAACCCTAACCCTAACCCTAACCCTAACCCTAACCCTAACCCTACCCATAACCCCACCCCATATTTTCTGCCTTGCCCCAGCCCCCCACAATCTCCAAAAGCTAATCATTGGCCAAAAAAATGCCTAATTTTGCCAAAATGCCTACTTGCTTTTTGCTTTCCAGCAGGCAGCAAAGTTCCTTTCACTTTCAGATAAGACTGGGGGTGTTTTTCCACTGTCAATTGTACCCATTTTTGCACACATTTTTGTACCTTTTGGCTGTGAGCCGGATGATCCCATTTCCACTACGGCACCCATTCTGAACCCAATTGTTTCCACTGCCGTGGGGGAAATCCAGATCTTTTTGGCCTTTAATCCGGATGGGGTCTTCTGCCAGAAAATCCGGATTAAAGGGAGCCAGTGGAAACAGGCAATGGGGTCCAAAGGAGGCTAGGGGGAGGGGATGAACCTTTGACACCCCCCCCCAACACTGGCTTCGAAGTCACTTCAAAGTCACTTCGAAGTTGACTTCACATTTACTTCAAAGTGACTTCGAAATCACTTCAAAGTCACTTTGAAATCACTTTGAAGTTGCTTTGAAGACTGTACCCTCCTGCCCCCCAGAACACCTGGGGTAATGGACCGACCCCTTGTGGGTCGATCTGGATTCCCCAGATGGGTGCAAAGCTGTTTCCACAGCAGGGGCGTTAGCACCCATTTCTAATGGGTGCTACACCTCCTGTGGAAACACATTGGGTGCTTCCCTTAATCCAGATCTACTAGATCCGGATTAAGAAATGTACCCATTCCTTAGATCCGGATCTTCTTAGATTCAGATCTAAGGGCTGCAGTGGAAAAACACCCTGGGTTAGATATTTGTATTGATTGGATTTCTTTGAAAGCAACTGCTGCTTTCTTTACCTGTCTTCAGAAATGCAAGAATCATTTACCTGTATTTCTTTTCACTTCCTGAAGTCAAATGGCTGTTCACAAAACCAAAGGAGGTTCCATTAAACATGAAGGATACCCCAACAGCTCCTTTGTTGCCTGGGAGAGAAAAGCAAACAAAAAGCAGAAAAATAGAGAAAATATTTTGACCCGCAGGTTCTCTTCAGCAATAAAGAACAATGACCTCCTCAAATGAAGCAGGCAGGGAGGGGGAAATAGGAAGTCAGAGAAGCAGGAATTCATATAGTAAAACAGAATTCTGGTGAAGATTTTCTTCAAAACAGAGGCTTCATCTAAATGGGGCAAGATCCGGGTCACTGTGACTGTCATGCCTCTGGTGTGTGACAATGAAGGTTTTGCCTTGCCCTCAAGAGCTCCTCTCCAATGCCCCAGAAACTGCTACCCGCTGAGGCGTTTCCTTCTGCTGGACAAAGCTTGAGGCAGACAGGCTCCTATGTGGAGACAAGCGCCCATTCCCACCGGAATGACAAAAGCAGATCGTAATCATGCATGGGGAAGGTACAAGCAGGCGCATAATTTGGCACAAAATAATTTGGCACATTTGTCCGAATGTGTCTGAATTCCGAGATTCACGGACGGATCCAATAGGGCCCTATTCAAAGGGCCCTATCCGTCCACGAATCAAATAATCTAGTATCCATAGAAACTTCAATCGAAGCTTCTATGGATACTGGATGCCCCAGGGCTTCCCTCCCTCGGCCACCCTCACCCCAAACCTCCCCAGCGCAGCCTCCCCGGGAGCCCCTTATCTGCTTCAGTGGCACTCTGGGCCTCTTCCAGGGCCCTCCAGAACCACAAACAGGCTTACCAGAACCTAAATACAGGTTCCAGAGGACCCTGGAAGAGGCCCGGGGACTCCAGCAGAGTGGTCATGCCCTGGCACCCACTTAGCTGGGGGGGGGGGCACACTTCGCTGGCACCCTGGGCCTCTGCCAGGGCCCTCCAGAATAGCGAACAGGCTTTCTGGAAAATAAATACAGGCCTTTTTATCGGAAGGCCAGTATTTAGCTTCCAGAACACTGCAGTTCCGGAGGACCCTGGAAGAGGCCTGGGGCACCAGCAGAGCGCTTCCGACCACCTCGTCAGCACCCACTCACCTGGGGGGCACTCTGCTGGGCTCCTCCAGGGCCCTTCAGAACCCTGGAAGAAGGGATGAAGGAAGCGGATGGTGGAGAAGGCATGGAGAAGGCAGTGGCATGGAAAAGGTGGCACAGTGTTCAGGTAAGTGGGGGAGGGGGTGGGAATGGAGGGGTGGGGGGGAGGATACGAATATCCTCACATCCGTGTGTGTGTGGGTTATTTGGGCAGAGCTGAATTTTTCCATATTCTATTCAACTCAAATAGAATGTGGAAATTGGCTCCATGAACACCCCTAGGTACAAGCAGTGAAATGCAAGATTAGCAAAGAAGAGTCTTTGCAGAACCTTGACCTTAATGAATGACATCTGCAGTCCTTGGAACCAACAAGTGGTCCAGTTGCCCAGCGTTGTCCTCCATCCTGGCTCCTTTTCTGATTTCCTTAACTTTTGACTTATTCATACCCATGACAATTAGCCTTCTGCTACTGTTTTTTACTGCCATGAGTTCTGGTGCTGACCCATTACTGAAACTTATTTTATTTATTTATTTATGTATTATTTGTATTTCTCTCCCACCCTATACCTGAAGGTCTCAGGCGGGTAACAACATCTTAGGCCCTTTCTGCATTAGGCCTTATTGTGGATTATATTCTGGAATAGGGACTTGCTGTCCACATGCCAGTGCAGACTACGACACCAACATGCAGCAAGGATCAGCTTGCTGCCTAATAGCACAATTATGTGTAGCATCCGTGGGGTATAATGTGCTATGCTTGTCAGTAACCAGTCCTAGGAAACCATTGCTGAAAACTGCAGTCATTTTCCTGTACAGTACTAGCTATTAAAAGTGTAGACAGCACTGTTGGCCAATAGCAACATAAATCAGATGAGAATAGGATTGATACTCAGCTTTAGCCAAATTGATTCCTCCATTTCCCCAGAATGGAGTTAGCAGTGCCCACCCGCTTGAGTTAAAGGTCAGCTGGCCAACTTTCTGTAGTGCTGCCAACAAGAGGGAAATCTGGCTTATTCAGGCTGTGCACTGCCTGGTAGACCTGGATTTTAGGACTGCACAGAAGCTAAACTAATACCAGACTAAGCTGCTTTTTGTTCAATTCTGCTTTGGATTCAGCCTAAAGTATTTCCTTATCTGTACTGTATTTCCATTTGCTTTCTAATTTTACAAGTTGTACTAATGTAAAAAAGATGTTTGGCCTCTGGTACATTTTTAGATCATGTAATTTCACAGCGAGAAAAAAGCCACAGAAAATGTCTTTCCGCTTTTTGTCAGCTTTCAGATACTGCAGTGGATTATTAAGTACATTTTTACCCACACCTTACCCAGTCTGTTCGCAATTCCTGTCTTCACATTGTCAATGCAGAGGTGGCTTATGCGATTCTCATGTTCTGGTTTGGCTAGGACAACAATCCGGATGTTCCAGAGGGTATGGATTGCTATCTATCAGGGAACAGGAAATTAGTTGTCACACAGTTCCAACCATCTGAGTTATGACACAGCCTAAAGGAAGTCAACACTTTTTAAATTATTATTTTAAAAAGCGTTAGAAGCAGCCATTTAGGCCATCAAATCCAACCAAATCCAATTACCACATGCAGAAATCCAAGTCAAAGCATATTCACCATAAATAACATCTTATTTATACTATGATAAGCAGAGACTCAAAAGGCCCCATTCCCAAACAGCATATAATCAGTTTAGAGACCATTTCAAGTCCCCGCTGTTCCCACTGTTTTTAAAGAATCAGTACTTTTTGTAGACTAAAGCTCTCGAAAAGCAGACTGTATGTGGATTAAAAGAGGTTTCAGTGCTGTTCTGAGAATCAGATCACCTTTCTTTTTCCACAATGGGAATGGCAAAGTGGACTTTTTTTGGGAGGAAGCAGTACTTTTAGGGGCATTCTCTCTCTTTCCTCTTATCCAGTTATAAGTGTTGATTTTTTCTGATATTCCACCTTTTTCACGGTGCGGTCAGCCATTACATGCTGCTTGCAAAACCTCCATTCTAAAAAACAATCAAGGGAGACCAGGCTGTTTCCTTCATTGCTAGTTCTTTCGCACAAGAACAATATTGCGCCACCATGGCACCCTCGCTGCCACTTCTGCTGCCGCTGCCGCTGCCGCCGCCGCCACCGCCACCACTGCCCCCTCACCCTCACCCCTCTGTCCTGCTGCCATAGAAAGGTGTAATGAAGCAGTTTCAGGCATAAAACAGTTTGGATAGGCTGCCTTCCTGAAGCTAATTTAAATGACAAGGTATAATTGTGGCCCTAGACCAGACCTCCATGCAGGGTTGGTGCTCAAGACTGGTGTAGAAAGACACAACCAAAGGAATGGCATGAAGGAGGACCAGCAGGGAACTCAGGAAGTCACTACAGGGTTGGTGTTTTACGAGGGGAGGTGCTCAGTGTTTTTTCACAGCCACACAGAATGTGGAAGGGAGTGGTGGAGCTCACTGGTGCCAGAGCAATAAAGAAGAACTCTCTCAGAAATACTTTTTCCTCAAGCAAATGGGTGACCACTAGGCGATCCGGGCATACGTGCAAGATCAATGCACCCAAAGTGTCACCACACTTTCTGGTCTCCCAGCAGAGGAGAAACCATCAGTCTTGCTGCATTTCAAGGGGAAGAAGACTCACAGAACCAGCTTGGCCAATATAGCTGGCCAAAACCAGGAGCACTTATGCTGGTTAACATGTCTCCATGTGATTTTTTACAGTGCGGGTAAAAAAATCACATGGGGACATGTTAACCCAAACTGCGATTCAGATTGGGGATGCTCCAAAATAGAGCCCATGGGGACTCACCCTTACTCTGTGTGCTCACATGTGTTCAATGATGTGGGCCTTTTTATGCTGTGCAGACAGAGTTGGCAGCACATATTCTAGCAATGGCCAAGTAGAAGAAGGTGCTTTTCATCTTCAGAAGTCTCAAATGTTGGAGGCATTGCTCCTTCTTGACCTGGTGACAGGACAATACTCCTGTGCTATAAATAATCAGTGGAAGAAGCTCCCAGCTTCTCTACTTCTGATCCAGACCTCTCTAATCCTGTTTAGGAATGTGTGAGGAAAGAGGTAATGACTGATAGTTTATTTTCCTTACTTAGGATCATTTATTTTCCTTACTTAGGATCATTTGGTTAATTTCAGTTTGCAGTTAGTTTTATTAACTTCACAGACTATTTTTGTCATTAGATCACATTTTTGTTGTTGAGCCTAGTTGCTGATGGTGTAGTGATGGCTGAGGCTGAAGCACCTTGCTTGGATGGCAGGTAAAAGTGCTGCCAGTGCTTTTATTCCAAAGAAATTGCAGGAAATTGCAATTGTTTTATTAGAAAATAACAAAAATGGCAGGAACTAAGACAACTTGAAGCCCTATTCCCTTGGCAACCTAACATTCCAAATGGTCACTAGTACCATTCTAACCACCAGAAGCTGTGGTGAACATTTTGAGTTCCACAAGTCAAATAGAGAAAAATTGAGTCAGCACAAACTCCTTGGCAGACCATTGAATCTGCCCATAGAGAAGAGGCAGGTACTTGGCAGGCACTATTCTCTGCCCAGCCAGCAGGGGAGGAAGCAGTGCCATTAGATGAGGTAGAATTCCAATTGCAAAGAGTGATATTGGATGGAATATTTTTTCCTACAAAGAAAGAGCACATATTGCTAGGCATAAGCAAAATAAAGCTTGAACAAGTAGCCAAGCTGATGGTGTTAGCACAGGAGGAGGTGGAGCTCAGGATATTAGCAGCAACAGATGCTATTCCATAAACATCATCACAACATTTATGTGATCTTGACAGTTTTGCTAGTCTGCTGCAAAAGGTGTCAAACACTCTTAATATTAAGGGACTTCCAGAGGAGAATCCCAAGATGGCTTCTGAGGCAGTAGATTTAATGTTGGCTACAGCAAGGAGTTTCAAGGTTGCTCCAATACCAAAGACTATCCACAGTGTAATATTTAAGAAATGGGAATTTTCAGCTCTTGCAGGCAAGATCGGTTCAGTGGCAAATACTCAAAACAGGCATGTATTTATGACTCTTGTAACAGACTTGCATTATGCATGCTTGGTGTTGGTATTAGCCATACAAAATACAAATAAGGCTCCATTCAGAGACCACAGTGATTGCTAAATGGAGGCAGCAGTGAAAAACAGCTTTCAATTTAATGCAATAGCACTGTGTACAACAACATTTTTTTTTCATGAGCAGCAATAAGCAATAATCAGATTGAGATTATGGGTGATGAACAAAGCTGAAGGACATCCAGAAGGTGTTAGTCCTGAGTGCAGATACTGCATTAAAAAATAATGCACCTGTAAAACTTCATTAAAAAATACTGCACCTGTCCACCTTTTTAACCCTGTGATTAAAAAGGTGAACAGTAGATGGTAGCCCAAGGATTGTGGCAACATGTCAGTGATATTGCTTTGAGACAGCAACTTGTCTTGGTAGGTTTAAGAAAGGGTTAAAAAGTTCGGGGAGGACAGGAATATCAATGTTTACTAGAATCAGTGCTTAGGCACCATCTCCAGTTTGGAGGAACAGACATGATGCCTCTAAAGACCATTTGCAGGAAGTCAAGAACAGGCAGCTTTGCTTTTGTCTTCTGCTTGAAAATGCCCAGAAGCAAATGGTGGGCCATGGTGTGAGACAGAATACTGGACTAGGTAAGCTGTGACCTGATCCAGCAAAGCTCTTTATATGTTCCAGATATCTATATCTCTTGAACTAAGGAGTGAAATGCATTGGTGGGCAGTGTCTGGGCATGTTCATCTAGGAGTGCCTCTAAAGTCCCCAGATGGAATCATGACCAGAGAAGCTTTCCTATTGGGATGTGGAGCACACACCTTGGGGTGCACTGCGCAAGGCCAGATCAAACACAGTGGTTGGTTGGGCTGCTATATTTATGTTGGTTGTGTTCTGATGTATTTTTTTCTGTTTAATTCTGCCCTTACTGTCTACATTTAGTTCAATTTTATGCACTGTAGGAACAACTATTCCCCCATTACAGATACTATTATTTTAATATTTATGATGCTATTTTAATTATGTTATTTTAAATGTTTTATGGTCATTATGGTTTTTAGCAGATATTATTCTGTAATCTGTTGGTTTTGAATGTTGTTACCTGCCCTGAGATCTTTGGGTATAGGGCAGGATAGAAATACAAATAAATAATAAATAATAATAAATAACTACGGTTTCTGGTATACTGGCTCAATATTGCTCCAGAAAAAAAGAACACCGGGAGCTGCCTTTACTTCTCCTTCATCTTCAGGAAAAGCTAATTATAGTACAATCTATTCTTCCTACTATTTCTGCTGAGTTTTGCCACTAGCTTCTTGTCTGGGTGTGTGGAGGAATGGCATCTTGTGTAATATCTGTGAGTTTCAGCAGTGCAATCTGTAAAAATCACCCTTGTCTGATTGGGGGGACTGGCAGCTTTTATAGCATCTATGCATTCAACATTGTTTCCTCTGAAACACCCTTGTCTGAATTTGGGGGATAGCATGACATCTGTGTGTTCAGTATTGCTGTTTGGGAGTGTGTGTATTGTTACAGGCATCTTAGCTGGCATTTATGTAATGCAGGTCTCAGGCATGCCTTTAATATGTTCTGGCATTGTCCACATGGTAGATCCTCTTTGAGGAGGCTGTGTTGTACAGTGGTACCTCGACATACAAGTGCCCTGACATACAAGTGTTTTGAGATACAAGCCGCCGAGCGAGTGATATTTTGCTTTGAGATGAGAGCAAGATTTGAGATACGAGTATGTAAATACAGTACAATACATAACAAAAACAACTAAGGTGGTGTTTTGGGAGCTGGAATGGATTAATGGGAAAATTGCTTTGAGATACGAGTGATTTGACATAAGAGCAAGGTTACGGAACGAATTAAACTCATATGTCAAGGTACCACTGTAGCAGAGACTGGACAGCCATCTGTCTGAGATGGTTTAGGAGATCCTGCCTTGAGCAGGGGGTTGGACTCGATGACCCAGGAGGTCCCCTCCAACTCTACCATTCTATGATTCTATGATTCTATGATTCCCTTTGAATCCAGGTTTCTTTTCTCCACTGTCTTGTATTGAGACACCAATACCTCACTTAAGTCAATGGAAGTTTCAGCAGATCCAGTTAACCCAAAGTATGTCATTCCTCAGATGTCTAATTAAATCAACTGCTCACATAATAAGCAATATTTTTTCTGGAACAGAATCCTTGTGTTATCTGAGAGTTCACTGTATTTCCAAAATCGTAAGTCTGGATTACCACTACATATTGCACATCATTAATAATATAGGAAACAGGCCATAATATTAAAAATGGACAGCATATTTGGTATGCAATGCATTTAACAGCTTTCAGAAATAATACTAAATCTTCAGGAGAGCATACATTTCAGAGAATATTTTTCTCTAGCCCTATTAGTAATATTTACTAACTCAATTTACATTTGAACTTTAAGGAGCAACAGAAAATTTCCCCTACCACTTTGAAGCTGATGCTAGTAATCTCCTGCAATGATTGTCTTAAGATTTCCTGCCATTCTTTATCTCCCAAGGGGTCTTCTTGTGTACCAATCACGTAAATGTCATGTGGAATATAGTCAGCTGTATCATCTCGAGTCTTTCCCTGCCCTTTGGAAAGAAACCAAGAGCTAATCTTCTTTGGCGGAGGAGCGTCACCTGAATTGGCAAAAACAAAAGCAAAATGAACAGAGGAAACTGCCTTGTAACAAGTCGGACAATGTGTTCCTCTAACCCAGAAGGGTCCAACTGTGAGCTGCCAGATGTCACATTGCTTGCCCCTAGCTATGTAAGATGAGGCTGACGGAAGCTGCAGTTCAGCAACAGAACTACCTTGCTATTCAGTACTGGCTGGACTCCTTCAATATGGTTCCTTGCAGATGCTGTTGGACTCAAAGGGCTGTCTTCAGTCAGCATTGCCAATTATGAGGGAGAATGAAGAAACAAACGTATTGTTGTAACTGCACATTGCAATAATGGAGAGAGAGACAGCTCAGTGAAGGTGTCAATCTAGTGTGCAGCAGCAGTGAAAGAAAGCACATTTAGTGATAGAGATAATTAGAAGGGAATAGAAAATAGCAAGCATCACTGGGCTTCTTTGTAAAAAATGGTGAGGCCACATTTGGAATACTATGTACAATTCTGGTCAATACACCTTAAGAAGGATACTGTGGAACAGGAACGAGTATAGAAAAGGATGACCCAAGTGGATCAAGAAGCTGAAACACCTCCTATATGAGATTGGGTTGCCATTGCTAGGCCTCTTCAGCTTTGAAAGACAGCTTGAAAGTGGTGACCTGGTTGAAGTGTATAAAATCATGGCTGGTATGGAAAAGATAGGTGGAGAAAAAAAAAACTACTGTATTACACTAGAGCCAGAGGGCAGTCTATGAAGCTGATGGCAGGTGAATTAGGACAGACAAAGGGAAGTAATTTTTCACCCACGGGGGTCTTTGTTCTGTGGAATTTACTACCAGAAGAGGTGTACACAGCAACCAGCCTGGAAAAGCAGGATGCCTCTAAAAGCCAGGGAGTCAAGAGCAGATGAAACTTTTGCCTTTGTCTTCTGCTTGAGAATGCCCAAAAGGAATTGGTGGCCACTGTCTAAGGGGATTTTTCCACTGACCTCCCTTAATCTGGATCTAAGATGATACGGATCTAAGGAATGGGTCCTTCAACTAATCTGGATCTAGTAGATCTGGATTAAGGGAGGTACCCAATGCATCCTCATGGGCGGAGCAGCACCCAATAGAAAGAGTGCTATAAACATAGAGCTATTCATAAAGCAGTTGCATGCTGTTTCACACGTCTGCTACTATCCCAACTGTGATGTTGGGATAGTAGCAGATTTTGGAGAGAAACAGGAAAAGGCTGCAGAACCTGGCCATTCCTAGAGTCCCTGAAAACAGGGCTGTGCTATGTGGCCCCAGTGAAGTGCTGCAATGTCTGCACATCATGTCAGCAGTGTGGTGGAACAGCAATAGAAGACACTATCAACCTTTCTACCACTGCTGGTAAAGTGTTCTAATAGCACTTGTGCTGGGCTGTTTTCTGGATAAGTGTGGCTTGTGCAAATCCTGCATTCTTCTCAGAATAATTGCCATGATAGGACTAATATCTTCTGCTCTGCCACACACAACTGATAGGTGGTGCTCTAAATTATAAAACTCAAACATGCCAGCTCTGTTCCAGTCCTTCATTGTCACTCTGTTCCCAGACAAGCCTGCTTATGGGTATGAAGAAGTAGCTGGAACTTTCCAGGCAATGAATGGAAATGGAGTCTATTAAGGATGCTGGGACTGCAGGTTTGTTCCCTATGCTGTCCACATGGTGAAGCCCAATGAGCTCTTTCTGCAGGTGTTTCTGCCCCTCACCCCTCATGGTATCTTCCCCTCCTTTGCAAGGGACGATCCATCCATTCTGAGGCCCGTAGTTTCACAAGGTACCCAGGTCCCACAAAGGCCATCCCAGCTTTAGCAGAAATTAAAGTCTTGCTAGGAGATGTCACTCCCTGCAGACAGACAGGAGAGGGTGCATTTGGAGTTTTGCACTTTAGAGTGTTATCTTTTGGTTGAGTGGGATACAGCAGAAGAGATTGACCCTACCACTGCAATTCTTCCGAGAATCTTCAAGAATGAGGCATCTTGTTAGTAACAACATTTCACTCCAGGCTACCACAGACGTGCAGACCCTGTACCCTTAGGGCACACACATAGTGCCACAACTCCACCATGTGGATCCAGCCTAGATGAAGTGAATTGGCTAAGGAGGTTGGCCCTGTCCCTATCAAGGCTGTCCCCTAGAATATCATTGGATGGCAGAAGTTGTCCTCCTTGTGATAAGATGTGAAATACATGGAAGAGCCAGTGAAGGCTTAGCTGTTTTGATTTCTACAGACTGAGGCTGCCTCCAGACGGCAGCCAGACATCTCTCTAGAAGTGATAATTGCTTCCTAGCTAGACAGTGGAGCCATCTGCGTGTTTATGTGGCACATGCATCCAGGTATTTTGGCTGGCATCAAATACCAGGAAGCACAGGTCCCCATTTCTGCACATTCTTGGCCTTCAGTTTTGGTCCTCATGCACGCATGGTGGACAGAGCAATGACTTCCACTCTCTTCTCAAGGTGAGTAAAAGTGTTCATGCTGAAAAACACACAAATGGTGCTAGGTTTTCCAGCAACAGTACTTAGCGCTTTTGTGGGGGGGGGGGGGGAGTGGGAGTATGTTGGATTTGCCATAGATATATGTGGCAACCTGACCATAGAGGTACCATATTAGCATTATATTCCCCCATCTGGATGGAGCCTGAGATATTTCCAACTACAGAGTGGTCTTCTAGTGATTTTATTCAAATTGTGTATGGAGAGACAAGCTCCTGGATGTACACTCTGTGTTGTTTACCTCAAAGGAAGAAAGAAACCTGTTTATAAATTCATGCCAGTTTCCTTTACAACAGCAGGGTGGTCTAACTACTGAAATGTAACTCTAGTTAATCTTTGGTATTGACCATGCTGACTGGGGTTGATGCGCATTAGAGATCAGCAACATCTGAAAAGCCACAGTTGGACTATATTGCTTTAAAATGTAGTGTAAACAGAATCCGCTAGGAAGCTACACCTGTTGATTTTGGTTCCCTGTGACAGAGATGTTAAAAAACAAGCTCCACTTCAGGAAAGAATCCTACGGTTTAGAAGAAGCTTTCCTTTCATGAAGGAAATCTAAAAGACTATATAAAGACTTCCTCTGACTACGGGCAGGCATAGTGCCCAAGGACATCTGACCCAGAGAGTTGCCTGTTCTCCCACCTACCTCTTTACTCACAGGAAACACATTTCAGATTTAAATTGCAAGGATCAGAACAGCACAGGCAAAAACTAAAAACGCCTACCCATGTTCCAGGTGCCAATAAACACGGTGATCATATCAGGTTCTGGTTGATCTGAATGCTTATTCTTCATTTGCTGTAGAAGCTGGCAGAAGCCCTCTCTCTTCTGCAGATGGAGGGGAGAAATCAAAATAAATGGATCTGATATCATTCCCCTGTACTCCTTCTGTGAATAGGTGATACCATGTGGCAGCAACAAGCTCAGTTTTAGGGGCATTTAAATAGAATTGTTAGCAAATGTATGACAGGATCCACTAGTTGATAGGCCTGTGCGAAGAGGACGCCAGACATAAGATGTCCACACTTCACTGAGGCCTGAGCCAGTCCCAGAGATGGAAGTGGCTCCCAAGAGTGCTCCATCTGCAGAGTAGGAAAACCAATTCTATGTGGTGTGGGACTGGATCACTCCTGCTGCCACCAAGCAAAAAGACCATGGTAGCAAGAGCAGCCCAGAGTCAGGTGGCATTTTGTCAAGCTCTGAAAATACCCTACTTTGGGGGGCATTTCTGAAGACTAGCAAATTGTCTCTGATGGGCAACATTAACACAAGAGGTGTGCACAAATGCAATTTGTGGGATTCGATTCGATTTGAATCAAATACCCAAAAATTCAATTCAAATCTATAAAATTAAAATATAACCTAATTTGATTTGAATTAAGCAAATTCAAAGCTATTCGTTTGAATTTTTTATTTGAATTTGCATTTACAAATGTCGACAACATTTCTATGTGCCCGTATGCATCGTTACACATCCTGTATGCATCTGTACATGTCTGTATGCACCTCATAGTTATCCCGAATGCAACCCATTTTCATCCCGTACGGATCCGTACAAATGCGTACGGAGGCGGAAAGATGAGTATGTACAAATACACATCATGTACGACCCCGTACGCATGCAAATGTCTGGATAATTCAAACAAATAGATCCAAAATTCAAAATTCGTTCAAATTTTTAAATTTGAATTTATGGACATTCAATTCAAATTTGAATGTCGAAATTTGGACAGATTCGAACAAATGTCAAATACCTTTGAATATCCGTGCACGCCCCTAATTAACACCACAGACCTTTATTCTCCAGCTTTGACGTTAGACCAGGCCAAGAGTGCTGTATCAGCAGACAGCATTCTGTCCTGCACCTCCGCCCAGGAGTGGATTTCTCCACACATGTCTAGCTGTGTTCAAAGCTTACTCACAATTCTTCTGAATAATGAAGAACAGAATGAGTAAGGCTGAATCCCCAAAAGACTTATTAGCCCCTCTCGGATTCCTCTGCAGTCACTCTGTTATAGCTGACTTTAAAAGTCCCCTCCACTTCCAGAATAAGCGTCCCCCTGGCAGCCGCGATCTAAACGGACTTTCCGTCCCCGTGGTAGCTGTCTTCTCTTTCCAGGCATTTCCCCCCCCCCCCCCGCTCCCTCTCTTGTTAAAAGGAAACATAGCCAGATCTCCGTCTCTTGAAACTGCTCCCCCCCCCCCCAGCAAAGCAGATGAGCGCTCATTCTGTCAATTTCATTCACTTTCAGCAGTTACTTTCACTTTGTTCTCTGTTAGAAAAGGATTTTCTGCCCCGGTAAAGTCAGCGGCTCGAGGATCAGGAGCGCGATCCTTCGCTCATTCTCTTTTAAGGCTTCACTTGAAAACAATGTTGCCATTCTGAGCAATTCTGGCTCTTTTTACAAAGGAAAGGAAGCGAACCTGCTGCATTTCTCAGATGTGTGAATGCTTTTTGGCTGTGTGTGCAGGCAAGCAATCCCCGCCCCTTTTGCCACGGAGCGTCCTCAAGGCAGATATAGCGAGCAAAACCCGCGAATCGCCGAAAGAGCGCTGGAACTCTTCTTTAAAGTGCATGTATTTTATCGCGGGTGTCTCACTTTGCTAAGCTCCCTAAGCACCTTGTAAAGCCCGGAATGGGGACGCTCAGAGGCAAAAGGAGTGTCCTGGCACACTTTAAATTCCATGGGGACAGGGCTTAAGATAATCTTAAATGAGAACTGAGAAATGTTGTGCTATTGTTTGTTTGCATATAGCTCCCATTTTCCTTGTCACTAGTAGCCGGAGTTCAGCACCAAGAGTGCAACTGTGTAGGCTACCTAGTCCTGTTTTGGTTCTTGTTCTGTTTTAGCAGAACATCTGAAGGTCACCTTTGTTTTCTTAACAATGAAAGACTGAAGTCTAACCTATCAATTTCCTTGTCCCTATGCAAAAGTCAACAATGCAAATACTATCATGTTTATGCTATCATTAACATGCAGGGATCCACAGATCAGAGAACTGGAGGACAAGGCATCATCTTCATCTTTCTGAACAATGCTTTGGTCAAAAAATGCAGTTGAGAGAGTTTAACGTGAGGCCTCTTCAGTGCCAGACTCTTCCTTTCTTCCCTCAGTTCTAATCCACAGACAGTTACGTTTGTACTCTTTGGCTCTGTCTGCACTGGGCCTTATTCTGGATCATATCTCAGAATAAGTTCCTGCCATCTACATGTTGGTGTAGACTAGGGATGTGCACAAAAATTCAAAACATTCAAAATTCAAGTGAATTCATCTGAATTGAATATCTATAAATTCAAATTTAAACATTCAAGTGAATTTTGAATTTTGGAATCATTTGTACGAATTATTTGGACATTTGTGTGTGTACTGATATGTATACAGTGCATCCTTGCCCACACGCATCTTTCCCACATCCGTATGGATTTGTACAGATCCGTATGGGACAAAGACAGGATGCACATGGGATAAATACGGGATGCGTACAGATGCATATGGGAAGTGTATGGATGCATATGGGCACATACGAATGTTGTCGAGATTCGTATTTGCAAATACGGATTGAAAATTTGCACAAATAGATTCGAATGTTTTCGAATCAAATTGAATGTGAAGGCTTTCAAATTTTAAACATTCGAATTGATTCAAATTTTGGTATATTTGATTCAAATCAAATTGAATCCTGAAAATTGCATTCGTGCACACCCCTAGTAGAGACTATGACAGGTCTCATCCAGGGCCTGCTGTACTCACCGGCATGCAGGTGATTGGTACCTATACTGGGAAATAATATAGAATAAAGCTCAGTATAGAAAGAATCTTTTCCACTGTCACTAAAAGTACCCATTAAGTACCCATTAATGGGACATTATGGCATTTTTGTACCCATTAATGGGTACTTAATGGGTACTTCTAGTGACAGTGGAAAAACACCCTTTGTGACAGACTGAGGAGTAGATTTTCTCCAGATACAACTATAGGGCAGACAGCAATTACTACAGATGCCTTCCTTTGGTTTTCTTTTCAGCATGGGGTATAAGTCAGGAAGGTACCAACAGTCTTCTTCAGTCCTTTTTTGGGAATATTTATTTATTTGTTTATTTATTTATTTATTTAGCTTTTATCCCGCACCATCTCCACCTTGGTGGACTCTGAGCGGCTAACAAGATTAAAAACACACACTTCATTCTAGTGCTTTAAAACATTACAACAGATGATACCATTTATCAAAAAATTCCTCTGATCATTTAACCAGGGGCATAAAAGCCTTCGTAAGACCACCCCCGTCCAACTGGCTACTATTTTGTCTATTAACCACCCTGACCAAAGGCCTTCCCAAACAGCCAGGTCTTACAGGCTCTCCTAAACGTCATCAAGGATGGAGAGGCCCTAATTTCCTGTGGGAGAGTGTTCCACAGGGTTGGGGCTACACAGGAAAAGGCCCTGGTTCTAGTTTGAACAAGGCGTATCTCCCTTAGATTGGGAGTGGCCAGCTTTGTCTTTAATGTGTTTTTTTAATGCCACTCTAAAGCCTATAACAGGCCCCAGAACAGCTTACAAAAGGTAGCATTAGATTAGTCCTACCTTCAAGCTTGTGAAAAGCTATGACAGATGAGAAAAGAGAGGCCTGGGAAGGAAAGGGAGAATTCTTTCCAGATGAGGATGGTGATGCTGTGGGAGCTTCTTTATCACATTTACCAATATTATATCTCTCACTAACAATCACTTCCTCCATACTAGGTTGGAACTGGTCATTAATAACTAAAAACCTGAAATGATTATGGGCTACAGCAAATGCTGCCCCTTTAATTCACTTATGAGCCCCTATGTGACACGTCTGTTAGCCTATTAAATTTCAGCTCTTTCTGAATAATCTTCCATTTCCCCTCCATGTCTGAGCTGGACAGGTTGGGGTGAACAGTCTGGCCTGCATAATTAGAACTGGCACTTGCTCCTGGGACTTTTCATATTGCAAATACCCAGTGAGCAAGTGCTGGGACAGATGATTGTCAGATGCATTATGGGAAAAAGCACCAGACAAGATAAGGGCCCAGGCCTGCCCCATGATTTCTCCTTGCCATTTGGCAGGGATGGTGAAAGGCAATCGCAGAATCTAAACAGGATTCCGCATTTTCCTCTCACCATCTGTAGCCAGCCAAAGGCTACCTTCAGCAGTAGCTCAACAGCACCTAGGCTCTGTTCCCATTTAAGATATAAAGAGTTTTGACATTGTTTTCAGAGCTGAGCGTTCTCAAAGATTCAAAGGAATCCACAGTTTCTGAGGTCTCAAAACGTGGATTATCTACTGTATATTCAAATCAAAATGGGTATCGCTGCTGGATTTAGAAATAATTCTTGCTATTTAGCAATGGGAACACAAGCAGGATTTTGAGGGGGAGGGAACCATGCTTTAGGGGCATTCTCTTCAGTTTTCCCTGATCCAATATTAAGCCATCATTTCCTTCCCTTTTCTGCTCTTGCCATTATGTGCTAAGGCAAGAGTAGGCAGAGCCCACAGCAGCTTACAATGTAATGCACAGATCAGACATTACAGTGTAACGTGATGTCATGACCGGTGCTCACACTAAGCCTTTCTTGACACCTTGTGCACTCGCACACTGGCATTTTGCTTCAAAATGGTTTAAAATGCTGTTTCTCTGTGTCAGCATGCAACCCCTGTCATAACATTCACCTTCTCCACCTCGCTTATCTCCTAAGGTGGAAGGACTTTCCCTAGCCAGCCAACTGCGGAATTGTGCTGTATTTACTCTCACTTCTTAAAGGAAAAGTACACTTTAATGGCTCTCGATACTGCTGCCATTTCCCTGATAGACTTTAGCCAGACACTTTTAACAGGAACATATTTACTTGTTTTATCTGTTACAGCTTCATTTTGGTTTCAATCTACACAGGTTTCTTCAAATAACGGAACTTTCACTTGTAAATCACTTCACTAAAACATCAGGACCCTTTCCTATCTACTCTCATAGGCTTTACAGGACCTGGTTCTTCCTCTACCCACACCCTTGTGAGCTTCTCAGTCCAAGAATAAAGAGCAAAGAACCCTTTCACTTTTCTGCCTTGACCTTTTATAGAGTCTCAGATGCTGGTATCAGATTCTCATTGGTCGAACCACTGAGCTAGCTTTACCCCCTCCCTTCAGGATCTTGAAAGCCACGCACCCTTACTCATAACATTTACTTATCTATGCCTTTACTTTCCCTTATCTAACTTACCTTGCCCAGGAGGTTATCACAAGAGACATCAGACCATAGTGGGGAAAGTCTTATTTTACTTAAAGAGACAGAGATCAGACTTTGCCCTTGATGCCTGCCATTTTGCGCTGGTCTGCTGAGACAATGCAGCGCAAAGCTGGTGGCTCTTAAATGCCTGCCTACTTTGTCCCTTCTTCCTCCCTCCCTTCCACATTTCGATCTCTATTTCCTCCCTTCCCCACCTGGTTTTTCCCTCCTTCCTGCCATTTTGTGCTTTGATGTACCAATCTAGCTCAAAACAAAGGGGAAGTGATTTTTAATCTTCTAGTGGTGCGCTACGGTGTGGGAGAAACTGCTGCCATGGTCCAATTCAGGGGCAGACATATAGGGGGTAGGATTTGGATCGCCCACCCCGATGAAGTCAAGGTATGATGGAAAAGAGAGGCAGAGGGGGTTTCTCCCCTGCAAGTCTGCATAACAAGCTACCAGTGGGGACACGAAAAAACAGAGCTCACTGCTGATTTTAAAAACCCAGATTAAAATCTGTACTAAATTGTCCAGTGGGAACGCAGCCATAAAAATTATAATTTAAAGAAGTATCTGTAGTGAGAAATTTACCTTTGAGTCAGCAAATACATATTCTTTCCTGTGTGTTTTCTCTTTTTCAGTCTCTAGCAGAATTACCAATTTGTTAGGGAATTTCTGTGACTTGATAAGCTGCCGAACTGAAAAGAAACAAAAACTCAATGGTTTTGACAGCAGAGAAGCTGAGAGGACTGTTCAGAGAACTTTGTCCTTATGGACCATTCACCCTTGTCCAATTCCATATATAACCCATCTGGTACATATAGGGTGCATCCCCAAGCAATTTAAAGTGTGCTAAAACTCTTCTTTTGCCTCTGAGCGCCCCCATGCCAGAGTTTTTAACGAGCTTCCAGCACTACAAAAGCAGGAAAACCCGCAACAAAATACCTGCCCTTTAAAGAAGAGTTTCCTCGCTCTTTTTGGAAGTCACGCATTTTCCTCGCAGCATTTACCTTGGGGACGCTCCGTGGCAAAAGGGGCAGGGATTGCTGCCTGCCAGAAAGCCAGCCAGAAAGCCTTAGTTTCCCTCCTTCCCTAAAGCACAGAACTTCAAAGAGCCAGAATTGCGAAGATTTGCAACATTGTTATCAGGCGTGAAGTCTTATCAGGTGTGAAGTGGATAGATTGCAACATTGTTATGAAGTGGGTGTACTTAAAGTCACGGCTGCTTTACCGGGTGGATTTAGACAGTGATTGAAAGTCCTAAGAGGGAATGAGCAAACCATCGCCCGGCGGATGGCTGCAACCCGTGCAAGAAACCTTTTCGGGGGACGGAGATCTGGGAGACTAACAGAACCGATGGCTATTTTCCCTTTGAACAAGAGAGGGGGCGGGGAAAAAAGATGCAGGGAAAGAAAACACGCTTCCTTGGGGACGGAAGGTGCATTTTAAATGCACATTTTCTGAGCCTCATGCGGACGCTTATTCCGGAAGTGCAGGGCACTTTTAAAGTCCGCTTGAATAGAGTGACAGTAGAGGGAGATGAGAGAGGCAAATAAGTCTTTTGGGGATGCACCCATAGTAAACACTGCTGGATTTAACAAGCAAGGAAATCATAGCAACTGCAAGATAGAACCTGAGACCCAGAGCTTACTGGAACAGTTTCTACTTACTCAACTGCTCAATGAGAAAATTTAAGTAAATTCTATGACCTTTTTCTTTCTGCAAAATAGAGATGGGAGAGAAGAATCCCACCCCCAGCACCCAAATGGGTGTGTGTGTGTGTGACTTTTTTGTTTTTCTCTTTTTTTGGCTTGAGGGCCAATTTCACTTTTGGCCAATGTTTGAACCAGGCCACATGCCAGCAGTATGTGTAGATGCCAAATGTGCTTGCATGTACGCAGATGTGAAACTCACACGTAGCCTAGCAAGGGAAGGGAGCTTCACCTCTTCCTGCTTGTTAACATTATTGCTGCCATGAGTTGGAAGCGGACAATTTGCATCCTCTTCAGGGTGCTGGAGTGGGTGGAGAGATTTAAATATAGACATTAACTTTTGGGTACAAGACACAATTGAAATGTGGACTGTTCTTGCAGGAATATCTTCTCCTTCCCCCTCTGTCAGCATATCTTATGTAACAGCTACTAAAAAAAAGGCTCTGTGGGTTGTCTGTTTTAGGGAGGGAATGCCTTTTTTTTGTTTCAGGACAAGATGCACTTTGTTGGAACAACAGCATCTCAGAGACAGGAACACTCTCTAATACTGTTTGTAAAAAAGATTTCTTCTCTACAACACCATAATCCTGCAATATGACCTTGTTTTTATTAATGAAACTACCTTGAAAAGATGTGCTGTAAATTCAGAGGAATCCAAACAGAGGCTTACTGAGGAATTTCTGTGGCTGTGCATCTGAACGCATAGCAGTTATTTAGAAGAAGAGTTGATTTTTATACCTGGCTTTTCTCACCCTTAAGGGGATCCAAAGCTGCTGACAAACTTTATGTTCTTATCCCAACAACAGATACGATGTAAGGTAGGTGGGGCTGTGAGACTCAGAAAGAGAGCTGTGAGTAGTCCAAGATTACGCAGCTGTCTTTGTGGAGGAGTGTGGAATTGAACCAGGAGACTATTAGATAAGAGTCTAATAAAGACTAGAGGACTAAACTGGTTACCCACATTGAATAAGGAAAGCCCTTGGATTCATCCTATTCCTGTGGAACTTCTCAGAAGACCTACTGTTTTCCACTGTCAAAACAAATAAGCAACCATCAGCATTTTGTTCCTAGATTTTTCTGGAATGTTCTGCTGCAAGCGTTTGGATGGAACTGTGATACCCATCTTCAGAGGACTTGATTGTGTGAAGAGTCAACTGACATTCCAGAAAGTCTAACAAATGAAATGAAAACCAGGCATGAAAGCCTCTATCCCTGCATCCATCTACACGCTGCCTTCCACCCAGTGGACCTGAACCAAGGTGCTCACACTGCTGCCTGCCAGATGTTTCAGGACTACTACTGTCATCGCCAAATCCCATGGCCTTGATCCAATCACAGCTCAGGGTTAAACTGCAGCCCCCACTACCCCAGCCAATACAATTAACTGTAATTTAATTTTCTGTTAATTTTCTGGCATGGATGTGTCGTTTCCATTATCAACAAACCATTTAGATGTGGTAGATGTGGGATGGTACAGAGAAACAAACAATTGGCCAGGGCAGATGACATCATTAACAAGCAAATGCATGGTACATAAGTGTGTTTCAGGCAGAGGCCTATTTGCACGAGGGCCTCCAGAACACGAGTAGCATACCCTGGGTTGGAGCATTCACTCTGCTGGGCCGGAGGTTCCATTCGGAAATGCCCCAGCCTGTCCCAGGGTGCCCACTAGCATTCCTGGTATAGAGCACAAAATCGCGCTCTACACCTGTTCCTGGCCGTCCCGGGCTGTTCCACAGCTGTACAGGAGGGAGAGCATTTGCACACTTTCTCCCAAACAGCAGGCCCTGCCCCCTGCTGCTGCTATTGGGCCAAAAATAGCTCAACAGCTGGCAGGCCCACATAATTAACTTACCTTGCCAGGCCTGGGGTGCTCCTTGCGCGGCCTCGAGAGTGATCTGCTGCTCTCTTTGCAGGGGTGCACTCTGGCAGACCAACCCTGTGCTGGTGAGTGTGGGCCTGAGCTACCAGGAGTGCCTGCGCAGACTGCAGCACATCACTCCCCAGGTGCATGAGGAGCACCCCAGGCTGACCGAGGTAAGTGGGCAGGGTGGTGGTGGTGGCTCAAACCCCTGGGTGCTGCTGGGCACCTAGGGGTTCACTGCTGGCCACTGCAGTCTTATCAGGACTGCAGCAGTAAACAGGACACCAGGGCACCCTCAGTTCAATGTCTTCAGCCAGGGTGATGTGCTGCTCCATGCGGTAGACCGGGCCCACATGGGCCCACTCTACCGCATGGAGTGGCACACCTGCCAGCTCATCAGGTAGGATCTTTGGCCCCAGCAGATACCTCCTGCTGGGGCCAAAGGAATAGGACCAGCCTGCCAACCCTTGGTTTGAATTTGTCCCAATTGCGACAGGCCTGGGAGGCGCGTCCCACCCCTGCGCCAGCCTTTTCAGACTAGGCCATGTGGGGACGGGTTCCCCTTTTGCAGCTAGGCAGGAAGGAACGCTTCCCCATGTATACCTTACCTGCCTGGATGCGAAAGGGGAACCCGTCCCCACGTGTCCTAGCCTTTGTTCATTACAGCCATTCAGCTGTAGTGCGAAAATGCCTCAAGTCTTCATAAACTCAGTGAATGTCATCTTTCAGGGAAGACATTTCAAAAAGCTAATGCCACAGTAGAGAAGTGTGTTGGATCTCTGCAGTTAGCAGTGGAGCTTGTGGGAGAAGGTGCTTCTCTTAATAATCTGTTTCCAAGTTATTTAAGACTTGGGCTGCTGCCAGGGATGCTTATTATATTGTTAAGCTGTTGGCATCGCAACTGGACAATGGCATGCTGGGGTTGCTTAACTCAAAGTAAAAATAGTGCTGGAGATCAGCACTATTTTTACTTTGCTGGCATGTTTTGCTTACTATGATGTCTGGGAAGATACTGTGGCCTTATTTCACTGGTGACTTCTGGGAAACCTGTAACCCTCCCCCAATAATCTACTAGAATTGTCACTGAATTGATACACAAAAAAAGCATTCAGTAGTTAAACAAATAAGACTACCTTATTTTTCCATTGAAGGTGTTTCCATTGGCAACACCTTAGTGACAATGAGTGATTGCCACTGATTGGTCTTGTGGCTCTCCAGCTTTCCATGGCCCTGATTGGTCACTTATCTATAGCAGCCATTTCACATGCTGTGATTGGCTACATTTCCCTCCTCTTTGCTCCTGTAGTTTCCCACCTAAAGTCACGCTCAGTGTTACCTTATCCCATATGAAGAAGAGTCGTCTCTTCCCAGGCTTCAGAACGGGATAAGATGATTTTAGGAATTTTATCCAAATCCATCCAGAAGATGTCTTATTAAGCATGTCTGATTGCACCTCTATGCTCCTTTTAGTCCACCCTTTTATTTATTTTATTTAAGAATTTATATCCTGTCTTTCAACAAAAGTCCAGGACAGGTCACAATAATAAAAAATAAAAAATGTGAAGCATTCGTAAAACATATTTAAAATTCTTTCTCACCACTAATTTCTTTCTTTTTTCCTATCGTAGATTTATTTATTTAAATGGGCTGTAATGTTGAAAGCTTTCTTTAAGGTACCATAGCCCTACAGTGTATAGGGCCTTATATGCCAGGCATAGAACCTTGAACCTGCCCCAGTAGCTAACTGGCAACCAGCGCAGTTGTTTACACATAAGTGTAATGTGTGCCCAAACAGGCATTATATGCCACATTTTGCACTAGTTGCAGCTTCTGGAGCAGATACAAGTGTAACCCAACATAAAGTACATTACAATAGTCCAAAATAGTGCATGGTTGGCATATCAGCCACAGCTGGCAATAACCGCTCTTGGCCACAGAGGTCTCCTGATCCTCCATGGACACAGATGACGGCAGGAACACCCTAAACTATGTAACTGTTCCTTCCGAGGGAATTAACCTGAGTCTAAAGGTCCAGGTATACAAAGTGCAGTTGGCTTTCCATTTCACATGGTGACTGCAATATATTTATAAGTCCTCCAGAAGTGCCTCTGGTCCCACAGCTTCAGTTCTGTTGCTCAATCATGCCTCATCACCTTCACTTCATGCAAAGGCATCTGTCAGTCTTCCATTGTAGCATATTTTTCCTGCCTTTCACACTGCTGGTCAGGTGGCAGAGCTTCACACTTCTGGTTTCCCTTCCTGATGCACCAGCTTGCCAGCTCTGTTAGAAGCTCACACTTCTCTTGGTCAATTATATCTCACACCTTCCCTTCACTTATGACACTCAAGACGGGTGTCACTCTTTCCCCTGTCTGGCACTCCCCTCGCCCCCCAGCTTTCCAGACTATTGCTATAAAGATAGTCTTACGCCCTGTTTCCACTCATGCCTCTTAAAATGGTTTAAAAATGAAACAAAAAAAAAGCAATTCAAACATTGATTCTGGCAGTCCCCACTTCAGTGGCTTTAAATCACTTTAAATTGCTATCAACCCCTCTGCTGACCCCACCCAAAATGGTTCAAAATCACATTAGGGAAAGGAAATCTTTTCTTCCTCCCTCTTGCCAGCCAGGGCCCCAGCCCCTGCCTGCCGAATGGATCCCGCAATGACATGGCGGAGGGTGGGGAGAGGAGAGTTAAGTTTGTTTACATGGACCTATCCAGAGATTTTTTGGGCAATATCAGAGCAGTGGTTTGCCGCCACCTTCTCCTGGGGATATACCAGGTAATAAACCTGGATCCTTTAGTATGCAAAGCAGATGCCACTGAATTATAACAACTGATAGGCTGTGCCTTCACGGCAACCTTATCTCGGATTCAAAACATTTTTAATCCTCGGAGTCCGCATGGCAGTTTGGCTTAACACGCTTTTCCCGTGTTAAACCACCCCAAAGCGTGGTGAATCTCAATCCTGATTTCAACAGGTCTCACTCCGGATCATGCGCTTGAAACGTTTTACATTTTTTACTGTGTGGACAGTACCATTTTAAGGGATGAGAATCCATGTTTAGGGTTTCCCTCTCCCAATAGCTTGCTTCCAAAGACAGTGATTTCAGTGTTAAAAATCCAGCCTAAGCAGCACTACACTGTAGCGATGGAACCACTTCAACCTAATAACGATGTTGCAATTTTGCACAATTCCAAAGGTTCTGACTTTAGAAAGGGAAAGGAAGGGAGTAAGGCAGCTGAATGTGAATGTTTAAAGCAAAGGGGCTTTAGTTGCCGCTGCTGCTGTGTGCCCTGAGCAATGGGGAGAGGAGGGGAAAGAATCACTGGCTGGCTGCCCGCTGCCATTTTTCCTCCATCCAGGCAAGCGGCAGCCGCCCAGCCAGGCTCGGTGAAGGGGTCCCTTATGGGTGGCACGTCCATGCCAGGAGGAAGAGGGCAGGGCAGCCCCGAAAAGCGGCTTTTAAAAAGTAGCCACTTGAGTCCCACCTTGAGTCACGTACCCCACGTACGATCCTCAGAATCTGGATCAAACGCGATTAAGTTAAAAGTAACGGGAACAGGCAAATTCGTGTTTGCATCCGGTTCTATTATTTCGGTTTAGGGAAAGCGAAATAAGCTTGCTGTGGGGATTCGCCCTTAGTCATGCAAACTTCAGGATACAAGACAAGGAAGTGAAATTCTGCTCTCAGACCACCAACAGTACAGATCTGTCTTGGTGTGTGACTTCTCTACAAATTTCTATAAATCTGCTTGTGTTTCAGAAACAGTGGCATTTATAAGCAATGGTTCAGCGTAAAGCTTATTTTCCATTCCAACATTAATGGAAAATCCCTTCTCCACCTGTCCCTCTGTATCTGCCCCTTTCCCATTTTCATTCTCCCTTTGTTTACCTTATGTGTGGACACACACATTCTCGTTCTACAGCAAGAAAAGGTATATAATCGAACTATGAATTTAAAGGAAGAAAAAAATATGTTTTCTCTGCCTTCTGTGATAGTAAAGCTTGTGGCAATGTAGACGGTACTCTGGCTGCAGCAGCTCATTGGCAAGGGCATGTGTTGAAAACTGAGGCCCTTACCCTTATTTTATCTGCACCTTTAAATAAAATGAGGAACTAGGAACTGGAAACCAACTTCATCCTCACCAGCACCAAGCATTTCCCCCCTCTTTTATTTCTTTTTTGTGACAAAGCAGCAAAAGGAAGTAGATTCACCCTCTTGGAAGATTTAAGATAAAGTTAATATGTGTTCTCTCTTTAGTGACATTACACTCACAGACAAAAAAAATCCTCTACTATTTTTTCCTGAAGAGAGCATGAGTTCTGCAACAGCCAGACCTGTTGTTTCTGACCATGGAAAGGTACAAGCTGGATCAGTGCTGTCCATATGACAGTGCTGGTGCAGACCAGCTCATACCATAGCCCAGCAACACATGGAAGAATGCAGTGTGTACATCTTGTTATTTGGCTGAACTGCTGACAAGACATTCAGGGAACATCAGTCTGTATCTTACTTTTTTTGTGAGTGTAGAACTTGTCTTCAGGGCCATCCTTAGCTTTTTTGATAATGAGCTTCCCCATCTCAACATCAACTTTAAGAAGAATTTTGTAAGAAATTCCAAGATGTTCTGCTTTCACCTATAATAAAAACAAAACATTTATATGTTTTTTTCCTTCCATTTTATATTTTACTATACCTAGTCTACAAATTTTGCTACACTACTAAAATAGATTCAGGAACTTTTGGTAAATGAACACAGGCTGTGCCCAGATATCAACAGAGGTTGTTTTCTGGACAACAGAAGTTCACATCCAGGATGAGTGTTTGCATGTCCCCTCTAAACACCCAATGGCACTCTGAATGAAACTGGAGACAACTTGCCCTGAGGGAGACTGGGATTTCTTGTCCCTTGATTCAGTTCACAGCAGCCCTTCAGCAAAGGCAAATGAAGAGGGTGTTTCTGTGACTGTGTGATGCAGATAGCTGGTGTGGAAGGTTGGATGTAACATACAGGCACCCTACAAGCTAATTGAGGGAAGCAGCCATTTGGACACCCCCTGGAATAGCAGAGGCATGGCTGGAGTAACTCCCCCTCCAGATGTCTTAAGTGGGCCATAAGAACATGAGAGGAGTCCTGCAGGTTCCAGACATAACCCATCAAGCCCAGCATCCTGTCTGACACAGTCGCCCACCAATTGTCTTCTGCTTGAGAATGCCCAGAAGCAAAGGTAAAACCTTCACCTACTCCCAACCCCCTGCAAATGGTCTCCAACCTGGAGACAGTACCAAGGCATCAATTCTAGTAGTCATTGATACTCCTGTCCTCCATGAATTTATCTGTCTTAAAGCTGTCCAGGCTGGCTGCTGCCACCTTCTCTTTTGGCATTAAATTCCATGAACCCTGTGGGTAAAAAAAAATACTTCCCCTTGTTTCTCCTAAATCTTCTGCCCGGTAACTTTATAGAGTGCCTCCTAGAGAAAAGAGCTTCTTTCTATCCACCTTTTCTGCACAATGCATGATTTCATATATTTTATGTGTGCCCATGGATACAGATAATTATTTCTTATTACTAATGAGTACTGTTCCCGTTAATTACAAACTTGTCCCTATTCTGAAGATTCCTTAACCACTATCATTTTAAAACTACCATACCAAGTCCAATTTACCTCAAATGTTACAGGTGGGATAAGTGACCGCCGATGTGTTGAGTCAGGCCCTTCAATCAATATTTTTTTCACCTGAAATAATGCAAGCACATAGATATTTACTTGGCAAACCTAAGTGTCAACTGGGGGATGGAGGAAGAAATCAGATTTTTTTAAAAAAAAATTGTCTTACTATCCTTGATTTAAATGAACGTTTTTGTAGCAGAGATCATTCATGTTAAACATCTTGATGGTAAAAATCTGATTGTCCAAGGAATGGAGAAGCAGCCAAAAGAGGGAATCAGGTTTCCTTTTACCGGTCTAGCTCGGAACAGTTCACCCCCTTAGGCTTCTAAGATACCAGCAGCTCCTCTCATATAAATCTGCCTGTGGGTTGAAATTGGTCAGACACATGCTCCTATGAGACCCGCAGCTGCAAAGGTAGGAAAGGTCACAAGGCCATGGTAATCTCCAGCTGTTGGAATGATCTCATCTCTCAAGAATGATCCCTGTATATATTTAGATGTCTGGTGAAGATGCAGTTTTTCATCCAGGTCTCTGGTTAGAGAGCCAGGCTGTGTTCACATTACAGCAGCAACAAGCACTTCAAAACAGAAACACTTGCTCCAGCCCCAAGGGTGGGCTGTGAAACATCTACACGCCAAGCCCTTCATCCCCTCACTCTCTTAGGAATCATGGACCTTTGGAGTGTCAAGGTTCTCAGCTTAGAAGAGGAGTGTATTTGTCGTGCCAGAAATGGTCCTGGAAGTGGGCTTTCTTCAGGATGACACCAGCAGACAAAGCAAGTTCTCTCACCACCACTTACTGTCAACATGGCAGGGGCAAGAGCCCCTGAGGGCAGCAAGCATCTTCAGAATATTATTTCTCCAGTTTGCAGAAACGGTCTTGCAGAGGGGTATAAGGAGCATGTGGATAGTGCATTCCTAGGACTTATTTTGGGAGTCTGCCACTGGCCGTGTGGATGCTGCCAAAGTCTACCCTCCCTTTCTTTGCACCATATCATCGTTTTAATCCTCAGATTCTAAACTTTTTAAAAGTTGCTGTATTTAAACTACTCATAACCAGGCCTGAGACCTTAAGGTATAAGGTGGGGTAAAAATGCAAAGAAATAGATGCATAAATAAACATATTGGGCATTTTCCATGTATACAGATTACACTACAACAGACAGGGCTTCTAAAGTTGTGGAAAGGGTAAGTATGGGAATTTATCCTATGGATGTAGAAAGGAAGGTTACTAAACAGGGTAGCAGAGGGTTCACATACACTGACCAAATTTCTATGCCATCCCATACTGGGAGCTTGGCAATATAAGCAAAGGACCCAAGATCACTAGAAGCTTGTGCGTACCGTTACAAAGAAATATGCATATTATCTTTTGCCTACTTAGCATTTGTACAAAAGCAGGATAGTCTGGAAAAGGTCACCCTCCAAAGGATCTGGATTTCTAACTAAGATCAGAAAGGGGAACCAGATCTTTTTAGTAAATATCACAGTAAATTTTGGACTTTCCCTATCTTTGTCCGTTTCCCTTCATAAATGCCACCACCACAACACACACAAAGGGGGAAATGGGTGTGATTAGAAAAACAGAAAGGCTTCAGGCATTGCTGTACCTTGTCTTCAATGGAACCAAGCAAGCCTGTCAACTGGGAAAGTTTCACTCGATTAGCATCAAAGGATGGCTGGTAGGAATGACACAGAAAACAGAAGTGTGAGCAGTGACAACACAACTCTCAATTCAATGGACGTTTGCCATTATATTGTTTGCACAAATGCCTGCAAGAGTAGTCAGCAGCGTCAATAAGAGCATGGTCATGTTCAGTCCATCTTCATGTCTGACTGTTCACACCTTTTCATTTCTATCCATTTTATTTGTGGACATTCCACCCTCACATTTGGACTATAAAACAGATAGAAATGAAAAAGTGTGAGCACTCAGATCTGAAGATGGACTGAAGAATGTTTAAAGTGAAAGTGTGACCACAGTCTGTTTCACATTACCCCAGCAAGCCATCTATAAGGGCATCTCTTCGTATGTTGCTCAACCATAATACCCAACATTCCTTGTCACTGGGCCTTATTGGAGCTGTAATTCAGCAAAATGTGAAAGGCTGCACATTAACCATTCTGGTTTGTCTGCGCATACCGCACAACTGCATTGAAGCAACATATTCAGTGTTGCAAAAGCAATCTGAAATTAAGCCCTGTGTGGAAATTGTGATGGAATAAAGCATCATAGACAGAAAAACCTTGGAGCCATGATGTATGTGAACTCATGAAAGAAGAGCCTTGCCAGGAGAACATATGAAGCTGACCCATTTAACTGTGTTCTCTCCCCACGGATGATAATAGCTGCATCTAGACGTCAGTTATTTATTCTGCTATATTTGGATATTCAGGAATAAACCAAAGATATTCCAGAATATCCGTGCTATATTCAGTAATATTCAAATATGGCAAAATAAGTATCTGACTTCTGGATCTCATTCTGATTGGTCCTCACCTTGCTGGTTGGTTCTAACAGGACATACCTGAGAATGTCGAAGGCTTCCAGGGGGCAACTGATGGTCAAATACTGTATGTATATATTCCAAAGAAGGAAGAGTTCTAGAGATTTCACTGGAATGAAAGCAAATGGACAACCATGGAATTTGTGGACAGAAGTCTCCATCAGTGTTATGCTAGACAAATCAACTGATGCCATGGAGTATTTCTGTATCACCACAACAGAATACTATTCTATTTCCATTACTTACTGTTTTTTTCATAATCATTATCTTAGAATGATACAAATAGTTATCAACAGGAACAAACAGTAAAGAATTGTAGACCATCAACAAAGAAAAATACAAACCATAACGTAGTGACAGATTATGTAGGTCTCCTGTCTGGATGGTTAATGATGTAATCAATTGAGAGAGCTTCTGTAGATGTAACAAATCCCTTGACTGCTTCCCAGACAAAATCATTTGATTAACAACACTAGAACCTAACTAGGCATGTAGATGAGGAGGTTTACTGATCAATGGAGACCAAATTTCCATTTCCATTTATGACATTTGTAACCTTTTCTCCAAAAAGCTCAAGCCCTGCATACTATTTTCCTCTTTTCCATTTTAACCTGGAAGCAACTCTGTGAGACAGGTCAGATTGACGATGCCTTCAGACAGCAGATGGCAGGAGACAATCCTAGGGTCTTACCTACATCTGCCAGCTTCTTGCATTCCAGTTCCAAAAGCCGGGATGCTAGCAAGGCACCTGCCCACTTCTCTGTTTGTTTGTTTTGTATGTGTGATTTGCTAGCTTCCAGGTATCAGGAGCAGCAACAGTAACAGCAGTTAGGGGTAAGCAATCAGTATTATGGGAAACCTGGCATTGTTGCCAAATTTCCTGTAATACCAATAGATCAGATTTTTAGGGTTTGTCTGCTATCCTGGCACTGTACTGGAAATGCCATGTGCTTGTGTGGCATTCTCAGTATAGTACCAGGAGAACTGCAGGTTTTAAACCTCATGGGCAGCTTGGGCAAATGCAACCTTTCTGAGCTTTCGAAGCCACATGGGGATTCAAACTCAGGGAATATTTTCAACCCTAACCTTTACTCACTATACTGTACTGGCTTTAGGGCTTAAGTCACATTCTATTTATCTTGGTTGAGATGGGGGCTAAGCAGTCTTCCAGTGAAAGGCATAGACAAACTAGTTTCTCGTAGCAAAGATGCAATACCATAAAGAACATGAGAGGAGGACATGAGATGTCTTGATTCTAACTTGATTCTAGACTAAGTGCCACTGGGAACCACTTTGATAAATGAACGGGCAGGCAGACATTGGGAGCGGCTCCTGACACATAACATTTCCAAATTAACTGAAATACATGTCTAGTTTTTCCGATTACTTGGTGCTTTACCTGAATATCCCTTTACAAAGAGCTGCAAGCAGTTTCTTCAGATGAGGGAGATTCCAAGAGCCCAGCTGTACAGTTTCAAGATCACTGGTGATATGAACTCGCAAATAATCTTGAATGAGTTTTAAATGCTCTTCTGGAACACTGCAAAGGAAATAGGAATGGAAAAACACTACTTATAAATCCAAAATGTGCCATTATTGATTGCCTTAAGCCTCTTCAATCTTGGGGCAAACTGTGGCAGCTGAATTATCCTCCTCCCTTGTTGGGATGCATGCAGAACGGTGACTTGCTAGACTAAATTCTGCTTGTGTGCTTGGTCTAGTCATTAGGGATCAGAATGTGCACAAATATTTGAGATATTTGTTATTCAATTGAATTTGGGTGAATTTGGACATTCAAACTCAAATAGACTATCCAGACGTTCTTTTTTAGTATTTGAACGAATTAGTATGAATAATTCAGACATTCATATGCTTACATCCTATTTGTATCTGTACGCATCTGTACGGATATGTACGAGATGAAAACGGGATGCATATGGGATAAAACAGGATGCGTACAGATGCATATGGATGTGTACAAGATTCATATCATCAAATACATATCAAATATTTATACAAATAGATACAAATGTATTTGTATCAGTTCGAATGTCCAGACAATCGTTTTTTCTTTATTTGTACAAATTCAGATGTTTGAATATTCACCTCGAATCAAATTCAAAAATTGCATTTGTGCACACTCCTAGTTAGGGAGCTGGACTCTTCTCTGGGAATACTGGGTTTGATTCCACCCTCCTCCATGAAGCCAGCTGAGTGACTTTGGGCTAGTCACAGCTCTCTTCTGAGCTCTCACCCCACCTACCTCACAGGGTATTCTGTTGTGGGGAGAAGAATAGAAAGGGCGAATCCCCACAGCAAGCTTATTTCGAATTCAAAACGTTTTCAGTCCTCGCAGACCCCACGTCAGTTTGGCTTAACAGGTCTCACTCCGGTTCGTGCGCTTGAAACGTTTTACATTTTTTACTGTGGGAACCCTTCTGTGTTAAGGGATGAGAGTTTCCCTCCCCCAATAGCTTGCTTCCAAAGCAAGCTGTAAAATCCACCGCTTAAAGCCACATTGTAGTGATTGAACCTCTTCACACCTGATAACGATCTTGCCATTGAAAGTTCTGATCTTTAAAAAAGGCAAAAGAAAGGAAAGCAGCTGCCGGTTTGGGGAGATGTGTGAATGTTTGTTGCTGTTGCTGCTGCTGCATGCCCTGAGCAATGAGGAGAGGAGGGGAAAGAATTGCTGGCTGGCTGCTGCCGTTTTTCCTCAATCCAGGCAATCAGCAGCCACCCAGCTACCCAGCTAGGTTCCGTGAAGGGGTCTGTTGTGGGTGGCGTGTTCACGCCAGGAGGAAGAGGACAGGGCAGCCCCGAAAAGCAGCTTTTAAAAGGTAGCCACTGGAGTCCCCCCTTGAGTCACGTATGTCCTCAGAATCCGGATCGAACGCGATTAAGCTGAAAGTAATGGGAACAGGCAAATTCGTGTTTGCATCCGGTTCTATTATTTTGGTTTAAGGAAACTGGATTAAGCTTATAATGGGGATGCGCCCAAAGCTTTGTTAGTCACTTTGATTGCCTTCAATGGGTGAGAATTGTGGGGTAGAAAAGCCAACTCTTCTTCTTTTCCAGAGCACTGAAAATGCTAGGTTTCTGTGACATTTCTGGTGCTTTGGAAACTCCATCATAAAGAAATCTCCCTTACAGCACCATTTCTTCTGTGTCTAGGAGTGGTGGCAAGGCATATGGCATTTGCCTGTCCCAGCTCCCACCAGTGCTCCAGCTGCCAAGTGCCTTTAGCTTCCTGCCCTGGATCCCAGCTGCATTCAGCCCCTGTGAGGATGCATCCTGTGTTAAATGGGACAAAGGATGCTAGAGAATGGGAAGTAATATAATTTTGTACATAACACATCATGTGTGTTTTCTAGCATAAAATAAGTGAAGTAAAGGGTGTGATCAGACAGGGCTTTTTCAAGTGCAGCTTGAAAAAAGAAACAACTCTGGTATGGAGAAATCTTACCCATCAGTGAGTTTGAGATGTCACATGCTGAGAAAAATGTCTACCAGTTTAGACTGAAATTCACCCAGAAGGGAACTCTTTAACTGTACAGTATTTGACAGTACCAAAGAAAAATTGGGCAGACATTTGTGGCAGGAAAGAATTCCCTATTCTGTTTCCTTATTTTTCAACTAAGGCTGGGTAATGTTGGCTTTCTTCCTGCTGCAGAACTGCAGCTCTCATCATTCCTTCTGCCAGGTTAGCTAAGGTCAATGGAGTTGTAATTCCTGAATACTCTAATTAGCCACACATTTGTGATCACCACACTAAGCGTGACAGTTAACTTCTAAGGAACAGAGAAGAAACTGGTAGGAAATGCATATGTCTTTATACCCCTCTTGTTAATGGAATAGTGCTTTGCTTTTAGAGTGTGCGCAGTAGTTCATGTACATTATTAACAGGTTAATCCTTCTTCTGCTGCTCCTGTTTCAGATTGAAGGAGCTTGCCTGGATTGGTTGCCTGATGCCATCTAGCAAGTTCATAGTGGATGCAAGTATCAAAGTAGAAACATCGGGATTGGAGGCTTAGTTTGGCACGGTTCACATCTGTGCATGTATACTTGCATAGTCTCACCAAAAAGAAGTAGAAATGGAAATTTCATCTGTTTTTGAAACTGAGGCTTGTCTTATTGCAAACAGTTTCCTTGGCCAGGATACAAAAGCAATTGCCATATATTCTTCCAAAGACATACTGGGAATCAAACTGCTTTTCAGGCGCTACTCTTCTCAGTCAGGCACGTGTAAGATTGTTGGCTTATCCATTTCTTATTGTTTTTGTTGCTGACTTTGTATCCATGACTAATTTCTTATACAGAAAAAAGGAAGGCCACCTTCCTGCCTCCTTCCCACACAAAACAGACCTCTTAACTCTCTTCTGAGAGAGCTCCTAGACATCTACAAAATAATTTTGCTGTCATCTACAACACAATTTTTCATACCATCCTCTCATCAGCTGGGGAAGCAGTCCCGACTTGTGTTTGTTGTGTCAGAGTAAAAAGAGGGTACATATTGGCTTGTGTGTGTGTGTGTGTGTGTGTGAGTGAGTGCAAAAGGTTTACTGAGGGTGCATTCCCTCTTGACTATTTTGGTGTGGGTTGGACTATTTTAGTCCCCACTGGACTATTTTAATCTGGGAACAGGACCGAGTGTGCATTTTGGGCTGTTCCCATTTACCTGATGGTAAACTGGATGCACTCACTCATTTTTGCACAAGCAGATCAGCAGCTTGTGTGTGTGGTGGGGTTGCTTTTAAAACTTTATTGCTGAAGTGGAGAAGTGCGGTGGCCATGCCGGGGGGGGGGTTGCTAGTGGAGGAGCACGGCGGCACCAGGCAGCGATTGGGGGCCCAGGTGACAGCGAGTTCAGCAGCAGCGGCGGCTTCTTCGTCCTTCCTCCACCTCCTCCTCACCCACCCAGGTGACAGCAAGCTCATTCAAGCAGTGGAGGAGTGCAGAGGCTGTGCAGGAGGGGTACTAGTGGAGGAACATGGCAGCACCAGGCAAGATGATGGTGGAAGAAGCCCAGGGGCCCCCTGACGGTGGCTGAGAGAGCTCCCTCCCCTTCCTACTCCCTCCCATCAAGTCTTGGCCAAGGTGTGGCTCATGGCAGTGAGTCCGGCAGCCACAGTAGCTCCTTCCTCCTCCTCACCTGCCTCAGGAGCCCTCAAGAGTACACAAGCAGATCAGCGGGGGGGGGGGGGGATGGCTTGAACCGCAGTTCTGCTTTTAAAACTTTTTTGCTTGATGTATTCCTGTGTTCCAAGCCTTTTTGCCTTTTCTGCTAGCATGGCGGGCACGGCAAGCTGTGTGGTTGGCATTGGCTAGAAGGTTACAGCTCCACCTCAGATAGCCCGGGACCTAGGGAAAAAAAAGTGGGCTGGGGTACGAAATTCTACAAAAAGTCCTGTTTTCCTCAGGATTTTTTTTCTCTGGATTTTCACAGGATAGTCCTCAGAAAATCCAGGGATAAGAAGCTGAATGAGAATGCTGCTTGCCAAATTTGGATTATTTGCCTGAGTAATGGGAACAGTGGATGCCGAATTCGAATCCAGTCCAGATTTAATTGCCTATGGGAACATGCCCTGAGAGGTAAACAAAAAATGTTACAAAAAGCAGCACTAGCTCTGAAAATGGCTTCTACATTCTGTATAAGGGCCCATAGCTTCAAGTCAAATTCATGGTGTGGCACGATTCTTACAGGTGAATCACACCTTTAATGGGTACTTAATGGGTACTTCTAGTGACAGTGGAAAAACACCCATGGTTACTAGAAGAGTCGGCTGGAACTTGGGTTCAAAACAAATCAATGGAATGTGCTATAACAACCCCAAACTGTGACAACTGAGTATAAAAGGGGCTTGCCACTGAGTTTGTCAAGGGGCATACTTGAGATTGAATCTAGGACCTTCTGCATGCAAAGTAGAGAGTACCACAAAGCTAAGACCCTTCCCAAATATGGCTTGAAAAGCAGAGTTCATTGGTTGTGATCAAACATACCTTATAAAGGCATTCTATTTAATAAAGTCATCCCTGTATTTGGATATTAAACATCCTTTCATAGCCAGCAGTGAAAGGTCAAAAAGGGAAATCAGCTTAACTCTGCAGACATAGCAATTTCAGCTAGCATTCTTTCCCCCCAGCAACAGTGTCTAGGTTGCAATTTGCTATCCATGCAATTCTGCCCTTCTAATTAACTGTGCTAACCTCCTGCTCATCCTTTGGCCTCACAAAGAGAGCACACCGGCCTGCCCAGTTGCCCTCTCATCTGGGTGCCCTGACAGCAAATGGGAAAAGAAGGAGACAAGGGAGGGTTATTGGCTCTAATTTCCCTCCATTACACACATCCTCTGCTGTAGAAAACACTTCCTCAGATCAGGAGCAATGGCACCTTGCAGAGGACATGGGGGAGAGCAGGAGAAAAAGGACTTACAACAACATCCCTGCCTGATCTGTTCTTTAATTTCTAGTAGAAACAGCAGTAATCACCAGGAGGTCTCCCCCTTTGCCCCCTTTCTTTAGCTAACCCAGTCCCAGCATCTTGCTTCACATCATGTTGTCCTGCCACCCCCCAGGGCCCCCTCTTTGCTTCTGCTTTGGGCCAGCTCTAGACGCAGAGCAAATATTGAACCAACAAGTGATGTTCCAGAGAAATGTTCTCCTAGAATAATTGCTTGTTGGACAAACAGTGCAGGGCTGGAGCTGAATGTGTGTTATATAGCGATGCACACATTGAGGTATTTTGGTGGAGCAAAATACCTGGATGTGTGCAATACCCACCACTGCACATGCACGGCTGTCTTTTTCGCCTCCCACACATGTATGGTGGCTACCAAAAAGATGGTAGCTCTGTCCACAAGCAAGTTATAGTGCTAGTTTGGGACCTGAAATAGATTATAGTGGGTTTTAGCAGCGGTACATGTGGCAATCTCACCACAGTCATGACCACTATATATCCTCTGTCTGGAAGGGGCCTTTGCTGCTGAGGCTCCCACCTCAGTCACTGTCCTGTTGGCCATTGTAGAGGGTGATGTCAGCAAATATCTTCCTTTAAAGGTGGAGGAATTCTTCCCTTCCTTAGAGAAAAGTCACTCTCAGGCTGTGTTCCCATTCAAGATTTAAAGAGCTCTGAAATTGCTTTGAGTGCTCACTGTTCCCAAAGTTTCAAAAGAATCCACAGTTTGGATTAAAGGTCCTAAAGGTGCATGCTTCCTTCATGGTGCCCCTGCCTGAGATGTGTCTCCCTCCAGCCTCCTGGACAGAAAACCTCTCCAATGATCCTGAAGTGGACAGATGTGGGTCCCCTTCCAGGCTTTTAGCCCCAGGAGAGGGAGGGGGGAAACAGTTAAGCAGCTCCAGCTGGGAAACAGCAATCCAAAAGCATAATGAGTGCTTTCTGCTCTGCAGCCTGGAGGGAGCAAGGAGACTTTGCTCTTGTGTAAAAGCCTGCCATTATAAGAAAAAAGGGCAACTGATATTGCTGGCTTCTGTGTAAAAGCCTGACTGCTTCCTCCCTAGACCGCCTCTGCGTGAAGCTCCATTATAAGAAAAAAAGGTTTATATAGAGGGTGGGGTTTGAATTCTTCGCCCCAATGAAATCCAGGTATGACAGTGTCCAATTGCATCATAAGATAAAAAAGGTGCATCTATAAAAAGTCTGCCCTCCTTTCCACTTTTAAAATTACGAAGTCTTTATTGGAGGATCTATTCAAGATGGCTGTAGTATGGAACAAAATAATGTCTCAAGATGTTGCAATAGCACTTTCACTTTCAGAAATTAACAAATGGCTGGACCTTACCTGCTGGTGTCTAGGTGTTGTAACCTCAGAAGCAAAGTCTCAGAAAGGGATGGTTTGCTTGTTTCTATCATCTGCACTTTTTCATTTGGAGAAAAATCTTCTTTTGCCTCACTTGCTATAATATTGCGTGGAGGTAGAACAGGTGGTACAGTTCCAGAATCTACCACAAAGAGGAAGAAAAGACTAAGAGACCAGCTATACCTAAATTTTGATCTACATTCACTCCATATTCACATTAGCAAAGTGGCAGTTTACCTTTCACATTATCTAATTCACCAGAAAATCCCCTTGGGTTAGAAAATGTGGAAAGAAAATGGCTAATCGTTTTGCTGATGTGTTCTGAAGGTGGATAAAATGTGGATTAAAACAGGTGTAGCGGGACAGAGACAGAGACCGCAAGCTCACCACAAAGCCACAAAACTCACTGGGTAAACTGCTGCTATTCACAGCCATAATTTCTGTGACATAGTTGATATGAAAGTACCATTGCTTTGTATTTTACCTTGAGCTTCTTGAAGGAAAGTATTGACGTGTGGGAGTATTTGAACTTAAGGCTGTCTCCAGATGGCAAAGACAACATAGGATATACAAAATATCTCACAATTGCCTCTTGCTGTAGTCCACAAGACCTGGGCAATAAATCCCAGCCTGGATTTGCTCACCTTGCCGGGAACTTCCAGGAGCTAGCCAAGTGCCCACCCCTTTCATTTTTTGTGTGCTTGCTGGTTCCCAGAAGCTCCCAGTGAGGCAAGTTCATATACTCCTTGCCAGATGATAGGTAATTGAGCATCACAGCAGGATTTCCCATGATAGCCTTGCAGTATGTTTTCTTCATGTTGCAAACAGTAGGGATGTACACAAATGATTTTTTGACATTTGATTCATAACTAATCAAATGTTAGAAAATCTGTATTCATTTGAATAGATACCGTTCAAATGTGGTAGGATTCCATTTGATACAAATGTATCCAATATGTATCTGATACATAGCCCATAACAAATCCATGCTCTGAAATCATCAAATCCAACCTAAATCCACTTTTAATCCACTTGCAATCCATGTCGAATGCAATCTGGATCTGTTGCAGATGTGTGGCACAAGCCACATTCCCACCTCCCCAATTTAACAAATGTCCGAACTATTCGTATGAATGTCCGAAACATTCATATTTGTACAAGTGTTGATGTACTAATATAACATTTGATTCATGTACAAATGTCCGAATTCACATGAATAATCAATATTACAAATATTCGCGCAGATCCCTAGCAAACAGCATTCTGTTGGGAATAACCACAGAAAAGTTTGCCAATTCAAATGCAATGCTGGGGGATTGCAGAGTCTAACTCATGTCAGGAACCAGCCTAAGGTTTGTCTAGATCAGTGGTTCTCAACCTGTGGGTCGGGACCCCTTTGGGGGTCAAACTACCCTTTCAGAGGGGTCGCGACGAGTCTTCTGCTGCCCCGCCCTTCTCCTTCCCAGCTGCCCCTCCCTCATGGTTGGGGGTCTCCACAACATGAGGAACTGCATCAAGGGGTCATGGCATTAGGAAGGTTGAGAACCGCTGGTCTAGATGAAGCCCTTATTTGACATTACAGTAATTTCTCACAGAGGTATTTTTTTTTAATCAATGTATTCTTAGCATTTATATCCCACCCTTCACTTGGAATCCCAGATCCTGTTACAATAGAAAGGCAATATGCCCTCTGAATATACACTGATTAATGATACTTTAAAACTTACTGCCATAGTTTCATGTTATGAACTTGTTCCTATCTATTTTTATTTCTTCTGCCATTGTTTTTTTAACATCTAGGGGCAACAGGACCACAGGAAGGATAATGCGGAAGAAGGGAGGTTTGGATCAGGAGGTTCCCTTTGATTTCCTTGAACCACAGGGATCAGAACGCAGTCCTGAGATATCAAATGAAAACTTCCACATTGATCCGCCGCTAGTCCTGGAACATGGAGGTATGCTTTCTACACACCTCCCACGTTCTGGATCAGGACTCTGGTTCCTCTGGTAGTACCCATTAAACAATACTACCAGAAATCCAGATCAGGGTGCGTCTAACACAGACAGAGCTGAACCAGGGGGACAGGGGGAAAGTCTGTGGTATGAATATATTCTTGAAATGCAAATGAGGATTAAGAAAGGCCTCTAAGGAAGATATGAAGCA
Source organism: Aspidoscelis tigris stejnegeri (assembly GCA_023333525.1). Taxonomy (NCBI): domain Eukaryota; kingdom Metazoa; phylum Chordata; class Lepidosauria; order Squamata; family Teiidae; genus Aspidoscelis; species Aspidoscelis tigris. The sequence continues at coordinate 49,924,673 of JALMGA010000002.1, read as the reverse complement.
TACAAATAGACACATATGTGAAGACATGCATTTTGGCAGGGACAGCAGAGAGGCCTACTGTTGGTGTATCCAGCAGAAAGTCTGGATGTTAAAAAAGTGCTGCCTTAGGCCTGTGATTTACAACAAAATGTTATATGTACAGTATATTTTATCTAGTAGCAAATAAAAACACAAGCATTATCAAATAAAAATGCAATATTACTGCATTATCTGAGGCCGATGCAAACTTAGGCCATGGTCACACCCACTTTAAACCCTCTCATTCCAAGTCCACAAATAAAACAGAAAGAAATGAAAAAGGTATGAACAGTCATAGCTGAAGATGGACTGAAGAAGGTTTAAAGTGAAGAGGTGACCTTGTCACTAAATACCAGCTGCTGGAATTTTGAACAGTTTTATATAGCAGAAGTAGGCCTAAGATGGATTGGTGGCAGCTGTTTTTCAGAATTCTTACCCATATCCTCATCTGGTTCATCTGTTGCCTCCTCTTCTTCTCTCTGGACTGGGAATTTCAGGCTCCGAACCAGCCCCATATTCTCCCTCTTGTAAAACTCTATTAGTTCATCCAAGTTGGTGAAGTACTGCACCGGAACACCCTCAGATGCCTGAAATCACCCCATAAAACACAGAAACAAATACTGCTGGAGGATATATCTATCATATAAATGGGAACATTGGCGAGTAGGCAATAGTACTGAGAAGAGACAGTAAATGCTAGCCAAAAGAGTCACACACTTTTTTCTAATCCCTCTGACACAACTACAACCATGCCTGCAATCACACCTAAAAATGGAGAACTGTAATTGCATATAGTAAGATAAATTAATGTCTAAAAATACTCTTCAGCATCTGGCACATACCTAGGACATCTTTGGCACATGAGTATAGCTGCATAGAAAGAAAATTTGCCATATATAAATTACAACTATCCTGAAAAACAATTCTATCTGTGGACCTCATTCATTAGATGTCTCCAACTGACCTGACAGGTTCAGCCATAGGAACATAAGAGGACCTCTGCGGGATCAGGCCACAGTCCATCAAGTCAAGCATCCTGTCTCAACATAGTGACCCATCAATTCTCTCTGTCCTTTCTCAAGCCAAAGGCAAAAGGCAGAACTTCACGTGTTCTTAGCTGTCTGCAAATAGCCTTCAGAGGCATCTTGCCTGTTTCTTCAAGCTAGGGGCATTACCTAGGCATCCATTGTAGCAGCCATTGATGCATCTATCCTCCATGAATTTGTCTAACCCTTTCTTAAAGCTATCCAAGTTGATCGCTGTTGCCACCTCTTCTGGTAGTAAACTCCATAGACTAATGACCTTCTGGGTGAAAAAAGACTTCTTGTCAGTCCTAACTCTCCTGCCCATCAACTTCATACAGTAGAGTTCAAAACAACTACATCAAAATGCAAGATTCTGCTAATCTTACTGACAGTAGACAATTTATGTTGACAAGATTCTTACGCCTTCCCAAAGGGATAGTTTATACTGTCCTGCATCCATGTAATTTGCTGTACATGGGAGTGACAGCTAGGAGGGCAAAATCAAGAATCATTAAATACAAATGCTGCACAGTGTAAAAAAAATGGAAGAATGCAATTCCTTCCAATTAAACATTTGGGTTTATGAACATTAATAGAACCACCGCCTTATGCCAGTTTTGTTTTCTGGCTCTTCAAAGGAAAGATAGACAGCTATGACAACTCTGAAATGCTCTTTCCAAGCAGCACATTTCTCTATATTATACGGAGGATCACAGAATTAGACAGCCACCTATCCTGCTCTTAAGAGCCTCTTCCTGGAAAGCGGGCTATTGTGGACACCAGTCTTTCTGGATGAAATTCTATGTACTGTGAACACAAGGCAGTTTTGCACCATCATGCAGTAAGGAGGCTCTTAGTGTGCTGGTTTGTCCAGTGCAGAATTGCCCACTGTAATTCACTACAGTATAGGAGTGTGCAACAATGCAATTTTTGGCATTAGATTCAATTTGAATTGAAAATCCAAAGATTCGAATCAATTCAAAAGTTTAAAATATGAATGTATTCACATTCGATTTGATTCAAATACATTTGATCTATTCATACGAATATTCAATTCGGATTTGAAGATAAGAATGTCGACCACATTCGCATGTGTCCATACACATCCAAACGCATTTGTACGCATCCCGTTTTTATCCCGTATGCATCCCGTTTTCCTCTTGTACGTATCTGTACAAATGCTTATGGATACAAATAAGATGCATATGGGTATGTAATGCGTATGTATCCGTACACATACGAATGTCTGAATAATTCATATGAACGATTCAAAAGATTTGAAATTCATTCAAATGTTAAAAAAAGAATGTCCGAATGTCTGAATTTGAATGAATTCAGTCAAATTTTGAATGTTTTGAATATTCTTGCACATCCCTACTACAGTAATTTATCCATTTCCTTCTCCTTTCTTCCTATGCCCAATTTCCATTTACATCTGCCTTATACCTGTCGCAGCCACCCTGGCCCACCTGCAGCTTCGAACCTGGAAGAGGGTAAAAATACTGCTGAGCAGGAACTCACTAGTCACTCCCAGTCAAACTGTGGACAAGATTTCACTTGTCCACACCTAGTGAAGACTATGGCAGCTCCAGGATAGTGGCCTGGTGTGATGACAGGCCTCCCCAAAAAGTGGCTAGAACTACTCCTGCAAGGTAAGTGTGAACAGGCCCTCACATTGGTTGACTCATTCCTGTTCTGCCATTGACATACTAGTGAACTGAGCCTCCAAGATTCCCCTCTAAGTATCAGTTTTTCATAGATGGCAATTACTTTTGTAAGTTGATTTTACTGTATAATATGCACAGCTGTTTGTGGGAAATGAACTGGAGTGTTATATAAGGGCTGTTCTTTTCTGCACTTAAAAGTGATAATTAGCATTTATGGAACTTTGGAAAATCTTGGAAATGATACCTATTTAGATTTATTATTAATTAGTGGGGAAATAGAGAGGATCCAGAAAATGAAAAATACGAGCACCATAGATACAGTACTGACAGTACCATTTCTTAAAAAATAAAAGAGGAACAGAAATGGAAACAAGCAATGAAAGCAGAAGTGAGAACTGCACAACGGCAGAAATAGGCTGGGATGACGGCTGAAGTCTGTGAGAGTCTCTATCTTTAGCAGGGAAAAGTCACAGTTTCCTAGGACAGAGTTTTCTTTTGCTTCTGCTACTAAGCAATCTTGTTTGAAAAGTAAGCCCCAAAATAAAGAGAAAAGGACACTGTGTGAGTAAGTTTAAAGTTGTCATTCTGCATCTTACACCCCATTAAAACTATCTCACGGGTGTGTTTTAAGTTCATTGCTTGTGGGGCTACCTTTGGAGCAGGTTTGACAGCTGCAATTGATGCAGAATAATAGGATCCTGAAGAGGGGGGACATACCACCAGTGTCTAAAGAGCTATACTGACCCTTGGTCTGTTTCTAAGTAAAATGCATTGTGCAGGTCATAAACCGTGTGGATGGGGAATAAGAGGGGGGGCTACTCTGTGGTGGCCCTCTATACAGTTTTATCCTGTGGAAGGCATGCTGGCTCCCATACAACTGCCTAGGGGTGTGCACGAATGCAATTTTCAGATTCAATTCGATTCAAATCGAATTTTCAAATGTTTGAATTTGTACGAATAGAGAAGAAACGAATGTGTTCAAATTTGAACCGATTTGAATACATTCATATCTATTCGTACAAATATTTGATTCGTATTTGAAGATACAAATGTTGACAACATTTAGATGTGTCTGTACGCATCTGTACGTATACCTACGCATCCGTTTGCATCCGTATACATCTGTACGCATCCCATTTTAATCCTGTACGCATCCTGTTTTCATCTCGTATATATCCGTACGAATGTGTACAGATATGAATAAGATGCATACAGATATGCATGTAATGTACACATATGAATGTCCAAATAATTTGTACAAATGATTCAAAACATTTGAATTCATTCAAATGTTAAAAAATGAATACACAGACATTCAATTTGAATTTAAATGTCTAAATTCAAATGAATTGATTGAATTTTGAATGTTTTGAATATTCTTGCATATCCCTACAAATGCCTTTTCAAAACCAAGTAGAAGTTTAGAATTATCAGGTGTTTACCAAATTCTTCCATCCTCCTAATTATATACTGTGGCCCTTTCAGCACTGAAAGGGTCTATGTTTTCTGTATTACCTTAATTATATATTTCTAGTCCAAACATAAGTATAATGGGGAGAAGCCTGAGTCTGAAGACTATCCATTCCATAACTACGGAAATCACTGTAGGCGTAGGCATACAATTTCTGGCTTCTGGTAACTGTTGGAGGTCCTTTGCTGGAAATTACCACTACATTGTGATTATTCCTAGCATGTTTCTTATTATACAAGTGAAGCCACTTTTTACTTTCTGTGCAACTGGAACTCCACTACACGTTGACTAGACAGTGCAGGGCTGGAGCTCTCTGTGTGCAATATATAGTTATGGACACATCTGGGCATTTCAGTGGCATGAAATACCCAGAAGTTCATGATCACCACCATCACACATGCCTGTGTTCAGACAGGTAGGCTATATTGCAAATTTTTCCAAAATTTGTTATAGCAGGTTTTCATCCTGATATAGTGGGGCTGTGTTTGGGTTGCCATAGATCTGTGTGGCAATCCCAACATAGTCAAGTTGTGAAATGCAGCCCCATACCAGAAGTTTGGCAATGGGTGTTTGTGCCAAAAACAGGTGAGTAATGTGGATGTGAGATGTATTTTGCACAAACTGGCCCTGAAAGAGTAAGGGTGATTTGTGCATTTTGCTGTTAAATTGTTCCAATGTGCACTATCATTTTACCATTTTAGCTTTGTAGGGTTTCCTCCATTACAGAACCTCTAAATCTCATGCTTAACCTTGATTTGGCCATGAGATTGTCTCATACTTTTATTTCTCTTTTGAAATACTGAACAGTTATATCTTATGTAATCCTCAGAATCTGTCCGTCTTCAACTTTGCTTTTCTGCTTCATAGTGCTGAAAATATTCACATGCTTGGAGGCCTACTCATACAAAACAAATACAACAAACATTTGCAACAAGGGTTCTCAAATTTTCAGTACCACAACACAACACTCTAAAATGATTGTACAAATACATTCCTACTCACACCACTTATAAATAAAATTAATGACTTCATTGGCTTAGATGCAGGTAAGGAATATACTAAACTGTAGTAATTAAACCACAGGACTGCTAACTGAAATTTTCAAATGGTGCTAGGCTCATGCATAAAAAGTGCTAAAGATTTTGTAGAAAAACATACCTTAAGCCTACAAGTCACAGATACAAAATTTTGTCCATTTACTCTTTCAGTTCTTAGAATAACAGAAGGGATTATCTTAAACTGAAGGCATACTTGGGGGGTGAGTGGGTTGTCCAAGTAAAAGGAGAGCTTAAAGCCAATTTCAGTGACCTAACAAGCTTCACTTCTCTCTCAACAATACAGAAGGAAGGAAACAAGAAACTAATTAACTAGCAAGCAGCAGCCACTGTGAATGTAGCCCACACTGACTGCACCCAGAATTTATATTTCTCTTCAAGAGGGTGGGTTTACAGGATTTCTAAAAAAGAATTAAATTTGAAGCCAAATAAAGTTAAAAGATGCTAAACAGTGGCATGCTGCTAGATACAAAATTCAGGAGCTAAGGTAAAAAAAGAAAAAAGTGCTAAATCTGGTCCCCAAAGAGCTAAATCGGCAACTCAGTTAACAATGGTAGTGTCTACATAAGGGCTGAACAGCAATTAGTCATTTGCCTTTGATGTACTTGAAGAGCATCAGACAAGGTTTGATTCAGTGCAAATATGCTAAACCCTTTAATTGCTCTTCATAAACATCAGAGGTGTGAAGATTAGGTCACAATTCTTCACACACATACGCAGAGAGATGTGTTTTTATATGACGGCCACTAATTTAATTCTATAAGACAAGAATGGAACCTTACAACTTTATCAAAGATAGTATTTTCACTAATCATAAACAACAAGGGGAAAGAGGAAAAGCCTAACAAATTAGGTTTGAAAGTGAAACCTAAAGAAGGACTAAAAAGAATATTAAAATTTTGAAAAGAAGGGAAGTCTAGCATCTTCTTGGAAAGATTTCAAGGCATATTAAATTTGAATAGAAGAAGAGTTGGCTTTTCTACCCCGCTTTTCTCACCCATTTAAGGGGACTCAAAGTGGCTGACAAAGCTTTCTATTCTCCTCCCCACAACAGAACACCCTGCGAGGTAGGTGGGGCTGTGTGAGCTCAGAAGACAGCTGAGACTAGCCCAAGGTCACCCAGATGCCTTCATGGGGGAGTGTGGAATCAAACCTGGTATTTCCAGATAAGTGTCTGGCTCCCTAACCACTAGACCAAACTGGCCTGCATACCAGACCAACAAGCATATCATGAACCTCCCTTCTGCACACTGGTGCAGTCAAAAGGAGATCCCACCCAACTGAGGTGGAAGGGAGGCTCCTAGATTTGTACACTGGTTAGCATTGCATCATCTGAACAGATTAATTTTGATAGAACCTATAATGTTATGTAGACAAGATTATAAAACTTTGCTAATATTTTTGCAAAAAAGTTGGCCGTAATCACCTTAATTGCATCCATTTAGAAATATTACGGAGCCAGTTTGCAAATGTATAAACTACTAAGGGGAAAAATCAACAGTTTTGACATTTATTATAAATAAAACATTTGATAAACTCAGCTGGTCATTTCTTTTCTCCAAATTGTATGGATGGAGTCTCCAAGTAGATGAAGTATTCACTCAAATTATTATGAATCTGTATAAACATAGTAAAACAAGAACAAGATTCTTCATTATAGAAGAAGTTTTCCACTAACATTATGCTAAGCAAGAAGTTTATCACAGTTTTGTGACCTTAAGTGCAACTTTCATTTGGGACAGCGCTGTGTTTCCCAAAATATAAATGAACCATAAGCTTAGATTGTTTTAAATACAACTTTGTGGGTGGAAAGGAAACCAGATACTAAACCAGGATGGTAGAGAGGATGATGAGTGCTGGACTGATTGACAGCAAGCTATGTTCATTATTTGTTTTCAGGTTTAGTTGTTTCTGAAAGCCAATGCATGGAAACTGAAAATTCATGTTATAAAAAGGAGATGATTCTGGACTAATTCTTACAAATAGCTAAGAGATAAGCTTATTCCTGCGCTATACTGCTGCAGATTGGAGGTGGGAGCTATGAAGGATCTGCACAAATATTTGTAACATTCAAAATTCGGCCAAATTCAGACATTTGAACTCAAATAGAATGTTACGATAGACATATGATAACATTCAAACGAATACATTCAAAGGATATTCGTTAAACTAGGGAAGTGTATCAGATACGTATTTATTAATATCAGGTACATATCCGTTTGTATCAGATACATATCTATTCGTATCAGATACGTATCTGTTCACCAGCAATTGGCTATCACCAACTCGATTCTCTAGGGCCCTGACCAATCGGGGCCCAGCAATTTGCTAGCGTTCCCTCCTCTGTCCCTTCCTTATAGGACTTGAAGAATGAGTCACCTTTGGTCTTAAGATTTTCTGTCTGTAGAAGGGATTTTGAGGCAAGATTAAGGCATAAGCAGGAAAAAAAATTCATACTGCCACTCCAAATTTGGTCCAAAGGGATCCTTTTCACAGTGTCTGATCAGTCTTACTCTGGCCCTAAGTCTTCACTAACCCACTTTAACAGAGGACTCAAGTGATCTTGAGGGGGCAATCCATTTCCACTCGTCTTGTGTAAGCAGGGAACTGAGCTAGAGATGACAAAGAAGAGTTGGCTTTTCTACCCCACTTTTCTCACCCATTTAAGGGGACTCAAAGTGGCTGACAAAGCTTTTTCTTCACAACAGACATCCTGTAAGGTAGGTGGGGCTGTAAGAGCTCAGAGGAGAGCTGTGACTATCCCAAGGTCACCCAAAAAACCCTCCCCATGCAGTCAGAAATTGGGACACTGATCTATCCTTCAAACTGTGAGTTCACTGGGGCAGGAAATTCAAACCTCACCCTCCACATATGCCTACTACTGCATCAGAACATGAAATCCTTTGCCAGCAGTTTTAGTCATTCATTTTGTTCCTAGTCCCCTCAATATTGTATCCACCCTAGCACAACTTCATTTCCATGTCTACAAGACATGTCTTTAAAACCCCGTCTCCCCTCCTTTTTTTGTTATATTAGTGATTTTGTGCTACTTGCCTATTGCAAAGCAGCGCCTAATGTGGGAGGGTGCAATGAAATGCAGGGAATGAGATTGGAAATCAATATTTGTTTCCCTTATTCATTGGCAAGGGGGAAAGAAACATACATTGTCATTTTATTTGCACTGATGCAATAGAAAGGAAATGGAGGATATATTATTGTCCTCCTTGCAGGGACTGGAGAGAAAGGAAGAAGATAACAGCGTAATTTCTTCCATTCTTCCCTTTTGTTCTCTTGTTCCTCCCCAATAGTGATGTTCTCAGCTTTGCAATTAAAACACAACTGGATAAGAGGAAATGGGGAGAACGTCCCCCAAATTGTGGCTCCATCCCCTCAAAGACTTCTCCATTCCCACTTTGCAAAATAAAATGGGCTAATGCTCTGAACAGTTGCTTCTGGCCAGGGTCTTTTATTGACCCAGATTCATGGACAAATTGTCAATTTTTACTCTTTTAATGGGTATAATTTTATTATACATTTAATGGGATGAATGATCAAGGGGATGGAACACCTCCCTTACAAAATCATGTTGTCTTGAAAGATGGCATTTAAGAAGTGATCTGACTGAAGTATATGAAATCATGCATGAATAGAGAATAATTATTTTCTCAATAGCAGAAAACTGGAACCAGGGGTTATTCTGTGAAGCCGATGGGCAAGAGAGTTAGGACCAGTAAGGGGAAGTATGTTTCACCCAGAGAACCATAAATCTATGGAATTTACTGCCAGAAGAGGTGACGAAAGCAACCAGCTTGAATAGCTTTAGACAAATTCACGGAGGACAGAAATATCAATGGCTACTAGAACTGATGCTTAGATTCTGCCTCCAGGTTGGAGAGACAGGCAGGATGCCTCTAAAGGCCATTTGCAATTGAGAGCAGGTGAAGGTTTTGCCTTTGTCTTCTGCTTGAGAACACCCAGAAGTAATTGGTGGGCAACTATGTGGGACACGATGCTGGACTAGATGGGTTGTGGCCCAATCCAACAGGGCTTCTCTTATGTTCTTATGCCTTTTACATATTTCAAACCACCCAGAGAACCTTGATTATCAAGTCGCCGCACCAGCTTGAACAGCAATAAACAGCAAAACCTGACACTATATGAGTGACATATTACAAATATCTTGAGTTCCTCTGTATATATCTGAAATTGTTAATAAATCTTATGTTTGCATAACTTAAAAGTTATTACTGTCTCTGAACTGGAGAACTAAACAGATTTTGATTTGGGAAATCAAGTGTGCACATGCAGTATATTATGTATTAGCAAATATTATTTATTGGAATGGCACTTGTTAAACGGACGAGACTGGTCCAAACCTTGCCAAACACTATGTGATGCAACCTAGGATCATTAGCGTATTGCACATTTCTCCTTTTGATTTCAGTGTGGAACCCAGCATGAAACCACCTTCATATCTAATCTCATCGGTGCTTCAGCAAGCTGATGGCTGCTAGTATGATAAGTGCTCTGCAGCTTCATCTGGTGAATAATGAGTCATGGTAACCAGGCTGCCTCCAAACTGCACAGTATGTCATCAATTTCCTGTTACACAGAGTCCCAACCTCAGAAGCAGAGCAGAAAAAAAAAATGGCCAGATGCTGCAAATTAACATAATTTTGCATAAGCCGAGACACTGTCGTGGAATCCCAAGGTCACAAAATGCTGAACAAGGGCTTTTTTTTTTTGCCAGGAATGGTGCGGACAAATGTATAACAAATGTATAAGAAAGAACAGCAGAATGAAGACCTTGCGAACAATGCTGGATATAAAAAGCTGCTGTTAAGTGCAAGAATAGTCCAGGTGTACCTCTCCTCTAGATCCTAAAATATAAGCAAAAGTGTGTTGCAACAGGTTGTAATAGTTTCTCATCTCATGCAAAAGTTCTGCAGTTATGTCTAACTTGCACATTAAAACAATCAGTTCCTTCCTATTTTATACCTAAATATAGCATTGGCGAGGAACGATTTCCCTAAGGATGTGGCATAATGGATCTATACAACCTGAAAGATCGCTGAGCAGCAGATCTGGATCTCATAGGATTAAAACCATCTGGGGGCTTCTTCACATCTACCTCCATTCTTGTGCCAGTGTATGGCTTTAAGGGCACATCAAATGTAAAGGATGCAGGTAAGTACAGCATCCTTCCTAGAGTGGGATGCCACTTCCATGACAGGATCTAAGTAATCTTCTTGGACTATGCCAGCAGAGTTCAGGGTATGCACTGCACACTAAACAATGGACAGGCCCTCACATTACCCACAGCAGGTCCACTCCCAGGGGTACAATACACACCCAGGAGTGCTCTATCTGCATTGCACCAGGCCCTGAAAGTGGCTCACTTCTGGGGCCATTTCTGAAGTGTAGCATTAATGCTAGGAAACATTTGTTACTGGATCAAAGTTAGGCCAGACTGAGCTGTCCAGATAGATGACTGTTCAACCCACTCGGACTGGAGAAAGTACTCCAGCATATTTCAACCCAGAAACAGTCCCCTTAGCAGTCACAGAGCTTGCCCATCTCTACCTGTGCAGCACTGCCTGATCATACTCACCTTGGTTTGTGTGGGATGCTAAGAAGAAGAAGAAGAAGAAGAGTTGTCTCTTTTACCCCACTTTTCTCACCCAGTTGAGGGAACTCAACGCGGCTGACAATGCTTTCTATTCTTCTCCCCGCAACAGACACCCTGTGAGGTAGGCGGGGCTGTGTGAGCTCAGAAAAAGAGCTCTGACTAGCTCAAGGTCACCCAGCTGGCTTCATGGAGGAGAGTGGATTAAAACCTGGTAGTATTTCCAGATAAGAGATCAGCTCCATAACCACTAGAACAAACTGCCTCACAAAAATCTGGTTGTCCAGAGGCCTATTCACACTAGGGCTTCTCGAACATGACTAGGACACCCCAGGATAGAGCATTCGCTCTGCTAGGCTGGCAGTTCCACTCGGAACTGCTCCAAGCTGTCTGAGGGCAGCCTACACACCTTCCGGGTATACAGCATGAGATCCTTACCTGCCTAGATGTGTATGGGGAATCTGTCCCCATGTGCCCTAGTCTTTGTGCACTACAGCCATTTGGCTGTAGTGTGTAAAAGGCCTCTATTCTCAACCAGCACCAGATTTCACATTTCCATATTGGCAATACAGAGGAGAAGCTTTCAAGGAATGAGTGGCTTTGCTGTGATGCAACTATTGGGGGTGGAAGAGAACAGGCCCTTAGAATCACTAGCTAGGTGGAGTCAATAATTTCTACATCCTATGGTAAGTGAGACTTGCACTTAGCATACACCTTAAATTTTAGTCCTTTGACTTTGGCGTACTCTGGTTCTTGATGCCACCTTTAAAAAAAGACAGTGACAAATACAAATGTCCCAGAGGAGCGCAAATGTGATATGGGAGACCTGGCAACCAAGTCATATGAGAAGTGGTTCAGACAGTTGGGAGTGTTTATTAGCTTAAAGGAAGAGATAAGAAAGAGAAGAGAGATACTGATCTTCATATCATTGAAAGAGTGCCATGTAGAAGATGAAGCAGACTTATTCTGTTACTCCAAGTGTGGCTGGTACCCGTTGGGATTGATGGGCTGGAGGGGAAGGTGGCTAAAGGTAATAGGGGTCACACAGGTGGAAGTACTCATGGGTTTTAAGAGAGATGGCAGCTCAGAGAAGAACCTTTTCAGTAGTGGTCTAAGGTTTGTGGAGTAGCCTTCCCATAGAGGCTTACTAGTCAACAACATTGTGTATGTAAGACACACCTCTTCACCCAGGCCTTGTCTGTTATCCTCTTTTTACACTTACTCCTTATATCCTGGCCTGGGCACACCACTCAACCCTTGCTGGGATGGGTTGCTGCTGATCCTGGACAGGGCCACCCACATTGGGATAATCGGTCCTGTCCCATCCCTTGCCACTGACTCTGAAGACTCGATCAGCTTTAGGGCTGGGGCAAAAGCCTTTGAAGGCTTAGAATAATCTCAAGGGGTTATTTATTTTTATTTATTTTTATCTAGCTCCATATAAACATAGTCCATGTTGCTTCATTTAGGGTGCATCCAGATGGAGGCAAATGGGTTGCTCAGTATAAATGATAAATGGGACACTTTTACTTACCATATATTTTGTACTGAGGGGAAAGAAAATTTCAGGCCACAACCTCATGCGCTGAGCACTGAAGAGGGTGTGATGAGGACAATGGTTGTGTCTCCATTGGACAGCAGAAGCACCTTAAGTGAGAAGTTTGTTACTCCAAATGGAGATCAGCTGCCCTGCATGCTTGATTAAGGTGCTGTTACTGCTCAGCGCAGGCACAGCCTGTTTCACGTAAATAATATTGAGCTTTTTTTGCACTCCAGCAACAATGAAACATGAAAAGTCTCAGGTCTTGGCATTGCCTTTCTAAAAAAAAATCACCTCTTTCCTTCATGTGGGTGTACTATGTCCTAAATGGCTGCCTTATTTATTTTATTTATATTTATATTTATATCCCGCCCTATACCCTTTAAAATCTAACATATCAAAAACTATATTGGCCTCCCTTAAACCAAATAATCTATAGTTTTGATACTATTTTCTATAGGGTATGCTGGAACATGGAGGGAAGATGAAAACAGCCTTCCTGAATAAAACAGGTTTTTTACTTAGTTAAGCAAGCATCACTGTGACAATCAACTGTCTGCATTTATGAATCCCCTGTAAGCAAACTTAATAATAGTTCTAAAGTTACGGCAGTATCTAGAGTGCCATCCAAATGGCTATTTTCAGCTGTCTTTTACTCCTCTGGAGGGCTGGGTGGAGCCTCCTTTGGCTCCTAACACATCCCGGCCCCCAAAAGATGATCTTGCCTTAAGCCAGTACAAACCACTTATGCCCATTTTGTCACAGGTGGGGATGTGCACGGATATTTATAACGTTCAAAATTTGTACAAATTTGGCCAGATTCAGACATTTGAATTCGAATTGAATGTTGGCACATTTGAAGATTGACGTTCAAATTCAAATTGAATGTTTTGATACATTTGTTATGGATTTGTATCTAACATTTGTATCTAATTCATATGGAACATTCATATAAAATTCAAATCCTACCACATTCAAAGGGATTTATTCAAACAATATTAATTTTCTTGCATTTGATTCAATAAAAATCAAATACAAAAAAAATTGGGCACATCCCTAGTGGGCAGTCAATTCCTGGCCACTGAATGGCTGAAGATGTAGCAGAAATTATTATGCAGCAGATTTCCCATGCACTTCCTATTGCTGTGTATCTCTCTACTCCGGCTGCTGACTTACTCTGTCTGCCCCCTCCTGTGTTTCTTCCTGCACTGGCTGGTAGCTCTGAGCTGCTGACCATGTTTTTGTGTATAGTAATTGGCTGCTACAAAGATTAAGTTTGAAACCAAGTTCCTGCCCACACCTGCCTTAGCTGCAGCCTGTAATATTCAGTGCAGAAACTCATTGGTATTATAAACTCATCAGATGAATGCAGAAAGGAAGGATGGACTGAGAAAGCAGAAATACATGTTCCTCTAAGTTGGTTTAAAGGGTGTTTTTCCACTGTGCTCCTTTAATCCGCATCTAAGAAGATTCCAATCTAAGGAATAGGTACTTCCCTTAATCTGGATCCCCTTTAATGCAGATCTACATGAAATCCAGATTATAGGTCCTGAAGGACCCATATGATCTGGATTTCCCTAGCTGTGGTGGAAACAGATATGTCCCTAATGGGGTCCGTAGTGGAAATGGGGCCATCCTGCTCTCAGCCAAATGGGTCCTTAATGGGTGCTAAAATGGGTACTTACTGCCAGTGGAAAAACACCCATAGTGTTAGACCCTACCTTCATAAGATGGATGTACCTTGAGGGAGTATTATTCTGTATCTTCCTGAGTTCTGTTTTTCATAGTGACAATATGTAAGAGAAAAGAATGTAAAACTAAGTTCTGTATTCAGCATTCAACTGTTTCTTACCTGGATGACTAGCTTATTCTCTTTATTAGGCAGAATCCTGTAGGTATACACACAGTCCTGATGCCTGGAAAACATAGGAGGATAGTTAGAGATTTTCCCCCTACAGGAAGACAAAAATAGCTAAGAAGACTTCTGATGTTGATACTGACCTGATGTTGTTTCTGATCTGATAGAGCCTCATCCTTGTGGCAGTGGGAAAATGCACCTGAAAGCTCCCTGGCTTTGAAGTGTTTGCCTGGTCCCATTAAGGGACCTGCAGGAAATGGTCCCAGAAGTGACAGGCTCCAGGTGACAAAGGTAAGTTGCCCACATCACCACTGTCCACCTACATAACAAGGCATATAAGAGTGGCAGGTACCCTCAGAATCATTTTTCCCACACGATGGAAAGGATGGCTCTCGTATCAGTTGTCACATGTGATGGGCATGGATAGGAAGTTACTAGCTCATGCCAGCAATCCCCAGAGAATGGCCATCTGCACTGCAGACTGGTCTATGGTTAATGCTGCATCTGCATAGATGTGGCATTGGACCAGGCTACAGTATGTAAATGGCACCATAGCCAGCTTCCATAAAAGACCATTTGAAAACAGTCTTTGAAGTATTCCCTGCATGTAGCTTCTTTTCCTTTTCCTTTTATTAAACAATTACAAAAATACAAACGTTTGCAAGGTAAAACTCAAGCAAACTATAAACAGCACCAAGTAATCCAAGTAACAAATTGCTAGACTCCTTATATATATTACAAGGTAAGTATTTAGGCTATACCTAGGGTTACAACTTGACTGCAAAGTAAGTACTGGTTGTCTTGCATTGAAAGGTATTCCAAAAGAGGATTCCAAACTTCATGAAAATCTGACAGAACTTAGCACACTGTATTAAATGAATTGGTAAGTGAGCAGTTTCACTGTAGCTAAATCCCAAAGTTTGTTGTAGCAGGAGTTTAAGGTAAGTAATGTTCAGTCCATCCATGGTTTAGCAATAACTTTCCCAGCTGCTAGTAAAAAGAACTTTAAAAACAATTTGTATTTACCATGAAGGTTTTCACATCTAAATAAGCTTAAAAGACACAATTCTGGTGAAAGGAGAATATCATCATGCAAGTTCTTAACAATTTCACAACCTATTGCTTGCAAAAACATAATAAAAGGGCAGAACCACCACATATGCATAAAATGACCCAACTGCCCACAACCATGTCAGTATCAGGATGATATGTTAGGGATCATTACTGATAATCTACTTGGAGTATAATACCACCTGCAATTAAGTTTTAGAGATAAATCCTTGGTCATAGATGTTTTTTGGTTATTCAAGTTGTTAATGATAACACTGGGCCAACCTTCATCTGAAAGTGAAGTATCTGGGTCAAGCTCCCACTTAGTTTGCAAAAGATACATACATGGGGTAACAAGATTTGATAGTATTTGCTACATCTTAGAGACAACACCTTTATGTGCTACTCTAATAAATGCAAATACTTTTTAAATCTGTTTGTGGTCTGTTAACTGCCTCAGTGAGGTCAATAGATCTGAGATGACAGAAAATGATGTGTCTGATCAGCCATTATTTTGACCTAGGTTGTAGAATATCTTCCCATGGATTAGCTGGATCCTCAGAAGATTGTGCAGACCCTCAGAAGTGTAGAAATATTTAATACGCATAAAATCAGAGTCTTGTAATCTATGCTAATCACTTTTGGAGAGGAGAGAATGCGGACTTGAGAAGAGTGTAAAAGGGGATGGGGAGAAGGAAAGGGGAAAATTCTGTCGAAAAGTGCCATACTTTTATTGTAGTACTTAGAAAAGGGTTGTGAATAACTTTACATAGTGATTTAACCGGATAATATAATACATTAAAATTGCTATCCTTTTTATAGACTTCATCTAGTTCAAATTTAGTCTACCAATGACTGGAAGGATCTTGTATATCTGCAAGAAAAAAGAAATTGTATTAGTTCTCAATTTTTATACAAGACTAAAGAGTGGGGTGGATGGGGATTTCCAAATGTATTAAGTTATTATCACTCTTTCCAATTTGGAATTTCCCATCTACCACACTCTTTAGTCTTGTATAAAAATTGAGAACTAATACAATTTCTTTTTTCTTGCAGATATACAAGTTGTATTCCATCTATAGAGAGATTGAAGAGATGAAAAAAATGGGAATACCTGGAACTAGTATAATAACTTTAGGAATGCAGATCATATTTATTGTAGCTATGTGGCCTAATACAGTTAATTGCTTATGTTTCCAATCATTAATTATTTGCTGAATATTTTTACAAATGTCAATATAGTTTGTTTTATTAATTAGATTCATGTTTTTGGAAATAAAGATTAGTAAAAATTGAATTCTCTGTGTGCTGTTTTAAGTCCTGTTTTTTTCCCCATTATTATTTATTCATTTTTTAAAAAGCAACATAAAAACAAAAGAACTTTCTCACATTTTCTCATATCATGTTAGTACATTGCCTTAATACTCTTTATGACTTCCACAGTTTTTCTGGCTTCTCTTCTTAATATCGCTTCTTTGCTTCCCTTTCCACTCTCTTGTTGATTTTGAACTAACATCTTGCTTTTTAGTCATACCACAAATAACCATGCCAACCATATCTGAGGCCTTCTCCTTCCAACTGCAGTAGTCTTTGGTCTTTCAACCAACACCATTTTACAATCCAGCCCAGGCAGGCTGCAGCATGATATAATTTCAAGTTCAGTATCCCCAGTCCTCCTCTTTTAAGTCCTGTTTTTTAATAGATGGACAGGATTCCTTCTGGGCATTTATTATTATGTAGAGCAGAAGAGTTTGCAAAACTTTGGCATTTGAAGGCCAGAGGACTTATAAAAGTTTGCAATTTCCTCCTGAGGATGATTAATTTCAGAATCAGGAGCCCCAGAAAACAAAGGCAAGTCATCTGTATATAAGTTACTATGAATTCATGACTCATTTACCTGGTAGCCCTTAAATTTAAGATTATTTAGTATACGTCTGATCAAAGGTTCTGTAGCCAAAATGCAGAGCTTTGGGGAAAGGGGGCATTCCTTGTTTAGTCCTATGCTCAGTCGTAAAGAGGGAAGAGAATGTAGAGTTAACCTAAACTTTGACAGAATTAGTGCCATATATTTGTTTAATAATGCGTAAGAAGGAAGTGGGAAACATCATGATTTTAAGGATGTTTAACAGGTAATTATGATTAATGGTGTCAAACACTTTAAAAATGTCAAGAGAAGATACTAAAAGGTTTAGTGAATTTTCAAGAGTGCCATAAGGCATTTAACACAATTCTAATGGGTAAAGAAATTAACTAAGTGGGCATAAGTCTGAATTGTTCCTCACTGAGAAAGTGCATGAGAAAAGTTTGGATCTGACTAACCAAAAGTGTACTGAAAACTTTATAGTATTGATTGATTTAACGAAATAGGATAGTAAAAACCTGCAGTTTCTAGTCGTTTACCTAGTTTATGACATCGAACAATGTAAGAAAGTTTCCAAAAATGTGTGATAGGTTGGCCATTTAATATTGCATTAAATTATTGTGGAATTAAAACATTAGTATTTTTTATTATAAAATTGGTATAAAAGTTCATCTGGGTCAGGAGATTTGTGATTTTTTAAAGATGGAGATCATTGTTTTATTTTCTTGCTTTGTGATAGTGGCATTTAGGAGTGAACAATGATTGGCTGAAAGCTGAGGGAGATTAATAGAATCTAAATAATTTCCAGAAGCATTTGGGTCAGAAGTCTGGTTCTGATAGAATTTTTCAAGATTTTTTGAAATTCTTGTAGGTTATATGCTTATTTTGGTTAATCTAGTCTTCTGAAGGTTATTTAAGCTTGGGTATTACATGTTTCCTTTTGACCTTTAAGGTAATTGGATAATAATTTGGAATTTCTTTGCTAAACAAGTAAACTTTATATCTCTTGACTCAATTGACTTCTTGACTTCTTTTTTGTTTTCTAACAAGTTCTTGGTTGGTCTGTGTTCTGCATAATAAATATCTTGCTTTTTATATCAAGACCAGCAATGGATTTACTGAATACTTTGTTTTATAAAAGTAGTGTAGTGTGGAAAGAAAGAGAAGGTTTTAATATGCTTCTGAAAAGCAAATAAACATCCACATAATTAAACATGTTTTTATAATTGCAAATGTGTAACACTTTGACTCTGTTTTCTTGACTAATTTTAACTAGAATTTTCTTACTGTGGGAAGTAAATTACTCTGTAAAATACTGGTATGTATTAATAAAGATCTCTTGAAGGATGCCAATGCAGTACAGTTAACTTCTATAACTGTCTTTTCAGCATTTCAGATGTGTGGCATGCACTTCGAGTTAATTGTATTGCATCCTAATTTATAGGCCCTATTTATATTTCTCATTGCAATGATATTTTGGTAAAGCTTGCTGATAGGCCTCCAGCTTCCATAATTTTTTGTTGCTTGGGTACTAGTAGTGTCCTGATCCAATCTCTCAAAGGGAATATGTGAAGCTAAAGCAAAGAATCAGTGGCAGCTCCTGCACTATGGTGTGATACTTGCCAAGGTGGCCAGGACAAGCCAGCAGCCATCTGCATGATAGCTGCCTGTTCCAGCCTACCTTCAAAGCTGAGGAACAAAAGTTCACCAATATCTGAAGTTGCAAGGTAGGGTGGGAGTCTGTGGCATGCTCAGAAGTGGACTTGGAGTAGGCTTCTTGCAGAGCCCATGAAAATGTCACCAGGGTCTGTGCACTGTGTGGGCTGAATAACAGCATCTGGAGCAGGTCTCAGCACAGGAATATGTGGGAGATCACTCTGGAACACTTTCAGGTACAATTTTTGTTCCCAGAAGTGCTCCAGGTGGAAGGGCAGTGTATCCCCCCAAGAGCCCATGCCTCCTATGGAATGTGTGAGCATGCAGACCCAACATTACTTGACTCCCAACTGGTGCAGTCCTATCAACCATGCAAAAGCTGGCAATATCTCTCCAAGGCTGTTGTTACACCTTCACTTTAAACTTTCTTCATCTTCAGGTCTAACTGCTCATACTTTTTCATTTCTATCCATTTTATTTGTCTACTTTCCATCCTCCATTTGGACTCTGTTTATACCCAATACCTGATAATCCTTCCTCAGTTCATCCTCAGTTTAGGTCGCTTTGCTCACAATTTTTTGTTACCATCCTGAGACTCCTTGATAGCCCTGTCCCCATGCAATTGAAAGTCTGCTGGAACTCTTCTTTTGCCTCTGAGCGGCCCCATTCCAGACTTTACAAGGCGCTTAGGGAGCTTAGGAAAGTGAGATACCCGCGATAAAATACATGCACTTTAAAGAAGAGTTCCAGCGCTCTTTCGGCGATTCGCGGGTTTTGCTCGCTATATCTGCCTTGAGGACGCTCTGTGGCAAAAGGGGCGGGGATTGCTTGCCTGCACACACAGCCAAAAAGCATTCACACATCTGAGAAATGCAGCAGGTTCGCTTCCTTTCCTTTGTAAAAAGAGCCAGAATTGCTCAGAATTGCAACATTGTTATCAGTGATCTGTGAAAGCCTTAAAAGAGAATGAGCGAACGATTGCGCTACTGATGCTTGCAGCCGCTGACTTTCCTGGGGCAGAAAGCCTTTTCTAACAGAGAACTGAGGGAAAGTAAGTGCTGAAAATGAATGAATGAGCGATCATCTGCCTTTGCTAGGGGCGGGAAGCTGTTTCAGGAGACGGAGATCTGCCTATTTTTCCTTTTAACAAGAGAGGGGGCGGGGGGGGGGGAAGATGCAGGGAAAGGAAACAGGCTTCCTTGGGGACGGAAAGTCCGTTTAGATCGCGGCTACCATGGGGACGCTTATTCCAGAAGTGGAGGGGACTTTTAAAGTCTGCTATAACAGAGTGACAGCAGAGGAAGCCGAGAGGGGCTAATAAGTCTTTTGGGGATTGGGCCTATGAGGCTTTTTTTAGATCTCCACCCCTCTCCACCATCACAACACCCCCTGTGCTCTGATAGGATAAAGGTTCTGTGACTCAACAGTTTGTAATCATACACTGAGTGAAAGGGAAGGCAAATTCATGGAGTTTCCATCTACCCTATAGTATGCCTCAGCTCCCTTTAGTCCTCTTCCTGGATCACAGCCAAAAAATGAAACAATTAACACTCTATAATGGCTAGAGACCTCAGGAAACTACAGTTGAAGGGAGGAAAGTCCACAAATAAAATCAATTGAACTAATTCTTCACAAAAGTTCTCAGTCTCCATAGTTGTCTACCAAGGAAATTTTGGTTAGGTGCCCAAAATCGGCACACTTCGAGTGCTCTTTCCAGGTGTCTGGTGAAATGGTATCAGGCTTCCTGGTCTGGAAAAACTGAACCACATCTTTGTGTACTATCTCCACATGACTGGCTAGTTTGGTATACCAACCTGGAATTCTGCATGGACTGCTGTCAAATGGGCCATAGTTAGACAAGGCCGTGGAACCATTTTCACACTATAGTTTTCAAACAGGTGGAATGTTCAATGTTCAGTTCACATCAAATATCTTTGCACTCAGATTGAACAGAGAGTATTAACCTGGTTCATTTGAACTTATCTTTGTTCAGTTTGAATTTGAACTCTTTTAAAACAGGCAGGAAATTTGGTTCAATGTAACATCTTTGATAACTGTCAAACTCCGATTGAACAGAGTACAATGAACCTTTTTTGGTTTGAACTTGAACTCTGTTTAAAGACAGGAACAGCCTTGAAAATATGCCAGTGCCATTATCTCTCATTTACCTTTATTCAAATTTTACTTCCCTCACAGCTCATGCTAGGAAAATTTCTACTTCATTCTTCATGCTGAACATCACTGGGTCCTTTATTCTTCTTGATCAGTTAGCATGTTCAAATTCTAAACCTGGACAAACTATTTCTGTGGAAGAGTGTAGTTTCCACTTGACTTTCTTTTTCAGTCTGTAAGCCAGTTTGACACATACATTACCAAACTTGTACATTGTTTATTAGCATTCACAAGAGGTACTGTACTGTGCCCGCCCAGTATCACTTGGGTCACAATGAGCTATTAAATGCTGCATGACAGGACAGTCTATTTAGTTCAAAGTGTATTTGTTTTGTACAGTGACTGGAAATTTTGAAAAAGCTGTTATAGCAAAAAGCAGAGAAATGAACATCTAAAATTTTCTGTCATAACGTTCCGGGCTAAACGTATATAGCCATATTGAAGTGATTTTTCCATTGTTTCTCAGTCAATCTGACCACTTGATATACACCTTCATCATGGAACAAAACAACCAAAAGGACACATAAAGGTGGGTTTTCTGAATTAAATAGCACAAAAAGAATATTTTTAATTTTTTTTGCTGTGTGATTTCACTCTGACAGTGGACTGAAGCTGGATCAAAACCTATGGGCCCTTTTAGACTAGAGAGCACTAGCTGAAACTAATTGAAATAGATGAGATGTCTCTGTACCTAGAAGGTATTTTAACATTTGCCATTAGAGTCAGTACTAGCTTCTCAATATATGCAGTTCTGCCCAAAAGGTCCAAATCTCCTGAACTCCAAAATATTGAGGAAGCTAGAAAAGCTTGCCTATTCTGGGTGGCAGGCCTAAAAGTTGAGAAAGTGTGTGTTTGACCACCATTTTGTCTCATGAGTACCAAGAGACAGCCACAAACCTTCCCTTACAAGTACACAAAACCCATCATTTTAAAAATCATGTTTAAATAAGGACAGCTTCTAGCCTCTTTCAAGAAGAAAGCCCCAAGTTCAGACTGATGGAAGCCACTTGTGGCTTTCCTCGTGCTAATCAAATCTAGGAATTAAGGGCTGTCTCTAGACAGCAAGGCCAATTCTCACAGAAAACCAGTGTTGCCTCTTTCTGTGGTCCACCAGAGATATATAGGCTACGCTGGCCCATACTTCCTCCCACTAAAAACCACTGCTGTTTTTAATTATTCTTGTATTTTTAAAGTTATATTTTTAACCTGTTTTGATATAGTTTTTATATGTTTGTTTTAAATGCTGTGAGCCACCCAGAGACCCTTGGGTATGGGGTGGCATATAAATATAAATATAAATAAATAAATGATTTACACTGCAGTGAGACTTCTGTGACATTGCTCCAAGAGCAACTCCTGGACCTCTTTGTTTGCCTGCCTTTCTTTTGTTTCTTTCCATATATTTAGTGAACTCCAGGAAATAGCTATCAAAGCTATCGTAGGAAACTTACTAGATTCTTAGTATGTCAGTTTAATAAAGGAGTAAAGACTTTACTACAAATTAAGCAGCCAAAGACTGTCATAGTCTTAACATGACACCAGGGCTTTCTTGGGGTCTACTCACAATGGTGGCAGGTTACTGGGATTTTTACTGTTTTGGACAGCTCCCTGGGAATGTGTCATGGCGGCCTTCACTGCCTTTTCTGCCACCTCCGTGAAAATAAAAATAAAAAAAAGAACTCTTATAGAAAAGGCTTTCTTCCTTTCAGCTTAAACTAAATAAATCTTCCTTCCCATCTTTTTTGGAACTAAAGTAGTTGCTGTCACATCCCCTGTTTGAGAAGACCATTCCACAGAGGAGAAAGTTAGAGCACATTCCTGTCATAGGGGCTTTTAAAGTCTTGTTATATATTCCTTTTAAAGCTTTCACACTTTAAAAGCTTCATTCCTCTTCCTATTCACTCCCTCAGACAGAATTTAAACACATCTTCTTGTAAAAAGAAGCACTAAGAGTTCCTTATTCAGCTCTCTGGCTAAGACGCTTCCACCTCCTGAGTAGTTTGAACTCAGTTTTGGGAGGGGAACATGTTCAAGTTTCTTCTCAAAACTGATGTCAAACATAATGGGCTGCTGGCCTGCACAAATAGCCCATGGTGAATACTGTGTCTATGGAGCAGACCAGTCCACTGAGAGATTGTATTTCCTGAAGAATTGCCTGTCTGCATGGGACCAAGCATTGCAGCACCCCTAGTGCAAAAACTCTCCAGAGTCTGCTCCAAGGGGAGACCACTTCCAGCATTCCCAGTAGTTGATTAGACCAGCCATCCACCAAGTAGATGGTTGGCCTGGTCCTCCCATCGTGCAAAGCCCAGCACCGTTTCACCAGTCTCCCAGAAATGGCCCCAGAATGGACCCTCAATGAAAATAACCCCAGCCAGCAACATCAGAGACTTGCAAATTGCATTTCCAGGACTGGTTATGGCAATGCAGATAAACTATGACAAGCATCACAGGCTATTATTCCAGATCATTTCATCCAGACCAAGACTGGACTACATGGTAGGCACTAGCATGCGCAATGCAGAAATTACCTAAAATTCAACTTTAGCAGTTGACACATAAGAGCTTATAAAATAATCCAGATAAAGATTACTGAAGTTCTAGACTACCAAGCAGGCAGGCTAGAACAATCTCGTTACAATTATTAATATAAATATGTGGAAGGGAAATCCTTCCCACACAGCTAGCATCTCAGGCTGCCTCCAGACAGTGGGCGCATTCCCACTTCATTTTTTAAATCTGGGTTGAACTTTTTAAATCCGGATTCAGGACTGAGTATGCATTCTGGGTGTTCCCATTTCCTTGAGGATAACACGGGATGAATGTGAATACTGCCATTTCTACTCACCACCCCAAACCCCAGCATAGAGAAACAGGATGTTTTAATCTCCGCTCCTAGCCAACCCCTGCTAAGCCTGCCCTGCTCAGAATCAGCTGAGCGAAAGATAAGAGGGCAATCACAAAGCAAATACCCCTTTCACACTCTCACTCACCCTTTCAAATCAGAAGCTCCCTCCCTGCTGAGAAAGTTCCTTCTGTTTCCCTCTGTAAAATGCAGGCTCCTGGCTTAGCTTTCCCCTGCTGTGCCAGCCTTGGGACAATATATCAATTGAGGCTTGTCCATTTAAAAAGTTTTCCTGCAGCTGTAACTCTCCTAATCGCAGTATGTTCAAAGCAGGCATGGTGAGAGAAGGAGGGAGACCTTTGCAACTGTGAAATCCCATCCACATCTGGCAGGCATTAGCCAGAAGGATAGATCCCTGCCTCAGATAGTCTGTTAGCATTCCAAAAGGCAAAAAAATAATGTGGGTTGGGCTTCAAAAGGGGATCGAGAACAGGATAGTCCTCATAAATTTCAGGAATAAAAAAAATTAATGGGATCTTCCATTCCCAAAAATGGATTCAATTTGGATTTAAACTTGTATGGGAACACACCCAGTAAGAGGAAAATATGGGATCCTGGTTAAATCCCACAATTGCGTCTCATGTGCAAAACTGTGGGACAAGCCTCAACCCTTATCTTGTCTCACACTTTCTCCTGATGCTGAAAATACTCAGAGGTTTGTGGGGCCTGCCCCTGCTCCTGCCCTTGTGATTGTGCTGTGAGTATTTTTTGGCCTTCGCTTGTGTGGTAGGCATTTTCCTGAAGGAAAAACTTGGGAGCAAGCACCAGGTAAGGTAAGCAAAATCATTATTTTTGGAAAACCCAATTTTAGAGTTCTTTTTTCCAGAATAGTGATATTCTAGCACCCCTATATCCCAGATACATGTAGCAATCTTGATGTAGTGCTAGAATAACTCCAGGTTTGATACAGTATCTGGAAGCAGCCTTAAAGTAGATACAGTTACAAATCTCTACCATAAAGCTCTTGGTTTTATTCATTTGCCTTCAATCTAATCTGTCACATACGACTGACCTAAAGATAATATCCAGAATGGTGTGTATTTTACTCTGAGCTCTAAGCAGAATGGAACAGATAATTATAAATAATACCAAATGTATCAACTTTTTATTAAAATTCTTAAGCACATAATTAGACTGAGTATATCTTAATACTGCACATATTTTGATTGAAATAGTTCCAATGCAAAAATATTCCAGGCCACAAATATGGACTGATTCTATGGCTATTGTTTTGGATGCAATTTAAGCATATATACTAAGGAAAAAGCACTCTTTAATAAAGTGACACAGCATTAAGGTTGGAAACAGAATTGTTTAAGTTACTTTAAAATATAGAAACCTAAATATGGGCCTCTATATTCATGACTGAATATGTGCACATGTGATGGATTTTATTGTTACTGTTACTATGTTTTAACTGACTCCTTTAAGATCTGTTTAGCATTCTAGGGAGGAGCTATGCAAATAAGTGATACTATATAAGGAGGAGAAAGGAGCTAGAGAGTTGAAAAACGTTATGCGTCTTAAGAAAGTATGTTGTCAGTTATCAGTTAAAAAATAGTTGTCAGTTGGGGAAGTTTAAATATTCTGTGTTCTGAGAGAATCAGTTGATGGTTCACGGACTCAGGTGTCCAAACCCACAAGATTAAACAGAGTGGACTGTCTGAGAGATTTGACTGGAAATCAAACAATTATTCAACTGATGTAGAGAAGAGTGAATTTTATCAGAGTCTTGAATACATTTTTAGTGTTTGATTTATATCATTTTATATGTGATACAATCCTGAAAGACTTTCCATACATTTTTGTTATATTTAAATAAGATTTTGTTTGTGTTTTAAGAAGACTGTGTGTGTTTCTTTCATTTTACTGTTCTAACCCACGCACACTTGGGCACAGTGCTGAAGAATCTAACAATTCAGAAAAAAAATCAGGCAACCCATACATTCAGTGGGCAAAAGGTTTATTTTGCTTTTAAGGGAACACTGGAAAAGTGTTTTCTTGTTGAGCCTGGGAGGAAGATATATCTAGAGTTGGCTGTGGCAGCATGTTAAGAAACACTGATGTGTCAGGCAATCTTGTAAATCATATATTTGTTCCAGGGCCTATAAATTGCTTTAAGGTGCTATTTATCCACCTTTTCATCTCCTGACTGAAAAACATTTCAATGCATCATTGTAGTTGTGCCTAAGAAATATAATTTTCTTATGAGACCTAAAAATACAATTTTCGGTCTTATAAAGGAAGAGGTTTAAAACACTAAGCATATGAAATCTAGGAAAGAGCAGGTTGATGAGAGCAGAGGTACTAGTAACTCATCAGAATGCAGAATCCCTCATTAAAATACATCTTGAATACAGCAGGATCCACACAGGCACCAGGACATCTGCATATCAGCAGTGCTTATGAAGTGCAATGCTTCTCCATGGGTATTTGAGGGATAGCAAACACCCTCACCACACAAAGTGAGAAAATGGACCCTGAAGGCACTTCCCACTCTCAATTGTTCAAGTTATATGGTGGCCACATAAACCATTTGTCAGGTCCATACCCTGTCCAGACACGTTTTTCATGAAGCCCAACAGAGCCAGTTTTGGGGACTATTTCTGGTGCCATGCTGAAGAAGAAGAAGAAGTAGGAGGAGGAGTTGGCTTTTATATTCTGCTTTTCTTACCCTTAAGGGTACTCAAAGCAGCCGATAAACCTTCTGTTCTTCTACCACAACAGATGCCCTGTGAGGTATGTGTAGGAGCTGCATGTCACTGACCATGTAAAAGCAAAATGGTGCTACATAAAACCATGGTATGCAAAGGATGGCTTTGCATCTAAATAGGCACACAACAGGATATAACTTCATCCTGTTTCTTATAGTGTATAACATTTTATAGTGATACAGAAAGAAGCATTCCAAGAATGTTTTACACCTAAATACTATGGCTGCAATCAGACACAGCAAAAGACAAAGCATTTCTGAGGTGCCTCTGAGGTGGGATTGTTTGCCCCTCCTTCCTCCTCAGCATTCTGTGAGAGAAGGTTGGATTAGAGAAGGCTTAGAAACATGAGGGCCACTCATGATCTCTCTGAGGAATGTAAAAATAAACACCAGGATACATTGATCACGAGAATGGTATATTAATGTAAATAGTATTAACTGGTTTGTATTCTTAATGTATTGTTAATGTATGTGTTTATGTGGAAATGTGAACAAAATATTTTTTTAAAAAAAAAGGTCTCTCTGAGGCATCTCTGAGATGCCTCTTTTGTTATGTTTGAACACAGCCTATGTTTTCCCTGTTTCCCAAGTGATGAGTACTACATCATACAGTTCCTTTTGGCTAAAAGAAGACCAGAGGTATAACATTTGTTTTATTTGCTACAAGCCAATAGCAACAGAACAAAAACACCACTGAATGACCTCTAATTCCTCTCAGTCACCTCCATTCTGCTTCTGCTGTAATTTGATGAAATGACAGAAACAGATTTCTGTAATTTTAGGCACAAGTAACTTCTGAAGTAAGACTTGTGAAAAAAGAGGAATTTGATAGATAACAGCCCACTTCATCTTCTCTATTAAGGTCCCTTTACATTTTGGCTAATTAATTACTAGCCGGCCCAGTTATTTATACTTCTTAAATTCTGCCAAATTTTCCATGTATACGAGATTGCGGTGTACCCCTTCTGTGCAGTTGCATCCTGCCCATGCAGCTCTTATCTGAGAAAACTGAACTTGGAATGGCTACTTCACTTTGACGCATTCATACTAGTTCACACACCTGACAAGGGGAGCAGTTTATGCATTTGCACATAATGAAAAATAAAATGTTATATCTGGGGTGAACCTAAATGATTATTGAGAACCGCAGATTATTTTCAATACTGCTTTTGAATAAAATTCTGAATAAAATTAACTGTATGAGAAGTGCCTTGCTGGATCAGTGGACTGTTTTCACAGTGCCCTTTCAGTTTCATGGGGCAGTCCAGAACTGAATATTTATTTAGTTATTTAAAATATGTTTATACCTCTTCCCATTCTAAAATCCAGAAACTGTCTGCAGAAAAAACAGATTAACAGTGTTCCTTTAAAACATAACAAAGAATAACAGATGGGAAGGGGAAAATTATTTACACTGGCAAAAACACCATGAAGAGAAGAGCCTTTGGAGGCACCCAGCAGAAGTAACTGTGGGCACTCTGTGGACCTTAAGGTGTAAGAACATTCTGAAGGTGCCACCTAGCCTAACACCTTACTCACAACTCTGCCAGAAATTGCAGACCTACCACCTCCTATAACTGTTGGGATTATATCATTCCTACACCAATGTTTACTGGTAAAACTCAAGGATTAAAAACTCACAAGGTCCAGCATTACTCAAAAGTAAATTCTGTTGTTTCCCACTGAATTCAATGAAGCCTGTTCCCGAGCCAAAAGATTGCAGCCTTAACTGGAAGACATGAAGTCTCTGCCATCTCTCACATACCAAGTGTGTTTCACACTTCTGCTGTGCAGTTAGGAAGGCAAGATGGGTGTAGCTTAGTAAGGTGGAAGGCAAGAACCATACTTACAGCAAACACAGGGCGTATGCTGAGGAGATCGACTCACTGGCCCGCACAAGAAAGCTTCCATCCTTGCCCACTTTAGAAAGCAGGTCTTCAGCTCTTGAACGCGTGATGGTTCCATGATACCAGCATTGATCCATGTTGTGATCAGTAGGGGGGAAATCCGTTCCAAAAGAAAGGACAAACAAAAATTAATTTAAAATAACAGAACGACCAAAGCAGCAGTTGATTGGAGATTCCAGAGCTGTCTCTGAATAGCTCACAGCAGCAGCTGCACACTCAGCTTCCTGTTTCAATGGTGTAGAGGGGGAAAGGAAACAACTGAGAACTTCCTCATCGTTTTGAAAGCAAGCCACGCACACCTCAGTATGCAATTTCTCTCTGCAGCTACATGAGATGGGTACATATTCTGCCTAAAAGTGAATCTGGCCATGAATCAAAATGCCATTATTCTTTTCTGCCTCTTTTTCTCTTCTTTCATTGCCACCACACTTTTATGGGTGTCCTCCTGTCATTTCTTGTCAACTTTGCTAGAGCAACCTTTATGAGAGGAAGGAAACACTTTATGACACCACGAGTGGGGCTAATGACACTGGTCTTCATTACTAATAAGTTGCCAATCGCTCTTCTCCAGATATTTCACACCTGATCTTTGAGGACAATCTTAGGCTGCATTAACAGTGGTGTCCGAAGGCACCACCACAGCCAACCCAGGGACAGGAGATGCTCCTTGGGCAGTGCAGTCAAAAACCTAAGTCTTCCACTGGCTCCTGAACCATCACAACAGTGCTGGATGAATGATTCTTGGGCTGCATCCCCATTGGGGGGGAGGATGCAGCCATGAGATAAAGTGACTCTGACAAAGCATACACAAGATACTTCTGGGTAAGAGATGTGGCAGCTCTTGGCTCCTAAAGCCTCACAGCAGCAGAATAGAAGTTATTCTTCATCAGATTGAAAATGGTCATCTTCTAGGGCCATTTGTGCTTCAGCCAGAAAAGTGGGATGGCTGCCAACCTTGCAGCTGTGGAATTTTTGTTCCATAGCTGCTAATCTTGGTAGCTGGGAGCTGACATGAGAAGTGCAAGATTTGTTAGTCATGCTTCTCAACCTAGAGGCTGCTCATGTGAGCCAGTTTGGTCTAGTGGTTAGGGAGCCGGACTCTTATCTGGGAATACCGGGTTCGATTCCACCCTCCCCTATGAAGCCAGCTGGGTGACCTTGAGCTAGTCGCAGCTCTCTTCTGAGCTCTCACAGCTCCACCTACCTCACAGGTTGTTCTGTTGTGGGGAGAAAAATAGAAAAGCTTTGTCAGCCACTTTGAGCCCCCTTAATGAGTGAGAAAAGCGGGGTAGAAAAGCCAACTCCCCCTCCTCCTCCTTCATGTTCACTTTGTTCAGGTCACCTCATCTCCAGCCTGCATCCCACTCCTTTGAGGTTGTAATCTAGGAGACTGAAGCTGCCACGTTGACTATAAATGATAACTTGGAGGTCAATTGTACAGTCTGGGTGTGTCAAGAATGTGGGTGATGAAGCATCAAGAGAATTGGATTCTGTATATCACTTTTTCCCCCCTAAACATCAAAATGATACAATGATGACTATGATACAATGATGACTATGATACAATGATGACTTCTCTGGCCTTTCCTGTGAATTAGAGGTGTGATGTGAACATCAGAGTCCACATGATACCACCTCTAAGGGTACCATCTGATATACTTAAGTAGATGACCTATGGGGAAATTTGAGGCTGTAAGGGCAAATATAAAATCCCTAAAATTGCCTTACCCCATTCTGAAACCTAGGGATGGCCACCCTCTCCTCATACAGGGTAGAATGACATCAAGCATGACTCATTTGAATCCATGGAACGGGGAGTTTCATAAGCAGAGAGGAGGGAAATGTAGCCAATCACAGCATGGGAACAAATGTTGTTGGCGAGTGACCAATCAGAGCCACAGGAATCTGGGTAGATGCATGGCCAATCAGTGGTGAGCACCTGTTGTCAAGAAGGCCTTGTCAGACTTTGAGGTGAAAAAATTCAAGTGAGGAAAAATGAAGTAGACTTATTCTTTTAACTGTTTAAATGCCTGGTTTTTTTAGTGTCGACAGAAGAAATGTATTTTCAGAAAGGGATGATCGAAAAAAACCCTGTCTGATCTCAAACTAAGCTCTTTTTGAGCCTTATTCAACCTGTCCTGCTGCCTAAACTTTACAACTCTCCTATTTTACAAGCTCAGATGAATGAAGTAACAGCCTGAAATATTACAGTACAGACAGCATTCACATTGTGCCAGTGGTGCCTGATGAGTTTTGGAACGCTATGCTGTGATGAAGGTAGTTATAAAGATTTTCCTCCTCCTCCTCCTCCTTGTATTGCTATGTGCCATCCAACAGAGATATTCCAGATTGTGGACAATCTGGTAAATCTGGACTGTCTTTTCTTGGAGGTCAAAACAACATCTGTTCTCTGTGATGCATCTGCCACCCACTCTGTAAGCAAAATTGCTAATTTTTTGCTTGGCTGAGGCTGCTACAGAATCCCATACACCAGTCTTTTCCTGTTTTTAATGAACCAGATTTTGGCTCATATGGTCCTCAGATGAAGGTGCACTTGAAGTCTTT
This sequence comes from Aspidoscelis tigris stejnegeri, assembly GCA_023333525.1. Classification (NCBI taxonomy): domain Eukaryota; kingdom Metazoa; phylum Chordata; class Lepidosauria; order Squamata; family Teiidae; genus Aspidoscelis; species Aspidoscelis tigris. The sequence continues at coordinate 49,893,584 of JALMGA010000002.1, read as the reverse complement.
ATGAACAACCATTTGTAACTGATTTTCAGATGCAAGCTGTACTGGGCAAGGTAAATAACGCCTTTCTTTATTTAACAGAAGTGCCAAGAAGCCTCAAATGGAAGATGACAGATTTTTGTGCTCAAAAAAGAGAGTGTGGGTATAAATTAATCAGATAGTTACAGTTTCCTCTCCAACTTTCCTTCTTGAGAGGAGCTGAAGCCCATCAAAACTGTAGCTTCAGATAACATCCTCTGAATTTGAAGCCTGGGCCCAAGCATGGCCATGAAATTTTAAGTGTGGCTTAGGTTGATGATCTCCACCTAGAGGTTGAGATGGAAAATTGTCATTCACCAGGACACAAACAGGATAGGACAGTCCTGTCATTTTTTAGACTTCTCCCTGACCTTCAGTGCTCTGAACTATGAAACCTCACTGAGTATCTGTGTGGGCAGCCATTGCTCATGGTGGCTGGTGAAACAGAGGGCAAGACAGCTAAATGGAAGTAGAACCAGGCACAAGCTATGCAGACTCCCATAAAAATTGATCCTACTGAAAATGGCAAATTATGTACACACAAGCCAACACTGAATTGAAGGAGAAAGGAAGGGCAGATATAAGCAGTGAGTTACTGTGATGGGACCAGTGGTGGCTGATGTGGTGGAGAACAAGACAGCTAAAAGGAACTGGTGCCAAGGGTCAGAATAAGAACTGCTAATAGGAAGTTACATAACTGTCAGGCAGCAGTTGTATTCCCCACTAAACAGAATGTATGAGGCAATGCGGGATCTAAAAAAGAACCCACGTTTGCCTCTTGCTGACGCTTGCCAAGTGTGAGGAGCAATCCCAGCCTCACCTCAGTGTCTGTCTGCTTGTTTCATTATAATCTCACATATAACTACCTGGAAGCTAGCCAACCACCAACCCACTTCCTTTTGTTGTTTTCACTAGCATAGCTGGCTTCCAGGTCACCCCAAGTGAAATCATAATGAAATGGGACTCTGGACACCCAAGAAACCATTGCTGTTATGGAAAACCCAGAAGGATTGCTGGATTTCCTGTAATAGTAATATATTGCCTTACTAACCTGGGACTGTATTGGAAATGCTGTAATTATGTCTGCATTCCCAATACAGTCCTGGGAAATTCACAGGTTCTAGCCTGCGTCTGAAGCTGCCTAATTTGAAACATAAATGCAGGACATAAAAGAAAGTGAGCCACTCAGTTTAGTGGACTACTGTCCACTTTGTCTTTATAGGCCAGCCACCCTTATATGTCTGTTTAGTAACAACAACAAAAAATTAATGATAAAGAGTAAATACTCATCATTCCCAAGGAATTATCTCAATTGCCCAAAGGGCCTCAAACACCAAACGCTGGGAGTTGTAGATCAGAAATATCTGGAGGGCATAAGTTAGCAGTCCTGATCTATTAGCATTTTGGCAAAGGCAGATGCTGATATCCTTGAGAATCGATTGCTCAAGTATACAGTCACATTACAAGTACTTTTCTTTTCAAGGAAATGCTGTTTTTCGGCAAGAAGATAGGTCAACAGAATTTGGGTAACTGTAAAATATATGGTTTCCTGTAATCAATTAACAGTAAAGCAGTTTCACAGCATAATGTAAGGATGATGGGAATAATTTTGGCAGAGGTTATTTGTTATTACAGTTCAGTATATTGGAACCTGGTATACACCATGCTGGTCTTAAAAGAGCTCCAGTGGATGCCAATTCACTAATAAGCCCAGTTCAAGGTGTTAACCATAACTTATAAGGCCCTAAATGGCTTGGGCTCTAAATATCTAAAGGAACACCTCCTTCCACATCAACCTGTCCATGCTTTAAAATCTGTAGGAGGTTGTACCACCACCCTCAATAACAAAAAGGGGTGGGCACCCTCGATAGGGCCTTCCCAGTGATGGCTTCTATATTGTGAAATAGTCTTCCCTTTGAGGTGCCGCAGGCGCCCTCACTTACCACATTCAGGAGAGCAGTGAGGACACATGTCTTTCCCCTGGCCTTTGACTAAATAAGGAAATAGCTTTTCATCCCCACTTTTGGGCCCCATTATTGTTTTAGTGTGTTCATTTTACATTTGGTTTTTAATACTGTAACCCACCCTGAGACCTTCAGGTATAGAGTAGTATAAACTGTAAATAAATAAATAAATAAATAAATAAATAAATAAATAAATAAATAAATAAATAAATAAATAAATAAATAAATAAATAAATCCAGCTTCATTTTACCATTAATTCTTATGTTAATTATTACAAGATCCCCTTCTACAACTATCTTTTATTCAAAATTATGATAATTCAAATGGCAGAAGCCAGCATAGTGTACAAGGATTATGTAAACTAAGAATAATTCTCCAGAATTTGCTAACAGTTTTGGCCAGTAAAATGAACTCGTGAATGCAAATCAGTTGTAGATTTATTTAGACAAGATCTATTATTGGAAACATGGTGTTCTCAACATGTTGATTCTTTTTCCTAACAGCTATTTGTGATTATGAGAGGTTCTCAAAAACAGCCATCCCTTGCACAATGCTGTTATATTGTGTCCACAATCCACTATGTATAATAGTGTAAAACTCTGTAAAATTGGAATTTAGGGGAACCAGAGAGGACCTGTAAATGAATGACACCCTTTTGATTTTTATCGGCAGCATCGGACGAGATATGTGAGACTGCAAGATAGATATACAGTAGAGGAAGACTGGAAGAACCTGATAGATCATGTTAATAGACAGGAAATAGATGGAATATTGAAAGATGAGATAAGAAAAATACAGAATAGTTCTTGAGTTAAAAAGTGGATGGCCGTTGGGGTAAAAAGGGGAATAAGGGAGGGAGGGGGATAAACGGAATTGTACAATGTTAAATATGTTATTGATACGTACTTTAAAAGATTAAGAAATTTTAAAAAAGTGAATGGCACCCATGGAGAAGAAACCCACTCTATAAAGTAAGTGAATGGTACTGTGAAGGGGATGCTCAAGCAGCATTCACATGTAGCAAAATAAAAAGTTCAGAAATGCCTCTTAAAAAGTAGCATGTGGTCCTCATATTCTCAATCCATTTTCTAATCCATCCTTTCTATCCTAGAATGCTCAGGACTCCGGAGAGAGGAATGGGCAGATTGGCATGAGAGCAATCCCTGTGAACCATCTCTGGCTGCGTCCCCATGCTGGCCATCTGGCACATTTTGGGTGCTGTATCAAGCTTTGGCATGCAACGTGCCGAACACTGGTACTGGGGAGCCACGCCCCCTCCTTCCTGCCCCCTCTCTCCTCCTTGGAAGCTGGATTGACATCAGCTGGATTCCGCCCCCCTCCCTTAGCAGCACTGGCAGCCAGGACTGGGGTGGGAGGCATAGAAACAAGTAAAAACAAAGCTCCGTTCATAAAAAAAACACTTTAATTTTTTTAAAAAATGCCGAAAGCTGCAACGTGGTTTTGCAGCAGTAGGTGCTGCACCGGGGACTGTGGGAGCACCCGTCAACTTTAAAATCAAGACTCTATTTATGATTGCCTTGATGATCGGGGAAATGAGGGCTGCAAATGCAACAAAAATCAAGCCATTATGCAGCCTGCCTTGGCATTCTTGAAACGGGGTTGGAATTACTTCTGTGGAAATGGCAGAAAATTAAAAAACTAAACCGTTCTCCAGCATGCCTTTGCGATCAGCATTTTAAAAAGTCAGCGGCTGCGATCTTCAATGGACAGGGCAGGGACAGCAAGCACACACTACCTCCCAACGACATGAGCGCAAAACTCCTTCCCATTAGCCCAAAAGTGTCCCCATGTGCGTTTCTGGCTCACTGAGGAATTCATGCCGGCTCCTCAAACCGTGACGAGACTTGTTATAACATATCAAATCTGGCACGCTTGTGGCATGGTTTGGGGGGATTTGGTACGCTTTTCGCATGCCAAATCCAAAGCTCATGGGGACGGAACACACTGATCCCATGCTCAGAACCATGCCAAAGCTGCATGGGGACACAGTGCCTGTCTCAAAGCTGCTTCAGAGGTGCTTGATCCTTTTTTTTGGGGGGGGGGGGAGCTTGTGAACACAGCCTTAGTTTATCAATGTAAGTCGGTGGTACTGGGGGGGGGGGCATTTCTACCAGTGGTGTTGTGGTTGCACAATGTACCTGAGAGACTATTTTCCCCTTCTAAATCATGTCAAGATTTTTCCTTTTTATGAAAAGCATCACAAAACGTTTAAATTATCAATTGCCTCCAGATATAATCTTTCATTTTAGGGAAGCTCCCCTGGTCCACTCTGATCTTCTCCAGTTCTGCCACATCATTTTAGAGATGCAGCAACAAAGGCCTTGTCTCCAATAAAAGGTCAGCAAGCCTTTGGTCAGTCTCCTCTACTCCTTCCACTGAAGGGGGCTGAGGGAGCTTTGAAGGACCCAGAGAACTGTCAAAGGTGGTCAGAGATCATTGCATGAGAAGCAACTCTCAGATATATACTGACACAGACCTTTAAAGTACACTGTTGCAGGCCCTCGCTGTGGGCTTTATCACTTCTAGGATCTGCTGCACCTGTACATACCAAGCAAGGATGCCTTCCATGCACAGGTGCAGAGGTCTATGTGGACTCAGTGAGTGCAATGGAGCCACAAAGCTACTTCCGATATCAGTGAAAAGACCACTAGCATGAAGGCACCTGCTGATGGGGCCCTTTGCGCTCTCTCGTGGATCCATGCAGTATTCCACCATTGATTTGCTTAATAGTATTATAATATTAGGATCTAAGGATGTGAACGAAGCCAATTTCCCCCTTCAGTTCAATGCAAATCAAATGAGGGAATATTCAGCTTCATAAAATCCCCCTCCCAAATGCGGTGGGCTTTGGCTTCGTGCCCAAACATCCACTGAATGTTCATGCACAAAGGGAACCTCCCAACAAGCCCTTCCAATCCTGCTTCATCCCATCCACTCACCTGCTGCTGCCACCACCATTGCACACTCTTCTGAGACCCAAGTAGACCTTCTAGAGGGCCATGCGGACCTCCTGAAGACCTACTTGGACCTCAGAGGAGCACACAAATGGTGGTGGAGGCTACAGGGGCCTCAGGTGCATAATCAATTGTAAGGGGGGGGGATAGGGGGCCAGGGGTAGGACTTCCAGAGGTGTGCACACCCCCTCCCATATCTGGGAATTGCTGCAATTCCTGGATGAGAGAGGAGCACACCCCCCTCCAGGAAGTCTACGTGGGCCTCAGATAATTGTGTGAATGGCAGTGGAGGCTGCAGGTGCTGTAATCAAAGGTAAGGGGGTATGGGAGGCTGGGGTTGAGCCTCCGCTGCCATTTGCATGCTCATCTGAGGCCCAAGTAGGCCTGCCAGAGATCCCTCCATCTGTCCTGACTGTTACTAGCTGTGGACAAGTAAAACCTTATTCACAGGTTTACTGGGAGCAGCTGGTAAACTCCCAGATGTACTATTTGCATGCTCTTCTGGGTGAAACAATCACTGTGAGTGGACAGTGCACTGTGGCTGCACAGTGCCATGGGCTGATCACCACGGCAATGTCCTGGTGCCTGATGGATGGTGCCATTACTATTGCCGTGATGATCTGGCCAGGCTGGAACATCTGTATTTCAAATGCTGGTCTGGTTAGGGACTGCAGCAGCACTTGAAGTGTGGACGTCTCCCTTTGATCCTGATCCTAACTTCAGTGGCATGGTATTTTATACATCCTGCTGAGTTAAGTGCAAACAGATCCTAAGGCAGGATCCACACAGTGCCATTATGGCACTTAAAATGTATCATGAGAGCATAATCTCTGATCACAGCTGCCTCCTCACAATGTCAGCCCAGCTGCTCCAGGGGACTTCCTGGGCCTTTCAGCAGCACTGCCAACAAATGAACCCAGGAAATTGCCTTGGTTCAAAGACTTCCCTCCCACTGTCAGAACTGAAGACCGTCTTTTGTCTTGACAATGGGGGGAAGATGGCATTGTGAACAGCACGCCTTCACGTTAAGAACAGTTCTGCCCAAGTGTACTGCAGGTCTTTAAAATGGAAAGAAGAGGCTACAATTGTAGCACTTCCTTTCCTGTTGTCCAGAAGCTGCCAAAATGAGACATTTGGATAAGATGAAACAGAAACAATCATGCCCAGACGCATAAAGTTAGCTCATGGTACTGTACCTATGATATTTAACTTTGATTAACAGAATAAGGCCAGAGCCACAGAGGCAGTGGGATGCGGGGAGAGGGATTGTTAGATACATTGTACCTTTGGGGCCAATTCTGTTTCAACTGCCTATTGATCTGCACTGTAAAGGCAGTCATAAATAATTGTACTGTAATACTAGTGTCATGTATTTGCTGATGAGGATTAGAAAGGACTGCTTCAGGTATACTGAAATTATACCTGAAGCAGTCCTTTCTAATCCTCATCAGCAAATACATGACACTAGTATTACAGTACAATAATAGCGATATTTTAATTATCTTTAAGGATATTAAAACTAGAGTAGCCCTGTCTCTTAGCAATTATTTATGACTAAGTTTATAGTCATTTTCAGTTGATAAATAGCCAGATATATTTAATTAGGTAATTATACGAAAGAGGTCTCTCACCCTTTTTCAGGGATGAAAGACATTTGAGTCTCTGTTATTTTAAAATACCGTTTTCAGAAGTATTATACAGAACACTTCAGTTAGATTAGGAATAGAAACTAACAAATTACTTTGTAGCATATTACTGTGAACTACTTACTATAAAGTGAATAATCACTTGACCACAAGAGGGCGTTCAGGCCTTTGCCCATATTGCAACAAAATCACAAACTTCAGCTAGCAAACTAGCATGTGTTATGTAATACATATCTCACGTAGCCTGGATTATTAATAGATTCCCCTTAGGGGAAAAAGTACAGTGAGATAAACTTTTATTCAAGGAGGTATAACAGCTGCAATTTCTCCATACTGTGTTGCTCTCTGTGTTACAGTTTGATTGCTACTGTTTGAAATGAAGGTGCCAGTTATGAACTGCTCTTTAGCAGCAGTTGGGCTCCATCCAAACGAAGCTGTGATTGGAGGTAAATGAAGTGACAGCCTTAGAAACCAGCATGGGGGTGGGAGGGTCTTGGTCAGTTGACAGAAGTTCCTTCTCCTTCCTCTGCAACATTCTTGGCTGGCCTCCAGATATTCCTCTGAAAGTCAAGCTCTGGACCATGCATGCAGCCTGCAGATCCAGGAGAAGGGATGGAGCCTCAGAAGTTCTACTGAAAATCAGTCCATGTACCATGTACTGCTGGCCTCCAGAAGTTCCACTTAAAGTCAGGCTTAGGACCATGTATATAACTTGCACATCCGGGAGAAGAAACAGGCACAAGGCAGCAATCCACATTCCATCCTGTGCTGAATTCTCTGGAGGGTGTGACCTGACCAGTTGCGTCAGGAGGCACAGCTCCGTTGACCTCCTTGTCCAGCGCAAGAGCGAATGCTCCTCAGCTAGATGCTTCAGATAATTGGGGAAGGTTGGTAAGGTTGTGAAGCATGCTCCACACCTAGTGAATAATTAGGCAGCTTCTGGGAAGGCAGGGGGCACTTGGAGGCTGTAACAGCCTCTTCTAGGTGTAGATGCTGTTACCCAGATGTTGCCTAATTATTCACTAAGGGCTGAAGTGCGAAAACGCCCGTGGTCAGGCTCATATGGAGGCAGCCTTAGACTTAACTGCGGAAGCTAACAGCTGATGATATTAAGCTTCATGCTCTTACCAGTTTTACTTGCTGATCTGTGCATTGCAAATCTCTGGGGAAAGGACTCTATCCAAGCCAGATAATCTTCCTTCTCCTTGCTTGAAAACTGTACACAGTATTGGAGTTTTGAGATTTGCACAGACTCCTGTGGGTGCTTGCATAGAAAGCCTTGCTGATTTCAGTGGGTGTTAGTCTCAAGTCAATGTGTGGCTGCAGCCTTATTCTCAGTTGGTTTTTCATTGTTTTCTGCTGTGCTAGAATTTTATTTAATTGTTTATATCTGATAGCAGGTGCCTTGGGAATCATTCATCGTAAAGCTGATGAGACATAAATCAATAAACAAACCAGAAGTGAATAAATCTAGCAGTGACTTTTCCTGGTGGCAGATTTAGAGACCGTCGACTGCCTTTCCAAAGAGATAAACACAATCATTTCACTGAGGAATAAACCATCAAACAGTGAGACGAGATGTTCAACAAGGAACATTAAAAGATGTGCATTTAGGAGCATCTCACAGGCATTGTTGAGTCTTGGCAGCAGAGTAGAGATCCCATTACAGCAATTACACGTCTTCAGCAGTAGATCACACACATTTATGGGGCTACATTTATGTCAATGTGGCAGCAAGCATTTCAAAGAAGCAGCACTGGCTTCTGCCCCAGGCAAGGGCTGCATGATGTCCACATACCCTATGCCTCATGACGCTGAGAACTTGGGAGACAGAACAGGTCAGAGCTAATAATGAATTAGACATAAGCCTTTTCCACACTTAATGTTATCCTGGTTTAGGAAGGGGCCATGGACCTGCCTCCTGCAACCTAGTGTGGAACACAGCAGGCCAAACCCCTTCCTAGTATACTCTGTCTGCGTTGGACAGAGCAAGAGACTGAGACAGGGCACTGGGTTAGCTGCCAGTAGGCCTCATGGTTTAACAAAAAAGCAGATGGATTTTGACCTGTACTACATCTAGAATGGTCCAGCATGAGCAGCTCAATATAGCTCATGCCATGTGGAAATTGCCATAGACTGTCTCCACATGGGCACCCTAGTACACCTCCGACTTAATAGGGCATTCAAACATATGGGTGGTCCTGCTATGGTGTGTGTACATGTCCCCGCCTCCAAGTAGCTCCTGAGCTGCCCCAGCCAATCCAGAAGATGACTTACCGGTAGGGTGTGATGAACGACTCTCAGGGCACTTGTCAGCCCCTAAGGTGCCTCTTCACTATTATGTAAATTAGCCAAGGAGGAAGAAGGCAACATAACAGGCCCATTTTATGATCAGACCATTTTTGTGTGGATGTCAAGATCACTTCCCCAAGTCTCAGTTCAGGAACACAAACAGAGGAAACTTAGCCATACTAGCAAGCCTTCATTGATAAAAGATCACAAAGAGTACTGCTCTGTGTACTCTTTATTTTCAACACCATTCTTGCCTTCTTCCCACCAGCCAGGTCCTGTTCACCGCACAATAACCCTGAGTTCCCATAACATTCTGTTAGTTCCCAGCTGAATTTATTTATTTATTACATTTCTATCCCACCCCATACCCAAAGGTCTCTGGGTGGGTAACAACCTTAAAACAACAGATTAAAAACAGAATATACATTAAAAGATTTTAAAAATTCAACAAATCTAAAACAATACCCAATATATTTAAAACGATAGTGTTCCCAGCACTATCTGCACACCTATAATTCAACCATACCATATACTGAAACAGAGATTGCTGGGAGTATAATAGTGACAAAGATGGCAATGCAGTGTTCAAGCCAACACTGGACTGAAAATGGCCAGTGTTCAGGCCATTTGTGACCCAGTGCATAAGTGCCCTAGCTGGAAATCTCACACTTGCTGACCTTTTGTTCCTCAGCAACAAGGCTTAAGGGGCCAGGAGCTGGCTTCAGATGTGAGGCATTAGCCCCAAACACGCGGCATTTCAGCACTAGGCTTCCGGTCCATTGGACAGGGAAAGTACATTACCTACTAATGTACTAGTGTTCATACTGGGAACGCTAGTACACGCTGCACCAAGCCCCATGTGCCAAAAGACTTACTTGTGTCTGGGCACGTGTCTGATCACTGCCTTCTTTATTTTGGAGCACAATGCGACATCACTGTCATCATGCCGATGATGACGCTCCTTGCACATACAGTCACATTTGGGGTCATCTGAGGTATCAGCATGCTTGCACCAGATGCGAAAGGTATAGGGTGGGATAAAAATATAAATAAATAAGCCTCTGGGTAGGGTTGTGGTTAGGGTTAGGGTATTCATGTGGTGTACAATTTTGTGAACTACCACTAGTTGACGAGAGGATAATGTCTGGTAAGGCAGGAGGTGTTTCTGGGTTGGATAGGCCTCCTGCAAGTTCAGGTGCTACTTACCGGATGTTACCCTATTGTGAACTACAAGGCCAAGCACCAATTGGCCTATGGTTTATGTGTGTTTTATCTAGGTTGCCTCCTCACTAGGCTGCACAGTTAAAATATGCACAGAGTAGAAAGAGAGCTGGGACATAAGCTATCAGTGATCACTTGTGGACCAACCACTCCATCTCTTACATTTTCATTTCCCATCCATGACATACTGTGGGGCCCCTGCTTGCATACCCTGGAATCTTCAGTATTGCCGTTCTTGTTGGGTGCCACTGAGATGCTGTCATTTGCAGACCCTCACAGGAATATAGGAGAGAGAGGAAGATACCTACACTCAGTGAGTGATGTTGCCTGTAAATGTTGGTGAAAATGAAGAAGTTGCCAAGCAGCTCTTTGGGTCCGTGTGTGTCCATGTCCGTGTAAGAGTGAGTGAATGGATGTGTGTGCCTGGATGTCATGGGGGGTCCTATTTATAGGGCAAAATATAATTTTGAAGCATACCTTGGATAAATACTCTGCAAGCACCCTGAAGAGTGGCTAAACAAAATGGCAACTTCCAGGAACTTCCAAGGAAAGAGAGAAGGGTTTTTACCTGCAAACAGAGCTACATTTTACAATATGCTTTGAGCAAAGCTAACAAGAAGGGATTAGCATAATAAAAAGGCTTGCAGTAGCATCTTTCTCTTGCTAAACGTGGAGGAAGGGAGGTAAGTCAACTTGTTCTTTTATTTTTATCCTGCTTGTTCTTGAGTCTTAAGCTCATGGCTCCTGTTTTTCTTTCCCCAGTAGATAAGCCTAGCCATCCAACTCAAGAAACAGTATTGTACATTGTGGGCTGAGCTGGTATATTGGGCAATATGTTTTTCATTATATAATGCACACAATAAGGAGCTGAAGACCGCCTCTAGATAGTATGAGGCAATGACGGATCAAAACAAGATCCGGGAACCACCTCTTGCTGCCTCCTGCAAGACATAGGGAACAATCGTGACCTCATGCCTATAGACAGCTTTCAAGTCAGCCTGCTTGGAGCTACAGGAAACCATCCAAGTGCTCTCACACTTGTTTTTGTTTGGATGAAGGTGAGGTTTAGCACAGTCAAAGGCAAAATGCTCCTTGCCAGCCTGCCCTTGCCATAGCCAGCTGATGACTACTGTGTCCACCTGCCCAACCATGATGATGTCAGGATCTGGTGGTGGAGCTGTCAGCTGGCAACCAGTTGCGTGTTCCAGCCGTGGCACTTGGGGTGAGGCAGTATCCTGTCAGTTGCACCTGGTCTATTGCTGGGCACCTTGCAAGTTCACACCCTTCATGAGTCACTTCCTCAAAAGATAAAAGTGCCTAGCCAGATCTACACAACGATGGATTCTGCCAAGAAATGCACTGACAAGAGTGCTATGCCAGCAACACAGCAGTGTGCTGTGTGCACACCTGCTACCATGCCCAGTCCCTCAAACTCTGAAGTTCTGACCAGGACACACAGGAGAAGATGGTGCCAGAAGTGGACTATTTGCTGTGTTCGGGACAAAAGGCCTATGTTATGGTGGTCCAGTGAACGTAAAACAAGAAAAGTCCACATCTTTGGCAGCAGTAGCATAGACTGGGAGTAAGCACTCTTAGGAGCACTTATGGCAGGAGATGTGCTAAAGAAATATGGGATTGTATGGCCCCCTTGCTCTTCCAGGACCTCCGCTGTGCCATGAAAGTGCAGGGACACAAAGACTTTGCAACAGTCGTGGTATCAAAATTGTGTCCTATGGCTCTTATCTCTGAGTCCTGAGCTTCAGTGCCTCTGTATCAAGTCAGCTTTTGGTCCAAACTGAAGTCCAGGGTTTCTGGTTTGTCAGCCTGATTAGTAGTAGATACTTGCCTCACTTACATTGCCCTGGATTTTGTCTAGTATCCCTGGCATTCCCAATATGGTGTCAAAAACTTGAAATGTCTGTGCCAGATTTCCTTTAGGAGCGATGCTTAAAGCAGCTTCTGTGATGAGGTCATCTGTCACCATGATTGTGATGAGGTTGATGGGGGCTACCAGAAGGCACCCAAATGGATCAAAGCATGATTCTAGATCACCAAAGATGAGGCATCCATCATCACCTTGCCTCTTGTTCCTTCCTCACTGCCCAAGTGGTTTGAGATAATATTGTCACAGTGAACAATGCAGAGTTGGAGGACAGGGTATAAACATGGCTGCTACTCAGGCAATCCAAAAAACTTGGAGAAACGGCAGGAGATGGCTCAAAGTTTTCCCTGTCACCTACACTCTAATGCATGTTACAAGATAAAATAAGCCCCCTAACATGACTGCAATCTTGGGAAAGCTATGCAGAAGTTAATTTGGTATACAATTAAAAGCAAAAAAGGAGCAAGGCTGAAAGAAGCCAAGGCAGCAGGCCCTATATATTTTTGCCTCACCTTCTGTTTGGTTGCTGTTAGCTGCCACATTCCCTAGCAGCAGAATAACAAGGAAGTCAGGCTTCGAGACTTCCAGGCAATCTGTGTTCAAGGTCCTGCAGAACAGTAGCGATCAGTGTTAGTCACTATAGTGGGACTGCTGGCACTTATCTGAACTGGAGAAAAGAAGATTTGACAGATGTAGCACACTACAAAATGAAAATCAGGATCCCCAAGCCTAACAAAAAACTAGGAATCAAGCAAGAAGCAAAACAGGCTAGGTAAAAAGTTTGTATATTACCCTTTTGTTTCCCAGCTCCAAAGTTTGCAAATGATGGACACGTGAGATGAGCAACATCATGGGGACACAGTGCGAGAGTCAATTTCCAACCCACGTGAGTGAATCTTCTATAGCTGAGAAAACTGGTCAGATATTTTACTTTCCCAGATACACAGAGAAAAGTAAAGGTGCGCCAAGTGGCCCAGACAGATGTGAGTTTCAATCCAATTTCAATCCACTTTCAGAGGAAGAGAATCCATCAGCAAACTGACAAGTAGCTTCCCTTCCACATTATCTAAGGCTGCATCCATACGTAAAAAGTGGCTCAAAACAGCTTCGAGGTCAGAGTGCCTGTATGCTAATGCCTTGACTCACATTAAAGGCCAGAAAATGAACTTCCAACGTGCATTATCTGGCCTTCAAGTCACATCAAAAGATGGGGTGGAAGCACTAACACCTACATGCTATCATCTCTTTTGAGTTGCTTTTAAAAAATGTGTGTGGATACAGCCTAAAATCTACTTTAGGTGTAGGTAATGTGGAAAGAATAGCAAGACCTGCACAGTCCAGCTGGCAGCTAGTGGCCCATACCAAGGGCTGTTCACATGACAGTCATTTCATCTTTACCTGACTTTGGAGTTGCTTGCAAAAAAGTTGCTGGCTGGGACTTTTGTAGAAGGATGCCCAGAAGCTGGGTCCTCATACCTTGCAGGCTGACTCAGACACTCACTGCTGCCTGAACATGAACACCGGCCAGTCTACCACCAGAGGATGCTTTGGAGACAATTTGCAAGCAGTCTCCCATTTTTGCACCATAGCCCAGTCCAAAGCTGCATCTGTGAAGATATGGCATGATTCCCAGTAGACCAATCTGCAGTGCAGACACCACGTTCCATAGGGACTATTGCCATGGACCATTGTCATGTGGAGATACAGACGAAACAACCCACACTTTTGCTGATGTGTTCTCTCAAGTGTAGTTGGGTTCCAATGTGGTATTAGATTACTGTTTTAATAATCCAGATTTATAGAATGAGTCAAGCTGTTTCCAACTCACTGGGCAGGACCTCGAATTTTGTGATATCCAAGATGGCCAATAGTTGTTGTAAAGAGGAGCCCTGCTGGATCAGGCCACAATCCATCTAGTCCAGCATCCTGTCTAACACAGTGGTCCACCAGTTGCTTATGGGCATCTTAAGCAGAAGACAAAGACAAAGGTTTCACGTGCTCTCAACTCCCTGCAAATGGCATTTAGAGGCATTGGCTGTGTCCCCATGCAAGTCGTTTGGCACACTTTAGGTGCTGTTTGGGCATGTATGGGCTGGGCATGGGCACACATCTCAGGCATCCCCATGACATTCCCAGCAACGCAGGACAGGTACGGATTGGGTGCGGATGGTGGCATCCCCATGTGAACCATGCCAAACCCTGGTATGGGGGAGCAGTGCCCCCTCCTCTCTGCCTCCTCTCTCCTCATTGGAAGCTGGGCTGATATCAGCCCACCCGTGCCTCCTCCCTCCTCCCTTAGTGGCACTGACAGCCAGGGCTGAGGTGGGAGGCATGGAAACAAGTAAAAATAAAGCTTCATTCATAAAAATAACTTAAAAAAAAAATTTAAACGCCGAAAGGCGCAACGAGGTTTAGTGGCAGTAGGTGCTTGAGCAGTTTTGTGCACCTCCGCTCCACCAGGGAAAGCAAGAAAGCCCATAAACTGAAAATCAAGCCTTTATTTATGATCGCCTTGCAGATCGGGGAAATGGAACAAACATCAAGCCAATATGCAGCCCGCCTTGGCATTCTTGAAACAGGGTTGAAATTACCTCTGTAGAAATGGCAGAAAATTTTTAAAAACCAAGCTGTTCTCCAGCCTGCCTTTGTGACTGGCACTTTAAAAAGTCAGTGGCTGAGATCTTCAATGGACAGGGCAGGGACACCAGGGACAGCAAGCACATCCCACCTCCCAATGACGTGACCGCAAATCTCCTCCTGGGTAGCCTACAAGTGTCCCCGTGTGGGTTCCCAGCTTGCTGAGCAATGTGTGCCGGTACCCCAAACCGTGCCAGATTTATTTTTTCAGGTATCAAATTTGGCACCCTTCTGGCATGGTTTGTGTGTGTGTGTGTGTTGGTACGCTTTTCGCGGCCCAAATCCAAAACCCATGGGGACAAGCCTTGCCAATCCCATACTCGGAACCGCACCAAAGTTGCATTGGGACAGGGCCATTGTTTCATTTCTTCAGAAATAGAAGCATTATGCTGTTTGTAAGTGATGATTTCTATAAAGAGCTTAACTGAAGAAAAATCCACAACTTCAGACATGGCCCTTCTGTTGCCCTCTAAAGAAAAAGACACTTCATGGGAATTAACTAATTCTCAAAAGCAGCAACCCGTCTACGTCCTATAGGGTCAATTAGAGCTCTAATCTGCATCAGTAATGGATCACTTGAATAAGACAAGGAAAATGATTCTGTTAATGGCCAACATTTTCAATGGGATACTGAAAATGTTCTGTTACATCTTTGGTATAAAAAGTATGCCAAGTTTCAAGAAAGTATCATCTGCTTTACAGGCATTTTTGGTGCTGCTGAAAGACAAATTTTATTGATACGTTAATTATTTGTACATTTCACATTCATCCATCTAATCCAGTATCCTGTCTCACACAGTGGCCCACCAATTTCTTCTCGGCATTCTCAAAGCAGAAGATGAAGGCAAAACCTTCTCCTGCTCTTGAATCCCTGAAAATGGCCTCTAGAGGCATCCTTCCTGCCTGTCTCTCCAACTTGGGGGGTAGTACTTAGGCATCAGTTCTAATAGCCATTGATGCATCTGTCCTCCATGAATTTGTCTAACCTTTCCTTAAAGCTTTCAAGGCTAGTTGCTGTTCCTAGGTTTTTCTAAAGCAATCTTTCCTCAGGTTTGTGCTTTGACCAATTTGGTTGTCCAAACTAACTGAACTACTGACATGGAGAGACATCAGCTTGGCAGGTCATGAGAATAGCCTGCACCAAGCCCTCTTCTGCTTCCCAGCACAGCATGCAACCGGGGGAGCATGAACCAAACTGCCACACATGCATAGAAAAAAATTGGAGTTTCTTAGTGCCTTCTGTGCATAGGCAGGTTTCCCCATATTGTCTTCATATATGCAGGTAGCAGACGGGGTATTAGCAGTAGATCCTGCTTTAGATTATCTTCCTAGCACACACTCCTGTTCAACTTTTTTTTTTTTGAGATCTGGGGCCTATTCGCACTTGGCTTTATTCTGGAATATATTCTGGAATAGGGGCCTGCTGTCCACATGATAGTGCAGGTTACAGCAAGCCCCAGGTGAGGCCTTCCAGAGTCTGCATTAGCATGTGGGCCACACACCCCTATCCTGAGATATACTCCAGAAAAAGGCTAAGTGTGAATAGGCCCCTAAGCATTCTCCCAGAATATTATTTGTGTGTCATTGCTATATCCCTTCCCTTCCCTGGCATGTCCATGGGTAGAACATCATCTACTTGTTTAAGGGCCTTTCTGCACTAATCCGCTGGCAATCCAGATCACTAGGTTTGGAACAAGCAATCTGTCCTTGAGCGGAGACAGATTGCCCTTAGACTGGAACAATGTTGTCTGCACTCATGTGAGTGTCAGAGCCAGCCTTTGCAAGCTCTGGTGGCCCCCTGGAGGACCCGTTTCAGCAGCACAGCAAGGTTTGCAGCCAAAATTATTCCCTCAATAAACAGGAACTCAGGGGTGCACTAGAGTGTGAAAATCCAGGTCACAGAGGCGTGCAAAAGTGCACGCCTCTATGAGCTGGACTGTCACATGCTAGTATGCTATATTGAGATCTACCAGGAATCTGAATCAGAAATGTTCTAGTCTGGATCATGCCCCATCTGGTACAGATGGAGCATCCTAGCTGGCTCCCGTATTCCACACTAACATGCAGAAGGGAGGCACATCTGAAGTAAGTATAGAAAGGTCATAAATGTAGCTTGGGAACAAAGCACAATACAAGGTGACAGTGACTTCTGCCTGACTCGGGAAACCCAGAACAAGATTGAACTTTGTAACTATTCATCCAGTGAGTGATGCTTCCAATTCCTAGTTGTCTAGATGCCCGGAAAACTCAGAAAGAAAGGCTGAGTACGGTATCTTGCTATCTGGAGCAAATGTAAACAAAAGGGATTTAAGTAACTGTTTCATAGATCCTACTGAATAATATCATAGGGTTTTTTCTGGGCATGGATTGGAGTGACCTGGGACCCTGTGTCCGCATGCTGCAGTCCCACCTCCATCCCAGAGCACTCTGATTCTCTATAAACACCCAGATGCAGCGTTCACACTACTTGCTTGTGCAGCACCATAACAATGGCCTGGAATGTGGTGGAAGTTGCCGCTGCAGCTATTGCTATGGAATGTCTGCACTGCAACAGCTCCCAGTTGCAAATGGTGCTGGCACTCCCCATGGGAACGCTGGCCATTGTCTCTGATACTATCCATGGATAGTATCCCACAGAAGTTAAGTTGGGTTACTGTGAGATACTATCCCAGCACAGATACCATCATTTTAAACATGCTGTGTATTGCTTTAGATTTGTTGATTTTTTAAAATGGATTTTTAAGTGCTTTTAACGTATGTTCTGTTTTTAATTTGTTATTTTAACTGTCGTTACCCACCCAGGGACCTTCAGGTATGGGGCGGGATAGAAATGTAAATAATAAAATAAAATAAAAACCCATAGTATAACATTAGCAACTGGAAAGAGTCATTCAGAGCATCAAGTCCAAGCTCATTTTTCATGCAGGAATCCATAAAATTCCATCTCTACCTTTGGCATAAACCAGTCACTGTTCTGTTGAATAATTCTAATGGGGTGGCGGGGGGAGCAGAGACAATTACTTTCCTAGGTCCAGAATTTACACCTGAGCACAACTCTGGCAAAAATGTTGCCTGCCTGTAAAAAGGTTAATCAAAAACTCCATTAAAGAAAGGAAGCATTTCTCTTTGTCTTGTATGCAAATAGAAGCGAATAACTATTGTTTGCAGAGCTTCTGCTCTTTCCCTTGGAAGACCAATGACAGCATAAATCATCATCAACCATGTACCTTTCTTGTAAAAGAGCAACATGCTGAATGCTGTAATTAGCCTTAAACTGTTTCTTAGACAGATGAAAAGCTGCTTTCTGCTGTGGGCCTAATTCTTCAGATGCTTGATTGGCGTGAATTAGAAATGACTCATATGAAGTCAGCAGTGGCAATAAACCAAGTGAGTGAGGGCAGGATCAAGCCCTTTCTCATATATTTGTTACTTTGCTGCTCTTATGGAATGGTATTTGCAAAGACTCATTATTATTACTATTATTATTAATAATAATAAAATGCAAAGAAGATGCGTGGGTGAGCTAATAAAGGGATTCAGAAATAATCTGGAACATAATATAATGATTAGATTTTGAGCAGTGACGCACTTATTTGGAATACCGTGCTCAATTTTGTAGCTTCACCTCTTATGAAAGAGGCATTGGTAGCTTCCAAACGAAAGAAGTGGTCCGGAATAGAGACGGAATGTATTGGAAAAATAGTGAAATGATTTCCCCCCTCTTTTTAGAAAATGGCATCTAGCTCTTCAGTCAAACTTACATCTAAGCATACCTTCGGGGACTCAGATTTTTCTTCCATTCTTCCAGACCTGTGAACATTGCCCACAGATTCTATGCATAGCTTGGCGATTCTACCTGAAGTCACAGAAATTCTTATTCGTGGTTGCATAATGGCAGTGAAGGGCGTTAAGAATAAACAGACCCAAAGTGACTGGATCAAAGTATGGTTGAATCCTGCTGTTCTTCTATTAGTGCTATCACATATGGAAAAGAAGACAGCAGTGCTATACTTTTAATGGTTGTATAGAAGCAGCAGATTTGGCAGGAGCTGCTTGCATTAGAAGCTACTCATATTGAAATTGCCTTTTCTGTGCGGCCATAAAATGTGTAGCATTTTTTACTTCTTTCCCATATAGTAACCTCCATTTAAAGTCTAAGGCTGCATCCAGACATTTGGTAATTTGTTCTGCTATATTTGGATATTCCAGAATAAGGCATGGATATTCCAGAATATTCATGTTTTATTCCAGAATATTCAAATATAGTGGAATGAATAATCAATATCTGGATGCAACCTAAGAACTATTAAGATCTGGTGTTATTGTTGCTTAATTGCATCATTTTGGGGGGGGGAATATACAGAGGAGGGGATGCTCACTGCATTTCTATCAGAATGCCAGACAGTATTCCATGGGCATGAGCGGTGGCACTGTTGACCATTTTTTCCTTGCCTTATTGCAGATTTTCTCCTCAGTGCAAAAGAACCAAGAGGTAGAACAGATTCTGGGTGCTGTTTAGGCTGCATCCACATACATTAAAGAAAAATGGCTTGAAAGTGGCTTAGTGATGGGAGCATGTTCTTATCTCACCTCTAGTGGCCTTTACAGGTGCATTTTCTAGCTTTTAATGTGGAACAGTGACACTGGTATGTGGATGCTACCACCTCTAAGCCACTTTCAAGCCATTTCTTATCCTGTGTGTTGCTGCAGCCTTAGCAAAGTTGGGTCAGGTCTAAACACAGCATAGCATTTCAACCATTGTAACAATACCTCTTGCCTTTAGACTGTGTGTAGGGTTACTAACTTGACTCCTCCTTAGCCTTTCTCTTCAGACACGTCCAGATTATCATCTTAGTACTAAACGAGAACTGAAAAACAAAACACCAAACTAACTGTCCCTAGCAGAAACTGGTAAAAATCTGATCCAGTAGAAGTCTAGTCACATTGCCTTACACGGCTTTAGTGCATACTTTGCCACACCACAACTGAGTCCTTTGGCAGCTGTCACATGTCCATGCATTGCTCTGCAGCCCTCACCCAGACATTTTTTCAGTGCATGTTTGGCTAACTTAAGCCTCATGGATAAACCTCCAAGCAGCACAAATGACACTTGGCATTTGTTTGTATTAACCAAGCTGAATAAAAGAGACCTGTTGCTTTAAATCATGTTTGCTGTGACTCTGGAAACTAAGTAAACATTGTCTTGGTAAAACCTTGCTTTCTAACCCACAGAAGCTGGTGACAGAAGGCGCTGGGGCTGAAGGTCGAAGTTGTTCCCGGCAAAGATTTCCCCCAATCCAGGCCTCAGGACTTCCTTCTAAGCTCCTAAATCACTGAAAAGAATGCATGGCAACCGTCACTGTTCCTGAACTCTTGGTGGAACGCTGAGAGAGTCGGCCAATCCTGCTACAGCAACAACAGGTGAGTGTAACAAAATTAATTAATGATCTTCTTTTTGTGTGGAAAGGGGCAGAGATACAAACCTGCAGTTTCTGACAGAAGGAAGGGAAGGGAAGCTACTGTATCTCATTTAGAATAGAAAGTGACTGGAATTTATTCACCTTATTGGACTAATGGGGGGAGCGGGCACACCGTGATGCTGGACTCGTAGAATTCAATAGCCAGCTGGTTAAAATGTACAGTAATTCAAGCAAACGGGGGGCAAATATAAAACATTCCACAAAACCATTCAGCAAATTATTAAAGGAACAAACCAGGGGCTGTTCTTGAGAGCTGTTCATTGCTGTTTCTTTCTTTCTTTCTTTCTTTCTTTCTTTCTTTCTTTCTTTCTTTCTTTCTTTCTTTCTTTCTTTCTTTCTTTCTTTCTTTCTTTCAGAACAGTTCTACTTCTTGTTACTAAGGGAATTTCCCATTAGGCCAGCCACAAAAAGCACTTAATCCAGTTCCTTAGCAAATTTGTTTTAGTATGCAAATTCTGAAATTGGATCAATTTCCTTTCAAACTAAAAGAAAAAAATCAAAAGAAAGGACAACATTTTCAGCATCTAACATCAGGAGCCTGGATGGTAATGAAGATCTTGGTGGGGTGGTAATGATGATTTTAAAAATGTAGGGATGCGTTTGGACTTAAACCAGCCTGATGAATTAATATTGGATTTTGCAATGTTAGTAGAAAGATTGTGTGTCCGCAAACCTGTTTCAGAGCTAAACACATACCCATAAGGAAGAACTAGATCTGATGTATCCAGAAGACCACGTACGCTAACAACAGAAAACTTTACTGAACACATTGAGAACTTATTGTTCTGACAGGTCTATGAATAATAAAGAGTTTTAGTGCACACCCATTAATGTTCACATACTTAAATAACTATGCATGAAGGAATCCATGCTGTTGCAGGTGACTTGTTTTGAGCTCAAACCAGTCTTCATAGTTAAAAGGTTTTGAATACACAAAGTAAAATGTTAAAATTGTTTCTACCTGTTCAGGATCTCTTGACACTATCTTCTCATATACTGGACGAGCAAAAAGATGTGACTTCCCTTTCCTTGGGACCATTCACAAGTTGAATAGCTCTAATAAGTGCTTTATAATGCACTGAGACATGGGGGCTGTTTGTTGGATGCTCTGGGATGCTCACACTGGTGCGTTGCCTCCATCCCAGAGTATTTCTAAACCTCTGAAGCTGTGGAGAATAGCCAGATGCACAGGCTGAGTCCCCATGGGGCTGCCAATGCCCCGTGGTGGATTCAGGGGACCCTTAATGCGAATCTAATTTGCATTAAGGAATCCCCATGGCAATGGAGGATAGGGCAGGTTCAAGGCGAAATTCCTGCAGACT
This sequence comes from Aspidoscelis tigris stejnegeri, assembly GCA_023333525.1. Lineage (NCBI taxonomy): Eukaryota > Metazoa > Chordata > Lepidosauria > Squamata > Teiidae > Aspidoscelis > Aspidoscelis tigris. Next base: position 49,872,149 of record JALMGA010000002.1, on the reverse strand, counting down.
TTGCCATGGTAATTTGGATGTTCCAGGATGAACTGTCGACACTGTGAGCGCTAATATTAAAGTCTGAGACAGCACTGGCATTCACAGTGTGATCATGGGCCACTGTCCTGGAATCTAACTTTGCTGGAATACCCTCTCCCTCCCCCTCCCTATATAATTCCAGGCAGTTAAGTGTGAAAAGGCCCAAATTTTTAAGCAACTGTGCAGACAACTTAATATCTTATATGTTGTGTGGTTAAGCTTGGCATGGAGGATATTTTTAAAATGCCCCCAATAAGTCAACTAGTTAGTCTGACAAGAAAGAAAGGAAGGAAGGAAGGAAGGAAGGAAGGAAGGAAGGAAGGAAGGAAGGAAGGAAGGAAGAAAGGAAGAAAGGAAGAAAGAAAGAAAGAAAGAAAGAAAGAAAGAAAGAAAGAAAGAAAGAAAGAAAGAAAGAAAGAAAGAAAGAAAGAAAGAAAGAAAGAGCCAGCCAGCCAGCCAGCCAGCCAGCCAGCCAGCCAGCCAGCCAGCCAGCCAGCCAGCCAGCCAGCCAGCCATTTACACATCCCGCAAAACAAACTGCAGTTATGATGAACAGACCTCTTTTCTTTTCTTTTCTTTTCTTTTTTTGCAGAAGCCCTTCCCAGCCCAGCCTAGTTCTCTTACTTCTTATGGTGTTTTTGTTTTTCAGTGGATTACTTTGGAACAGTTTTCTTTCTTGGAAACACACATTTTTTAAAAGGTGTCCAGCAATGCCAGTATGAATAAGCAGATAAAATTGCCTGTTGCTGTACTTCTGTATCTTTATATTTTCTTATGTGCCACCTTCTCACCTCTGCCTTTCTGTCTTGCTCATCTTCATCTCCTTCATCTCCTTCATCTCCTTCTCACTCTTATTTCTTCCACTCCTGTCTCTCTACCCTCACCACTGACTATCACTTGCTTCTCTGTCTGACAGACTCACCTTTTCCCTGTCAGCTTTGCTATTTGTGGTGAGTTCACTGGCACTTAAATGTAGCATAGAAACAGTTTCTAACACTGTGTATCAACTGTCCTGGCGCATTAGCTGTTTATAGTACTTTCAAGGAATTCAGCCAACATCATCTTCCATTCATTAAGTCCAAGGACCTGTTTATTACCTTTAAGGTTCTAGGTGATTTAGGACCAAGATGCTTAATGAATTGTCTTTTCTAGCGTGATTCATTCTACCCTGTATAATAACCTGAAGGGGCACTCTTGTGGGCATCATTTGGTATGTAGAGCTAACTATCACAGAAGGTCAGGTTGACTTCTCCTTTGCTGGTGTTCAGTGAATGTGCTGGATTCAATCGCTCCATCTTTCAAATGCATACAGGTTTTGGCTGCGGAGACTTGTAGGACCTGGTCACATCACAACAGAATAGTCCATCTTAGGGGACAATGGGAAGTGTCATTAAATTTGTCCACACTTTACAGTCTCCCCAACATCTGTCTGGTGATAGGGAACATTTTCCCTCTACACCCTTCCCATCCTTCTCCCTGTGTCCCCTGTGATTGGGTATAGTCCTGCTACTCAAATTTTGGCTTCTTGGGAGAAGTAAGGCCACCTCTCTCTGTCCTCACCCCCCACCCCACCCCCATCTCTGCCTTTTTTCCCCTACATTTTTTTTTTAGGTAAAGGTGGAAGTGAAATGGGTAAGCCAATTTTGCACAATTGTCACATTTCCAAGCAGCCCAATAGTCCAGCTTTTTGTTGATTATTAGCTTGGTTTCTTGTTTTTGTATTGAAATTGGCAGCTTTGGGCTTCTTTCTCCAGCTGGAGGGAGAAGTGCAACTATGATAAAGGTAGTACAACAGTACAGTAGTGTGTTTGAAAAGCCTGAGTTTACAGTGAGCATTCATTTTGCAAGCAAATGTCATATGCTATATTGTTTTGTAATCAGAATCTTGTAAGATGACTTGGATGACTCAGCAATTGTCACGTGACTTTTGTCATAAAGACCATGTGCTGATCAATTGACCATCGGTAGTCACTTTCCCAAGGGATATTCAAAACTGTTTTTTTTTCTGACAAAACAACAGCAGCAGAGGGTCCAAGAGCACAGAGAGGAAGTGTGTCAAGCTGAGATTAGTTTACTGGAAAGGATGGTTATGAATATGTTGTTGTTAGGTACTATTACTTAAGCAAAACTTGTGGTGACTATATGGACACCTCAAGAACTTTTCTTGGCAAAGGTACAGAAATGGCTTGTCATTATCTCCTTCTGGGAAGCTGCCATGGATTGTACCTCCTAGCCCAGTGATGGGCAACCTATGACATCCGTGTCACAAGTGACACGCCAAGCCCTTTTGGGCGACACACATGGTCACCTGGGCATGTAGTGTTTGCTTGTTCTTGAAGTGTACGAAATACCAACTTTCAACTGAAGATTTAGCAAATGAAACTCGGCAACAAAAGTCACTAATGAATTTTTTTTGTTTTTGCTTTTAATAAAATACATATATCAAAAATATAACTTTTTTACTAGAGGTACAAATATCACAGAATTATGCATATTTCTAGATGTGACACAGCACCCAAGTTAAGCTAGGTTTTCTTGCAAATTTTGACACACTGAGCTCAAAAGGTTCACCATCACTGTCCTAGCCTTTGATTTCCAGGCTGTTCCTATACTACTGAATTGCGGTCACTTGTTATATTGAATGTTGTTGTTGGCTGCTGGATTGAAGGATCAGGGATCTAATCCTCTGGGTATTTCTTATGCTCTTTAGTTCAGTAAAAAAATAATAGAAATAACTGTTAAGGGATACTTTACAGCTTCTGTTCCAGACCCACTGACCTGAGATACAAGCAGGTAAGTGCAGAAGGGGCCAGAGAGACCACAGGGCAGTGTTAATCACCAAGACTTCAGTCCATTTCACTTTTTCCCCATTTTTTATTTCTGTTTCAAAATAGAAACAAAGGTGTTTCTCAGGGGAATTCTGTACTTGGCTCTAAAAATAGGATATGGCTGCTCTTAGAAATAATCCAGAGAAATGACAGTGAAGACAGAACAACTTGTCATGCTGGTGTCACTTGGCAATAATGGTGCTGATTTTGGGAAATATCCCAGTTTGTAATTTTGTTATCAAGACTTTCAGATTTAACTTTCAGTCTATCATCAGAACACTGTACAATCGTTGCCCCTCCTTGAGCTTTTGTTATCAAGGCAGCCTCATTAAAAATAAATATTACTCCTCAAATTAGATATTTGTATTGTTTATGATGGCGGTAGCTGATTGAGGTGATCTAATTGCACAGAAAAATTTGCGGGGGGTGGGGAATCCAACCACATTTTGAGATGAATTGCTTCACAAGCTGCCTGGTGGCAAAGCCTCCCTTCCCATGAATGAAATGACTCACTAACCACGCTTGGTCTGCAGGCTCAGAGGTGTGGTGGCATTTAGGTACAGTAAGTGCCTCATGCTTAAAAAATGTACATTGAGCTATCCTAAGAATCCTCCGGAGCCTGGGCAAGTTTGACAAGGTTTTCTGTTCACAGCTTAAAGGTCATGGTGTCCCTTTGAACAAATGTACCACATCCACAGACATCATGGAAATTGTTCAGTTCCTTTGAATTGTACAGCTCTAGCTACGCATGTCTGCAAATGGGGAAACCATATCCAAGCCTGAAAACCACCTTGAAGTCAGACTGCATTATCCCAGATGCGAGGGATTATAGCACTATTATGATGCCACTATGGTGGGCTCACTACATGTATCTGTGGCCAAGACAGCGCACTATATTTCCCCAGCACTGGTTATGGGTTTTCCAGGAGTAGCCCTTTAACTCACATTGTTACTCCATCCACTGCACATGCTCAGAGGTAGTGAAGCACACTACTGGGTATTCAGTGCTGGCCAAATACCTGGACATGTGGGTCACTTTAAATGTGCAAAGACGGTGATAATGGTTAGGGAGCCATACCCTGCATTATCACTTCCTGGCAGGGGTTTGGGTTGTCCTGCTGACACTATCATGACAGTGGCAGTAACTGCAATCTAACCTGGCTCATTAAGCCCAGCTTTTAAGTGGTTCCCCACTGGAGTGCTCCCAGGCACAGACTGCATCCTTGGGTGGCTGGGGGGCAGTAGGCATAGGGGTCATGCAGCCACCATATGCCACAAGGGGCTGTGGTCTTCTGTGGCACAAGATGGCATGCAGGCACCCTGTACTCAGCATGTATCTGGCATGGTCCAAACAAACCATTCAGTTGCTTGAAGGCAAAGTTTTCTCACAGAGTTCCATCTTCTTTGTTGAATAAATAGCTGAGCTTAATCTTGCTTCTTAATTTTTTTTTTTAAGTGTTGAGCTACCACGTCAAACCTCTGTGATAAAATAGGACGTTGGCTGTCATAAAAATCAGGAACATTTGCTACCAGTAGTTCTTCACCAAGCAGATTGTCAGAACTTGGTATATAGGATTTCAAAGCAGAAGAAAATTATAAGCATTACTTTTCCAGCTGTGTGTGGCAACAAACGTATTTATGAGGTCTCTAGGTATTGGCTGTGCAGACTGAATGCAGTTAAGTGGGGAGTGCTTGAAAACTGGTTTTCCCACAGGATCTTATGTAACTGTGGTGCTTTTCATTATGGAGAAAAAATAATTATTTTGGATTTTCTGGTGAAGGACTTGCAGCTCTGGGGAACAGAAATAACACAAGAATGCTCATACATCTGATTGTTTTCCCCAATTATTATAATTTAACATAATGCGCTTTCATTCTGTTAATGTTTTATGATTCGCTAGCCCTCTGTTTCACTTTTTTGTCACTCTTCCCGCAGAGAACACAAGTGTGGCATGCCCTGTGAGGGCATGGCTCACTTACTTCCTTAAGGCATCAGGGGTGCCACCAGGTGTCTCATTTTCAGAATCTGCCTGAAGCAGCTCACCACATCCCTTGCTACCAACAAGACTATGTCAACAAGCGGTGGCATGCGCACACAGAGGCCAAGCTCACAGACTGAGCTCCTTGTGTAGACATGTGTGTATGTGTGTGTGTGTGTGGGAGGGTGGGTGGGTTTCAAGAACTTTGTGTAGACATCTGTGGAGGAGGTTCAGGCACTTATTCTTGTATTGATAGAATACTGGTCAGGGGATGACTTAACACCTTCAGAGTCACTCTGCTGGCCCTGCTTGTCCTTCCTAGGCCATGGAGGCATTAGTATCTCCCTCACTCATTTCACCAGAGGGAAAAGTGGAGGCATGCAATGGAGATGCAGCCTGTGTCTCCTTGTTTACCTAATTTTGGCTGAATCTACATGAGGTCAAATCAACATTTTAGGCTTGGTAGGAGCCTTGAGTACACGCTATTCACACTTTAGCTAATCCCAAATGGACTTAGGTTACACAAGGATTTCAAGGGTTGAATGGGTCTAAGGCACAGCAAAAAAGGCACCTGAGAGACGGCTTAAAGAAGGCTTCAAAGTGGGATTGTTCACACACAAGACTACCTCTCTCCCTTTTCCTGAACATTCTGTGGTAAAAAAGGTGTATTAGAGAACTCTTGGAGACATGAAGGCCACACACTGTCTCTCTAAGGTGCTGTTAGCTGTGAGAAAGAGTGAAGGAAAAAAACACAGTCGGATGTACAAACAGGTGCCCCTTCCGTAATGTCTGAACATACCTCAGAGCAAGAGTTCTTGAAGCAAAGGCTGGTCTCCATTACTGTATTCCCTAGGTTCTAATTTGATTGCTCTCCACCAATACTTTTTGTTCTTAAAAAGACTTTTTCTGCCATCCAGCATTTTTCTGTATCTCACCTAGGTGCCTTCCAGGCAGACTAATGGGATCTCTGCCCAAGGGCATCCCTAAAGCCTAAGTCCTTGAAATAGCAAAATAAAGTGACATCATTGCTTTGCTAATCTTCCCCATGTATTCTTGAAGCTGTCTAAAAATGCTGCAAGCCGTTCAAACTATTCTAATGTAAAACAAAGGGAGAAAATATGGAGAATCATCTATCTATCTATCTATCTATCTATCTATCTATCTATCTATCTATCTATCTATCTATCTATCTATCATCATCTACCTACCTACCTACCTACCCAGCCATAGGGTGAACAAAATTAAACAGAAATGACAATGGGGAGGAGAAGCTAACTCTTAAAATATACCAAAAAAATCCATGTCATTCTTATTACCAGCTAGGTTTGACATTTGTCCCGAGAAAAATGAAGTCAAGAGCTTAGGGTGAAAAATATGATTTGAACAAGGTCACTCAGTAAGTTTCATGCCTGAAGTAAGATCTGAACATGGACCTTCTGAGCCAACATGTCCAGTTTTGCTCCTCAGAAAAGTTGGACATTTCTAGAAAATTTTTCCACCTTGTCTAAAGCTGTAATGTAGATTTGTGTGCTACAAGAACTTTATGTTCATGTCATAGATATAATTATTAACTCAATACCTGCAAGAACTAGATATTGCTTGTTGACATTTTGTTTGTGGTTTGATGACTCTGCTGCACACACCCATCCAAGTATGAACATGACAACTAGGACAGCTGATGGAACTGCCTGTTTGCTGGGTTACTTTGATTAATAGATAAAAGATGGCATTTTTTCAAGAACACAAAGTTGACAGTTAACAGTACTGAACAACTGGTTCTTGAGTCTCAATGGTAGTTGGGAAAACAGAGTGCCAGGCATACCTCCATTTCAAGAGGACAACTCACCTGGCCTTTTTATCCTAGGCCAGTGGATACAATGATCAGCAATATGAACAAAGTGTAAACTTGTTCTAGTGTGGTGTGCTATAACAATACCATACCAGATGAGTAAGAATGAAACACAGTGGTGGCCATTCACACTACAAGCACTGAACTAGCCCTGTACCTGGTCAACAGTGCTTGTAGTGTGAATGGCCAGCCCAGATCACCAAGACAATGTCCAAACCAGTATCTGGTCAGACATTGTCATAGCAATCCGGCAGCTGTGCACAACTGTGCAGCTGTAGTTGCATGCAGCCATGCCCACTTGCCCACTTCAACCTGCTGCACCTGGAAATGGTGCAAATCCACCTCTCCAGGAGCAATCCAGACACCTCTGGGCAGGCTATGGACTACTTTTTAACAGGCACAACTGGATTGCTCAAAGGAGGGCTAATCCTCTGGGACAGCAGTAGTGAATGAGGACAGAAGCACTCTAGCAGGCAATTGCAAAAAGCCCTCCCCCCCTTTTTTCTTTTCTTTTTTTTTGCTTAGGGCTGCCTGATTGCTTAAAAAACAAAACAAAAAAACAATGCTGCTGAAGAAATGGAGAGAGTAATAAAAGAAGGATTAATTCCATGAGGGTTTGAAATTCAGAGATCTAAAAGATAATGCTGACTCCTGAGCTGTCAGCTTGACAGCTGTTGCGTTACCTGTGCTGAAATTTGCTTTTGCCTTCTGTGGAAGTGGCTTTGCAAACTCTTGAGAACTGGTATGCTAAAAGAATGAAAAATCTTGCTTGATTTTGCTTAATCTGAGAGCAGGGCTACACCAAGGTTCAATCAACTTCCAAGGTGAAACAGTCACATCGAAAAAAGGCAAGCTGTTTTTCCTTCGTATTGGCTTGCCATATGTTGAAGTTTCTGAAGAAGCAGATAAGATGAAACAGATTACAATTTTGTGTTTCATTGTTCAAATGGTGTCTCAGAAAGTGGACTGAGTTCAGGGCAAAAAGCATTCCATTTTTTTAAAAAAATCTCTAGATAGAATTTGATTGGGGAAGGAAAAACTGCCAGATTGGGTGACCAGGCTAAGTGTCTGCTAGCTTTAAGAGTATGTAATTGCTTGTATAACAAAGGCAAAACATTTTTAAAAATGGAAATATGTAGATAATTGTAGCAGGATGAAGGGCCCCCAGGCGTGCCTCCACACTTCCCCAGGGGCCACTCACCCTACTGGTACGGACCGAGCAACGTCACACGAACACCAATGTGGAGATTTTGTGGTTTATTAAAAAAAGGAAAAGTTCAAAAGCTTGAGCAAAGTTACAAAATAAATATCTTCAGCAAATAAAAGGTTTCTTCTTGCGTCCGCATGAGGTACAGCCTTGGTTACAAAAGCATTCAACAGCATTTACTTGCTTCTTGGTAGCATAGCAAAAAATAGTTCTAGGAGCAAGAGCATGTACAGAGTTCAAAGATCTAAGACAGAATCTCGGTAAGGTAAGTAAAGCATAAAATAGACAGCAATAGTACTAAGTCAGTCAGTAAAGTAAGATAAGATCCATGGCTAACACATTCTTACAATATTCCCATTCAGGCTAGATCACATGGTACACACAAGCCAATAGCAATGTACAGCTGCGATCATTCTTGTGGTGGTTAATTGTTTTGAGAACTTTCCCTTAGGTCTAAATTGAATTCACAGGCTCCCAATTAGCGTTATCTTGTCCTTGGAATGCCAGGTGCCTCTGGCTCTGGGAAGAATTTACAGTTAAGGGTAGAAACTTCCATTTCGAGACTCTTCTCAGACTAGATGTTACCAGCCAATTCTAAAATGGAAGCAGTTTGGTTCTTTCTATTTACACTGAAATGACAGGGTTTGGGGGATTCCCACTACAATAATGGTTAAAGGAGTGACACTTTCCAAGGGCCTTTTTGCACTTGGCACAGTATGTTCCCACACGGAGATGCTTTGATCCCAGAAGTGTTTCCATGCATGCCGGAAAAAGTGCTCCACAGTTACGCTAGCCGGGTGGCTAACACAACCCTGGCTACCTCCAGACTAGTGGAATAAATCTGCAGTTAAAGGTAAAAACACAGCATACCTACTGAGCAGCAACAACTGTCCATCCCAACTTGAAAGGCAGCTCTGTAGCTTCCTCATCAAAAGCTGTGAGAGCTGAGCTGGCATATGCCATCATGCAGGTTGAGGCAGCCAAACATATTTCAACTGCCCTTTCTGCTCTTGTCCCTCTGTTCTCACCATTCTGCCTGGACCGGAGGGAAACTTCGAATTTCATTTATACTGCACAGCGGCCGTATTCCCATTACAAGCTTGATACAGTTTCCTTAAACTGAAATAATAGAACCGGATGCAAACGCGAATTTGCCTGATCCCATTACTTTCAACTTAATTGTGTTTGATCCAGATTCTGAGGATCGTAAATGGCGTACATGACTCAAGGGGGGAATCAAGTGGCTACTTTCTAAAAGCCGCTCTTCGGGGCTGCCCTGCCCTCTTCCTCCTGGCGTGAATGCGCCACCCATAAGGGACCCCTTCATGGAGCCTAGCTAGGTGGCTGGGTGGCTGCTGCTTGCCTGGATGGAGGAAAAACAGCAGCGGGCAGCCAGCGATTCTTTCCCTTCCTCTCCCCATTGCCCAGGGCACACAGCAGCAGTGGCAACTCAAGCCCCCTTCGCCCGCTCACCGCCACAGCCTTAAAAACATTCACACGTCTCCCAGAACCTTCAGCTGCTTTCCTTTCCCTTTCTAAAGGTCAGAACTTTCAGAATTGCGCAAAATTGCAGCATTGTTCTCAGGTATGAAGTGGGTAGATCGCTACAGTGTAGCAGCTGCTGCAAGGGGTGGATTTTTACAGTAAAATCACTATCTTTGGAAGCAAGCTATTGGGGGAGGGAAACCCTAAACATGCATTCTCATCCCACTAAAGCGGTACGGTTCCCACAGTAAGACATGTAAAACGTATCAAATGCACAAACCAGAGTGAGACCTGTTGAAATGAATGTTAACATTTACAATGCTTTGGGGTGATTTAACACGCGGAAAGCGTGTTAAGCCAACCTGACGTGGGGACTGCGAGGATCGAAACCATTTCGAAACTGTTTTAAGCTTGTAATGGGAATTCACCCACTGAGTGTTGTTAAATCAGCATTAAGGTAAGTGTGCAGTCCCAATCAGATAACGCGATGCCACAACGATCCATCAATCATCATATGTGATGCCTTGATTGCAACTTTGCATTCCACTGCACAGTATAAATAAGTCTGGATGCAGCCCCCATATACTCCATTCTCACATCTTCCACGCAAACAGACCATGGGTTGGGGTGGCACCAGTAATGCAGAACAATAAGTCTATGGACCCTCCTTTCACATGCTCTGTCCACACAGGATAGAGCAATGAATGGGCTAGGGCACCCAAAATGGCAGTCTACCAATATATCTTGATGTTGAGGCCTACTGGTTTATTAGGGGGTGGTATACCGGATCACAGAGCCATGCAGGAGGCACATCTTTATGGTCCAGTATATCATGGGAGATCCATTTTGGTGACACAACAAGGCACATTGCCAAAATGGTCCCCCTGGGAGCTCCAAAGCCCAGGAACCTTCATTCCTGGGCTTTGGAGCATCTAGAGGCACTCCATGCTGGTTCCAAAGCTGGTGCAAGCTTTGGGACTGGTGGTGGTGGGGTGTCATTGCACAGGCCATTCCAATGCAGATACCCTCATTCCATGCCAGGAATAATCCATCCCAGCTTGTGACGGATCATCTGTCTTGAACAGAGAATCCCACTGTGATCCAGGATAAGCCTTTGTAAAAGGCTCATGGGGTCCCAACAAAGAAATCAAGGAAAGTGACCATGACAGGGAAGAGATCCCAGGGAACACAAATTCCAGCCTTCCCCACAACATTCCTGTCCCCAACACCCTAGGAGTGTGATATTGTCAGCTGTTCATAGGACAAAAGATGATGCCAAGATGATTCTCCTACTGGGTGTCAGTTAAAGCTCCACAGGCTGTAAATTATCATTATTTATACTGCAAATCATGGGGCAGTAGGGGTGAAAGTTTCTTTCATCCGGTTTCATTGGGCTACAGGAGCCATTAGGTGTGGAGGCAAATCAGGGAGAAAGAAACCTTTGCTTGTGCACTGATTTCAGGAATGTGAGTAAAATAATGTAATTAGCTTTGAAATCTCATTATGGCGGTGAAAAGGGTCTTTTTGTTTTCACAAGGTTTTCAATTATACTAGAGCCTGACTTTTCATACACAGCCATGAGAATTTAATAGCCTCAAAGGAAGGATCTTTCTTAAGATAACAGCTTTTAGCTGCTTCTGCTAAATGAGGCCCCTGAGACAAAGCAGACATTTGTGAAGGATGGGGTTGTAGATGAGCTCAGGTACATGCAGGTGAATTCAGAGATACTCCTTTGAGGAACAAACTATTGCTGCAAATATGTCTCTCGAACACTGGATTGTTGCTTTTCTTGAAGAAGATCCTTTGCACCCTAGACGCTGGTTGTGCTTTATAGGATGGGAAAGAGAATTAGGAGCCGTCTTCGGTTATAAATCCCCATAACACGTGGCCTTCTGCTTGCTCATGCACTGACTAAGACATGTGAATGGATAAAACCTGCAGCTCAGGGTGAGGACTGGTAGTTGGCCTGAAGTACTGAGGACAATCAAGCCCGTGTTACTGAGGACAGAAGAAAACAGTGTTGCTCAAGTGGCTCACGAGAGTGTGCAAGGTAGTGCAGACACTCATGTTCTCTTCTTGTTGCTTTCAAAGAGAAACATCAGGCCTTTCTGCACTGAAAACCCTGTGATTAGGATCAGTAGGTCTGCAACAGCCAGGCCCACTGATTCCAACCAAGGAAAGGTGTGAACAAGATCAATAATTGCACACTGGTGCTGGTCCAGGCCAGCTTATTCAGGGCTTCAAAAGAGGGCATGTGGTTCAAGGCCAGACACCAAGGCTGGGAACAAACGGTCCTAGCCTTGGAGCCTCTTGGGGACACAGTTCAGGGTATGCTTTGGTACCCCGCTGAAATCATTCTCCCAGTAGCCTTGAACACAAAGGCATGCCTCTGCATTGCACGCCTCCTTGTTCCGGATCTGAACCCACTACTCGGCTGCTAGTCACATTTAAATATGAGTCCTAGTGCACTGGGCCTTATTTCAAATTATATTTCAGAATAGGGATCGACTCCATCTAATGTAGACAGAGCTGCAGGGAGCATGGCCTCACATGAATGTGCAGATCTATGATGTCCAAAAGCTTAAGGCACAGAACCATGTTCCTGACTAAAGCTAAGTGAAAAAAACAGCCACAGATCCACACAGCCTTTTGTAACGGGCATCTGGCATCCTTGTACATTAAACAATCACAGAAGAAAAAGTAAGAAAGATGGCAGTGTGCAACCTTGCGGAATTTCTCTGTCTTAATTTCCCACACTGCCCACCAAGAGGAAAAAATGGAATCACACCCATTTATCTCAGAAAGTATTGCTCAGGCCTTGCATGCTATTATAACCTTAGGGTCCAAAGGGTTAGTCCTTTCATCCACTCTCTCTGGATTCTATTTTGTAGTCTCCTAAGCCTGTTGGTAAAATGTAGCACAGTCATGCGAATGCAGTGAATGTCTCCTGAACTGAAATTCTATCCCTCAAATGCAGGTTTCTTGCTTTCAGAAACTCATTGAAAATAATAGACACACAGTAGTTCAAGGAAGCAAATGCATTCTTGACATTCTTCAAATTTCTTTCCATTGCCATATTGCACTACACTAATGAATGCAATACCTGACTTCATTGCTGAGTATATATCTATTATGAGTCCTTTTAAAAGACTGCATCCAGGCTTTTCAAAGGATGCTTGAGTACAAAAATGTTACCTTGAGATCCAATTTTCTTTTCCTCTTACAAGAAGTGAAAGAATGATAGTCTTGCTAAATTGTTTTATTTTAAAAGTTATTTTATTGTTTGAATTCTCTTTTGTATGCCTTCTTGGTTAGTCTTTGTCCTGCAATTCAGCAAAGGAGTGTTTTAAAGCTGTAATCCTAAAGTGCAGCCAAAATAGAAAGTGGATTTATGAGCCTTATCCAACAGCATTCTGAGCTCTCAAGAGCAGGGTATAAACAAAGGGTGGGAAATGATGAAAAAAGAAGTTCTCTCCAAAGTAACCAGTGAGAGACAGAGAGAAATTCCTAAGATATTTGAAAACAATTTCAATATTTATTATAGTCCAATGCATTTCAGCCAAGAGTTTTCTTCAGAAGATGAATATTTCAAATGAATAAATACAATTTTTGTTTGGAGGAAAATATAGCAGTAGATTTCTTTCTATGTTATCAATCCCAAAAGTGAATTTTCTGAGTTATTTAACACTGAATGAAAACAGCTCATCACTTTTCTGATTTATTCTCTTACTCTGAAAGTGGACTGAAGCTGAATTAAACTTTAGGTGTGATCACAGCCAAGGTGTGCCCATTCTCAAACTTTAATTCTCCCCTCCCTTTGGGAAACAAGAAAGAACTGAAGGGGAAAGAAAGGGAAAGATAAGGAGCACGTTTTATACTTTATAGTTATGATGTAAATGTTGCATAAGCTGCTTCAAGGGCTGCTTCCGCACTTGGCCTTATTCTGGGATATATCTCAGGATAGGGGTCTCTTGTCCACATGCTAATACAGGCTGTGGCAAGTCTCACTAGGACCTGCTGTAGTCTGCAGTAATATGCAGATAAGAGACCCTGATCCTGAGATATATTCCAGAATAAGGCCAAGTTCACATTCATTGTGCATCATTTGAGCAATATTATTTATGAAGTAGTTTCTGTACAACTTGTGTGGTTCACACTCTAAAACAAAACACTTCCAAAAACCCACCACTATACAGTTCCCCTTCTCACAAAACTTCCAATATCAGTGGTGCTCCTATGAAAGATTTCTAGAACTAGCCAAGTTCCATGAAAATATTAGTTGAGAGCTGTAGAGATAACATAGGGTGTTTTTCCACTTAGCACTAAAGGACCCATGAAGAGTCCTTAATGGGTCCTTAAAGGGTACTCTAGAGCTAAGTGGAAAAACACCCATAGTTCACATACATTTTTGGCAAAGAGATTTTCTTTTGGTATTTTTGTTGTTCAGATTGATTTTTAAAATATACTAAAGGTTACAGTAATGTACAGTATATGAAAGAAAAAATGGATCAAGAAAAAATAGATAAAGGAAAAATAAGGGAAAGGTCTATTCCAATCATGTATATCAGGCCTCTTCCTAAATATTACAACAACTTCATTTCTTTCAGCAATTCAAACCTAATCATCAAATCTCAAAATCAATATATAATTTTCCTTCTTACCTAGAAGGTCAATAAGAGGTTCCCAGTTTTTTAGAAACAACCTTAATATTCTTTCTCTAATCAAACATATCACTTGATCCAATCTATCAGTTTCACTAGCCACTCTTCCTTGGTGACCTCTTACATCCTTGTGCATATAACAGTCCCGTAGCTGTAACCACACATTGCAATAACCTTCCAAAGCTCTTAAATAGTAGATCCATCAAGCCTCAAGGAAAAAGTTCCAGTTTCAATTGCATATTAGTCGTTAGGATCCTTTGTATAAAAGTATACAACTGAGCCCAAATATTTTTGGCTTTTTGAAATGTCCACCACATGTGATATGAGTTCCCCAGAGGTGCCTGCCAATGGATTCTATTTCAGATGTCAGTGCTTGCTGCTGTGCTATGGCAGCCAATGAGAGAAGGCAATTGCAAGTAGAAGCCCCTCCGCCTCACTGCACTGTTTGAAATTGCCAAGGGTTTTTGTTTAACTCCCATATAGCGGAACTTTAGACAAGTTTATTTGCTGCCACAGGAATTTAACCCAAATCACCTCCAAACCAACACAGGACGAGTAAGGATTTTCTGATTTCCTTCACTAGCTCCCTCTGATAACTAATAATGCCAACAGTAGCAATATGCTACCAAACAAGAAGTGTTTTGTTGTTTTTAGATAACAGAATAATTCAAGTTATTGCCAAAATGAAATACAACTTCATCAGTAATGGACTACTTTACCAGCCAAGAGAAATATGTCCAGATCTTGCTAGAACTTAACAGCCTGCTAGACTTGACAAAAATACTTTCTTCAGCATCCAGAAACTCAGTCTGCAAAATACCTCATGCAGTGTACCTCATCTTATCTGCTCATCACAACTTTCTTCATATGCTTCAAGAACTAATGCTGCAAAGGAACTGATATAATCAGTCAATCCATTGGTGTAGATGCACCCATAGTAACAATCCCAGCTTAAAAAAAAACCCTCACCTGTCAGTAGCAGGCTGGTTTCTGAGTCAAGGGTGCCATCTAATGGTCCTTGGGTGTAAGCAGCAAGCTAATTAGGGCTCAGTTGAGTCCAGCTGTTATCTAGCACACACAACTGTGATTTGCTGCCTGCTCTAGAGTGAATCATCTTGGTCAAAAACATACAGATGCTCATCTGTGGATGTGCCTGGTGGTGAAAGTCCAGTGCTGTAAAGAACAATATATCATAGGAATGCACAGTCTATGAACCAAGGGAAGCTGGATGTGATCAAACATGAAACCACAAGATTAAACATCAACATCTTGGTTGTCAGTGAACTAAAATGGATGAAAATGGGTGAATCTGATTCAGATGACCTTTACATCTACTACTGTGGGCAAGAATTCCTCAAAAGAAATGAGGTAGCCCTCACAGTCAATAAAAGGGTGAAAAAAAAATACTGGCCAAGCAATTGGCCAACCACTCAACATCACAGTAATCCAAGGTCCTTTTTACACTTACCTGGTTTAAATCCAGATCAGTAGATCCAGAATAGCTGGCCCCACTGATCCAGATCACAGGGAGGTGTGGACCAGATCAATGCCATCTGCACTGATGGCACTGATACACATTAAGCCACACTGTAGCTGTGAAACCCATGCAAGTTTCTAGCTGCCTTCCTACCTCCAAAGACTCCAGGCCTGGGGGTTGTTTTGGTGGCAGGCTATGGTGCACTGCTGAAAAGCATCCCCCAGTAGTTCTGGAACAAGGCCCTTGTTCTGCTAGTGGAACTGATCACTTGGGTCTACTGGATATCTGGATTAAGGGCCTCTTAATCCGGATCAGGCTTCTTTTAGCGCAGATCAGCAGGGTGTTGGTCCTCCTTGATTTGCATTACCACGTGGATGGTATGCTCAGAATGGGGGCTCTAGAGACTCAGGAGACAATGGATGATAGATGGTACTGGTTTGTCATAGTCCATGGGGTCAGGAAGAGTCAGACATGGCTGAACAACTGCAACCCTTTATTATAACATGGTTCTCTATTACAAAATGCTGTGCGTTGCTTCTCCTGTGGTGAAGGAATTATTTTCTGATTAGAGGTGCATCTTTTGGATGGGCCTGTTTAGAAACTTCCTGTCTTTCTTTGATATTT
The DNA here is from genome assembly GCA_023333525.1 of Aspidoscelis tigris stejnegeri. Classification (NCBI taxonomy): domain Eukaryota; kingdom Metazoa; phylum Chordata; class Lepidosauria; order Squamata; family Teiidae; genus Aspidoscelis; species Aspidoscelis tigris. The sequence goes on along the minus strand of JALMGA010000002.1, from coordinate 49,856,018 downwards.
CATATTAATGGAGCAAAACTAATTCCTTTCTAGGGATGTACACGATTATTCATAACATTAGTTATTCAGACAAATTTGGACATTCGTACATGAATCGAATGTTACGACATTTGTACGAATATGAAAGTTTTGGAACATTTTTACGAATAGTTTGTACATTCGTTAAACTGGGGATACGTATCAATACGTATGCATTTGTATAGGATCCGTATCCAAGATCTGTATGCATTTGTATCAGATATTCATACAAATACATTCATATCAAATAGGATCCTAACACATTTGAAGGGGATCTATTCAAATGAATACGGATTTTCTAACATTCAAGTTGTTATGAATCAAATGACTTGGGTCCCAGATATCTAAAGGAGCGCCTTCTCCCATATCGACCTGCCCGTGTTCTAAGATCTGGAGGGGAGGCCCTTCTGGTGATCCCTTCACCTTCTTTAGTTAGGCGGGTGGGTACCCGGGAGAGGGCCTTCTCGGTGGTGGCCCCCAGGCTGTGGAATGGTCTCCCCCTTGAGGTGCGTCAGGCCCCTTCTCTGTTCTTATTCAGGAAGGCGGTGAAAACGTTCCTATTCACACAGGCCTTTGGTTAAATGTTCCCCACACATCCCCTCACTGAAAACCGCTGATGTTTTTAACTGTTTTGTACTTTTAAAACTGTATTTTTAAATTTGTTTTATTTTTGATATTGTTTTTATACATCTGTTTTAAATGTTGTGAGCCGCCCAGAGACCCTCGGGTATGGGGCGGCATATAAATTGAAATATAAATAAATAAATAAATAAATAAATAAAATATAAATGCCAAAAAACCCTTTCATGCACATGCCTGCTCCTTTCATTCATATGATAGCTCTTAAGGTGAGGCAGGATGTCCAGCGGAAGAGTCCATCACAATGACGTCCTGTGTCTACTTTTCTCCAAATGGTAGATCTGGGAGAAGGGACAACTCCGTCCAAGGGATCTTTGGGACAAGAGAAGTGAATGGGAAACTGATTCTGGATAAGAGTTCAGTACCCCCATCTTGCCTGTTTCATTGCTGTTTGACACCAACATGCATTCAGAGACAATGAGCTGCCACTTTAGTGTGCATTTCCACCCTCAGAATGCTAATGCTTCCAAGAAATTGCCTACCATATAGTTAAATTGTGTCTGTTCTTCTAGCTGCAATTTTATCTTCCCCTCTTGCGTTCTTGTTGCTTTCCTAATGAATCATCTGTTTAATTTGAGCACTGGTTGCTTTCTCCGGGTGAAGCAAAATGTCTGTTCAGCAATCACATCATTAATTTTAGCTCTTCTAGACCTCCTTCACGTCTACGCGGTTCACCTACTCAATCAGGCAACAGTGTATTGTTTACTATCATGGCATTTGTATCCTGCCAAATCCTGCTGTCATTCCTATCATGATGGAAACTCCCACAAATCGACTTGTGGTGGGTTGACTCATCCCATGGAGGCTTTAGCAGGTCTCATCAAGCCAATAGCTGCACTCTGGAAGTTCTCAAAATGCGAGTTGAGGAGGTCATGGTAGGTTGTGATTTCACCTGCAAAAGACAATTGTAAAGCTAGTTACCAAATCAGACTACACCATTCTGCTTGCATGGTTGTCAACAAATCCCTGCTTCACTAAAATGTTTTGGTAAATGGACCCTGAATGCAGTGGGAATTGGCAATTAACCTATGCCATATGGATGGTGCCATAGATAAAACCACTGCTTGCTCTTCAGAGACTTTTCTGCTGACAGCTACACAGTAGAGAAAAGAAGCAACTTATGAAGCTGAATATGAAAAAAGATGAAACATCGAAAGTAATTCCTTTTCCTAGAGACAATCTGTGTGAACAGTCAAACAAAAACAGCTTCTGCAATTAGTGTGATGCATGCCTGGACAAGCATACATCCTGTTTCAAAGGGCCTGCTCTGAACATGAGTATCATCGCACCCGCCAACAGTAGTCTCAAAACATCTCCTTTGGAAGAATTGGTTTAGGACCATTTCTGCACTCGTTAATCCACATCAAGGAGCTGCTAAGAACACATTTTCTGCTCGTGAGAAGAAGAGATCCAGATCAGAACTATGCTAAGGGCCCACTAATCTGGATTAGTGGTAGACCAGATAAATGTGGTCTACATCTGTGCTAGCACTCTTTAGCACATGTTTGCTGTTCTCAAGCCCACTTAGTGCAGATGCCTTTGCCTGTGCTTGATCCGGATCTAACTAGTCCAAATTATCCAAGGTAAATACAGAAAGGGCCTAAGTCAAAGCTTGGTTGATCTACTAACATGGAATCCTTTTTACTTTGTTCTTCCATGTCCCTCCCTTTTTCATTTTTTATTTAATAGTTTATATCCTGCCTTTCATCAAAAGGTCCCTGGGAAGGCCACAACAATCATAATACATAAAAGATTCTTAAGATATCTTAAAATATATTCCTCCTGCCTGCATCCCACCCTCCTTGCCAGTACGACATCCAGAGGCCTGGATGAATGCGCCTGTTTTAACCAGGCACCCAAAGCTATACAATGCAGGCATCTCCAGGTGAACCCTCAGAAGGAGGCCATTTTCATTTCCATTTCCACTTTATTGGTGTCCCACCTTTAAAAAAAACATTTATCAATTGCTCTGTGGCCTCGGAGATGTGAAATGCAGCCCTATGAACCGCAGGGACCCTTGGCAGAACATCCGCTGGCTGCCAGGGTCTTCCTGCATCAGCATGCAGAAAATAGGCCCTTATACTGTATTAAATGCATATGTAGACAGGGTCACTATGGGCCTTTTTGCACTTAACTTCCAAGGATCAGTGTCCCATCGAAGTTGAGATCAGGGACGGAGGCCGGTGTTCACACTGAAAACACTGATCTCATCCCAAACTAGCTGGAATTTACCTTGCAGCAGGAGAAGTGCAAACACCCCTGTCTGGCAGTGTCTGCCTCACCACAGCAATGGCTATGCGCACCAGGACTTTGCTACAGTGATCATGCAACGTGGCACACAGCTGCAGCCACAACACCCCACCCCCATGCAGCTTTTACATGGAAGTAGGTAGAAAGACATTGTCTGAAACTGTACTAGGAGCACTGTCAGTACTCCTAGGCTGAGTCCCCAAAAGACTTATTTACTTCTCCACTGTCACTCTACTGTCACTCTACTGAAGTGGACTTTAAAAGTGCCATGCAAATCAGGAATAAGCGTCCGCATGAGGCTCAGGAAAATGCGTGTTTTTAACGCACCTTCCGTCCCCATAGGATCCCTGTTTTCTTTGCACGCATCTTTTTCTCCCCGCCCCTGCTCTTGTTCATAGGGTGCCAGCGGGAATGGGGAGGGACTGCACTCGGTGTGGCCACAACCAGGAAGACAATCCGATCAAGTGCAAAGGAGAAACAGCAATCGCCTCTCTGTTCGTCTCCCAGATCTCTCCTCCCCCCCTTAAATGGCTTCTCGTGCTGGAAAACATTCACTCTCACCACTTTCCCTGTTTTGGGTTTCAAAAATCCACCCTGCCCAGCGCACGAGCGCTGACAAGTCCAAAGGAAAAACAGCGATCGGCTCTCTGCCTCTCCCCCCCTTAAATGGCTTCTCGTGCTGGAAAACATTCACTCTCACTACTTTCCCTGTTACTGCTTTCAAAAATCCACCCTGTCCAGCGCACGATCGCTCATTCACTCATCACTTTCCCTGTTATCGCTTTAAAATCCACCCCTAGCAATAATCCACCCATTTCACACCTCACAGCGATTGCAACAATGTTGCAATTCTGCGTGATTCTGGCTCTAGTTCTGAGCTTTAGAAAGTGAAGCTGCTTTTGTGTTTCTGCTGTGTGTGCAGGCGGCAATCCCCGCCCCTTTTGCCACGGAGCGTCCTCAAGGTAAATGTAGCGAGGAAAACCCGCGACTTACAGAAAGAGCGCTGGAAGAGTTGTTTAAAGTGCATGTATTTTGTCGCGCGATTTCCACGTTTTGTAGCGCTGGAACCTCGTTAAAAACCCTGGCTTGGGGACACTCAGAGGCAAAAGGAGAGTCTTGGCAGACTTTTTATTCCTTGGGGACAGGCCCCTAGTAAAGCTGTGGAGCAGTTTCTACTGTTCCATATCTATGAAAGATGGAGACATTTGGGCATGCTGGGAGCAGTTCTGGTACAGAAGGGGCTCTACAGTGTGCATACGCTCTATGCCAGAGTGTGCCTAAACATCCCCACCTTCAAAGTGTGATAAGGTCTTCTCTCTATCTTCTTATTTAAACCTGTTGAGGATGAAATGGGAGTAATGTCAATCAAGTGGGTCATCTGTAGATGGGCACTGGTGCCCAAGTCATTTGAGACTGATCCATGTTGAGTTTAGAATAGTAATACAGTATTTAAATGGTAATACAGTTTCATTGTTTGACCATGGTCCCTGGAATATGGGGGTGGAACTGTGTGCTGTCCTATAGGAAGAGCAAAACACCTGTGGAAAATAAGGCGGCAGCTACACAGAGATGATTTTGCTATGTTGGTTATTTGGAAGGGTGTTCCATATACCATCTGTAAAAAAATTTGTGGAAGATCCGTTGATTTTGGGGGTGGGGGTACCCTTTTAATTTGTAGTTCACTAGCTCTTTCCAAGTTTTATCATTCAACTTTTTCCTCAAATCCATTTCCCATACTGCCTCCAATTGTTGAACTGGGGTGTTATCTTCCTTCATTATCTTGTAAATTCTAAATGTCAAACCTTTTAGTGATTTTTCAGCTCCTTGAATCACTTGCTTAAGGGGGAGAATTAAAGGTCTTGCCATTGTTTCTTTAAATGACTGCTTATTCATAAAGATTTTGACTACCCTCCATGTTAGTCAGTGGGTTTCCATAGGGAAAATTCCAGCTTCATTGTATTGACTTTCAGCTGATAATTGGCATTGTACAGATCCATTCTAACCTCTGTCTTATGCTAGTAGGAATTAAATTCTGAAACTGTTCGTAGAATTTAAATTCTAAGAAATTTAATTCCTAAGAGAAGCAAAATAGTGGGGACCAATTTGGTAACCCATTTCTGCCACAACCTTGCTTCTTCACTAATGATAACATATTCTATTTTACTTGCTCTTTAATATGAAAAGAATTGCAGTATAGGATAACATCTCAACTCCAGTTCTTCTCCTCTGTGGGGTTGGATTTCTTAAACCATGTAACATTTCTATTATCCCAAAGGCTTCAAGGCTACAGTAGGTTGATCTGGCATGTCCCACCAACCTTCAGCTGACCTTTTGCATGTGATCCTTTTGAATAGCCTGGAACTTAAATCTGTTCAAAGTCAAGCAGTATAGCAGAAAGATGCAACACAAATTTACAGGGAGATCTGGGAGCCCGCTTGGCAAGTTGTTGCACCAATGAAGGGTAGCCAAACCTCAAATTCATTATCATCTATGGTTTCTTTATTTGAACAGCATTAGATGTAAGAAAGGAACTTAGGAGTTCAGGAAGAACCTGAAGAGGGAAAGGGAGAGAAGGGGATAAACATGTATTATTGTCGGGAATACACTAAAGGATCACTATATGGAATAATCTGTTTTATATACTTTTGAAAAGTAAATAATTTTAAAAATGGGGGGGGGGAGAGAAGAAAAAAGCTGGAAGAAGTGACTAATTTTCATATTTTAAAAAAGCATAGACCTGACCCTAAGACCTGCCAGTGAGGCCTCTGGAGGTCCAACCACCCTCAGTAGTTAGGAGGATGGGGTACATTTGGAAAGACTTTCTCAGCTGCAACTCCCAGATTATGGAACAGTCTCCCCTCCGAGATGTGCCAGGCACCCTCACTACATGTGTTTAGATGACTCGTGCAGATTTACCTCTTTGCCCTGGCCTGTCTGAGGGAACAACATCCCTTCCCCTTGCAGGCACTGTTACTTGTTTAGTGTTACTTTTTTAGTCATAGTTTTATGTTTTTATTATAATTTTATTGCAATTCACCCTGAGACCTTTGGGCATAGAGTGGGATAGAAATATAAATAATAAACTAATAAAACATGAATTGGGAGAAAATATCTCACATTTGTGTGTGGTATTGCCCCAGGTGAAATGAATTGTAGACAATAAACGTGCACAACAAAAAGTTGTTAGTTTATGTCTTAAGATTCTATTTTTCTCTTAGCAGATCCTGTCTCTTCCAGCTCATGTGTTCTATAAATCTATGTATTTAAGTTCTCAAACAAACATGGCTGCCTTTCAAGAAATTTTATATTGTTAGAGATCAAAATTTGAGTCTAAGTATTTAAATAAACTTTGTTTTTATCTGTTTTTACTTCTAAAACAGAGAGATCTGATGGAGTTTATCAAGGTTCCACATTGTCTGCTTCAGTGTTATTAAACAATCAAATCTGTTACCATGGAAACAGAAGAACTAGAAGTGGTGGAAAGAGACTCTGGAAATCCATCCAATGTTCTTAGGAAAAATAGTTCCTCACAAGCTATATCATGCCTGGACTTGGTATCTGATGACGAACCTGAAAAGGAACAACAAACATACTACATTCCTATTCGAAGGAATTCCAAATATTACCGCTCCATCAGGCGTCAGAAAAGAGAAAAAAGGAGTATTAGTAAAGAAGTTCAGACTGAATATGTTGAAGGTAAGTAGCTGAGTAGTTACTATTAAAGACTGCAAGTTATGGGTACTACTAAAATAAGGCTGTGGGAAAGAGGGTTGCAGAAATGACAGTACTCCACAATCTGGTTCCAACCTTCTCCATCTGCTGCGCCTAATGAGTATCAAGTTACAGCAAGTCTCAAACGAAGAACAGAATCATCAAAAGGTCTTGAGAAAACCAATAAGGATGAGATCTGGTGGCATTACATATACAATGAAACACTGTGTGGTTAGCGAGACCTACTGTTAAAGATGGAATTAAGAACAAGATTTTGCAAAAATAAGGGAGTCTCCAAGAACAAGTGATGGATTAATATTACTGTTCTAGCATTTTTGCCAAGAAATAAGTCCTTTGGGTGCAATGAGGTTCTTTCTTGAGAACATGCATTTTGGACTGCAGCACAAGTATGAAATTTTCAAAAATTTATTTAAATAACTCAAATTATAGAAATCTGAGTCAGGAAAGAGTTTTTGTTTCTCTGTACAACAAGGAAATTTTAGTAATATTTAATATTTTGGACTAAACTCATCACAATGTGATATGAGAGCTAGCTGCAATAAAGCAAGTTCAACCCCAAACCTTCACAGATTTAAGCATGCACATGATAAAACATACAAAACTAAATGGCAATAGAGCAAAAAAAAAAACAGTAATGTAAGGAACTGGGATGTACATTGTACATGTGGCTGCTGAAGATGGAGAAAATGCAGTCATGCACATTGCTTCAAAGCTTGGGCTGGACTTGCAAATAAATTTTGTCTAGATGCCACTAAAGAGATATTACTTCCTGTGTCACTAAAGAGTGTGCTTTGGCTGATGTCACACCTTACCCTTAATCACTTTTCAGGCCATCCTATATTATCAGGGATCACATGGCAAAATGCTTTTCTCACTCTTCTTTGGACTTTCCCTCTCCAATTGAAGCTATCCTGTATTTGAATTATTCCAGCGCCAAGTCTGTTTCAGTTGCAAGATGAAGAATCTGATATATGCCCCACTTAGCTCTGGTTTGGAAGCCAGCCAGAAGACTTTGGCACCCAGAGCCAAATGGGGTGATTTTGGACTGCTGGCTGTGATCACCCACGGAGCCACTTTGCCACACCTTGCCCCCACCCTGGGAAGGGCTTCCTGTTGCACATGGCTACAAGAAGGAAGGCATCTTGTGAAGCTCAGAGGTAGAGGGGACAGCCTGAGCTGGCCTTTCCAGTGTGCCCTTGCCCAACTACTGCCAGCTGCCATATGGCTGTGGCACCCTCAGAGCTGCCTCACCTTGCCCTTCCCCAAGGTAGGTGCGAACAGGAAAAAAAGGCTTTAGTTCCCTGTCTGTCATATTGAGGTATGACTGTAGCAGATATTGTGCATCTTCTGGGAATTGGATTGTCTTTCTGTTGTTGTTTAAAAAGTAATTACTTCACTTTAATGGCTTCCTATAAAAGACTAGGCCTTTTCAATTTTGTAGTGGATAGGGTTACAGGGCTCCAATTCCTTGAATAATTGCCTAGAAGAAAAAAATTCAGCCACTCTAGCTTGCCGTGCAGGCAGCACCTGCTGAAATTTCCTCTTCTGTGCAACTATTCAAGGAGCAGGAACCCTGTCCTGTTTCTCGTATGGGAAGCAGAGTAGTAGAGACTGTACAGGATAGCTTGTTTTCCTTTCTCTGAGGTCCGTGCAAGCAGATAGCATGATACTAAGACACCTACTTAGTATTCTGCTCCAGTCATCTGTATTTTTTTTTATGGACAAAACGAGCCTTTCTGTATGCCATAGCAGACTCTTCCCCACCCCGTGACAATGTATGCAGTAGAGCCAACATACAGCTTTTCTTATTGAGTCACCTGAACTCAAGAGATGCACTGCACCAAGGCTGGTACAGATGAAGAGAACTGACCTCTGTACAGCACAGGATCACATAAAAAACATCATCACTTGCTTGTTGGGGTCCTAGTGGAAGAATCCATCTGAAGAATAGTGGTGATTGCACTGCTGAAGCAGCTGCTGCTAACCTAAGGAACTGCAATAAGGATCCATGCGTTCTCCAGAGTACAACTCTGCTAGGATGCAGAGAGTCTCTCTTCAGCCTGAAATGAGTTATTTAAACAATTAAGGAAGAACAGTCCTTGGTCTCTGTATCTCAGTGGATGCTATGTTCTTCTGAAAAGCATAAAACTTGAGCATACCGAGTACTTTTGTGAGCATTGGCTCAAACGCAAGGACAGCAAGGATGGGTGAGCTTTTATGCCTTACAATTGAATTACTTGGGGTTGTATTTGTTTATAGAAGTGAGTGCAGCAGTCCTTGTTCTGTTTATGCAGAATTAAGATCTGGGGTCTTAAAGAGTGAAAGCATTTTGCCAATGGAGAATCCATATTTGGTTATGGGATTTCTCATCTGCCAGAACCAAACTGAAGAAATCATAGGTTAGAAACAATATTTCAGTTGATGGCTGTATTTTTGTCTAGTATCAAGGTCAAATGTCTCGTATCTCTATTGGCTGCCTGGGTTAGGACTGGTGAAAACAGAAATGGGGAAAAAAACAAATTGTTTAATAAAAGGAAAGAATAAATAAAATTGAAAAAGAATGGTGAACATAAATTGTGAACTTTTGTCACGTAAACAGCTAGGTATCCTACAGAGATTGTTATGAGTGTTGTCACAGAAATATCCACTGCTTCCTCACTCCTATCATGTAACTGCTATGCAGCAGCCTAATTAAATGAATGTACCATGTTGGGAGAATATAAAATCTTGACTTTATTTGCAAACTGTAATATCCCTGCAGTATAGTAGATTCTTTAGAGATTATATGGTATGTCTGCAAAAGATCCAAGTCAGCTATAAAAGAAACAATTATACCCATAAAGGACCTTAAAATATGAAGTGGTTCAATACCTAATTTCAGTTCCCAGAATGTCCAGCCCCTCCCCGCAAAAATCTAAATGATGTCAATAATATACCAAAATGCTATACTGTAGTACAGAACATCTGTAGCTGAGAGTTTGAGCACTGCATTGTTGGAGTTGTTCAAGCTGAAATTTTGTTTCTGCATACATCGCTATCAGGCTATGTAGCATAATCAGTGCAAAAGTTGGGGGATATTTTGGTTGATGGTGGGATATATAACAGTGAATTGTCCTTGCACCGTACCAGTTACACTCAAGGAGCAAAGATCAGTTGCTCTGTTTCCCTCTACTTACTAATAAAGAACATTTGCGGTGCTCAGTTTGCCTAACATATCGAAAAACAGTTCAAAGAACTCATAAAATTGAGAAAACAGTATAAAGCCCTTTCTGCATTTACTTGTTAATCTGAATCAAAGAGCTGCTAAGAACACATTGTCTGCACAGGAATAAAGTAGATCCAGGGTGTTCTTCCACTGACAGAAAGTACCAATTTTAGCACCCATTACGGACCCATTTGGCTGAGAGCCAGATGACCCCATTTCTACCATGGACCCCATTAGGGACACATCTGTTTCCACCACAGCTTGGGAAATCTGGATCATATGGGTCCTTCAGGACCTATAATCCGGATTTCCTGTAGACCCCATTAAAGGGGTCTACAATGGGGTCTTCAGCCATAAAATCCAGATTATAGGGAGCCTGTTTCCACTGCAATTGGGCAATGGGGTCTAGAGGAGGCTTAGGGGAGGGGGAACCCATGGGGGGTGCCCCAAAATCAAAACTCCAAAGTCCCTCCGAAGTCATTCCAAAGTCATTCTGAAGTCGCCTTTGGAGATTAGCAAAGGCTCCAAAGGGGTTTTTCTGCAGAGCCTGGGCTAATCTTCAAAGGCAACTTTGGAATGACTTCAGAAGGAGTTTGGAGCCTTTGCTAATCTCCGAAGGCAACTTCGGAGATTGCACCCCATATCTCCCAAAACACCTGGGGTGATAGGCAGACCCCTTGTGGGTAGATCCAGATTTGCAAATGGGTGCTCCAGTGTATCCACAGCAGGCAGGCTAGCACCCATTGCTACTGGGTGCTAGACCACCCATGGAAACACACTGGGTACTTCCCTTAATCCGGATCTACTAGATCCGGATTAAGGGAAGTACCCATTCCTTAGATTCGGATCTTCTTAGATCCAGATTAAAGGAGCACGGTGGAAGAACACCCCCAGTTCAGATAAATGTGGTTTATATCTGTACTAACAGTCTTTAGCACATATTCATTGTTCTAAAGCCCACTCAGGGTAGACATGTGGCTGAACCAGATCTAACTAATATGGATTAACTGAGATAAGTGCAGTGAGGGCTAGAAAGTCCACCTAAGGAACTTGTCAGTTCTTCAGCCCTGAAGGTTTTGAAAAAGATACTGGTAGTCCCTTCTCAACAATAGTTTTGATTTTACAAACATTCCAGAGGGTTAAACTATATGATCTTTGGGTTATCTTCCAACTCCAACGTTCTGTGATTCCGTGACCGCATCCCCATTACAAGCTTAATTCAATTTCGATACGGTTTCAATCCTCGCAGACCCCACGTCAGTTTGGCTTAACATGTTTTCTGCGTTTTAAATCACCCCAAAGCATTGTAAATGTTAACCCTCATTTCAACAGGTCTCACTCCAGTTCGTGCGCTTGATACGTGTTACATTTTTTACTGTGGGGTCCGTACTGTTTTAAGGGATGCGAATCCATGTTTAGGGTTTCCCTCCCCCAATAGCTTGCTTCCAAAGATAGTGATTTCCGTGTAAAAATCCACCATTTACAGCAGCCGCTACACTGTAGCAATATACCCACTTCACACCTGATAACAATGTTGCAATTTGGTGCAATTCTAGCTCTTTGGCCTTCTGACCTTTAGAAAGGGAAAGGAAAGCAGCTGCAGGTTCTGGGAGATGTGTGAATGTTTAAAGCCCCCTTGCTTGAGTTGCCGCTGCTGCTGTGTGCCCTGGGCAATGGGAAGAGGAGGGGAAAGAATCGCTGGCTGCCCACTGCCATTTTTCACCCATCCAGACAAGCAGCAGCCACCCAGCTAGGCTCCATGAAGGGGTCCCTTATCGGTGGCGCATTCATGCCAGGAGAAAAAGGGCAGGGCAGCCCCAAAAAGCGGCTTTTAAAAAGTAGCTGCTTGAGTCTCCCCTTGAGTCACGTACGATCCTCAGAATCCGGATTGAACACAATTGAGTTGAAAGTAATGGGAGCAGGCAAATTCACGTTTGCATTCAGTTCTATTATTTCGGTTTAGGGAAACTGGATTAAGCTTATAATGGGGATGTGGCCCGTAAGTGCTGCATGATCTGCTACTGCCTTTGGGCCCAAAAGATCAATAACCTTTGTGATAGGTTATGCAGCCATGTGATTATGCAAATCTTCATTCTGGCTTGTGTGAAAATGTTGATGATTAAATATAGCTGTTTTTCCATTTTTTCCTCAAGTGGAAACATTTAGTAATAATAAGATGAGTAATATCCACCTTCCCCCCTCTTTTCCAAGGCACAGTAAAAAATGGTGACACCCGAAATGAGCTTCTGAACAAAGAAGAATTGTTACGTATATTCCGTAAGGGATTGTCTTTGCAAGTAAAACCAGATATAACAGCTTTAGAAGAACAATGGCTTCAAAGGTAAGGAAGAAAGCAATATCATATTTCTTTTAGACACGGAAATAAAAGCCAGGACGGATTTAAGGGAGGACAAGCACTTATCTTCACTTTAATCTAATTCTTCAGTTTATCTCCATTTCAGTAATAAATTCATTTTAAAAAAATCTTGAGCAATCTTTCACTTGCTGATGAGCCATAAGATGTTGCCATTCTTTGGAGGGGAAAAACCACAGGCAAAGCTCTTTTCTGCCCTGTTCCTTATTCCAGATAATATCTCAGAATAAGAACTTGATGTCCACATGCATACAGGGAGCAGGGGCCTATTTTGGGATATAATCCAGAATAAGGCCCAGTGCAGAAAGGTTCACCGGTCCTTTAGCCAGATGTAGCTTATAGATCAGAACTACAGTGTGAAAGAATGGGGGAGCCTGTTGTATAACTGAGAATCTTATTTTTGCCACTCTAAATCTGGTACTAGAGTGAGATACACAATATTGTGGTGATGATGACAATGACAACAGCAGGGGATGCCTGTCCTGAGTGGCTGAAACTGGAAGCTCCTCGCCCTACCACAGTGCCAACGGAAGAGTATGTGGCTGGCACAGGAGCTTCATTTATGACTACTCACACTGGTTGCTCCTCTGCCTGTGGTATTCTGCATGGTAGCTACACTGCGGAACTGAAATCATTTTCTTCTTGAAGTCAAAGCTACAGCAAAAAATAGAGAAATAAATTCTGTCCTCTCAATTAATGAATAATATATGTCATCCTCTGAAAGTCAGTAGGCTGAACGCTAATTGTTAAAAAAAAAAGTTCTTAAATAAAATACCATTCAGATATTTCCTTCTCTGTTACGGGCATCAAACCATGACTATGTCTGTATTTGAAAAAACATTTTATCTTTTAAATCTGTTCCCTTTTAAAAATAGATGTTCCCAAGTTCTTATTTTTTTCATGACCGAGAATAGCTATGGTCTTAAAGCTAGTGGTAAACTGGTGCTCCACTAGTCCACACCCATGGTCCACCTTCTGCCTTGCGCTATTCCCTCCATGATGTTTTGAAAATGTGTGAATATCTGTACAAAAATTATTCTAAGCATACTCTTAAAGATGAATATTTAAGGAAGAGAAAAAGCCTAGCACTAATATTAATTGAATGAAATCAGGAAAAGTGATTGCACCTGCCTCTAGGGTGTTTGTACAACTACAAAGTAATTATCCTGCCAAATGCATCTTGCTTTGAAGCATGTTGACTTGTTGAGGACAGTGGGGTGGCAAGGCAGGTTTCAGGTGCCTCTTGGTTTCTCTTAAAACAACATCTAGACAGGAATTTCCTGGGAAGGTGGAGTGGTAAACAGGTGGACGTCCCCAGATGGCAACTAGATATTCCACTAGGAGGCAATAATGCAGAAAACCCTCCTTCCACAGTTATAATCTCCTAGCTAGACAGTGTTAGGGCTGGTGCTGTCTTGATGCCTTTTACTGTCATGCCCATCCAGGCATTTGGCCATCCTGAAATCCCAGATGTGCATGTGAGCATCTCCATGCATGTGTGATACCTGTTTTGGCCTTCATGTGTGAGGCGGGTGGAGCCATGATGGTGGCTCTGTCCAGAAGGTAAATAAAAAGAAATATTGTTGGAAAACCCAGGACAAGTGCTGGGTTTTCCAGCAACATTTTCTAGCAGCACCTTAATGGCACTATATTTCCCCCATCTGGATGGGACCTCCATTTGTGGGCTTGGTGATCCCAGCAGCTGCAGGCATAGGTTCCCAGTCAGTGTATTTTCACCCTACCCATACAATTCCAAGATGTTCAATGGGGGCACAGACTTTGGCCTATGGCTGCCCTTGGTGATGGACATTGCTCTTGGAAAGGCCCTGCTGCCCACTCAGCAGCTGAAACCAATGCTGTGGTCACACTTAAGATTTAATCCAGCTTCAGTCCACTTTCAGAGTGAGAGAATACATCAGCAAAGTGACAAGCTGTTCTCTTTCAGTGTTAAACAACTCAGAAAATTCACATTTAGGATAATGTGGAAAGAAAATTATTGTGGATGTGTTCTCAGCCAAAGGGATAATACTGGTTGCTGGGAGAGAGAGATGGTTTTCTCCCCTCCTCATTGATTCTTTCTTGCAATTGTCTTTCAAGAATGCTTTTCCTCAGCATCCTTGTGTTCAGTTACTTCCTTCAACAAGTAGTCTGGGGAGGATGCCATTGCTGGCACACATCCACTGTATTGGAAAACCAATGCCCATCAAATCAGCTTGGGACACCATCACTTGCACAGCATGGTCATTCTTAGTCCTTCCACAACAGTCCATGCCATACAGGTGCAGACAGACCCTCAGTTCAATCTGCTCAAATCAGTGGGGCAGTTGCCATCACCCCCACCTTATGGTAGCTATAAAGATCTGGTAGGGGGAGCCAACAATGTGTAGATATCCTGACACGGGTGCTGCTTTCCTTATTCTGAAGACTTTCCATTATCAACTGAATATAGCATATTACAAAGCTGACTCTATGGGACTTTGTGGCCTTCAGGGGAATTATCTGGCAGCTCTTCCCACCTAGTCCTCAATTCATTACAACAGTAATTCTCCTCTGATGTGAGTTCCCTCATTGAACCATTACACCCATTGATGATAAAAGCACAAACCTGGCGCTTTGCCATTTTGCCCTTAGTGAAATATTTTGGTTGCCTTCACGATCTCTTCACTTCACTTGATCAGGGATCTCAACACTGCTTTCAAGTAACTTCAATAATCTGTGTAGCCATTGTGTTACATGATTTAGAAAACAATGTTGCCATCGGGGGGAAAACTTCAAAATATTTTAGTATAATCTAGGGTTTATATTTCCACTTGATCTGAATAAAACATGCTTTGGGGAACTGAGAGCTTCTTCATTTTTTTTTAAGGCTTAGATTAGACAGAGATAAATTGCCTGAGCTTCAATTGGTACAAAAGCTACAGCAAATTACATTTAGGAATTTTTTTCTGCTGTATGATTTCCACAGAATACATTTAAACTGCCGATCTTTATTTGCTTCAGTTAAGCTCTTCTGCAGAAGGACTTATTTTGGATAAGTAAACATAGCTCATCAACAAAGATGGGCCATTAGGTTTAGCAGGGTTTACTTCCCCAAATGTAGACACAGAAACCTTAGGATATTTTCAAAGGCGCTTGCTACATCTATTCCTTAATTTATTACAGCTCAATAGATTATAAAATTATTACTAACAAGTCACTTTAGATATCCTGTAATAGTTATAACTACAGTATGCTTTAATTGATAATATTCAAAGACTGCCACATCTTGGAAATCATTTGCAGGCTACAATTACATTCATAAGAAATAATAGAAGGACTTTTTTATACTAATGCAATTTTTTAAATGTCAAAATTGTGATATTCAATAGGAAAAAGTTTGCAAATCTGTGAAAAAAACTGAAGTAATTTATAAGTATGTAGAGCCATATGTAGATGTGTCTGATTCTTTGGAACCCCATGGACCACAACACACCAGTCCCTTCTGGGTGTTTTTCCACTAGCACTACATACCCATTAAGGACCCATTTGGCTCAGAGCAGGAAGACCCCATTTCCACTACAGACCCCATTAGAGCCACATTTGTTTCCACCAGTTCTAGGGAAATCCGGATAATATGGGTCCTTCAGGACCTATAATCTGGATTTCCTGTAAACTTGCTAAAGGGGTCTACATTGGGGTCTTCAGCCATCAAATCCGGATTATACAGATCCTGTTCCACCACAACTGGGCAGTGGGGTCTAGAGGAGGCTCAGGGGAGCACCCATGGGGGGGGGGGGTGCCATAAAACTCCAAAGCCTGTGTGCATTTTCCGAAGTCCCTCCAAAGCTGGCTCCAAAGTTGCCTTCGAAGATTAGCACAGGCTCCAAAGTGGACCCCATGCAAGAGCAATGCCTTTGTCAAAGGCTCCAGAGAATCTTTGAAGTTTGCAGCAGATCACTCTGGAGGATCTACAGAGATTGCATCCCCTGTCCCCCCAAACCCCTGGGGTGATAGGCAGGCCCTATGTGGGTAGATCCGGATTCGCTACATGGGTGCTCTGGCATTTCCACTGTTAGCAAGCTATGGATTAAGGGAAGTACCCATTCCTTAGATCTGGATCATCTTAGATCTGTATTAAGGGAGGTCAGTGGAAAAACACCCTATGTCTCCTAGAATCTGCCCAAGGTCATGTTCATTGCCCCTAGAACACCATCTAGCCACCTCGTCCTCTGATGTCCTTTTCTCCTTTCACCTCCAATCTTTCCCAGAATCAGGATTTTTTCCAATGATCCCATTTTCTCATTACCCATCCAAAGTATTTAAGTTTCTGCTTTGGTATTGACTGATTTCAACTCCTTGTGGTCCAAATGACTCTCAGCCCTATCAGTTTCTTCCAGTACCACAACTAAAAAAAAATCAGTTCTGAGGTGCTCAGCTTTCCTTACAGTCCAACACTACAGTCATACATTACTATTAGGAAAACCATAGCTTTGATTATAGAGAACCTTTGTTGGTAAGATGATGTCTCTGTTTTTTAATATGCTGTCCAGGTTTGCCATAGCTTTCCTCCCCAAGAAACAAGCATATTTTAATTCTGTGGCTGCAGTAATCCTCTGAGCCTAGGAAAGTGAAATCTGTCATAGCTTCCCTTTATTCCCCCTTTTGTTTGCCAAGGAACAATAGGACTGGATGCCATGATCTTAGACCATAGTCACACCTGCACTTTAAACCTTCTTCAGTCCATCTTCAGGTCTGGCTGCTCACATTTTCATTTCCACAAATAAAAGGCAGACATGAAAAGGTGTGAGCAGCCAGACCTGCTGACAAACTAAAGGTTTAAAGTGAAGATGTGACCACAGCCTTAGTGTTTTTAATACTGTGCTTCAATATTTTGCATTCTCCTCCTTCACCCTCATCAAAGGGTTCCTTAGTTCCTCATCACTTTCTGCCATTATAAAACAACCTAATTGTTACGAATCCAAAAACTAAATAGTTTGTGGGAGGACTGAATTTTCTGTTATAAGTGTGATGTTTAAACATCACTTTGCTCTAAAAATTAGTCACGAGATTACAAGATTTAAATAAAGAATGTAAGAATTCATCATCTTCCAGCTGTGATAGGAAAGTGACAAGATATTTAGAATTAATCTCTTGTGAGCACTTAGAACCTTTCTGTTATTTTGATACCTCAGTATCTTAATGGCTAAAAAAAATTATATTAGGTAGAAAGCAATTCCTGCTTAGTTACTTTTAACAGAAAACAAAGTCCCCAGATGTCTTTTATCTATTTTAATTATTTCTTACTTATTACAATTTATTTCTGCTTAGCTGCAAATCCCTAACAGACTATGCTACTTGTGAGCTTTAATTTTTTTACAGCTTCCAATTTCCATGCTTCCAAGATGGTTGGTATCTTTTTAAAACACTTTACTGTGAAAAGTATAGTACAGTGAGATATATACTCTTGCCTTCTCTTTTCCAACTGATTTTCCCTTCTGACACACAATGATACTCAAAGCCTAAACTCTTGTAGGAAGAGTTTCTGCATTGGCTTCTATGCACACTTATTTTTTGTTTACCTCACTGATTCTTCAGTGTATTGATTTATTTAAAGGTGCTTCTGGTTGATGATAAAAACCCATGATGTTCTTGGGACTATACTGGAATTGCCACTCATATACACAGTACATATCTGTAGTATTGTGCTAGCTGAGCAAGAACCTGCTATATTGTTGTTGTAGAACACCCAGCAACAATGATGGGTTTTCCATAATAGTGATGGGTACTTCCTACATATGGGTATTTTGCAAGAGAAGGATCCTAGAAAGAAACACCAGATAAAGATAAGAGCCAAGGGCCAGTGAGAGTTCTGGGATCTAAAAGAGATCCAGGAATTTCCTTTTGCTGTTTGGAGGTATAACCCTGTCCAGATTATACTCCACTTTTACACTGCTTCACTCGTTCCTTGGCTTTGGGCCTCTCCGCACTTGACTGACTAGGCAAGGGGAGCTCCAGCTCACAGATGGTGTATTTGCACCGTGTGGAGCCATTTCTTCAATAGAAATGGTTCCTTGGAGCATCTCCAAGGCAGTATAGGCACGGACACCTATACTGGCCACCAGGCTTCGACTGCCTGGCAAACTCCCATTCACACCTCTTCTGTAATTTTTTTTTTAGATTTCTTCTTGTAATCAGTGATTCAAATAGAAGAATCTGAAATTTAATATCCTGTTTTTTGGTAACCCTTACTTTGAGTTAAGATACACTGTAGCAAAAAAAGTTCATTTCCAAAATGTTTAGCTGTTAATCCGAGTTCTATCCCCTTGATGACCCTTTGTTTCAAATATTAAAGCTGATTTATTTATTTATTTACATTTATATTTATATCCCACCCGTACCCGAAGGTTTCTGGGCAGCTCATAACCTTTAAAATCGAACATATCAAAACAATAATAACCAGTACAACATTTTAAAAATCCAACATGATAAGAGAGATACAAAAACACCGGTGTTTGATGGAGGTTTCTTTCTCAGTTGATGAATCTGCTATCACAATGTCAAAGGAATCTCCTTTGTCAATAAGAAGTTTATACCTCTCTGCAGCCATTCATATATTTAATAACTGGGCACAGGTACAAATAACCTCACTGCTGAAAAAGTTATTCCAGGAGCATCACTTCTCTTGTACCTTCTGTCCTATTGACTAGTTGGGCAATAGAACCAAAGAGATCCCTTCTTTCTTCCTCTCTTTGGGTGTTTCTCCACTGTCACTAGAAGTACCACATTAATGCCATTTAGTACCCATTAATGGGTACTTAATGGGTACTTCTAGTGACAGTGGAAAAACATCCTATATCTACACAAACACAAAAATATATAAGTTTTTCCACTATGTGTATCCTGCAAGACAGATAAAAAAATTACTGCTTTTGTCATTAATATATTTCATGTGCTACCTGGATAACCAATGCCAAGTTATTCTCAATGAGTGCAGAGTTAACCCCAGACTGAAACAGACTATCAAAATACATACTTCTCTAGCCAGAGAGATCTTCAACAAAGCTCAGGTACCTGTTTATTGATACAACTTTTCCTTAAATAGGAACTTAGAGCAATTACAGTATCAAACAGCTGTCTCAGATAAAGGCCTATACAAGATTTACTTACAGGTGTGCTCCCCATGTTAATTATTCAACTCAACTGAGCTGTAAGACAAGATTTACATATCAAGAGGGAGTAACATCTTTTAGCAGCTGAATGTGATCCTGATTTTCCTTGAATAACAATCACACTTCTTAAGGAGAGACAACCCTTTAGTCAGGATGGAACTTAATACTGTATCTGGCTTTTCCACTTATCTAAAACCAACAAAGAAAAACACACTCCCTTCCCACACCTTAAGGGTAATAAACAGCTTCATAACAAAATTTTAAAACTTCTAAAAGAACCTAAATTTCTTTATTTCACTTTCATTCTAGAAACATATCCCCTCCTGTTGTAGACTGTAGTAAAAAAAGATCAAGACTTCATATCCTTAAGAGAATTGCTAATGCTGCCTTCCAGTTACACAGTACTTCTGGGTGCTTCCTCCCATGCAACTGTCCACAATCAAGATTACATTACTCTTTTCCACAAGTTAAAGGTTTCTAAAAACCAAATAGTTAAAACTCATTGATGTGAGAAATTATTTTTTCTATTTGCCCAACACTAGAACCAGGGAGCACTGTATGAAGCTGAAGGACAGGAAAGTTAGGTCTGACAAGGGAAAGTATTATTTCACCCAGAGGGGAATTTGCTGCTAAAAGAGTTGATAACAGCAACTAGGCTGGATAGCTTTAAGAGAGGGTTAGACAAATTCATGGAAGATACCATAGGGGCGAGTTACCATTTAAGGAATAAAATGGAATATACATCGAGATTTACATCGATATGTAAAGCATGTTAAAAAGAAGCAAAGAGCATCTGGCAATCGGATTCAACCCTGATTTTCTGTCCCCACTCTAAACACTTAAAACGCTTCCAAAAACAGATTGGGGAAAGCAGTTCTTTCCCCACCTCTCCCCATGGCCCAGGGCACACAGCAGCAGCGGCAACTCAAGCTTCATTCATGCTCACCTCCACAGCCACTATCCCCAGCAGGGGTTCCCTCCGAAAAAAGCACCCTGGCTCTGCTGCCAGTGCCACCTGCACACACAGCCTTAAACATTCACACATCTCCCAGAACCTGCAGCTGCTTTCCTTCCTTTCCCTTTCTAAAGGTCAGAACTTTTAAAGAGCCAGAATTGCAACATTGTTATCAGTATGAAGTGGGTGGATTGCTACATTGAAACCACTGCTGTACAGGGTGGATTTTTACAGTGAAACCTGCTGCTGTACCTTTTAACTGAAAGGGCTGACCTGCAGGGTGAAACCCCAATCTATTTCATGAGGTATTTGCCCAAATACTGCTTTAGTGTTCCCGCTACAGTAAGGAAGAAGCGTTTTAAAAGCCAAACCTGAAAAAAACACCTGAAAAATCAGGTGTTTATTCCATTTTAAAGCCAAATAATCCTCAAAATACCCCTGAAACTGATTGCCAATGGGCACAATGAGGATCCAAACAGTTTTTAAACTGTTTTACTTGATTGGGGGTGGGAACGGCAAGGATCCAAACCATTTTTAAACAAACAACTTTAAGTGATAATGGGAACACAGCCTAGGTGTATCAATGGCTACTAAAATGGATGCCTAAGTAATGCCTCTAGGCTGGAGAGACAGAAAGGATTTCCCCCAAGGTCATTTGCAGGGAGAGCTGATAAAGGTTTTGCTTTTGTCTCCTGCTTGAGAATACCTAGAAGCAGTTGGTGGCCTCCTGTGTGAGACAGGATGTTGGACTAGATGGGCTGTGGTCTGATCCAGCAGGACTCTTATGTTCTACAATGAATTAAACAAGCAACTCCAATTTGAGAACATAGCAGTATACTGCTACCTTAATGAAGTTCTCTCAATCTAACCATGTAGTTCTCATAATCTAGGTACAAAAAGTAATTGGAAAATTAAACAAACCAGATTCCCATCCCAGTAATGATGTCCTGCAATGTTCTCTCTCATCCTTGAGTTGTCAGTCTTTCTAAAAGAAAGGCTGTCTTTTCACATAACACACACCCTCTTGGTTTCACTTACATCATGGACAAAATTTTCAGCAGTACCAGTATACAACTAGGTTCTGTCTGTGTAAAATGATCAAGATTAAATGAAAGGACTTCATTCAGCATGTTCTAACCTAGCCTGTGCTTAGCAAATATTAAACTGGGAAAACAGACTTGTGCTACCACTAAATTCACCAGCACAGATATACAATAAACACATGATATTCCGATTTCCCATTCATTTTTAAAATATATTTTTGAGTGGAGGAATGGCACCATATATTGTTGTTTGTGAGGCAGAGTGCCACTTCTGAATTTTAGCTCATGCTGGGTGCTGAGGAATGTTTTCTGTAATTGTGGGGTATTTCAGGTGGTCTCCACATCTAAAATTCCACCATTTGCCCAGGTTTTTAAAGAATCCGGCTCTCATGGATGTAAATAACATTGTATTTATGGAGGTATAAAGTCTGTATCTAAATATATCCTCAAACTTGCCAGACAGAAGGAAGGCTGCACCACTTTGTACGTGGAATTTCCAAGGGGCTAGTGGGGAAACCCTTAAACTGAGGCAGGACGTTACAGATACGTCCTAAAATCCTGGTCGTGACATTTATTTCTGTAGTTACAGAGATGAAAGACAGGAATTAAATTATTAATTTGCATTCTGTAAAAACTGTGCACAGAAATAGAAAGAAATTGGAGAAAACAACTTTCCTCCTACACTTGAGCTTTAAAGAAAATACAAGTAGGACAACAAAAGAACAACGTTATTGCACTGCTGGATCGCTGCTATCATTCAGTTATCCTGGTAAATAATAGATATTTCTAAGGGACTTTCAAGAAAATGTTTGTATTGTCTAAAGAGGTACTAACACTGATATACCATTCATTTGCGATGGGTGTAAGTTTGCACAGATTTAGCACAATTTGCACAAGTTATGCACAATTTATTCTGTTTGCAGAAACTCCCTGACTTGTAGGTGGTCCTCACATTTCCTATAATAAAAAATGTGTGTACAGGATTGCATCTTAGGATCCTTCTGTCAAAGCTGGGCTCAGTATGAACAAGCCCTTGGCCATAGATAGGTTTCCATATACTACCCAATTCCATATATTTTTTCCTAAGGTATCTTTTGGTGAAAAGCTGTGTTAACCAAGCCCAAAAGATGCTGTGAACTTTTATTTTAGACGATTACCTTTCATCCTCAAAAGCATAGAGGGTGGTGTGGGAACTGTGCACAAAAGGGCAAGACGGAGTCCTTATGTTTTACCCTTTTATGGATTCTGATAACTGATTAAGACCCCCTGTTGCTCAGCCAAAATCTTAGACTTTGCCAAATGCCAATCATAAAGTTAATCATATGAGTTAAGTGGAGTCCATCAGTCTGGCTGGGTCCCCAGGGAGATTACTGGATTTCAGTACCGCGCTTCCTAGGGCCCTAAAACGCATTAAATGCGACCTAGGGCGGGCCAGTGTGGATCTTCCCCCTTCCACAAAGAACTTGTGAACGGAAACAGCCACCGCCAACAGTCGGCGAGCGGAAGGCGACCAAGTGGTCCGCTTTAGGTTCTACCGGGCTGTAGTGTAGACCCAATTTGGGTCCGGGGGCGCCTCTGCCAGGCCCGTCCGCGCCAGACGCCTCGTTTTGCCCACAGCCTGGCGGTGCCCTCGGGCTCAAGGGAGGCCGCAACGCGCCGAGGGCTGTGCAGCTTGGGGGAGGCGGTTTTCCTCTAGGGGGCCGGGTAGGCGCCTGAGGGCGCGTCAGCTCGGTGTTGGGGGTGAGAAGAGGACCTGCTGCCGCTGCTCCTTCCTCCTCCTCCTCCATGCACTTGCCCTCGGTTTCTGAAACACCAGTGGGACGAAGCAGTGGGTGCCTGGGAGCTACTCCGAAGTAACAAGGCAAGGAAAAAGGACGGCGGAGCGAGGGGGCGGTGGCGGAGCTGCTGGAAAGGGAACGGGGAGGGGGCGGTGGGTGGCTCCCCCCTCCCTCCCCCTCACGCGCCACCGACGACTCCTTTTCTCCCTCCTCCCCCCCCGTTTTGCAGGCTGTTCCCTTCCTACCCTGGTTACCCAGGCAACCGCCCGGACTCCCCCAGCCCCGCGCCTGCCGCCGCCGCCGCCGCCGGATCGCTGAGCAGCAGCAGCAGCAGCCGCTCGCTGCAAGATTCGCTGCCGCGTCCGCTTCCCTCGCCGGTATCGTGGCCGCCGCGGCCGCCGCCTCGCATGGAGCTGTTGGCTGCCGCGCTCAGCGCCGCCTGCGCCCTGGACCATGAAGGCTCCGCGGAGAACGTGGCCGGAGCCCGCCCGGCTGACAGGTAAGGGGACAGGTGAGCGCGCGGGCGGGCGGGCAAATAGCCCTTTCCTTCTCCGCGGCGCCAACTTGTGCGCCTCACTCCTCCTTACCGGCGTCGAGCGCTTGAGGTCTCGGCGGCGCCGGCGCCAAAAAGCAGCTCCAGCCTCCACTGGTTGCGCCGCCGCCGCCGCCGCCGCTGCTCCCGTCCGGCTCCGGCCAGCGCGGCCACCCGCCCGGTGGGCAGAACAAGCGCGCGGGAACTTCGCCCGGCTGCAGCCACCAGCCGCACGCCCGGCATGGCCGCCCTCTGTAGGCAGCACTGGCGCTCCCCTCCCTCAGGCGTCCCCCGCTGCTGGGCTCCTTTCCTCCTCCTCACGCGGCTGCCCTTTGGACGGAGGAGGTTCAAGGCGAGCCAGTCGCGGGTGGGGGAGTTTCTTCTCCCCCTCAGAATAGTAATATTCGCTCGGCGTTTTTCCATCGGGACAGAAGCGACTGAAATCAGCCGTGCCTCGTCCGGACTCCTTTCTCTCCCTTTCCAGCCAGTGCAAGTTTTGTTTTGTTTGAAGCAAGTCTTTCCTCCGCTTCTCGGCCGGTCGCCCGGTGGGTTGATCGGCGAGGGCTTTGAAAAGGTCCCTCCCCCCCTCTCCCCCCCCCAAAAAAAAATCTCAGGACCCTTTCCACAGTAGCCATTAGGCATAAGGGTTTCAGAGTGTGAGGATGGAACGCCAGGGGGAGATCTTGTATCAGTTGACTTTCCCCCTGAAAATCTCTGCCGGGCTTATACCTCCCAAAGGGAAAGAAACTGATTCATCAGTCTCAGTTTCTCTTGCTCTTCACTGCCCGTCCATATTAGCTGCATTCACACCTAAGTTTTAACCAGCTTCAGCCTGCCTTTAGAGTGAGAACATAACTGCAAAGTGGCTAGTCATTTTCTTTCCCCATTATTTTACCCAGAAATGGCTTTTCGAGTTAGACAGTGGGGAAAGGAAACAGCTTGTCCATTTGCTGATTTGCTCCCTCGCTCCGAAAGTGGATTGAAGCTGAATTAAAACTTAGGTGTGAATGTAGTCTTACGGTGTTTTTCCACTGTCACTAGAAGTACCCATTAAGTACTTAATGGCATTTTTGTACCCATTAATGGGTACTTGTAGTGACAGTGGAAAAACACCCTTCGTTGATTCACCTCAGTAACTCTGCTGACATGCTTCAGGGATCCCAGTGTGGTTCTTTTCCACAGAAGAGGAGCATAAAGGAGCGGTGGGGTTCATACACAGTGGGTGTTGTGGCCCAAAAGCAGGACACCAGCAACAGATGCTTCTCTGCTATCCACACTTTTTTGGGGTGGCAGGATATAGTAGCAATGCCTGAGGCTGAATCCACACCTACGTTTTAATTCAGCTTCAGTGGGACTGAAGTTAGGATAAAGCTGGATTAAAATTTAGCTGTGACTACTGCCTGAATGTCTGCGTTTCTGAAAGTTTTTTTCCCTCCATAGTGAATCCGCTCCCATGGCTGGACCAGCTTCTATTCCAGAAGAAAGCCCTGTAAATCCTGACTGCCCTTCAGCTTTCCCAGAGGGCCTGCAAATGATTCATCCTATGACAGCTGATTCCTGGAAAAACTTCATTGAACAAATAGGTAAGTGTCAAAGTGTGTCATTATGGACTTGTTCCAGAACATCTGTGCTTAGGCTACAAAAGGTTATGATTAAAGATTAAGTGACATTGAGTTCCAGAATAATTTAAGTATTGTAGCTAAATCATTTTGGTTACTTGGGTTACTCTTCAGACCTACTCTTGCTGGATATTTGCACACTTTTTAATGGTAAATAGAAGGCAGGTAACAGAAAATCCCACCCTATGTCCTTGTAACTCAGAGGAACCTGAACACATTATTTCATGACCTTTTTACTGTAAATTTTATGAGATTAGACAATACTTGATGAAGCTGATTATATAAAAGTTTACACCTAATACAGTTGATTTCTGGATCCATCATCTGCTAATTGGTGATCCTAACATCACATATCAGGAAGCCAAATTTTGTTAGTTTGCTGTTCAAATCCATAGGAAGCTGATTGTGGGAAAGCAATGTTTATGCCAAGTTGTATGGCCTGTTTTTGCTTTTAGTTTTACTCTGTTGGCTTCATTTTTGGAGCTAATTTTGATGTTTTCCTGGTCAAATTGGTAGTAAAATTTCATTCAAAGAACAAACTATTTAAAAAATTGCAAATTAGAGAGGCAAAGACAAATCATTTTGAAAAAAAATATTTTGGCAGAGCTAATTTGGAGTAAGAACATTTGGGGGAATCTATACAGTCCATCTACAGCTAAGTTTTAATCCAGCTTCAGTCCACTTTCGGAGTGAGAGAACAACATCAACCAAGTGATGAGCTGTTTGTTTGTTGTTGTTGTTTTGCATTGCCTAACTAAAAAAAATGTCCTTTAGGTTAGATAATCTTGAATGAAAATGACTAGTCACTTTGCTGATGTGTTATCCCCCTGTGAAGATGAATTAAAACTTAAGATATAGATGAGGTCTGGTCTAAACTCTTATCCTCTGTTCATGCTTTTTCCCCCTTTAAAAATGGAGTTGAGATGCTCATATGTATGTTTACAGTTAGTAGTCCTTAAGGCATCCATTCTAATAGCCACTGATACACCTGTCGTCTGTGAGTTTACCTAATCCTTTCTTAAAGCTATCCAGGCCAGTTGCTTGTGATCCGTGTGATTACATGCTATAGTGCATACAGGAGAGAGAAGAAGCTGGCTGATGTCTGTTTTGGATCAACTATTAATAATACTGAGCAATGCAATGTTGCTTTTTCCATAGCTGAAGAGAAAGGTATGTTATTAGGGTGGTCCCTTCAGAAATAAATTTGAAAACTGAATATAGAAAGCATGACACAGACAAGTAGAATATGTGGAGGTGAATTATTCTTCTAAAAAGAGGGTGTTTAAGGAAGGTCATTTCCGTATGTCATTCCTTTATGCCTTGAGGCATTGACGGCAGAAGATCTTTAATTGCTCCTGTTCCATTTTTTAAAAAGTATATTACAGTATGCTCCTTCAAACATTCAAAATGAGACTGCAACCAAATCAGACTGCAATGTCTAGGCCTCTTCAGCCTGGAAAGACAGCATTTAAGAGGGGACCTGATTGAAATATATAAAATCATGCATAGTATAGAAAAAGTGGATAGAATAAATTTCTTTTTTCTGTCACACAACACTAGAACCAGGGAGCGTTCTATGAAGCTGATGAGTAGGAGAGTCAGATCAGAGAAAGGGAAGTATTTCTTCACCCAGAGGGTCATCAGTCTCTGGAATTTGCTGCCTGAAGAGGTGGTAACAGCAACCAGCCTAGATGGCTTTAAGGAAGGGCTAGACAAATTTATGGATGACAGATGTATCAGTGGCTACTAGAATGGATGCCTAAGTACATCTTTCAGGCTAGGGAGGACAAGCAGGATGCCTCTAAGGACATTTGCTGGGATTCGAGAGCAGGAGAAGGTTTGCCCTTGTCTCTTCTTGAGATGCCCATGGGCAGTTGGTGGACCACTGTGTGAGACAGGATGCTGGACTAGATGGCCTGTGATCTGATCCAACAGGGCTCCTTTTGTGTTCATTATTATCAACTTTAGCAGTCATACAATAAGTAAGGTGCCTTTCTTTGCTAGCCTTTTATAAAACAGGCTGCATTCTCATGCCAAAAAAAGCAGCCCAAAGGTATCTCAGTGACGGTTCAAATGGGGTACTGTCACATAAGATAAAGCACTTCCAGACTGCATTAGTGATGGGTTGGAGATGGGACGAGAGCACTAGTGCCACATGTTACCACATTAAAGACATTTTTAAGATGCTTTTTTTGCTGCACGTGAACACAGCCTTCCTTATTCTGAATGCTGTTTCCAGTTTCATGGTGCTCAGATTACGATATAGGTGATAGTGAGGTAAGCTTGAATCCTGGTGTCTGCAAAGGCAGTTTGGTGCAGTTTTCTTGATAGTCATCAGAAGTGATTTTTGACCTTCCAGCAGCTGGTGTTTCCAGTCAGGATCAGCAGTGACCTACGTGCAGAACTCTAGATGTTCAAGAACTGTAACACTCAGATTTTCATTCCCAGCATTCTGAGCTGGGCCTGGTGCATTCTGGGGCTGCCATAGAATGCCTAGAGTCAAATGGCAAGAGTTGTTATTCCAGAGCATCTGCAAGCCGAACAGCCCTGAGCAAGCACTAGCCTAATGCTGGTGCCTAAAAATCCTGATTTTTTTTTCTACCACACCACCCTGTTGTCTGCTTTACTCTATCTTCTATATTTATAGCCACCTGGATGATGGACAATTTTATCCTGTAAAATGTATTTTATCCTTTTTCTAAGTGAGGATTTGAATCTCACAGAGCCTCACCTGGCATCCTAGACAGTCTCCCTGCCAGGGTATCAATATTTGATCAAATAAGACACGGAGGTTTTGAAATGGGGGCAGAAGCTTTCTCCTTTAAATGACAGTGTTCCAGAAATACAGGTTTTTTCCTGTATTCAGGATTATATTGATTTTCTTTTCTTTCTTTCTGGTAATGAAAGTACCTTGGAAAATAGGGTAATCTCATCTTTAAATGGTCTTCAGATTTCATTCATCCAGATAGTTGCATAATGTTGTTTTGGTATTGTGACAAATGTGGTGCAGTTTATGACCTTGGGCAGGACTGGGTTTAGGAGCATGATTCTTTTCCATGCAAAATCCTTTGTTATGTTCCGTTGATACAAAATAACTGTTGTTGTTACAATGAGTTATGCCATTCTTTCTTTTCTAAAATAGCCTCCTTGTGTAACACTAAAGTAAGCAAATATTGATCAGTTATTGATACTATGCAGCGTAGTAGTTGAAGTAGAATTATGTAAGTACCATTCCATTAGAACAGCTCCAAACATTTAAGCGTAATCTCTCCTTTTTAGTCAAGTGTGGGAAGCTAACAGGAAAGTGCATGGTTTCCAAGGTACAGTTTCTCCTACTGCTATTTTAATCCCATTCTGAATAGTGTTCCAGAAAGAAGTGATTACTGAACATATTCACAGTATGAACGAAAATGTGGCTATTAGAAAGTGCGTATCCAACATCATATGCTAAATATAAAGTCTGTGTGTATGTATATGTGTGTGTGTGTAGACCTAATGTGCTTGCCATAAATAATTCATGAGTTTGTTTACTTAAAATATGGTTTTAAATACTGTATATAATCCACCTTCTCTCCATGGCAAAGCAGCACTTAGAGAAAGCTAAGCATCAGTGGCCTTAGCGAAGAGGTATATTTTAACTAAGCACTGAAAAGCATATAATCAAGGAGCCTAGTGAACTCCCAGAGGGAGGCTGTTCCAAAGTCAGGGAGCCACCACAGAAAAGGCCCTCTTGCATTTCCCTGGTTCTTGTACCTCTGAGAGAGGAGGGACTCCCAAGAAGGCCACCTCCTTAAGATCCTAGTCGTCTGGCAAATCTATATAGGAGAAGGCACTTCTTCAGATAACTCAGACCTAAGTCATTTAGGGCTTTATATGTTAGCATCAACACTTTGAATTGTGCTTAGTAGTGAATAGATAGCCAGTGCAGATCTTTCAGGATTAGTGTGATGTGTCTGGCCAGTCAAGCTGCTGTGTTCTACACTAGTTCCAGCTTCTGGACTGATGTTGAAGGTAACTCCACATGGAATGCATTACAGTAGTCTAATCTGGAGGTTACCAGGACATATATAACCATCGTCAAATTATCTGTATCCAAGAAAGGTCAAAGCTGGTGAACCAGGTGTAAATTGAGATAGACACTCCTGGCTCTTGCTGCCACATGGCTCTCGTGGCAAATTCAGGAGCACTACCAGATTACACACCTGTCCTTCTGGGGCAAAACAATCCCATCCTGAATCAGGTGCCTTTTAACTTCCTGGACTCAGGACCTCTTGGCACAGAGTACCACCATCTTGTCTGGACTTAGTTGCAATTTTGGTTTACACTTCAGATTAAATGTAAAGCTTTAATGAAATAAACATTTTTTTAAAAAAGAACTTGCATCAGTACACTAGTTACTGAAAATGAAGAGGTAGCTAATTTAGATTGCATT
The DNA here is from genome assembly GCA_023333525.1 of Aspidoscelis tigris stejnegeri. Classification (NCBI taxonomy): domain Eukaryota; kingdom Metazoa; phylum Chordata; class Lepidosauria; order Squamata; family Teiidae; genus Aspidoscelis; species Aspidoscelis tigris. Next base: position 49,826,293 of record JALMGA010000002.1, on the reverse strand, counting down.
TAATATCCTAGCTGAGGGAACATTTTACAAGAAACAGTCACAGTCTTAATATGGTTTTAGGAGTAATAAATTTTAGGAAGATCTGATGTTTTGATTAGGCAAAAATAAGTTTCACAGTCAGTACTAGATTCTGCTTTCTTTTTCTTTGGCCAGGCTAATACAATGCCTGGATAATTTTCACCAGTTGTTGTGGCATTCCTCCAAGGCCACATTCTGATGAAAGAGCTAGCAGTGAAAGCAAGGGCAGGTTCTTGCAGACAGATGCTTCTACCCATGGCGCGTAAGGTGGCATCCAACAAGAGCTTCAAAAAAGCCTGATGAACCAGCATGTTGCAGGGGAGGCGCTTCTACCTGTGAATTTCTCTGCCTTGGAGCCACTGAAAAGAACTGTACAGTTTAAATTATACCTTTGTTTGATGGCCTTTAATAATAAAGACTTTTAATGGTATTGTTCAGATATTTGCATGCCTTGGTGGGCATTTGTGGGAATGTTCATGAGATTTTTGGAGGTAACAAACTGTATGCATGGATTATCTAACGTTAATTTCTTTTCTCAGAGAAAATTTATTTTCTCTATCACACAACACTAGAACCAGGGGGCACTCTATGAAGCTGATGGGTAGGAAAGTCGGATCAGACGAGGGGAAGTATTTCTTCATTCAGAGGGTCATCAGTTTATGGAATTTGCTGCCTGAAGAGGTGGTAACAGCTACCAGCCTGGATGGCTTTAAGGAAGGGTTAGACAAGTTTATGTATGACAGATGTATCAATGGCTATTAGAATGGATGCCTAAGAACATCTTTCAGGCTGGGGGGACAAGCAGGATGTTTCTATGGCCACTATTCTATTGCTGCGATTTGAGGGCAGGAGAAGGTTTGCCCTTGTCTCTGTTTGAGATGCCCATATGCAATTGGTGGGCCACTGTGTGCGACAGGATGCTGGACTAGATGGGCTGTGGCCTGATCCAGCAGGGCTCCTCTTATGTTCTATGTTTGTATTACAAACAGCACACTCTTAAAGTGTTTCTTTGTGTATTCCTTCCTGATCAGTATGTTTGTAAAGCTGCTAGTAAAGATTGCAAGACAAATTGAAATTAGGTATTGAGAATATATAAAGAAATTTAAATTTTAATCTAATCAAGTTCTATAACTAAGAGGAAGGAGAGCATAGATTCGTGTTAATTAGGGCTATTTTCTTCCCATGGTTTGCATGGCAGCTCCAAACCAAGGTTTTAATAAAAGTTTGGAGGCAATTCCTAGTTTGTACCAAGACTAGTTTAAGCAGTGAGGGGCAGCGGATGGACACTTTGCTCAGCTTTACTCAGTAATATATACAGACAAAGCACAGGAGACTTTGTGTAGTGGACTTGGATAAGAAAATGTTTTGGTGTGCTGCAAAAATGGATCCCCTGGGGGCTCTGAGACAAGAGACTTTCATTTTTGGATGTCAGTGCTTGCAGAGGCTGGCTCCAGAGGTCGTGTGATCTTTGGGGTCAGCATAGTGGCTAGACAGGAACAGCCATCACTGTGCAGAAGGCATTGTTCCTGTCAATCTGTCCCAGTTGTATGATGGATTATGTAAGTGCAGAAAGGCCTAGAGTTTGAAATAGATCTGCATTTTGATTTGTTTTCCTCTGCCTTATATATTTTGCTTGGCAGGAGTGGCTGCACCTTTGGGCCAAAATGAGCAACACCCTACCACACCCATTAGTATATAGCTTGACTCTATTCTCCTTCCTCTGTTTCAGTTCAGGACTAACTGATGTGTCCTACTGTAGTCAGTGGGATCAGCGTTTATGTGGTCTTGCACAGGATTGCATTCAGTAGTGTGGAACCACCTACTATTAGCTCTGGTGTATGGATAGCCAATACAAGTTTCTTTGGGCTGCCTAGCTATCCAGCTCACTAGTCAAAATGATCAGTGGCCATTCTTGGGAACTTCATTACTTCCTTGCAGCAGGTGGGCCTTCTTTTCCTGCCCTAGTGCTTCTGAAGATACTGATCAGATCTAGGCCCTAACTCAGAAGTAGGGATGTGTTCGAATATTCAAAACATTCAAAATTCAATCACATTCAATTGAATTTTGACATTTGAATTCAAATCGAATGTCTCTAAATTCAAATGTAACATTTGAATGATTTTTTTAATCTTTTGACTCATTCGTACAAATTTTTCAGACATTTGTATGTGTACACCTATGATTTATTTATTTATATTTCTATCCCACCCGATACCCGAAGGTCTCTTGGCGGGTAACAGCAGATTGACCAGCAGATTAAAAACAAGATACACATTAAAAACAAAATACAGATTAAAAACACTTTAAAACTTCAACAAATTTAAAACAGTACGCTCCATATTGCGTTCATAGTGACTGTAACTGGGGAGAAAATAATCACCTCAGCCAAAGGCCAGGGCAAACAAGAAGAAGAGTTGGCTTGTCTACCCCGCTTTTCTCACCCATTTAAGGGGACTCAAAGCGGCTAACAGAGCTTTTCTATTCTTCTCCCCACAACAGAACACCCTGTGAGGTAGGTGAGGCTGTGAGAGCTCAGAAGAGAACTGTGACTAGCTCAAAGTCACCCAGCTGGCTTCATGGGGGAGGGTGGATCCGAACCCGGTATTCCCAGATAAGAGTCTGACTCCCTAACCACTAGACCAGGAGGGCCTCACTACTTGATCTTAAGGCATGGCCAGGTCGGTATGGGAGAAGTCGTTCCTTTAGCTGTTTGGGGCCCAAGTCATTTAGGGCCTTATAAGTCAGAGTTAACACCTTGAATTGGGCTCAGTAGTGAATTGGCAGCCAGTGCAACTCTTTTAAGACTGCCATGATGTGCATCCAGCTAGCTGTTCCTGTCAGCACTCTGGCAGCTGCATTTTGCACTAGCTGCACATTCCCGACCATCTTCAAAGGCAGCCCCATGTAGAGGGTGTTAAAATAGTCCAATCTAGAGGTAACCAGAGCATGGATAACTGTGGCCAAATTGTCTCTATTCAGATAAGGCTTCAGTTGATGCACCAGATGTAGTTGGGAGTAGGCACTCCTGGCCACGGCCTCCACCTGAGCTTCAAGAGTTAGCGCGGAGTCCAGGAGTACCCTCAGATTATGCACCTGTCACTTCCAGGGCATTACAACCCCATCAAGCACAGGGTATCTCCCAACTACATGAACACGAGACCCTGTGACACACAGTACCTCTGTCTTGTCTGGATTCAGTTTCAATTTATTGGCCCTCATCCAGCCCATTACCGCCTCCAGACACCTGTCAAGCACTTCAACCGCCTCTCCTAATTCAGATGACACAGAGAGATAGAGCTGGGTATCACCTGCATTTTGGTGACACCTCACTCCAAATCTGATGACCTCTCCCAGTGGCTTCATATAGAGGTTAAATAGCATAAGAGATAAGATTGACCCCTGAGGAACCCCACAAATGAGTTCCCAGGGTGTTGAATCAGTGTCTCCCACAGTCACTATTTGGAATCTACTCTGGAGATAGGAGCAGAACCAATGCCAAGCATTGCCCCCCACTCCTAAACTCTGTAGTCTCTCCAAAAGGATACCATGGTCAATGGTATCAAAAGCCACTGAGAGGTCCAGGAGAACCAACAGGGTAGCGTTCCCCCTGTCTCTCTCCGGGAGTAGGTCATCAACCAGGGTGACCAAGGCAGTTTCCATGCCATAACCGGGCCTGAAACCAGACTGACATGGATCCACATTTGTACAGATACGTATGGGACAAAAACAGGATGTGTACGGGATAAAAACGGGATGCATACGGTTGTGTATGGATGCGTACAGACACATTAAAATGCTGACATTTGTCTCTTCAAATACAAATTGAAAATTCATACAAATACATTTGAATGTATTCAGTTTGAATGTGAATACATTCAAATTTTAAACGTTCGAATCTTTGGATATTCGAATTTGCATTCGTGCACATCCCTACTCAGAAACGGTTTACTGAAACACCTGCTTCTCACATACAGAAATAATCCGCATGCTTTTGTGCTTTTAGGGCTCTTATATCAAGAATATCGGGATAAATCTACTCGTCAGGAGATTGAAACAAGGCGGCTGCAGGATTCACAGACGGACACCGAAGAATGTTCAGCAACTGAACAGACACCGTCAGAAACCGAACCAGCAGACACCATAGAAAGCAAGGGTGTCCCTCAGATCAGCTTGCTCCGAAATTCCACTTCCAGGTTTAATTTATGGCAAGATCTTCCAGAAGTCAGAAGCAGTGGTGTTCTGAATATTCTCCAGCCAGATGAGATCAAACTTCAAGAGGTAATAGAGTTTCAGGGAGAATGGAGTAAAGGGTATTTATATTGTTGGAATTTTTTTGAAAGTCATTGTAGGTTGATTCATGTAATATAAAATGACACAGTTTAAAATTGCTATATTCTCACTGGCATTTAGTGAAAGTACTCTTTTATGTAATGGTTAACTAATTTTCTTTTCTTGCTGTTCCTTCTCAATCACTACCTCACGTTTATTGAATTAGTAGTGTTGTTGGAAGCTAGGGATAAAGATTCAACATACATAAATGTTAGCTCTATAACTGTCTGTCTAGTGGTTAGGGAGACAGACTCTTATCCGAGAATACCAGGTTTGATTCCTCTCTTCTCCATGAAGCCAGCTGGGTGACCTTGGGCTAGTCACAGCCCTCTTAGCCCCGCCTATCTCACAGGGTATTCTGTTGTGGAGAGAAGAATAGAAAGCTTTGTCGTCCGCTTTGAGTCTCCTTAAATGGGCGAGAAAAGTGGGGTAGAGAAGCCAACCCTTCTTTTTCTTTTATGTATTTCTGTCTTTCAATAAAATCAGAGCTTGGGAGTACACAAAAATTCTGAATTCCTGGAAAATGTGACTGAGGAACTGTAAAGGCCGCCTCTCTCAGCCCTTATCTATTTCAATATATATATCTTTATTTGGTAGTGTGGTAGCGTTTTGTTTACTTGTAAATCAATCTCTGTTATTCCCTTCCAAGAGGCGCACCTTCCATTTCCTTTTCCCTACTCTTTGGCTTGATAATAATGTTGCCTCCTTTCTGATGCTGCAGCAGACAGCACCCTGCCCCCACTCTGCCAACCTCCAGCAGTGGGTTAGATACAGTTACTGTTTAGAACCCTGGCCCTATTTGGCTCCCTTTATAAACAGAGAACTCCACGAAGCTTCTTTGAAACAACAAGAACATGTGTTTATTGAATACGGTTAAATCTCAAGACAGCTTCTTCTTCAAGTTACACTTTCAGCTTCTGTTGACAAACAGTTCAGTCCCTAACTTTCATACTCAATTCAAAGACTCTTAAACTTCTTGAGTAAACTCTCAACCAGTACAATATGTGTTTGCTTGCCCTTATATTTTCACCAGCAACATCAAACACGTAACAACAAACTCAGGACCCCAATTCCCAGCTTCCCTCAGGACAGCTAAAGGCCCGTTTCTCCCCTTCGTTAACCTCCCAGATTAACGACCCAAGGCAGAGAACATAGATTATCCCCTCAGGCTCCCTTTTATATGGGCCTGGCTGGCTTGCTTCGCCCTGATTGGCTGAGCTCCTCCAGCATTCTATTTCACCCCTCCCCTTGGAGTGCTCAACTAGCCCCTCCCTTAGGCTACTTACCCTTGACAAAAAACGATTTGGCGACACTTTTAAACGTCTAGACTTACCGTGTTCGTCACACTTTGCATTTTAAACCAAAATAACGTAATTTTGGGGTTGAGGGGTCCTAGCGGTCATCACAACCCCTATAATCGCGGGGGAAAAATAAATAAATAAAAATTTATTTTTATTTATTTATTTTTGAACAATTGCAAAAACTTTAATATATTTTCTCCACTAAATCCCCCTTTGCCCCCTCAGTTAATCAAAAAGTCACTGTTCAGCATTTCCTGCTGCCACAAGTCTGTTGGTCAGTCCTCTTTACTGTTCCTCTCCAGCTCTGTCTTGCAGATGACCTTTGCACTGCACAAGTCCCTACAGTTCCATGTTCGCTGAGCTTCTTCCTCACGAGTAGTGTCCGATGCAAAAGCTGATCATTGCTTCTTTGGCTGAAGATCCCTCCATGCTTCTTGATTCTTTCTGGACGTGCAAACAGTTCATTAGGTTTAGCCATTGCTGCATCCTCACAGCCAAGCTCAGCCAGCTTCAGTTCATGGCTCAGTCCTTTATCTTTTAGCTGGTCTTCACTAGATTTGGCCTCTGTCTGTTCCAGAACCAGCTCTAATTTCTTAGCTTGTTCTGTCTGCTTTTCAATGGCAACTACTTCAATGCTTATTTCTGTTGTCTGTGGAGCCTTTGCTCGCGAATCAGTCTCGATTATTTCAGAACGTTCCAAACCTTTTAAAGAGTTCGGGTCAATGCTCTTTTCCAAGTCTGCCTCAGCTTCCTTGCTTATGTTTTCAGTAGCTAATGGACTTATTGAAAGCTCTGGATACTTGTTGCCATCAGTTTGCATTTCCACTACTTTTCTTTCTGCATCAGCATGGCTTTTGTTTACTTTTTCTGGGAATATCCTTTCTTCTCCCACTGCTATAACTGTGCTTTCCTTGGAATCTTCAGCTTCACTTTTCTCATCATTGGTTGGCAACTGTTTTTCAGCACCTTGAGTGTCGCTCTGTCCAACCTCTACACTGACCTCATCAATAGAGTCTGGTGGACTACTGTCACTACAAAGGTCACCTTCAGGAAGCACCACTTCTGATTTTAAAACCTTGTCACAAAGTTCAAGCTCCTTAGAAGTCATTAAGTCAACTTGCTTATGTCCAGACAATGGATTACTCTGTATCTTGGCTGTAACTACTGGGAGAACTCTGGTTACTGCTCCCCCCAATAGTCCAGTACTGCTATCCTCGCAAACAGCAGTGCCTTGAGTTAAAAGTCTTTTCTCAGTTGTAACATCTTTCTCAATACTATCTTGGAATATGGATTCTACTTCATCTCCAAGTTCCCAGGATTGCTCCAAGTCATAAGCTACCTCCTGTTCTTTCAACTCCTTTGGTTTAATACTAACTTTCACTTGTTCTTCTGTAATACCATTAATACTGGACATCTGTCCATTCCTAGCATCAATCTGTTTACTTGTATTACTAATACAGCTTTGTTCATCTCTTGTTTCCACCTGAGCACTCCCTTCAACTTCCTTTGGGACTGCATTGTGAACACCTACGGCTTCAGCCTCAATTACACTGCCTACATTGTGGGTCACTTTACCGGTATCTCTTTTAACTTTGGATACTTCAAGTGGCCTGTCCTCACTGCTGAACTTAATGTAACTAGATTCCTTTGGCTGGAATCGAAAGGTACTGCTTTGACTTTTCTCTCTAGCAAGCAGCTCTTTGCCTCCTTGCTCACTCATGACTGTTCGGTATTTAATGGCAGAGAGTGTTTCCACAGCAACCAAATTAGAATCTTGAGCAGTTCTCCAACTGCCCCACTTTGACAATGCCTTATCATGGCCTGACTCAGCATAACGGTTATTCTTTTTGACCGTTGGAACTTTTCCTGAGGTAACTGGTTGCGCATCATCTTCAACAGCGCACAGCGTGACTTCGCCCAGATTAAACCTCCTTTTAACCCTTTCCTTAAATTTTGTATAAGATCTCGCATCTTCCTCAGGTAATCTTGCATACTGCACCATAAGTTCACCACTAATTAAAGGAATGATCCACCTTATCCATTGGTTCATAGGTATTTTATATTCTACGCACTTCCACTCAAAAGATCGTAGAAACCATGCAACATCGTCTCCTTCGCGATACCTAGGAAACTCATCTAAATCAATATCATCATCAATCTGCTTTGAGACCACTGGCACTGACTGTTTTTGTTTCATTTGTAACCTAGCCATTGCCAATTCATGCTCTCTCTGTTCACGGGCCATCTGCATTTCCATCTCTCTTTGTCTTTGTCTTTCTCTTTCCTCCCTTTCCTCCTTTTCTCTTTCCAATTCCAACTCTCTCATCTCTTTTTCATGAGCAAGTCTAATCCTTAATATTTCTGGATTTTCTTGATCGGCTATCACGGGGTGTTCAACTTCTTCCCCATCTCCTAAGCTAGGGTTTACCCTTCTAGCCCTGGTCTCCATTTTGTTTTAATGTATTCACTTGTTTACTTTAAATTCTACAGCAGATTTGCTACTTTACCCTCTTTGTTTACCTCACAAATCTGCCTTTTCCTTTGTGTATTGTGTTGTACACAAGTTAGCAGCTTAGATTAGGTGTTTCTACATATACCTTTAAACTGTTACCTCAAAACACCTATCGTGGCTGCTTTTTCTTTATCCATATACTTAAGTGTTGCCTCTACCAGCAATGTCCAGTGGTGTTGCTACTAATTACCCAGTCATATACCTCGCAACGACCACCTGCTGTTTTCAAATCAATATCCCTACCTTACCCTAGGTGTTTTACCTCAGGATATTGACTTTAAGTGACTTTAAAAGTCAAAATTCAACAACTTTTACTTCAGAAATTTCTTCCCAAACACTGGATTACTCGCATCCCACCGCTGCCACCAAAATGTAAAGGCCGCCTCTCTCAGCCCTTATCTATTTCAATATATATATTTATCTTTATTTGGTAGTGTGGTAGCGTTTTGTTTACTTGTAAATCAATCTCTGTTATTCCCTTCCAAGAGGCGCACCTTCCATTTCCTTTTCCCTACTCTTTGGCTTGATAATAATGTTGCCTCCTTTCTGATGCTGCAGCAGACAGCACCCTGCCCCCACTCTGCCAACCTCCAGCAGTGGGTTAGATACAGTTACTGTTTAGAACCCTGGCCCTATTTGGCTCCCTTTATAAACAGAGAACTCCACGAAGCTTCTTTGAAACAACAAGAACATGTGTTTATTGAATACGGTTAAATCTCAAGACAGCTTCTTCTTCAAGTTACACTTTCAGCTTCTGTTGTCAAACAGTTCAGTCCCTAACTTTCATACTCAATTCAAAGACTCTTAAACTTCTTGAGTAAACTCTCAACCAGTACAATATGTGTTTGCTTGCCCTTATATTTTCACCAGCAACATCAAACACGTAACAACAAACTCAGGACCCCAATTCCCAGCTTCCCTCAGGACAGCTAAAGGCCCGTTTCTCCCCTTCGTTAACCTCCCAGATTAACGACCCAAGGCAGAGAACATAGATTATCCCCTCAGGCTCCCTTTTATATGGGCCTGGCTGGCTTGCTTCGCCCTGATTGGCTGAGCTCCTCCAGCATTCTATTTCACCCCTCCCCTTGGAGTGCTCAACTAGCCCCTCCCTTAGGCTACTTACCCTTGACAAAAAACGATTTGGCGACACTTTTAAACGTCTAGACTTACCGTGTTCGTCACACTTTGCATTTTAAACCAAAATAACGTAATTTTGGGGTTGAGGGGTCCTAGCGGTCATCACAGGAACTAAATCCTGCAGATATTACTTTTCTCCCTTCGAAAGGCTAGAGGTCTCCACAGCAGCAATAAAAAGCTCCATCTTTGACAGCTATTGCACAGTCCTTGTGGAATCACCTCAGAAGAGCAATCCCTGAAGACGGTGCTTCCTGGGAAACGTTCTGGCTGCACAGGCCTAAAGTTTGGAGCAGTTCCAGACTGAAAAATTGCACTAGAGGGCTCTCCAATGGGAGGCCACTTTAAAGTGGTTTCCTAAATATTCCCTAAAAGTGAGCTAGTTTAGATGTTCGCCAGGAGGGTAGCTGGGCTGGTCAAAATGGCCCTTAGAGCCTGGCACCATTTCACTGAGTTCAAGAAATAGCTCGAGAAATTGTCTAATTGTAGTGAGCCACAAGAGTCCCCCCTGGCCTGCAACTTCAAAGACTGGGAAACCCTTGCTCCCTGGTAAGCACTGGCAGCCATCAGGCAGGTGGCTATCAGTGCACTTCTCATTGCCTCTCCCTTTCTGGCCTGAATTGCTTGATTCAAACCAGGAAGTAGGTTCCAAATTCTGCACCACCGTGTGCAATGTGAAACCTGCCTATGATGCTTAAACAGGAGGAAAAGAAGGGATAAAAAGGAACACAGGATGAAATGCAAAAACACTGAAAATATTCTGTTCTGTAACATGCTCTGTACAAGGGAGAAAAAGACTACACTAGCTCTGCAACAGAATCAGAGAACACACAGACTTTGATGAACTCTGGCATACTGCTGACATACCTTCAGGTCTATCAAACAATCCTGATAGTATGTCAGGCAGTTGTGGTGTAAGTGCTCCCAAAGTCCAAATTAAAGGTACTCTGGTACCTGCATCTTGCCAGAAGACTTGGGCTGCATCCAGACCTGTGGAAGAAATCCGCAGTTAAAGCTTAAAACTGCAGCTTACCTGCTGCGCAGTGACAACCCACTGTCCAGACTAAAAAGCAGCATCGTAGCTTCCTCCTCAGAAGCTGTGAGAGCTGAGTCAGTGTGCGTGGTCATATGAGGCAGCCATAGTTGAGCTGCCCTCCTACTCTCGTTCATCTCTTCTCGCTGCCCTGGCTGAATTTTCTTAATACTGTGCAGCAAGTGTCCTTAATCCAGGATTGAGCTAAATGCGCAGTAGTGATGGAATAATGTGTCGCGAGAATGATGGACTGATATACTGGCCCATGCCGAGATGGCTGCTGCGTAGATAATGATGTGCCAATAGATATTTCAGGAAGATTGTATGATTTTTGTGGCAGCAGCTGGTGAAGCGGAGCCATCGCTGTGCTGGCTTAGGAGCTATTTTTTTTTAAAAAACCGCAATGTTCTAGGTAATTCAGAGAGAAGCCAGTTTGCCATTACCACAAGAACTTAAGCAAACAACCAGTCATGAACCAGCATAGGGCAGGGGAGGTATGTTATTTTTATCCTTTACCACGCTAATACCACAAGCATCAGAAAAGGTTGTATAGTGTGATAAAGTAGAATGAATAACAATGAAAAATATTGGAAAGAAAAGGAAAAATAAGATTTAAGATTTAAGCTCATATGGAGCAGTTTGTCTTCCTATTCATTCATTCATTCATTCATTCATATTTTGCCCATTACTTTTAGATCTCAGGGGCAGATCATAAAAATATATCTAAAATTTAACCCTCCTTCCCTCCCTGGTAAGCCAACACTCAGAGGAAACTAAACACTATTTTTATTTACAGTATAGAATAGGGACTGTGATCTGGAATAAAAGATCAAATCACAGATCTTATAAATGAAAATCTGGATAATGAAAGTATAGCTAATGGGAGGTTAGTGTACATTCTCAGGTTTTATACCACAGAATAAAAAATACTGAACTAGACAGATCTTTGTTTTGATTTTCATGGTAATTTAAGGAAATCTCACCATTTTGAAAGCAATTTTCTAGCCTTTATAGTTTGAAAGCGATAGACTTGGTGTTATCAGACATCATCTTTTCTCAGCACAGAATTTAGAGTTAGACTATCCTAGTGTATTTTTCTTTATTTTATGTTGATGGCAAGTATACAAATGGTGTATTTGTCAACCTGAGTTTACTTTTAAGAAATGACTCATAAATGTAATAAATAAAATACTATATGCACTCCAATAAGATACAAAGTCCTATAATTGTTTGAATAGAAATAGATTCATTTGAACTGTAGGACTGGTGTTTTAGTAGATGGGTGATAGTACCAAATTATCTACCAAATTCATTTTGTATTTGCCTTTGGTCTAATTTTATTGCATCTAAACCGATGCAGGCTTCAGTTAAAACTTCCTTAGGTACATTTTGTGTTATTAGTCTAAGCACGTAAGTCATTTAATGTATCATTTAATGTTTCTTGACACTTTAAGGTCAGAAAATGGGAGCTTTAAAAGGCAGATATTCAGGAATTAAAGATGATGAATATTTCTCCTTGCTTTTGGATAGTAACAGAGCTGTTAGGTTGTGGTATGTCTTACATGATAATGGTTGCTGCTGCTAATTTTTTTTAAAAAGCAGATTATTAAATGATAGCTATTAAAAGTTAATGAATGGTCAGTTGGTAGCGAGAGAGAACATATTTGCTACCTTTGAACTCTGCATTGAGTAATTTAACAGGAGGAGAACCTAAAAAGGGAATGTTATTGTCAGTGGAATTCTCATGTATGTATAAATCCACGTCAAGACTTTTGTCAATCAGTGTGCAGGTACAGAAAAAGAAGTGTGAGTCAACTGAGAGTCAGCCACACACAATGTTTATTATACTATATATTGCTTTTCATGAAATTGAAATAGAATGCTATTGAAAGGGCCTTTTTCAAGGGATGCAGGATAAATTTTTATTACCCTTTTATGCCCTGTCTTTAATCTTCTGAAGCGTGTCTGCAGTTTTAATCTTGCTGCAGCAGTTGGGTGTTTAGTATAGGCAAAGCATTCCTCGTTTCCTTTTTTCCGTCTTCAATGATGACAGTAGTAGTTATGGCACTAGAGGCATCATAAGACTGGTTAAGAATCTTCAGCAGAAATTGATACCACCCTTGCACTTCCCAAAATGGTTTAAACAAGTATTGTGTAATAAGCCCTAAGAACAGAGAAGTGTCTGAGTATTCTAGGTTGTAAGACTGCAAAAGACCTTAAGAAAAAAACAGTTACAATGTTTGGTGTCCTCAACAGAAGGGAAAGTAAATTGCTTTAGAGAATTTGCATTTGTTACCTCAACATTGTCGGTGCTTAGTCACACTGGGAGAAACTGTGAACATGCACAAATGTGGACAGAATTATGATAAAGGTTGTAAAATACTATTGATAGTATTCTGGACTTAATATTTCTGTTCCTAGTGCAATAGATTGGGTGCACGTAAAGAAGGAAAGAATGAGTTGTGAATTTATGCATCCTAGAAAAGAGAAATGCTAATTAAAATTGCAGTTACTATACAGTGTAGTGGTATTTTAGACCACTACAGGATAAAAGAAAAAAGAGGAAACGTTAATGGGATAATGATTAAAATGACTATGTAATTTATGAATAGCTTTAATTATCTAGACATCTGTTGATCACCAAGGAAGAAGAATATGAATCACCAAGAGTATCCTTGCATTATATGGGGGATAATTTAATGGTGCAGAAAATAGAAGAAGTCAGAGGAGATATTAAATTCTCATGCTTTGTTTACAAATGAGAGAGAATGTGATTGTAATAAAAGAGACTTGGAAAACGCTAAAAAAATTCCTATGCAAGATTCACTTTTTTCCAAAACATTCTAAAACCATCCAGTGTCTTATTTTTTATTTGTTTTTCCTATATTGCTTGCCAAATAATAAGTGCATTATATATGCCAATGCACTTCATACCCTGCAAAATACAGTAACACATAGTGAACACATGAATTCATCAGTTTATTACCGTGGAATAAAACTGCTACTTTCAAAATACTTATGGTACTGGATTCTGAAATGTCCAAAGCATTATGCAAACTTGAAGAAAAGTCTAGTTGTAATAAACTAAGGAAGGGCCCACAAAACAGAACTTCCCTTTGAGGGTTGCAGTGCTGCCAGGAAAGTGCTTCCAGCCATTATAGCACCAGATGTGGTTTTTACATGCATACCACCATTCCTACTATGTAAGTATCACAACAGGTATTGCTTTTTGGACATAGGGAATGACTCTGTGTTCTGGAAAAAAAGGCCATGTTATTCACAGGATGAAGTTTAAATCTGTTATTTTCCTGGAATTGTATTGGGGTTGCTGCACCTAGCTGTAACAATCCCATACTGCTCCTGGGACAGTGCACAGGAAATGTGTTTTATGGGCGTGATGGAAAATCCAGTTCTGATGCTGGGTTTTCCGTCATGCCAGATTGCTTACCTTCTGTGACATTTCCTTGTGGAATCACTGCTCTTGCAGAAGTATCAGTATGTTGAAAGTGAGTAGGCAGTTCCTGTAGAAGTGGGTGGGCACTTTTGCAGAAGCAGTGATCTTATGAAGAAATGACAGACAAGGTAAGAGCCTGAGTTTGCCCCAAGATTTCCTCCTGCTGGGTGGCACTGGCAGTGAGAGAGCTGCTATTATTATTGTTATTGTTGCGTATCCCTAAATATCCTGAGTATGCCTACCTCAGGTTGGGAATCACTAAGTAAGATGGTGAAACTGAGTTTGCATCTACACAAGTTTTAAAAGCTCAAAAGCGAGGTGGTAGGATGTGGGCACTGGTGTCCAGATCACATCTCTGATTTACATTAAAAGATAAATAATGCATTTCTGGCCTTTAACATGGATTAAAGGACTAAGATGCAGGAGTAAGCTGCTTCTGACTCTTTTTTGGTACTATATGCTGATATAGCTCTAGTCTTCTATCTGATGCTTTATACCTCTTCCCTCAGAAATCATCCACAAGTGATTTCTGATGTAATTACTAGTGCCTGGTTAAACATACCTATTCACTCATGCCTTTGACGTTTAAAGCTTCATTTGGTTTTAAAATGATATATTTTAGCATATGATCTGCCCTGAAGCGCATGGAGTGTGGGATAAGGGAAAGAGGGAGGGAGGGAGACTTAGGTCAGCTGATGCTGTCCAGGTGTTTTAGTAATCCCCATTCTCCAATGAAATTAAACTGTTATAGTGTTTTGCACTTTGCATATGGATATATCTGAAGTAAAATTGGCATTCAGGCAGTGTAAAAAGATTTTTGAAAAAAAATCTACCTCTGTATCATCTGTATTTTAGCACAGATTATCTTATTTGGTGAGTGTTAATATTGTACAACACCCAGTGACAGCCAGCGGATCACAAGTTTTTGATCTTCTGAAGCTGCATTTTGATCTGCAGCAAATCAAAATATGAGATTCTTGGAGATCAAAGGGGAGAGTTCAGGTGAAAGCCTCTCCTCTGAGCCCCAGTGGAAATGGTCTGTGGCTGAAATAACCAAAGGAATTTAGCTGTATGATATTACCATGAATGATAAACAGTGGTTGGATAACCTGGATTCTCAGTGATGAAGAAAAGGGAAATATATCCCTGTTGTCAAGGAAACTGGCCCAGTATTCCCCATTCTGCTATACTTTGGGTTTAAATGAGTGCAAGCAGGTCTTTGACCTGATCCAGTGGTAGTGGTGGCTTGTTATATGTAACAGACTGATGCAGAATATGTCTGTGGGTATTCTTGGATGTATGTCCCATTGAAAACAATAAAATACCAGGCACCTATGCTGAAGCTTTTGTCAAAACACATCTTTCCACTCAGACCTTTGTGAATCAATTGGATTTGTTCTTCTAATGGATTTTTATTTCCATAGGTAGCAATTAGAGATGTGCCAAACTGACTCAGTTCATTTGCAGTTCGCAGTGAACCATCTAAATTTGCTAATGTTTGCATTAACCGAACGTCCGGTTGTTCAGACATCTAAAAATTTAGCTGAACCAAAGTGGTGTCTTGTAAATACAAATTATTGATGTTTGCTGTGTTTTTGCCCTTGAAAGGGTTTTTTTCAATGAAAAAAAATTATTGTTTGCAACCTAGTCTGAATTCAAATGTAAAGAACCATTTGTTTGAGTAATCAGTTTTCTAATGAACCTAACTAATGGGAGTTCGGTTTCAAGGCAAACTGAACACATTCTTTTAGTTTGTTTATATCTCTAGTAGTAATTACTTTTATTGTAAGGTGGTTTGTGGGATCTTAAACTGGACCACAGAACTATTTATTTTGATTTTTTGTTTTTATTTTAAAAATATGGAACATTTCACAAATTTGTGTGTCATCCTTGTGCAGGGGCCATGCTAATCTTCTCTGTATTGTTCCAGTTTATGTATATGTGCTACTGAAGCGAGCACCAAAACCACAGAATTATACCAGGAAGAACTGTGAAATGTACATCGCATTATTAAATACAGTATTTTTATTTAAGCTGATTTCAAGGTTTCAGAAGTAATATTTCAAGGTTTTGTATTTTCTGCACTTTTTTTTCTTTCTTGATTGTAAACAGATGGTCGATTGCTCTCCTTTGCCTTCTTCTGTTTTATTTTATTTGTATAGTATTGTATTCTACTTTGAAATGGTCAGATGACTAGTCAAATAAATAAACATATGTGCACTTTTTTTTGAAGCTGTAGTTGTACTTTTACTGGATAGGGTTTTCAGCCTAATCAGGACCAGGTAATCATCTATAGCAGCTATAAGTAAAAACACCTTCTTGCTGGATATGGCAAACGTGTCTAGCACCTCCATATTAATCCAGCAAACTCTCACTACTTCAGCTATTGTTAAATATAGTCTTAAACTGTTACCTGTGTACTTGCAATTTCTCTTGGTCTGTAGAGCAATCTGCCTTTGTAGTTATTAATCTCATTAGAGCTTTGAATTTCCATTATCATGAAAACTGAATCTGAGTTACTAGGACTTTACGCATCCCTCATATACAGTTTTGGAATTTTTCTGCAGGCCATGTTCGAATTGGTCACTTCAGAAGCTTCTTACTACAAGAGTTTGAACCTTCTCATATATCACTTTATGGAAAATGAGCGACTGAAAAAGATCCTACATCCTTCTGAGGCACATATCCTCTTCTCCAATGTCCTGGATGTCATGGCAGTCAGTGAGCGGTAAAACTCTTTATCGTTAAAATTAACAGGAAAAAAAAACCCTTATGTTATTTTTTATATATACTTCCATGGTCTTCGGGATGGCTTGCATAGTTTAAAGTTGGCCTAATAAAACCAGTGACAATGAGATAGTTGAAACACCCATTGAAACATTAAATCAGGGGAACTTTAAGGATGGACAGACTGACCTATGTGAACAGAAGAGTTTTTTGTTGCTTCCTAGAAGCTGTCAGGGAGGAAGTCAGCCTCAAATCAAATGGAAGTTTATTACACAGGAATGATGTTTATGCAGAGAAATTGCCCAGTGAACACCTGCCCCAAGCCCCTGGGGTTGATGGAATTGTCAGCAAGCAATCTGTGAAAGATATCAAAGCTCTAATGGTCAATACTAGCTGAGGTCATCTCTCAGGTATTCATGTCTTGCAGGCCTGTCTGCCAAGTTTATGTACTATGCTGGCTGCAGCATTCTGTGCTAGTTGCACCCCAGCATCAAGTGCAACTACATCTATAATGCATTGCAGAAAGCAGATTGAGTAGTAGTTGGTGCATGCTTTCTTGAGGTTAAGCAACTCTATCCAGGAATGTCAGAAGCTGGTTCAACTGTCAGAACTTTATATAGGTGCCCCAGTGATTCTGGGCAGATATGCTTCTAGTGACATCTGGAATCTGCGAGTATGCCCAAGTTCTACCATTTTCTGTTTCAGCAAAGGAACCATCTCATTTACAGGCAGGAATATGGGAAATTTCTGGATTTGAGAGGTACCCACCTAGAGAATTTCTCTCTTACAATTTAGCCTCAGGTCCTTTCTGCACTGGGCCTTATTCGTGATTGTATCTTGGAGTATTGTAGCATGCAGAGTATTTGCATGCTAGTGCTGACTACAGAAGGCTCCAAGTAGGCCCCAGTTCCTGCAAAGCAGCCCTCTGATATTTGAGCAAAATTGCTCTGATTCCAGAAGCAGCCCACAAAAGCCCCTTATAACTAAACACAGGAAAAGACTAACTTCATTTATGCACCTTTAACACCAAGAGAGGCATGTTTCAACAGGTTAGCATTCTAGCACAGGAAAACAAGGGTGTTTTTCCACTGTCACTAGAAGTACCCATTAAGTACCCATTAATGGGTACAAAAATGCCATTACGTACCCATTAATGGGTACTTAATGGGTACTTTTAGTGACAGTGGAAAAACACCCCAAGTATCTGTAGATGAACTATGGAGAGCTAGTAAATAGATAAAAGGAGCAAACATAACATTTTCCTTCATAAACTGGATAGCAAAATTTTATAAATTTAATTCACAGCTGATACAATTGGCCTGATACCTTACTGTATATAAAAAGTAGAAGTGTTTTTACAGTACTTTGGTAGGGTTTTGGCTCCATGAAATCATCCACATTCCCCATAAAAGCTGGTATGTCTTGGACTTCATTTTCGTCAGAGTGGGATTTAGTCCCAGCATGAAGTGGCACTTAGCATATGCCATCCCAGAGCTTTGGCAAACTGCTATAGTAGCCCCCAAACTTAGCAAGAATTACTGCCAAGAACCAGAAGTGCTGGCAGATGTCCATCTGAGTGTTAGCCCCATCCTGGTTTACACCAGGTTCAAATCTAGCAATGAGCTTCGACCAGTGAGCACCAACATGGGTTGTGTGTGCACCAAGAAAGTGAAAAAGGTTGCCCAGGTGATAATTGAAAATATACCTGCCATGGGAACGACTTCCACACAAACAAGTGTGTATGTGAGGAGATTGCTATTATTCCTAGCAAAAAGTTGCACATCAAGATTGCTCGGTATGTGACCCATCTGATGAAGCAAATATAGAGGGGGCCCGTTAGAGGTGTGCCCATCAAACGACAGGGAGAGGAAAGAGAGAGAAGAGATAACTATGTCTCTAAGGTCTCTGCCCTAATACCAAGTAGATGTTGAAACTGCTGGACTTTGGGAGCCTTTCTGACCTGCAAGTCACACAACCTACTGTAGGTATGAACTTCAAAACCCCAAGAGATGCCATCTGAAGCAAAGGCTTGTCTGGCTTGCCAAAAAAAGTCTAGCAATCAGGATGGGCAAAGGTTAGTCAAATTGGACTTACTGAAGGGCTGCACTCACAGCTCCCCTGGGAGCTTTTGTAGCCTAAAGGGCATGGTAGAATTTGTTTGTCCTGACACCCAGGTGACTGAGCAGCCTTGTTGTGAAAACTTAGTAGAAGATCAGTTACTGCTTCTGAGGTGAAACTTACACCTATGGTAAAACTTACTCAATTTTTGATTTTTGAGAATTCTTAATTTTTTATTGAATAACTATTACAATATTACATACTTCTTTCTTTATTTATTATTTATATTTCTATCTCACCCTATACCCAAAGGTCTCTGGGTGGGTAACGACCATTAAAACAACAGATTAAAAACAGAATATACATTAAAAGCCCTTTAAAAATTCAACAAATCTAAAACAATACACATGTTTAAAATTATGGCATTTTATTACAGAATGACTATTTATACAAAAAGTAGAAGTATGCAATGAGATTTTCCTTCTCCCTCCCTCCACCCTACCCCAGCCTAACTCTTTGGGGGGGGGGGTTCCACTAGCACTAAGTACCCATTAGGGACCCATTAAGGACCCATTAGTCTCAGAGCAGTAAGATCATGTTTCCACTGCAGACCCCATTAGAGCCACATTTGTTTCGACCTGTACTAGGGAAATTGGGATTAAATGGTTCCTTCAGGGGTCTACAATCCAGTTTTCACCAGGAAATCTGGATTATATGGTGCACATTCACACCGCGATCGGGCAGTGGGGTCTAGGGGCACCCATGGGGGTGTGTGTGACTCAAAGCTTCAAAGCTGGTGCCTAATCTCCAAAGACAGCTCTGAAGAAAACTCCCGAGAATGGCACAGGCTTCAGAGCTTAGGCCGTTTCTATGGGGACTTTCTGCAGAGTTTTGGCCAAGCTCCAGAGAATCTCTGGAGCGATTTGCCACAATCTTTAAAAATTCTCTGAAGTGTCTCCAGAGTTCCGCCCCCCCCCCCGTGTGTCACCCCCCCCATGGGGTGACAGTTGGGCCCAGTGTGGGTTGAGTCAGGATCACCACATGGGTGCCCCAATGTTTCCACTGTGAGCACGCCTAGCACTCATTGCTATTGAGTGCTATACCGCCCATGGAGACGCATCAGGTACCTCCTTAGATCTGGATCTACTAAATCCAGATTAGTTGAAGGACCCATTTCTTAGATCCGGATCATCTTAGATCCTGATTAAGGGAGGTAAGTGGGGAAAAACCCTTTGATTACTTCAATATTTAAATTACATTGAAATTTACTCATTGAGTATTTTTCCTTCAGAAAAGATTTGCCTTATGAGTTAACTTTTCAAAATTAACAAGTAGTGAATTTTTAACAAAATGTTTCAGTTGATTATTAGTGAAGTAAGATGCTGTATTAGAATATTTTAATGCTTTGGGTCTGTTGACTGGGTTGAGTGAATATTAATATCGGTGTTTAATTCTGGATTTCTTTTTTAGTTTCCTTTTAGACCTTGAGAAACGAGTGGAAGAGAATATTGTAATCTCAGATATCTGTGACATTGTCCATCAACATACTGTTAACCATTTCTCAGTATATGTAACCTATGTTTCCAATCAGACCTACCAGGAAAGAGCTTATAAGCAACTCCTGTGAGTATCACGTATTGAAGCATGGCTTGATTATTAAAACAACTGTATGGCAAATGAGACATAACAAGATAAAAAACAGAGTCTGAGGGCCTTTTTGCACTTCAGTGACTGGGACGTCTGAGGAGGTTCTGGCACAGATCATCCACAAAGTGAAGAGCTGCTTCTGTCTCAGAGCAGGTCTGAGTGCACAGGGCTGTCCCCATTTGCTGTTAGATGGGGAGCACTTCTTAGTGGTCCCCAGCTGTACTAGGAGCGTCTGCTGTGCTGTTAGTAAACTCCCTCATGGTGTGGCCATAGTTCAGGGGTAAAACAACTGCCTGAAAACCTGAGGGTCACAGGATTAATCCCTGGGAGAAGCTAATAGCAAACCAGTGAAGATTGCTAGCAGAATGTGTGTGTGTGGGGGGGGGGAACCGAACTTTCACTTTGGGATAGTTTAGATTCTTATGATAGAGAAATGTTCTATTGTTGGTTATGACTAGAACACTGGAAATTTTGAGGGTTTCATCAGAGTAACTGGCTGTTTTGATCGAACATTTTGGGAGCGTCAGAGTTTTGTTCTGAGCCATAACGAAACTCAAAAACTGTTTTATGCACACCTCTACTATCTGCCTGCATAGCATGGGAATTAGGACTGCGCTGTGGGCGTGGTGGTAGAAGTTCAATAAGAGTTATTCAGGCCGGACACAACCATGTTTTGGTGGATTCCGTTTATCATTTTGTTTTGTTCTGGGCTCTGGATTGTGGAGGATTGTATGGCCATTTCTGAATAGCATGTAATACCCCATGTCAAGCTGAGCTGACCTTGGGTTGAGTCAAGGATGTGCCAGGCGGTCAGTGGCCCAGTGAAGTTGCTGGCTGGTGCTGCTCGTGCAGTCTACAGCAAGCCCCTATTCCAGGATAGAATCGAGGAAAAGGTCCAGTGTAGAAAGGGCCCTAGTCTCATGCAGACGATCCATACCAAACAGGTTGTCAATCTGAAGTGGCTTCAGTGTCTCCTCAAGCTGTGTCATGCATCTTACAGTCAATTGAGTTCTACTCAAATGCAATACACTTCAAAGGTTTCTAGAAGCCAATTATGGTTTTCTTTTTAATTGGCATACTTGACAAATGATGATGTTAATGATCTCAGAACAGAACATAGGCACCATTTCTGTATCAAAAGTCTTGATAAAACGTCAAGAGGCCAGAGTACTGGAGTACCGTTTTACAGTATTCCTAGGTAATTTAAATTTAATTATAATGCTGAATTTGAGCTTAGATAAATTGGCTTAGAAATGATATTTCTCAGTGTATCCCACTGAGCGTGAACCTCTTGTGATGGAAACAAGATCATGGTACTTTGAAAAAAATGTTACAATAAATGTATTTTAAAAAGGATTGTTTTAGAATGTTCCACTGTAGTCTTTGTTATATGTACAGTATTTTGGATACTTTGTCTCATCTGAGGAGATAAACTAACAGAGATCTAGTAGCTCATTACATAACACAGTTGATTCTGCCTTTCATTTTATAAAACTACAGCTTGCCCAAAAAAGATAAAAGCCATTTCTATTCTCTGTAAGGATGAGCTTCAGAGTCTGCAGCTGCATCCACATGTGTGGGAAGAGTCCCTGCGTGGGACCTCTGAGGTGTGACCTCCAGAATTACCACCCCTGCAGCCCCAGAAGTGACTTCCTGGTAAATCCCAAGAAACTTTTCTTGGGGCAAGTTACAAAGTTTGAGATGCTTCCATTCTCTGCATAGAAGCATTAAAGGAAAGGGAGTGTCCTATTAGGTGTGATTTCAATTGGTAATTCAGTGTACTGGAAACAAGACCAGAAGTCATATATTTTTGGTCTATTGGAGGACCAGCTAGCATGGAAACAATTCAACTGCAAGGACAGTTCCTCTCACAGCTGGGTTCATGGCCCAGACTGGGGCACCTGAATGCTGCATCACTTCCCTGCTAGCAGGATCAGTGTGTCATATTCTGGTCCATTTAGAGGCCTTGTGGTTGCAGCCAAGTTCTAACCAAAATTACTTGTGATAGGAATGCTGTGAAATTATAGCTGTCTTTTTCTTCTCTTTTCCCTGCCATTCCATCCCTTGTTTTACAGAAAAGAGCTCCCAGGCTCTTAATCACTGATAAATAAATCTGCATCTTTAGAGTTCTGTAATAATAAAGAATGGAGTTGGAAGACGTCTTAAATTCAAGGGTAGTTCTCACAATATGAGCAGCAGATACAGAAACCATCACTGACAACACATTTGTTGTACAAGTTAGTAAAAAATACCGAAGTGTAGTTTTAATGTTAGCATAGTACATTCTGTTTCACCTCAGCACAGTAGTATAGTTGTGTAAAAATGTGCAACCAATCCTCAGGCTTCTCTTCATGGGTATAAAGGGGGTTATGAGAGATTGGCCTTTTATGCACTTACCTGGCATGGAGTGGCCCAGCTGATCCAGTATTCTCAATCCATCCCACGCTGGGATGGATTGCATATGGTATGGAAGAAGGCCAGCCACATTGAGACAGCCTAGTCTCCATTGGCCTGTGCCACCTTTGGACCTGGGGTGGGGTGGGGGAATGTCAAAAGTTCAGAAGGCCTGAAACAAAGGTTCCTGACCTTTGTAGCTCCAGAGGAGGCATTTTGGTGATGTGTTTTGTTCTGCTACCAAAATGGATCCCTTGTGGTCCAGTATACCTTCCCCTGGTATGTTCTACACTCTGTCCTGTGCAGGTGGATCATACTAGGAGGGGATTTGCAGGAGGGGGACCCGTAGACTGGTTCTTGGACCAGCAAGTGTGAAAAGGCTCATCAAATGGGGTTTGAAGTTATTGGATGAATTTGAACTCTTGGGAAAACCTATAATAGAAATTTCAGTGCCAGATCATTGTCCAGTTATTAGTTGTACACCTTCTTTTACTTTTAACTTAGGACCTGTTCACAGGGCAACATCCGGGTGGCTGTTGCCATGACAATCTATCTTGCCCAGGCTGAGCCATATGCATCTCATCATGCCATTCTGTTGAGTGGAGTGAAAACAGGCCCAGAGTATCACCAACCTAAAAAGGGACAGCACTGTAGTAACTTTTCTCAGGGTATTGCGTGAGTTGAATCAGATCTTGGCCTGAGTCACCTTGTCACACTGGTCCTGGAATCTGTTATTCCTTGAACCGTGTTTCTATTCACATTCTTTCATTTGTATTGAGGATGGCAGAAGTGGCAGCAGTTCACCTGCCCATCTGTATCCTGATGCACAGCAGAGAGGGAAAAGATTTAGGGTGGTGGAAAGTGAGACTTTAAATTGGCGTGTCAGTACGTCAAGCTGTTGCTGCTCTGCCCCATCACAATGACAGAAGCAAAACTTATCTTTAATAGTTTGACTTTTCATTTTTAAAAAGGTTTTCCTCATGGTAAGAAACCAAATATGAGATTCCTTGCAGTGTACTCAAAGAGACTGTGTGTAGTTTTTCTACTTCCTTGAATTCATGGCAGGCAAATCACTGACATATCCTGGTACTGTGAGTTGCTTTGCTCATATACAGAATTATATAACCTTCATGGAAAGTCCTAGTTCCTTTACCACAATAATCCAACTGTGTAAAGATGTATAATTATGCCACTGAGTCATCTTTTTGGACACACACCTCATTCACACCCATCCACACGCCCAGCATATGCTGCTAAGTCTATACATACTACACATGGGAAAGTATTAGTCTGCCTTTCCCATTACAAACCTGTTTTTCAGTTTCCAGTTGCTTTAATTAGATCAAATTAACCCCAAATTTATTTATTTCTACTATGTCCCCCCTCAACGTTCACCCAGAAAACAAAGCCAAACAATGCCTTGAAAGAAATTAGCAGAAAAGAACAGCAAAGAACATGTTAGGTAAGACACAGGTTTAAAACTCCATGAAATAACAGGACACCACTCTCTGTCTGTTTTGGTTGTTAGCCAGGACAAGCAAGCGTTCCGGGAGGTCATCTCACAGCTGGAACTGGATCCCAAATGCAAAGGCCTGCCTTTCTCTTCCTTTTTGATCTTGCCATTTCAGAGGATCACCAGGCTGAAGCTGCTGGTTCAGGTACCATATTGTTTTGCTCTTCAGCAGTCCCATACTTAAATAGATCTCTCCTCTGTTCTAAGCTGAGACGGCAATATAATAGACAAATTTCCAGTTTTAGTTTCCCATTTTTCCAACCCTGCAATCCATTCTTGAGTGATATTTTTTTTTTAATTTCATAGAACAAGGTTAACATTTTCAAATAATAAATAGTAAAATAATTAGACTGCCAGGAACATTGTGGAAACTTAGAATGCAATATTCATGACCATTCCCCCATCCAAATTTTGAGAGGGTAAATATCTGGAACTATAAAATTAGGGTTTGAAAAGACATAATTCAGAAATGGGCTCCAAATTGTTTGGAATGAGTCTGGATCCTTTAGGCCTATTTGTGTTGTTTAGGTGAGTAATAGTAAATTCATAAGGAACGGCTGTAGCTCAGTGGTAGAGCAAACTGCCTGGAAGTCAGAGTGTTGCTGGGTCAATCCTCAGCCTCGAAAGTAGGCACTGGCAAATCATGTCTGTATCTCTGCCAAGAAAACTACACAGAGGTGCCCATCCAGTCAAGCAGAACTCTGTGGTACCCAACAATACATTTGCATGTTGCTTGTGAGCACAGTTTGACATACCATTGATCTGTTGAAGGGGTCGGATTGATTTCTGTTTGTATTAGTGCTGTGAATTGAATCAAGGTGTTAGTGATGGGTGCACAGTGTGGCCTGAATGTCTTGGAGGATGAAAAAGATAGGTCTTCCTGTTCAGGTGTGCAAACTGCCTCCTCCATTGTCCAGGCATCATTAGCTGCAACAACCCCCTCAATGAGTCTTGAGGAGAAAGATGCCTAAATGTGGCTGCTGTCTGCTTTCTCCTCCAGTCTGTGCACTGAAGCAAAACATTTTTGACAACATTATTTCTGTTCTTAAAGGACAGTGGGTTCAATTGTTGTTTTGGTTGTTTGTAAGTATTAAGATTCTTGTTGCACAAGCTTGATCTAGTGTGATATAGATGCAGGTATAAATAATATTCTTATGACTTGTACAGAACATTTTGAAGAAAGTGGAAGAAAAATCTGAACGTGAAATTACTGCCCTTGAAGCTCACAAGGAACTGGAAACGGTAAGCAGGTTTGCCTAAAGTTCATAAATAACTTTACAATGTTAATGTCCTTTTTTGAATCAGTTTCCTTAATCTTGATGAGGTAGAAGATTTGCAGGTGGGTGAAATAGTATGATTTGAATTATTTTTATGGAAGCTATTCCATAGGTATCTGAATAGTCTTTGCTCAGTACAAATTCAATATTTAGTATAAGGGCCTGCACCTCATAGTGGAAAAGCTTTTTTCAGACACTTGAAGGTGATGGAATCCACGGAGACAAATTCTTTAATTAGCTTCCACCAGAAGCAGACCATTAGTAGGTCAGGTTTCATCCAGGTTTGCAGACTTACTTTTCTGACCCAAAACTGCATGGGCCGTAAGATATCTTTTTTAATGAGTTCTTAAGTAGGGTTACCATATGCAAAAGAGGGCAGGGTCGCTCATTTAATACACCTACTGAAATTCTCTTTTCTATGCAACTGTTAGAGCAGCAATCCTGTCCGCTTTTTCATACCGTAATCCTAACTTAAGCTTTTTAAAACTACTTTTCTAGGCAACCTCTTGAGTGTACGTGCAGCCTAACCAAATATATATTTAGACAGAAATATTCTTTAGGATGAATCTGTCTGTCTAACGGAGTATTGTTCTTCCACTGTATTTGCACTTCCAAGGGGGAACCAGTGGTTTGCATATGAACACCAAAACTGCATAATCAGTTTCAGGGGATGGGGTGGAATCTGATAGAGTTACTCTACAGAATGCCCTTCTGGAGTCTCTCTGTGCGTGCGTGCGTGAGTGTAAAACATTTATATGCTGTTTTTATTTTTGAAAACTCCCAGAGTGATTTGCAAGAAACATTGCTGGAGTACAACTCCTTTCATCCTGACCGCACAGGCTCCAATTCCACACAAGTTATCCCAGTAGAAAAGTGTAGCTTCTTAAATGTTAAGCTTGTCTCCTCCGATGTGAGCACCAGATCCCCTAGGGAGGGGAAAAGGCAGCAGGTGGATGTGAATGTCTTTCCTTGAAGCAAGCTGCGGGCAAAACCTGTTATTTCCAAGGATGGGTTGCAGATTGCCTTGCAGGACTGGGCAGGTGGAGTGAGGCTGCAGCTGAAAGTCACACTTTCACCTCCTTGAATAGCCTTTTGATGTGCAGTGAACAAGAATGCATACTGGGAGATGAAAACAAGATGTGCGCTATGTGATACGTTTTCAAAAGGACAATGTTGGGTGTAGAATAAAATCCCACGCTAAAACTTGCCTGTTCTCAAGTTTGATATGCAGTGATGATATAAAACATAATAGATAATCCATGACAAATGAGACTCCAAGTCTAGAGTTTATTAAATCACAGCAATTCGTGATATATCTTGTCCAACAGAATATAAGATTTTTGTAATCAGATTGAATAATAATGCGTGCCTGGTCTTATCACGGTCTGGGAAATCATATTTTTGTTTGCTGTGAAGACAAAAATAAATGCTTTGATCTGCTGGTTTGTTTAAAGCAGTGATGGCGAACCTTTTGAGCTCGGTGTGTCAAAATTCACAAGAAAACCTAGCTTAACTCAGGTGCTGTGTCACATCTAGAAATATCCATAATTTTGTGCATTTTGTAGCTCTAGTAATATTTTATTAAAAGCAAAAACAAATAATTCTTTACATTAGTGACTTTTGTTGCTGAATTTCATTTGCTAATATTCAATTGAAAGTTGGTATTTCGTACACTTCAAGAACAAGCAAGCACTACATGCCCAGGTGCCAGGGTGACCAGGTGTGTCACCCAAAAGGGCTTGGTGTGTCACCTGTGACACGCCTGTCATAGGTTGGCCATCACTGGTTTAAAGGAAAGAGAATAAAAGCATACAGCATTTTAAAAATAGTGAAACCACTAATATTGTGATTTATTGACAAAGTTCTTTTAAATTAAGTTCAACATTCATTTCTAGTTGCCTGTGTTGCCGATTCAAACAATGGGACAGTGAAACCTGTACTTAGCTGCTCTTATTTCTTTTCCTCTAGGTTGTAAAGGCATGTAATGAAGGGGTCAGGAAGATGAGCCGTACAGAACAGATGATTAGCATCCAGAAGAAGTTAGAATTTAAGATTAAGGTATGGTTGTTCTTTTATTAATCCCGAGAGGATGTCTGAGCATTTGCTACAATACAAAACCATAGAACAGATTTATTAAGTAGTTGTAATTCTTTTACTAGGAAATACCACCCTGGCTTTAGTTGGCTTTCCCTGTGCTAGTGTTCAATCTTTCTGTTGTAACTATAATGACACAATAGACTCAGAGTTGTGCTGGTATTATGCAACATAAAAGAAGAAGAACTGGTTACATACTCTGACCATCTCCTTGAAGTATGTGTTCCCTCAGCAGTCATAGATGGACCTTTATGAAGCTCTCCCTCATCTCCAACATAATTTCTTTATAAGTCTCAAAAAATGGATGTATAGTGTAATTTTTTTAAAAAATCCTAAATATTATATGATCTTTCAGTAACCAAGAAGAAATTCTGGGGCAGCAAATTATATAGCTAACAATTCCACGGATTTGCAGTTGTATTTTTGTTGAACATGACCACTCGGCATTTATTCATGAACCCAAGCCTACATTTGAGGGGAAGGACCTTCATATCAGTAGAAGAGGTGACTAAATTAGAGCTTTTCAGACAATCGCTGTGGAAAGATATCCCACGGACAGTTAAGATCAGGGTTGGTGGCTGGTGTTTGCGTTGCAAGCGCTAGCCTGTCTCAAACATCACCCAGACTCACTTGAGTCTTAGTGAGGTGTGGACAGTCCCATCCAGATTGTTGTACCAGTGGCCATGCATGCCAGGATGTTGCTATAGTAATTGGGGATGCGGTACATGACTGCGCAGCTGCAGCTGTCACACCCCCACACAACTTTCACATAGGAAGTAATGTGAACGTTGTGTCCAGGAGTCAACTGAGACTGTTAAGCTGTGGAACAGTTTTTACTGCTCCACGGCTATCGGTGATCAGGATAGCTCTGGGCCAGGCTGCTCTGAGTGTGCTAGGCCATCCTGAACAGACCCTAGGAGTTTAATTATCCTTCATACATTTGTTCACATAAGGCATAAGTATCCAGAGTCTATTATCAAGTGTTCCAAGTAAATTAACTGCAAGTAAATTATCTTCCCTCTAATCAAATGATAGATCTGAGTTGGGGGGGGGGGGAGGTATGATATATATCGAAAACAGGTGCTAGTCTGTCAAGAGAGTTTTAATGTTCTCTGAAAAGTGGCTAAGCTATTACACAAGGCCTTAAGGCAACAATTACCTCCCCCAGTTTTTAAGTTGATGATACAATGTTTTGATTACCTGAAATGACTAGACCATAATTTTAAAAATCCTCAGACTCAACAATTGTCATATTATATGATGAGCCAACTTTTACTCTTAATTTTACTCTTAATTAATCTGTGAGTAGATTGGGGAAAGCATTGTGTACCAAAGGAACAGGGAAAAAGAAGACATACTGTCTTTATTTGCTTAGTGGTCATAGTTTTGACTCAGCATGGGCCAAGGGGCATCTGTTGTGTGGAACTGTGATTTTTGTATACTGTAACATAAATTATAAAGATAGTGTTCAAGCATAGGGATTTGCCAAAATGCAATTTATGATTTGATGATCAGCAGTAGAGGCCAGGGACTGCCAGGTGCTCTTTGGAGCCTTTATCTTGTTCAGTGGAGACCTTACTGCTTTCCAAACATATGGATGCCACCTTTTTAGTCTCCTTTGAGGGTGGGGCTGTGACAAGCATTTGCACAGATTATTAGAAAATAGGTGTATCAATGGCTACTAGAATAGCTGCCTAGGTACAGTACTTCCTCAAGGCTTGCAGGGTTCCTCTCAACACCATTTGCGGGGAGTCAAGAGCAGGTAAAGGTTTTGCCTTGGAGATGCCCAGAAGCAATTGGTGGGCCATGGTGTGATGCAGGATGCCAGACTAGATGGGCTGCAACCCAGTCCAGCAGGGTTCCTTTTATGTGCTTTAGCCTTACCCACGAAGGGAACTGAAGTAGCGAGAGTCATGTGTTTGGAAAACAGTCAAGTAAAGCATCTGACAGTCTCTGGGCTCTGTACCTACTTGTCACAGCACAAAGTGCGGTTGAGCACACCCCTATACAAGTAAACTTTTAATTAGTGTATAAACCTTTAGTCTATTGTTTTTATTGATGACAAATGAATTCTTGTTGTAGTTTTTGGTCTATAAATAAATAAAGAATAACTTTGAGAGCAAACACAATAATCTTGTTTATGACAAAGAAAAGATGGAATTGTGTATTAGTATTAAACTTCCCATTTCTGTATTGAACAAACAGCAGCCAACAGTCTACAAAATTACAGCAGGTTTGACATCTATTCCTGAGCCTAGTATAAGTTTGTTATTTTTAGCAATTTCAGCTGTTTGCAGAACCTCTCCAAGAAGCTTTTAGGCTAAGAAAGGCAGTATTTTAGCAATTTACTGCATGTCTAATTTTAGCTCTTTGCAAATGATTTTATAGTGTATGTAAAATTGCATCTCTGCATTCTTTTCAAGAGAACTAATGTTACTTGTGTCTTAATGATAATTCATGCTATCTTTAGGGTTGAATTTTGATTTCCAGTTTCCTTTGATTGGTTTCAAAATGCAACCAGAATCCAGCTTCTCATGTCCAACCTCCAGCAGTGGTTCACTTCTTTATAGATTCCCCTCTTTTTTTTTCTTTTTTTTCTGTGTGTATTCTGGTTTTTTGCTAGGATGGATTTCAGGTCTTCCATTTTACAACATGCCCATTTGGGGACTTACTGCCTGCAGAGGCTTAATGGCTCATTGGCAGCCAGAACCACTGGTGTTACTGCACATAAGAGAAACTGAAACTTGCCTGTTGCTGCCACAACAAGATTTAGGTTGATGCTCAAATCACAGTTCTTTATATTTTTAACTGGTAAGGTAATGAGAGTTATTTTCAAGCTGGAAAGGTCCTTTTCATTTTTCATGGTCAGTTCATTAATATTGTGAATTTCATAGAAAGTAATGATACAAATAGATTTTAGGCACATTTTTCCCCCTGTAATCTAAAAGAAAAGTTCTCATTTTTTCGTATTTTGAGTTTTGTTTTGTTTTTGTTTGTTTTTGTAAAAAGGATCCAGCTTTAATTGATATAGAGTGCTTGTTGCGATATTCTTGGTTCTTTTTCTTTTTCTTCCCTACGTTAGTCTGTGCCTATTATTTCCCATTCCCGTTGGCTGCTAAAGCAGGGAGAGCTCCAGCAGATGAATGGTCCTAAAACTTCACGTACCCTTCGGACAAAGAAACTCTTCAGAGAAATATACTTGTTCCTCTTCAATGACTTATTAGTGCTCTGCAGACAAATTCCCGGGTGAGTCTGGAACAGAAAAGCAGAATTTGAACTGCCATCTTCTGCATTTTGTTCTTAATTTCAGTTTGAGCTGCCAAATTTGGCATTTTTAAAAAATAAACAAACCCTCTAAAGCTGGCCTGATGCGGTTTCTGAATTCACTGTTAGTAGACAGGTTTAGACTTCATAAAAATGGTCAAAGCTCCCGTTGCAGCATAAAGTGACTATGCCTGAATATAACTTATTCTGATGTATTTTAAAATGAAAGTTCTTTTCTCTCTCCTTAATCCATTTGGAAAGGACTAGATAAGGAATGGAGGCATCAGTCTGTGGTTGGAAGAAAACATCTGGCCCCACACACACACCCTACACATAGTTAGCATAAATGAGGGTCAGGGATGATGGGAGTTCTGGTCCAGCAGTTTTTTGAGAGCCTCAGAATCATAGAATTATAGAATCTTAGAGTTGGAAGGGACCTCCAGGGTCATTGTGTCCAACCCCCTGCTCAATGCAGGATTTCCTAAACCATCCTAAACTCAAGCTTGCTGAACTTTGAATTAAAGAACTACAATAGTTTCCATCCTATTCTCTGGGGACCACTGATGATTGGCAGAAGTAATATAGGTGATCGAGGGGGAAACCCCCATGATATCAGCTGACAATCACATTTTCAAATGCAAAGGACTACATTTTTCTTTTCAAATAAAAAGCACAGATTCTTAGTCATGATCAAAGTTGGACACTTCAGAAAAGGATAGAAATGTGGTTTGACAAGATGGAAGAAGGTCACGATGGTCAAAGTGGTGTTGCAACGCAGCTGGGAGAAAAAGGCATCTAGTTGCTTGTTCTGCTGGTACTGCATTGGACATCAATTGAGCCTGAGCCGAGATGCTCCCAAGGTCCTTCTTTATGTTCTTACAGGTTTGGCCCAGTTAATGGAAGTTAAAACTATCAGTAGCCCTGCTAGCAATAGGAGATGGTATGCCTCTGAAGGGCAGCTGCTGGAAGAGTGTGAGCAAGGCAACCTGTGTGCTTATGTCCTGGAGGGCTTCCTTGAGCAGCTGGCTGACCACTGTGAGAATAAACTGATGGATGAGGTGGGGTTGGGTCCAGCTCAGTGTGGCACTTCTTACGTTCTTATGTCTACAGAGCAAAAAAAGCAGCGACACCCTTTTCATCTGTTTTTTGCCCAGCAGACATCAGGCTCAGGTTCTTTGTAGGAGAAGCAGGACCGGATTGAGTACCACCTGCACACGTCCTTTAAGGAGGCTTCTAGTTGTTCTTGTGAAGAACCTTACAAGTTGCCTCATCAAGACACCGTAAAGCATTCTACATGGAGAGCCCACGGAGAATGCTTGACGGAAGGGTAAAGAAGAGGGCAGAAATGACATTCCACTCTTTTCTTCCCCTACATCTCATACTGTCAACTGAAATATCATACAAAAGAGGTGATTAGGAGGAGATAGTGCTATTTGTGCTGCATTCTTACCTCCAGCAAGGCAGCTTGAGGGAAGGGAGTCATCTTGAATGCAAGAAGGTGATACAGATGGCACCATGCCCCTGACCTTCCTGCTCCAGGTTGGTAGGGGAGTGAATTAAATTTGTGCTGCATTAAATTTGTTTTCCCTGTCAAACCAAGTTTTGCGTGGAGGAAGCCCATTCAGAGCTTCTTGATCCTCTGTTCCACTGAGCAGCAGCCTGATGATGATTCTTGGAGAAGAGGCTCCAGAGTTCTCCTCCTCAAGGTGGCGCAATATGCTCCCAGTACCCCATCTAGAAGGGACCTTACTCTTAGATTTGTGGGTGTTCAGCATCTGGAGGAGAAGCCGTAGGCTAGCCACCGCTGTGCATTCTTCCCCTTTTAATTTTCCGGCTTGGGTTGGTGGAGGAGGAGAAACAGCAAAAGAGCTGCCAGCATCTGCCCTTAGCCTTTAATCTTCCTCCCACCCAAGTTCAGTCCTGGAAGAATGAAGCTCTGCGCTGGCCAAACGTCAAGCAAGCATCATTACCTTAACACAAAATTAACTCCTATCAGCTGTAAGTGATCCAAAAAGTAAATTTTGAAATGGCTTCTGTTTGTGGTAGTTGGGAAAAAATAAGCTGAAGGTTAAACAGTGATCTGCATAGAAACATAGGAATGAGAAGGTTAGAGAAGGAAAAATAGGAGTGGGGAGAATTGATTTTGGCTTCACCCAAATGCAGCCGTTTCAGTGCTTTTCTTATGTGGTGTTATTACTGTTGAAGCGTATGGAAATGCAACACACAGTAAAGCCAGTATCAACGACTATCTAGTTTATTAGACTAGTAATATTTATTTATTTATTTATTTATTTATTTATTTATTTATTTATTTATTTATTTATTTATTTAGAAATTTAGAAATTTATTTAGAAATTTATTTAGAAATTTCTATCCCACCCTGCATCAAAAGGTCTCAGGGTGGGTCATAATAAGAAAGAATAAAACATATAAAATATTAAAACATAATTAAAATTGTAACCCTCCCTCCCTCCCAACCCCACACTCCTTCCCTAGCAGGACAGCACCTCAAGGGAGCTATCTAAACATCAAAAGATATGTTTTAACCAGGCTCTGCAAACTCTACAGTGTAGGTGCCTGGCAAACCTCAAGAGGGAGGTTGTTCCAGAGCCTGGGGGTCACCAAAGAAAAGGCCCTATTGTATGTCCCTATGCATCTCACCTCTGAAGGGGAAGGAACTCCAAGAAGGCTGTTGCCTTGAGGTTTCAGTGCATGGGCGAAGGCACACCCAGGGCCCAAGTCGTTTAGGGCTTTATATGTTAGTGTCAGTACCTTGAACTGGGCTTGGTAGCACATACAGTTTGCATTTGGCAGATGTACAGAAGTGGTTTCCCATTGCTTACTTCCAGGAAGAGACTGGAGATCAAAGCAGCTACCTGCAGATTTCCAGGCAATTAGCTGTACCACTGACCTGCAGCCACCCCTTCAGTTTACTCCTTTTGCACCAAGCTATACACTTCGCACTCTTGGAGAGGATCTCTCTTTTCTGCTCCTGGCTAAAAGATGCATTCAGTTTCTTGGTCCCATCTTTCAAACCATGCATATGTCTATCCTATGAGCACTGATTCTAATCTCTTAATATTTTTCTTAGGGACAAATACCAGGTCTTTGACTCTGCCCCCCGAGGACTCCTGCGAGTAGAGGAACTGGAGGACCAAGGGCAAAGCTTGGCCAATGTCTTCATCTTGAGACTTCTGGAAAATGCAGATGACCGTGAAGTTAGTTACATGCTAAAGGCATCATCTCAGTGAGTACAACCAGACTCATATGTGGAAATGCTTAACTTACGCTCCTGGGATTATCTGTAAGCATGTTATTTGCTTATGAACTCCTCCCATGCTTTGCTTTTATTCACATGCAGATTTACTCTGCTTTATTGCATCACGTTGAAAACGTTTTTCTATATAATGATTCCTTCCCAATTCACTTACCATGTAGACTTATTTACTTTGTCCATATTGAGTGTTAGGTTTTGCAGTGGGTGAGGCAGAAATTAGGGAGATAGGGCTGGATACAAATATAAATAATAGGGTGGGATTTGTTTGTTTGCATTTTTATCCTGCCCTGTATCCAAAGGTCTCAGGTACTTTAACAACCTTTAAAATCAAGCATATTAAAACAATAACACTATATATTAAAACAACAAGTGTCTGCAGGTGGGAAGGGAAAGTGTATTCCCATTTAACCAAAGGCCAGGGCAAAGAGGTGCGTCTTCATTGCCTTCCAAAATGTGTACAGTGAAGGTGCTTGATACATCTCAAGGGGGAGATTATTCCATAGTCTAGGGGCCATCACTGAGTAGGCCCTCTCCCAAGTGCTCATCCCTTTTACTACTAGTGGTAGTAAACGTGACAGGACAATCAAGAAGGCCTTTCCTTCAGATATTTTGGGCCCAAGTCATTTAGAGCCATATAAGTTATAAATAAACAGTTGATGGATGATGAACTAATGCAAAGAGGAAGAGAGACCAGTTTACAACACCAAAGTCTAAAAGCAAATCCTTACACCATGCCATGATAGCTTCTCTGCATGTATGCCTGTATTTCTACTATACAATAGAAAAATGGGATGACTTGCCTCTTGCTGCTGAGCGGCATTGTCCGGGCCGTCCCCAAGGTAAGAAGCAGCACTATTGCTGGAAAGCCTGCCACCAGTGCTAGGATTTCCAGCAATCATTTTTTGTGCATTTTGATCTACAGCTGGTGGTGTGGTGTGGTGCTGGTTGCCAAAAATGAAGGTCCCTCCACTCCAGAGTCACAGGGTGAGAGTGAGGCTGTGGCCATGATCACACCCATTATTCCAGAAGGCTTCCGGCCGTCTTCTCCCTGCCTTTCTCAATTTTTATTTTTGCAGGAATTCTCCTGCGGGCAGGCTGTCCAGAGGACTCAAGCGTCTTGGGGAGCCAGCCTGTTTTCACTTTCCCTGTGTGAGCATGGAACTGGGCTAGGGGGAGGCTGAACTGCCCTGGGAGGGGCGTATCTAACCTTCCTTCCCACCCAAAGCCTGGCTGCAGGTGACACACATGGGATCCTCCTTCCTTGCATCCCTTTCCACTTCTGTCACCATTCCTAGGATGGCCCCCTCTCCCATCCAGCCCCTTTGCTCCGATCGCAAGCTTGTGGACTCTGTCCATCATTTTTTAACAAGAGAATTCTATTTTGTGCTCAACTGATAATGCACTTCTGCAAAGAACAAGAGGGATTCAAACATTAAATGGCCAGAAAAACAATGCTGGGAGGGAGAGAGGGAACACGTGGAGCAAGAGTAGAAATGATACATTTCTAAGGACAATGTAGCTTCTGTTAACTTCAGCAATCTGCAAGGGAAACAAGGTTTCGTTGCAATGAAAGTGGCTGAGAAGTGAAAGTTCTTCAGCAGCTTGAGGGAAAACTGCCCCTTAACAGCCCCTCCTTTTTCTACTGGAAGCTGCGGAGATGGAAGTGGATGCTGGCCGGGATATGCCTTGCCTGCATCTGTTTTGGGGCACAATCCCCTCACCCCAGCAGTCCTTGAGTTTGCCCTCAGCACTACAAAACTCCAAGCACACCCCGTTGCCACTATTGATCGATATAACTTTATCCTAATGGAATGCAGGTGGTGTTGGTACAGTGTCCTCTTACACAGAAGGTTGATCAGTAGCGTATTAAACTTTAGGTGTAGCAGGGCCCTAAGAAAGTTTGCACTCAGATTACTGCTCCAGCCTTCATTTGAACACAGTTATTTGCACAGTTATCAGCAGTAATGACAACTGAGCTCTTATAATGTACTTTTAGTTTGGGGTGGCTGGAAGAGAAGGTTGCAGAAAGAAAGAAACATTTCCTCCTTATTTTACAATCCTGCCCTCTATATTTCCTCGCTGTATGGTAGAAGAGGAATTTGGCTCAGAGACTTCGCAATACCACATCATAAGTTTTTGAGCTGCAAAAAGGAGGGTCAAATTTAAGTCCTTCCTCCCTAAATGATGTTCTTATCACATACATAGGCTTTTTGAATTTCATGTAACCCATCTCACAGGGAAAGAGGATTGTAAGCATTTGGGGGGGGGTCATGAATGCAAAACCTGGGGGGAAATATACAACAATAGAATTAATTTCCTGTCAAAGGCTTCTGAAACATGTCAGTGTTCTTTGAACATAGTTCATAATTTTGCCATAAACTGCCTTGCTGTTTTAGCGTGCGCATGACATTCTAACCAGTGAGTGGGAGCACATGAGTCAGAGCACATGAACGTCTTGCCCGTGAATGACACTTCACAGGTTTGGTTGGCAGGGAGAAGGACAGGATTGCTAGGTTGGCAGAGAGAGAATATTTTAAAAGCATATTGGAGTTACTGAAAAGAACAGCAGAGCAAACTATTAAACTGAAATTACAAAGAAGAAATCAGTTCCATGATGATCCTGTTCTGACAATGGAGGGCAGGTGGAAAGTGCCACCCCCTTCAACTATTAAGGGGATAGGGACATGTGGGAGGGGCCTTCTTGGTGATAGCCCCCAGGAAGTGGAACAGTCTCCCCCCTGAGATGTGTCAGGTGAAGATGTACTGTACCTCTTTATCCTGGCCTTTGGCTGAGAGAACAGCATGCCCAACATGTGCAGACACTGCTACTTTTTTAGCCAGTCTATTTATTTGTTTTCATAGTGATTTTATTGTGACCGGTCCTGATTCCTTTGGGTATAGGCTGGGTATTGGTCAAAAGGCAGAAAAACAGGAAGGTAGGCCAGCATGAGGCTGTCTGATTCTATTGACAGTCCATATTGTATGGAAAACAGCAGTTGCTGAATTCTTTCTCCCTTCCACTTTGTCTTCACAGAAGTGAAATGAAACGCTGGATGATCTTGCTGGCTCCAAATCGGCGAACTAAGTTTGTTTCCTTTACATCAAGACTCATGGGTAAGAAGGGCATGGGCAAAGGGAGGAATAAGAGAAAATTGCCACAGGAATTTGCCCCCAAATCATTTAACTTCTTTGTGTTTGTTGGAATCTAGTGATAATTATACATGCAGATGTATGTCACGTACAATCTCTTAAATGAAGATTTTGCCGGCGCTCATGGGTACTGCAGGTTCAGATTGGGGTCCGAATGGGGTCTGTGTGTGGAGGGTACATAGCTGATCCGTACCAATTGTGTACCTATTGGGTTCCTAATGGGGTCTTCGTTGCTAGTGCAAAAATAACGTATATCTTTGATTAAAGAGGCACTAGCATTTTTCACCATATAGCCCCAGGACACTGACTCAGGGCCTTTTTGCACTTCAGCAATTGGGGACATCCAGGGATACTCTGGTGTGGAGCATCCACACAGTGTAGAGCCACTCCTGTCTTGGAGTAGCTCTGAGCGCATGAGGCTGTCCCCAGTGGCTGTTGGCTGTGGAACACTTTTTAGTGCTCTACAGCTATACTAGGAGCATCTCCCATTCTCCTAGTAAACTCCCAGATGGAGCCTTTGTATGTACTTCCACGTGATGGCTACGTAGGGGGTGGCACAGTGCAGCTGGGCAATCATGTGCAGCATTTCCTGGTTGCTTACTGCAAGTGATTGCTCCCAGATGGGAGTCATCACACTGCTGCAGCACCTAATTAAGTGCCTGGAAGCTTTGGGATAGGGCTGGAGTTCACAATGCGAATGCTGGCCTCCATATTGGATCTTAACTGCCCTGGGACACTTATAAGTTAGACTAATCTCTCTCTCTCTTTTTTTTTGCTGGCAGATTGCCCTCAAGTACAGTGTGTCCACCCTTATGTAGCTCAGCAGCCAGATGAGTTATCACTTGAATTGGCAGATGTGCTAAACATCCTAGAAAAGACAGATGATGGTAAGAGCTCTTCATGTCTGGGCAACAGCATGAACTGGGTTGTTAATGGAAGCAAATATGTTCATCCGTGTTCACAGGGGAATTGGATGAGAGGCCTGTACCCCACAGGATTAAAAACGGGGTATTGCATATAACACACGATTCCTCAGATATGGTCTTTTTACTGGGCACACTACAACACCACTGAAACTGAATTCTTGCAAGATTTTGTTAAATTACAACATCCACTTCACATATGAAAGGTGATGGACTTAACTTCTGTTAATGTAGTTTTAAAACTTTGATTTTATTGCTACTCTGAACAGCATTTCTATTGAATTACTGTTCTTTATTGAGCTGTGACTGTTAGTTGTTCTCTCCGTGCATTGCTTTTATTATTGGCATCAACACAGAGATAATTTGGCACTCTGACAATCACATACTTCCAAAGGACCTAGAAGAATTGGATGTATTGTTGCAAAATGCATACTGTGACCAGTAGTAGTACACTTTGTAGCTGGTGGATAGAGATTCTCCCAAAGGTGTTGAAGTGTCACTCCAGGGTTTTTTTTTGGGGGGGGGGGCTGCTCAGAGACTACCACTTGGTTCAGCTGTCCCCTTCTTTGCCATAGATGCTTGACTTCAGTTTGCAGGGCTTCGTACTGTGTTGATTTTTTCCCCTATTATTATTTGTATTGTTACCATTTTTTTTAACCCAGGTTGGATATTTGGAGAACGTTTGCATGATCAGGAGAGAGGTTGGTTCCCCAGCAGCATGGGTGAAGAAATTATGAACCCCAAGATTCGATCTCAGAACTTGAAGGAGTGTTTCCGTGTGCACAAGTCCGACGATAGCCAGCGAAGGAAGATGGGCAGCAGAAATAGACAATGATCATCACATAACACTATTTCTTTTTTCTTCAGAAATTATGGCAGAAGCTAATACAATTGGAGACAGCACAGATACCAGCTTTTGACCAACTAGTTCTTTCACCTCCTGTCCAGCGGGTTTCTTTATATACTTGATCTACCATGCATGGTATCTCTGAATACAGACTTGGAAAGAAAAAGAGACTGCAACGTACCTGTACAGTTCTAGGGCCCACTAAATGTATTTCTCATTGTACAGCTCAGAATGTTTATCTATTTGCTCTGCATGGTAAGGAAACAGCAGATACCAATCGGCTGGGTAAGAAATAGTGTAAAGTTTAAGGCTGCCAGCTTTATGTAACGTGTGACAAAGTGCTACAACCCAATGGAACATTCGATTTCCAAGTAGCAAGGTAGAATCCGGAAGTCAGTGAACAAAACAGCTGAAAACGGGTATACCATGTGCTGTCAGCATCTTTGCCTTTACTCATGGGAATTTTCTTAGCAGGAGCTGAGTTTGGGCTACCCATATAAGCACTTTTAATCCATCACTGAAAAATAGGTAAAGGAATAACTCTTTATCATTATTCCTTTACCTGTCTTAGTATTAATTTACCTACAGTCTTCACCTACCCTGTAGGAAATTTTCAGGAGGTAATACCGTTGCAAGGAAAATAAGGGCCTTTCTGCACTTGGCCTTATTCTGGATTATATCCTGGAATATGGGCCTGCTGTCTTCATGCAGATATGAGACCCCTATTCTGAGATTTATTCCAGAATAAGGCCAAGTGTGCAAAGGGCCTAAGTTTTTCTAAATAAAAAGTCAGTCCAAAAAGTACATATAGGGAGCGCTGACTATAATCTCAGTTTCTCTTAGCCTCAGCCCAGGTTTAGTCTGTGGTCCATATCTTTTCAGCTTGGTTTTACTACCTTTTTGGAACTAGACAAACTTAATTCTGACCTCTAAGATTCTGTTCCAAGAATCATTTGCTCATTCTGCCATAAGCAACATAATCTTACAAACAGGTTAATTTGGATTAATTCCCAAACGTGTGTCCAGGATTTCAGGCCAATTGCATTTTAGTATCTTCAGTTCTCTTTGCTATCTTCTATTCGCTTTTACCAGCAAATCTGCTATCAAGCACTATCAGAGCCATAACATACACTGGAGATTATCTTTGCCTCAGTAAATGCTTTGCTGAGCTGTAGCAGAAATAAAACAAGAGAACGATATCCTTTAACCAGCCTTTGTTGTAGCTACTTAGGCATTGATCAATGTACGTACATTCTGCACTTGCTGATATACTGGATCCCCAAGTGTACTAGGAACCTCGCTTCCACATGCAGGTGTAGTTTAAGGGCAGCCCCAGGTGGAAGACTTGCATGCGGAAGAGAGGCTCTTAGCATGCTTGCTGGTCTGGTATACCATCCAGTGTGGAATTGCCCTTTGTAGTCAAATGTAGAGCTAGAGCTGTGAAGGCAATATATTAACAGCCAAGTGAAGAAACAGTGTCACTCTTTAGGAACACTAAGACCGCATCCCCATGCAAGCCGTTTGGGTCTGATTGGGCACACATTGGACCGGGTGTGGGACTGAGATCGAATGTTGCCTGTCCCCATGCCATTCCTGGTAGCACGGGCTGGGTGTGGATTCAGCCGTTCCCATGCATCCCGCGCCAAACCCTGGCACGGAGGAGCAGTGCTATCTCCTCTCCACCTCCTCTCTCCTCATTGGAAGCCAGACCCAGATCACCCCACCCTGTGCTGCCTGCTGCAAATGACACAACCACCCCCTTAGCAGCACAGAGAAGCCAGGACCGAAAGGAAAAAATAATTTATAAAAACAAAGCCACTACGAGGTTTGGCAGCAGTTGAGTGGTTGAGCAGTTTTGTGCACCTCTGCTCCATCCAGGAACCACAAGAACACCCAGCAAGTTTAAAAAGGAGAAAAAGCAAGCCATTATCATGCCTGCAGTGGTGATCGGGAAATGGGGGCAGAATATTTTCCATGTAAAAGGAGAAAAGTCAAGCCATTATCCTGCCTGCCTTGGCGCTTGGGAAACCTGGGATGGAATACTTGTATAAAAGAGTCTTGTGGGGCAGCGAAGGCCATTTGGCTCCCTCATTGTTTCAGCTTTAACACCAAAAGTACACATTTACTCCCCCAAATCTCAGCAGTTGTGATCTCCAATGCACAGGGCAGGAAAAGCAAGCACAGGACATGAAACCCTACCTCCCATTGACGCGAGCACCAATCTCCTCCCCAAATAGCCCAGGACCATCCCTATGCGCAGGCTTGGCTCACAAAGCAATGCGTGCTGAACCCCAAACCATGCCCAGACCTGGTTTTTCCAGTACCAAATCTGGTCCTGGTCTTTTCCTGGTTTGAGTGATTTGGTCCACGGAAATGGGACCAAATCTAAAATGCATGGGAACCCAATTTTGATTTGGACCAAAATGTGCATGGGGACACACCCTAAGGGTGCAATCAGACTGGGCTTTTTTCAAACACCTCTTAAAGGAAAATTGTCCCTTCCATAGATACATTTTTAAAATGGCATTCAAACAAACAAAAAGCCTACCTCATTTTTCCACACCTTGCTGTTCATTCACCTTTAAGTCTGGCAGCACCTTCCTTGATAATGAGTGGTTGCCGCTAGTTGGCCACTTGTCTGCCTTGATTTCTGTGGCCTCAATTGGTCACTTGCGTGTAACAGCCATTTCACACACACTGTGAAATTGAAATCCAATTAAAAGAAATTGTCGCCCTTGTTGTTAACCCCTGTAGGAAGAAGAGCTACCTATTCCCAACTTTAAGACAGGTTAGACACATGTAAGGGTAAAACGTCCGATGTTTTTGACTCAGATTCACCCAGGAGGTACCTCTTTAAGCGTGTCTGGTTGTATCCTAAATCTTGGCAAATTGACTTCTTTATGGCCAGCCATGTTCTATATAATTTTATGAAGTTTCCTAGTGTATATATGTACTCTTGAGGACAGGAATCTTTAATCACGGTTTTTTCACGATCAGCGAATTCTGAGTGGAATATGTCCTTTCCAATACAGATGATCTATAGTCATACAGGGGAACTGAGGTTGGTGGTTCAGAAGGAATGAAAAGCAAATGTATGGCACACTTTTGTACTAGATGTCTACAAACAGTTGTATTATTAAGCAATAGGAAAGTGTTGCATATCAGCTGGAGCACAAGTTCTCCACAAAGTACATGAACTCTCTGTATATTACTTTCTAGATGTATATAGGAACTCTTCAACTGTCCAGAAGGAATCTGTAAAATGTGTCCTCCTCCTTTACTATTACCAGCAACTTTTGGAAAATGAGAGATGAGCAACAAACTATGATGAAGAACAAGCACCTAATCAACCTTGAAACTAAAATGACATCTTGAGGGATTGTAAAGAACTTTCCACATTAAAAGTGATATGTAAATAATAGCTAATATGAAGTATCTACTGTCTTCTTTTTAAAAAGCTGTTTATGTGAAAAGAGCACCTTCCACCAGGCATGAGGACAACTGAGAGCTTAAACTCAATAAATTATAAGTACAAAATCAGGTCATTGCTACTTCTCATGGTGGAGGTGGGTGTCAAAAGGTCCCAAAGTTGCAATCTCCAAGCTTCTTTATTGCCTTGGGTTGTTGTTTCTTTATAGATACAGGGGACATGAGCAGCAAATTAGTTCCTACAGATAACAGTTCTGCCTTTTCAAATCCAATTACTTCTGAGCCCTTTCTACACTGGGACCCATAGTTTGCTTCCAGTGCACTCCTAGACGGAGCATTGCA
The DNA here is from genome assembly GCA_023333525.1 of Aspidoscelis tigris stejnegeri. NCBI lineage: Eukaryota > Metazoa > Chordata > Lepidosauria > Squamata > Teiidae > Aspidoscelis > Aspidoscelis tigris. Next base: position 49,783,570 of record JALMGA010000002.1, on the reverse strand, counting down.
CTGGAAGGAGCCATTTCCAGCTCAGAAATATCCCCTGCCATGCAGCAGTGCGCTGGAAGCAAACTGTGGAGCATGATTTTGTACTGTACTTGAGCGCTTACCACAACCTGCAGGGTCGCGCAGTGCCCCCATCCGCACCTCTGTGGTGCATGGAGGGACACGTGGTGCGCCATGCGAGTGTGCTGGTCCATCCCGTGGTGTACTGGCGTCGCTGCGCATGTGTGGCGCATCACTGTTGTCCCAGTGATGACAATGGCGCACCTGCAGTGATGCCAGCATCAGGAGGGAAGATGGTGACATCTGGACCACACATCCACACCTCAGGTCTATGTCTGCACACGTGTGCAGGGAGGGAGTGCGTGTACTCGTATTCACTAGTGTGAATGCTTAGTACATGCGTGGGGAACTTTGACCTTTGCTGTCCAGTCTCCCCCTGGTCTCAGGCCAAATACTGCCCCAGTTTCAAGTTCGTACGCTCTAGCAGAGGCCTGGTGAATTCTGTTGGCCCCAAAACACATTTCATCTAGCTATATAAAATCCGTCAGGCTCTCATTGGCCTGGAAACTGGGTGGTATCCTACTACACCCAGGGCCCACATCTGAAACTGTTTTCATCGTTTTCATTCATAGTTGGCTAAGATGTGTGTACTTCACTATGTTCAGTGGGGCAGGCACTGCAGCCTTGCCTCATCTCATCTGCTCCTAGCTTTAACTCTTCTGCCTCAATGCCATTTCCATGGAGCTGCTTTGCCCTCCAGCCCACCAACCACCATTCTGCATCTCCCACGTAAGCGAAAGACCCTGGTTCATACAAAGTGAAGCAACAGCCACTGCTAAGAGCTTCTTAAGCAGACTGCCCACCCCTCCAAGCCTATCTGGGTACTGTGGTAAATAGTAGTATAAAGCTCATTTGGTAGGCACCAGCTTTTCTTCTTTTGGAATAAGCAAGAGCAGATCTGGTATTTTGAAAGTTTTAATAAAAACAATGTAACATAAAATCATATATCCTGAAAAATCATGTCCACCCACCCACCATTGTTGCAGAGGCTAAAAGCTTAGCAGCTGGGTACAGTTTCTTTTAAAGCTGCAGCAGTCTAGGAGCTCATGTTCAGCTTGAATACACCATAGACGTTTCAGTCCAAATGTGAGCATAACACAACTCGTAATTTTGCACACACTATCATATCTAAATGGTGGCACAAATGCATATTTTTGTTAGGAAGTTGATACCTGCAACTTAAGCATGTGCACAGATGTCCCCTAAACCCACTTAGGTCATCATAAATCATACTATTTAAAAAACACATACAAGTGCTTTAAGAGACAAGCTGCATTGTGATGTTGGCAATTGCAGATGCTAAATAATTTTTTCCTATCCCACACACAGAAAACATAAGGAAAGGGGCTCAGACAAGCATAAATTAGGGGGGGGGGAAGAGAAAAAGAATATTTTATTGAATTCAGGAGGCAGAAAACTTTCGCAGCGTGATGACAATCAAAGCCACAATCACTGATGTGCCCAGCAGAGCCGCAATCACTATGGCACCAATGGCTCCCGGCCCCAGAGACCCTGCAGGTAACAGAAGAAAAGGAAACATACTCAGGATAAAGGAAGAGGATGTTAGAAGAACTGCCTAACTAAACAAGTTCTGTTCAAAAGAAAGCTAAAGGCAAAGGTGACATCCTTCCAAGCTCAATAACTCTGCTAACTATGTGGACCCAGAGATGCAATTGCTTTATCACCCTGGAAAAAGTTCACTACAAACCACTTCTGGATTCTGGGCATGTTCAGAATACTTGGTTTGAATAGGAAAGCTGCCAAATGGAGAAAAAAATGAATGTATTAAAATTTGAACCAATTTGAATACATTCGTATCTATTCACATGAATATTTGATACATAGTTGATGATACAAATGTCAACGACATTCCTATGGCTCCGTATGCATCCCATTTTCATCCCATATGTATCCATACAGATGCGTACAGATGAAAAAAGATGCCTATGATTATATATGTAATGTGCACGTATCCGAACACATACAAATGTGCATATGGAGGAGCTTGAGGGAATTCTTTGAGAGTGTCAGCCAATACATGGATAAAGGTGAACCGGTAGACATTGTCTGTCTGGACTTTCAGAAGGCTTTTGACAAAGTCTCACATCAAAGGCTACTGAGTAAACTCATCAGCCATGGAATAAAAGGACAGGTTCTGTCCTGGATTTGTGACTGGCTTAAGGGTAGGAAGCAGAGAGGAGTAGTAAATGGCCAATTCTCCGGGTGGAAAGAGGTAAAAAGTGGGGTCCCTCGAGGTTCAGTGTTGGGACCAATGCTTTTTAATTTATTCATCAATGATCTAGATCAAGCTACTTCAGAAACACATACCATTTCCATTATCCAGCTGATGGAGGTGTGTTGTATCCTCTGGCTCATAATCAGAAGTGTAAGGTGGAAATCCTGGAGAATCTGAAAAGCGGGCTGTGGTTGTGGTTTCTAGCGGGCCTCCTCCTGATGGCAGCTCTGGAGGGTCATTCCACAGTGTTGGGATAGGTCCTTGGGGATATTCTGCTGGGATGAACATAAAGGCCCCTTTAGAATATTTTCGACAACAACCCAGATCTATGTCTTTAATGCAAAAGCTTCTTAGTATAGCTCCAAAGCATTTCTTAGAATAGGCAGTAAAGAGTAGACAACAGTGCCCTCTGCTGGATAAAACTGTGCTGTAATTTCAGCCTAAAAGATTCAACAGCGGCCAACTATGCTCCTTCATTTCTTTACCTTAATTTCTATTGCAAAATTGTCCAAAATAAAATACACAATCCATGAGATCTGGACTGTGGTCTGGCAATACAATATTAGCTTTGGCTGCTTCTGGATGGCAAGAGGCAATCCAGGGATCTTACTTGTGCCTACCTGTCAACTTGCTTCCATTTTCTTCCCTCAAGCTCTTGACCAGCATCCAGGGGCCTATCTGCACTTGGCCTTGTGATGGAATACATCTCAGGATGAGGTTCTGTTGTCCGCATATTAATCTGGACTCTGGCAGGCCTCATTTGGGGCCTGCTGTAGCCTGCACTAGCATATGCAGTGCCAAGAGCAAACAGGCCCCAGGTATTTTCGAGAGTAACAACCACAGAAACAGCAGACAGACACAGGTAAGCATTTGCTATTGCTGAAATTGCTGTAACAGTGATATTTCAGGATATCTCTTCGATATCCCAGGATTATACTAGGAATGTCATGAATGTGTGTGGAATTCCCAACATAGTCCCGGGAAAATTACCGGTTTTAACATACATCTGGACACGCCCTTATTTACAATTCTGGTTGGGGACCAATTTTGTAGGTGAGTTTGAACATTATTTTACTTATTTTCAACACTTGCATACCACACATGCATGCTTGCACGGCACCTCAGATAACCCCTCACACAAGAAATGGTGTGAATGGTCACAGCGCTGGACGTTTCAGGTAAGTTCTCAGTTAAGGTTGGCTTGTGTGTGGTGCACAGTTTTATGAATCATCGCTAGTAGACGACAGGGTAACATCTGGTAAGGCAGGAGGCATTTCTGGGTTGGAAAAACGTCCTGCAAGTGCAGATTCACCTGCCCAGAAGTTATCCTCGCGTGAACAACGTGGTCAAGTGCGAATTGGCCTCTGGTAACAATGCATGTGTGAAATTGACAGCAAATACATCTGGGCATTCTGGACACCTGGATGTGTGCATGAATTAAAATGTGCAAAGACAATCCCAGTCAGAGCATTATCTAGCCAGAAAGTTATAATGGCGAGGGGGCAATACCATTCCTAGCATGATATCCAGCCACTGTCTGGAGGCAACCTTTCTCTCTTTCCATCTGCTTGAACCCACCTCACACTTTTATGCAGTCTGTCTGCCAGACAAATTATAAACTTGCAATAGCTGTCTTTGCAAGCATGAAGTTTAAAATAACCCGAGAGGCTTTATATCCTGCCCTTCACCCTAGCAACCCAGGGTGGGTTTTAAGTGATATGTGATTTTTGCCCAGTGCTTTCATATTTACACTTATTTATCCTACACTTCCGATGTTTTCATTCTTTATATTAATTTTAATATTTGATGTGACCTATCTTAGAAATTTTGGGTGAAAGCTGAGAAACATGTGTCCACTGTGTGAACAATTGAGTGCATAAGACATAAGAACATAAGAGGAGCCCTGCTGGATCAGGCCACAGCCCATCTAGTCTAGGATCCTGTTGCACACAGTGGCCCACCAATTGCTCATGGGCATCTCAGAGACAAGGGCAAACCTTCTCCTGCTCTCAAATCCCAGCAAATGTCCTTAAGAGCATCCTGCTTGTCCCCACCCCACCCCCAGGCTGAAGGATGTACCTAGGCATTCATTCTAGTACCCATTGTTATTATTTGTCACTTTTTTAAAAAAAGCAAAGGTACCCTTTTATAGACATGTCCTTGAGCATTTTAATTATTTTTATTTATGCTTATATTTTAGTATTTTCTTTATTTTTAATCTGGTTTAGTATATTACCTTGAGCTCTTTTGGTAAAACACAGTAGGTCAACTTAATAGACAAATAAACTGGTTCTCCGCTCTATGTCATTAGCAGGAGAGAGAAAATAAATTACTTAATTACTTACTTAATTAATTAATTAAAAATAATAAATATAAAAATAATTTATTTGTTCTGTAATTTCAGCAATGAACTAAGAAAGAGATCTTGAGGTTCTGATGGACAGCTCAATGAATGTTGCAGAGCAGTGAAAAAAGTAAATACAATATTAGAGGGAATTAAGAAGGGAATAAAAATGAGCCAGTAAGCATATGTTTGCTTCTTTATAAATTTATGGTCAGGCCACATTTGGAATATTGTGTACAATTCACCACATCTCAGATCTTGCGGGAATAGTGCAGAAAAGGGCAACCAAAATGAGTGTCCCATTACAAAATTAGGATGCAAATGGCTAGGCCTCTTCAGCCTTGAAAGATGTTTAAGGAACCTGACTGATGTCTATAAAATCATGCATGGCTTTGAGAATGTGGATAGATGAAAATCCTTTTCCACACAACACTAGAACCAGGGTCACTCTGTGAAGCTGATGGGCAAGAGAGTTAAGAATTATAAGGGGAAGTATTTTTTTCATCCAAAAGGTTACTTGGTCTATAGAATTTATTACTTAAGGACGTGGTTATGGCCTACTAGCCTGGATGGCTTTAAGAAAAGGTTAGTCACACTCATGAAGGTAAAGGTATATCAATGGTTGCTAGAATGGATGACTAGATATTATCTCCCGCCTAAAGGGACAAGAAAGATACCTCCAAAGGCTATTTGCAGACGGTTGGGAGCAGGTAAGGGTTTCACCTTCACCTTCTGCTTTAGAATACTCAGAAGCAAAATATGGGCCACTGTGTGAGACAGGATGGTGGACTAGATGGACTACAACCTGATCCAGCAGGGGTCCTCTTAGGTTCATTTGTTTTTATAACTGAATAGAAGTATGGGAACACATTTTAAATTCAGAATAAAAGAACACCAGAATAGAAGGTACTTTACTACTATGGAACATATAGGCAACTTCAGAGCATTTTGAGAACTGGACAGAATGCAGAACTCATATGCGAGCTCTGATGTTTGACAGACCAATCCCAGTTTGTTTCCTGTACATTTTTTCTTTGGCAATCTTCACCACAGGATATACGGGCATTGTCTAGATACAACTGGTCATCTTTTTACAAGTAGTAGTAGAAGAAGAGTTGGCTTTTCTACCCCACTTTTCTCACCCATTAAAGTGACTCAAAGTGGCTGACAAAGCCTTCTATTCTTCTCGCCACAACAGAACACCTGTGAGGTAGGTGGGGCTGTGCGGGCTCAGAAGAGAGCTGTGACTAGCCCAAGGTCACCCAGCTGGTTTTGTATGTGTGTGTGGGGGAAGGGCAGAATTGAACCCGGTATTCCCAGAAGAGTCTGGTTTCCTAAACACTAGACCAAATTGGCCCACTCTTTGGCAATATTTCAGAAAAAACAAACACTCTTAGCATATGTTCACATGTTTTTGGATGCCCCTAAGGTCATTTCAGGCCCTAGTGACACACACAAAATTAAAAAAGAACACTTGCACCATCTCCAACCCTCTGTTTATGTGTTCCCTCCTTGGGCAGGAAATAGAAGTTCTGAGGGTGAGAGAAGCTACAGAGAGTCCTGTAGCCAATGGAAATGGCTACTAGGGACAGGCCAGTCAGGGATTCCAAAACATGGTGGTGTTATCCAATGAATGGGAAGCTCTTGTTCTTATGGAGGGATTGCTATGCTTCAAGGTGAAGGCAACATGAAGAAGAGAAGGAAAGTAGGTGGTGTTTGGGTGCTTCTTTTAAAAATTGTTTGTTGCAGGTTTTCTTTCTGCGTCCAAAATGGGAAGTGATCCCTTGGAAATAAACACCCCCAAATGCTCTGTGTGATCGTATCCTAACTTAAAAAAAAATTCCAGGAGCTTCAGTGTTTGTTCATTTTTAATATAGATATAATGCAAATTTTCACCTCAGAACTAGGCACTTCTTAAAGCCTGAAGCCTATGTGATCATTTCAGGTTGGCCCTTCTGATTAGGTCAGTGTGTTCTTTGCCATGTCTTTGTGTTTGGGTTGCCTAATGAAAGGGGCATTTCTTTGATTTCATGTTGGTTGTGATTTTCTTTTCTTAAAAATTTCTCATTGGCTGAATCCCCAAAAGACTTATTTGCCTCTCTAGTCTCCCTCTACTGTCACTGTATTCAAGCGGACTTTAAAAGTGCCCTGCACTTCCGGAATAAGCGTCTGCATGAGGCTCAGCAAAATGCGCGTTTAAAATGCACCTTCCGTCCCCACAGAAGCGTGTTTTCTTTCCCCACATCTTTTTCTCCCCACCCTCTTTCTTGTTCAAAGGAAAAATAGCCAGATCTCCATCCCCCGAAATGGCTTCCCATGCCGGCAAAGAGTGATCACTCGCTCGTTCACTCTCAGCACTTACTTTCACTCTATTCTCTGTTTGAAATGGCTTGGCTGCAGCCATTGGCCACGCGATCGTGTGCTCATCTACTCTTAACACTTCACAGATCACCCACTTCACACCTGATAACAATGTTGCAATTCTGAGCAATTCTGGCTCTTTGAAAGTTCTGACCTTTACAAAGGAAAGGAACAGAAGCTGCAGCATTTCTGGGAGATGCCCCTTTTGCCACAGAGCGCTGAAACTCTTCTTTAAGGGCACGTATTTTGTTGCAGGTTTTCCTGCTTTTGTAGGGCTGGAAGCTCATTAAAAACCCTGGCATGGGGGCACTCAGAGGCAAAAGAAGATTTTTAGCAGACTTTAAATTGCTTGGGGACAGGCCCATTCATGTGTTTTGTCCAAGAGAAACACATAAGAAACCAGGACCTATCTTTCCAGAAAATTCTACAGCTAGGGATTCTGCTGATAGTTTTTGCTCTGACCTACAGAATGATGAGATCTATTTCATTTGACCTCTAAAGGCTTCTTCCCCACTGAAGAAGTTACAGCCTGAACGAAAATGGGCAAATACTTGAAACTACCTATTGAGCCATGAAGAAGACAAGTACTGATCAGAGCTACAGATTAAAGGAAGCTTTGCCTGGCAAACTGTTCATAGCCCACAATGTTAGCTTCTCACTCCCATATGAAATTTCCCTGCCAAGACAGTACAGACAGGACATACCACCCTGGAACTAGAATGGACAGGAGCCACCACACCCCTGATGGTACCCCTTCAATGCCTTCTTAGTGAGATTCTAAGAGAACTACGCTTCCTTTGATGATACAACCCATGTTCTGTTTTTTCCCCCTAAGTGGACGCTGGAGGGACTAAAAGGGCATTTTCTGTTTGCATGTGGCTGAACGCAGAAGGCAGCAATCAATGCTCATTTTGTTTCAGGCAGGATTAAGCAGAAACCTTTGCAAGAACTGGAGACATTCTGCAAGGCCTTGTTGAAACCACCGGAAATGTCACACCAAGCTGAAAATATGAACAGAGTATCCAAAGCTATCTGATCAAGTGTCATGAGGAAAAATAAAGCTATGGGCCTAAGGCTAACAAAAAACTCACTCATAGGCAGAGAAAAAAACCAAGAAAAAGAGGAATGTTTCCCTTAAAAGACGGAGCAGAAGGTTTTAGGATCAGAGTGTCAGAATGAGGGAATCAAGCCATCATGTGTGGGAGCTTGGCTACATGCCGCTGTATTGCCACTTCAGTGGTCAAATGGCTAATGAGCCACACTTGACCTCATCAGGATATGTGGATCACTGACTTGGTTCCAAGGGACCGTATGAATGGGCCATTTTAGTCATTCAACAAAACAGATGTATTTAGTGTAGCAGACACTGAAAGTGTTTGAAGAGTGCTGATAACTTTTGGATCCTTCTGAAATTCACCATATAATCCACCTTGAAGAGTAAGGAAAATGTAGCACCACAAAGTAGGAGAGCTGTGGAAATCAACCTGGGCTCTGACCACTGACAAAAGTAGACAAATGCTATCTCTGTACATTGACCATGTCTCACAATGCTTATAACACAGTAAAATGGTCAGTTGCTATTCTCACTGGATAGCCTTTCCTGCCTACTTTTCATTTCAGTTTTTGTAACAATAAAGCTTTCAAAATGAATTACTTCCTCTCACAAATCAAGACTGATGTTATGTACATGTTTATATCTTTGTTAAATTATAGGGGGGGGGGAGGAATTACCATATACATACATGACCGAATCAACAGCAACGTTAATAATCCATTCATTCCATCCATTCTATGACATTCAAACAGTACACCCTGCATGGCCTCTCACGCGGTGCTCCATTGGTTTGGCTTGCATTAGTGGCAAGTGGCCATAGATTAATGGCAGTACAACTGCCTGGAAAACAGAGGGTCATGGGTTTGAATGTATTCACCCAATAGACCAATCAGGCCACATGGTTAAAAATGCTTTTCCTGTAATGCAGTCTATGTGGGGCTGCCCTCATTCCTGAACTGGAAACTGGGGCTGGTGTGAAATGTTGCCACCAGGTTGCTGAGTGGGGCACTTCACTGTTCTCATATCATACCTGTGCTTCACAATTACATCGGTTGCCAATTAGCTATCGTGTGAGATTCAAGGGCCTTAAAAATTTATTTGTTTATTTATTTGTATATTTATGGGATTTTTCTATTGACCTATTATCTTAATCTCAGGGCAGTGTAAAATAAAATGAAAGAAGGAGAAACAACAGAAAGAAGACAAAAATGAAATTTAAAAACATTAGAATATAGGGTCGGCATATACAGTCCTCATTATTTCCCCAAAGTCCTGCAAAACAGACATTGATCCTTTCTCCATCTCTTTACCCTAACCTTCAGCTGACGAAACAATATCTCCTCCCCATACAGACACTGTCACTGTTTTAGTCATACTTTTAATGTTTTTATCGTGATATTATTGTTAACCCGCCCTGAGACCTTCAGGTATAGGATGAGATAGAAATATAAATAATAAACAAACAAACAAATATGTCTGCAGGCTCTCTGCTTTGGACATTTATTCTCAAACTTGCTGGATCTACTTTGGCTTGCCTCCAGTGGAGAGAAAGGACTCCACTGGTGGACATTCTCAGCTTTGGACCCACTCTTCTTTCAACCAAAGCTATAGTGGGAAAGTATCTGGAATCCAATCATCTGACCATTTTTGAAGCTGATACTAAGAAATTTTGCCAAATCTTATACAAGCATTACTTGGAATTTATTTCTCACTTGTGTCTTAACTGGATGGCTATGGACTTAGCCACTGCTGTTTGAAGTACATTTAAAAACCACAAATAATAACGTTTGGGCTGGAATTTGAGCTTTGTCATCCTGGAAAAAAGTAGGTAAGCAAGACATTGTGTCTGAAAAAGTGAAGACTTAGGTATTACTCCACGCACCGCCTAATGAATTTACTCATACTAGATGTTACTTTACCACCTTTATATTACCAGCAGTGAAGAGAAATCAATTTGGAAATATGTACCAGTTGAGCTGGACTCCTATACCACTTGTCTATTACATTCAGGTGTATTTAATTTTTGGTGCTGTACTAAATGGGTTGCTATTTAAAATCCTACCCTATTCATTATTTGTGAAATTATACTTCAAATCCATTTCCTCAAGGTTCTTAGAGCCAGTAGTGTTTGATCTTGCTGTTCTTGCAAATAGTCATAGATGTTGCCAACTGTTGCCAGTCTACTGGTTTCAGGGCTGGCCAAAAGGCCTTCAAATAGGTTTAATGGTCAAGTGGTTCCTTCCTTCCTTTTTTGGTATACTAAAAAGTTTATCGCAGGTATATTGCAGTTTTGGAATGGAGATGTAATCTCAAAAATTATCTAGTTCTGCTTCTTAAAATGCAATTTTTGCATAAAAGGTTTCATTATTTGCACTATTTTGTTTTTGTTTTTTTCTATCATGTGATCTTCATTTTTTAAGGGTCAGAATATAATTCATGTTTCTTCTTTTTCACTTGTGAAGCAAGTAGCTTTGATTATTACCTTCTGCATACATTTTTTCTTTCAAGCTTGAAATATCTGTGGCAATTTTATTCATTTCTAGTGGCAGGTTTTATCAGAGTGTGCTTGGTGATCTCATCTTTTTGTTGTTGCTGCTGCTGCTACCTTTTTTTTAGACAACTTTGTTCTGCTCTGCGAACAAATTAACTTATTTTTGTCCATTTTAAGTTTTTAAATCCTAATAGCATACATAATGAGAAATCATACTTTGTAGTTGTTCAGTGGCTATAATACTAGCTCTTGGGGGAATAGTGTGTTGTATATAGGTTTATTGTGCATTGTAATAGTATTATAGTGAAACATCCTAAAATAAATCTATCTAGTAGGGGTGTGCATGAATGCAATTTTTGGGATCCGATTTGAATCGAATATCCAAAAATTTGAATCGATTCAAATTTTTAAAATTCCAGTGTATTCACATTTGATTAATTTGAATACATTCAAACCCATTTGTGCGAATTTTCAATCTGTATGTGCAAATGAGAATGTTGACAACATGTGTATGTGCCCGTACACATCCAGTATGTAACCATACACCTCTGTACTCATCCTGTATTTATCCTGTACGGATCCATACAAATGTATACGGATGTGGGAAATATGCGTACGGGCAAGTGCGCGTCATGTACGAATCCACACATATACGAATTCAAAAATTCAAAATTTGTTTGAAAGTTTAAATTTGAATTTATAGACATTCAATTCAAATCTGAATGTCCAAATTCAAACAAATTTGATCGAATTTTGAATTCTGAATGTTTTGAATATCTGTGCACATCCCTACCCCCTACTGCCTAGCAGAGTTGTGCGAAACACCATTTTGAATGTGTCATAGAACATTTAAAATAGCATTGTGGGCCTAGAATTTGCTAGGTGTTATGGCGTTCCAGGTCTTCTTGGAATCTTTGGGCTGGGGCTTTCCAAAGACAGCTAAGTCATATTCACACTGAAACATGGCCACACTCACTCACTCCAACACATATATGTAGCTAAATGCTTAAAGAATATATATATAAGCTTTGTTTTGAATTAGAAAGTTGAGACAGGAGAGGGCTAGTTGGTTCGGATGCTGTAAATATGAGCAAACCGACTAAGGTTCGGCCCCAGGTCACACTAATATGGATTTCTGCTGCCAATTAGACAAAGAAGGACGGTATTAAAAAGAGGGGGAAATTAAACATTTGTCAATCATACCTTTATTTCTGATCTGGGGTAGACAAAATTGCTTTTTGCTGTTCAGAGAACAGGAAAGGTCTCTTTCCCTCTGATTCCAACTGAGACAGGAGATAGTGAATTCTGACTTCCGTCTCAGAGAGGGCTTGGTTCGGCCTGTTGCAAGATACTGTATTTCGCACCATATAGATTACACTGGCATGCAAGACACACCTATACTCTGGCAAAGGAATATTTGAAGAAAATAAACTGAGGAATAGGACACAGGGTGATTTGATGGGATACTTTGTGGTGGGGGAAGTGAGTCTTAAATGGTGGGAAATACAGTGATCTGTAAAGTTGTCTTTATACTCAAAGTCAAAATTAAATATATTTAGTTTCTAGTTAAACTTGTAATCCCACTCAAGGATGATGCTTGCTATTTGCAATGGATTTTAGATATACCAGAAATACTAAGGTACTGAAGATCTTCTAAAAACAGAAACTGGTATTTAATAAAACCTCAGTTCGGGTGAAACATTATGCAATTTGAGGACAATCAAATTGTTTTGTACTTGTTTTTAATCTCTGTAACCAAACCATAAAAGATATTGGCCTGATTCTCCCTAGGAGATGATCCTGAAACTGCAAAAATTGTATTACATCATCATATTTTTCAGTCAGTATAGGGGGAAAAGGCTGTTCTTTCCCCTAGCAGGGGAACAAAGTTATTCTACCTATACTGATAAAGGTTAAAGATCTATTTGTCCTTTAGTCTGGAAAAAAAAATCATATGCCTTGAAAACTACTATTTTTTAAGAGACAGTGAGAGTAGCTTAACATGGAATGATAATTTAAAAGTGCTGGTGATGAGACCTGGAACAAAGTGTTAAAGGTCTAGGTTATGTAATATAAACTGCCTGAAAAAACACCAACTTGGATACAATCAGTCTCTAAGAATAAGGATTCATCTGAACAAACTCACATATTTTAGACAAATATGGGATGTTGCAAATTGCACATTAGACATACCAAAGGGATACTTCATTCTATCTGAAAACAAACACCCCCAAAGATATTATAAGAAAACAAAGTTTTCAGAAATTATCTGAAAACAAACACCCTAAATACTTGATGCCAGCAAGTTCTAAAATATTCTATATTGCCATATGTACATTTAAATGACTGAAGCCACCTCCATAAGGCCTCTAAGATGACATTTTCTTCCAACACTTAATTTGTACAGCAAATAGTGAGAAATAGGAGGAAAAATAGATATTTTAAGCTGTACATTAGCAGATGCCATGGCATTACATCTTTTCTGAACAACATCCTAGGAACCAAACCAAGCTTTGCTACTACCTTACAAGTGTCTGAATTTAAAACTTACCTGTGTTTTAGTACCTACAGAAGGGAGCTGCAGGGGTTTGGTGTTCATGCTAAAATGTTTAGCAGCAGGCAAATGCACCTCATTAGCTACAGCTGTTTGAAATAGTTTTTGTACCTTAACTTGCGTATGAGGAAATTGGGGAAATTGTCAATTTCAGGGCTTTCATAAATATTCCTGCAGCCTACCTTCCACGGCTGTTGCTGCTTGCAAAGAAAATGTAGTGACAGGAATGGCAAGAAATCGGAACAGCGTTTGCGGCATTTAGTGCAAGATCATGCTGGCATCTTAGACAACAAAAAGGTGCGAACCATCAGACCCGAAGATGGACTGAAGAAGGTGTAAAGTGAAGGCCCAAGGTTGAGATGCCTGCAGCTTGATAGCATCAAAAATACATTTATTTCAAAAACTCCGAATATGGTCAAAATTGTATTCTGTTTTCTTTTGCCATATGTTTTCCGTTCGATTTGAAGCGGCCATTTTCTTTTTTACACTTTTCACACTTGTGTGCATTGTTTTACGTGAGCTAGAGAAGTTTTTTATGGCAGGAGGGAGAAGGGGGGTGGGAAGGAAGCTCACAGCCTTGGGCCCCTTCTGCCCTTAAAACAAACCAACCCTTCTTGAGTCTCACTTATTTTGTCGCATAAACTTTTATCCTGTTAATCTTAGATTACTGGGTAGGGGGGAGGACAACAATGGCTCACATCCGTGATACTCCTTAAGTCATATGTGTTCCCTGGGTGGTGCTAAAGAGCAGTCACTTTGAGGCTACCACCTAAAACCTCGAAGTTGCGGCAACCAGGCAATCTTAAAGGATCTCCTGATTCTATCACATTGTTTAAACTATGTGAATTTGTCATATGCTAAATAAATAAAACTGGGTAGGAAATGGGCTCTGTTATCTTGGTACTGAGGGCACAATTCTGAACATGTTAACATCTACTTGTTTTGGAGCAAAGATTGATCATGGCAAGGAAACCTAATTGCAGGGCTACACCTATGCTAGCCTGCACTCAAGCAAAGCTCCAGAAAACAGAGCCTGACTGGTACCAGAAACTGCACTATTCATATCTGGACAGACTGCACAAAACATCTGTTTTATTTCTGGGTTCCGCTACATCCATTTGTTTGCAAGAAGATTGAGGGCTTGGAGTCTAAACGTCTTTGCAGATGGGTTTTGTGAGGCAGTGGTGGTCAACAGCCAAGCCCTTGGCAGGCTCTCAGCTACTATAGATGCAAACTGGTCTTGGTGCTTTTGGACAGAGATCAGTATCTTCTTGCTCCCTTTGGGCAGCTCTGCCGTTGAAGGCCAGAGGCGTCAACAGGGAAGCGCAGTGACCAAAGTTCTTTTGGAGACCGAGAGTGTGCTGTCTGAACTCCGGTAGCCACAATGGGCATGTGGCCAGTAGGTGGATGAAAGGAGCCCTTCTTCAGAGGCACAAAGGGAAGTCTGTAATGGTAAAGCCTTGAGCATGGTCTGCACACAAAGCGCTTTGGTTGTGCTGAATGTTAAATAAACTTGTTTACAAAAAATGCCGGGGCTATGGATATACTGGGGCAGACGAGGGGACAGACGGCATCCCTTTTGTCGGGAAGCAGCAAGAAAGTTCTATGACTTGCAGGTTTAAAAAACAAAGCAGCAGCAGCAAATTAAAAAAAAAAATGGAAAAATATTTTCTGTTCAAGGCTCCTAAATGCAAACACCTTGGTCCTCACTTTTACAATTTACTTTTTACTTGGTTGTTACACAAAACCTTCACCACTTGATATTAAGAAATTGACAGTTTCAGCAGGACCTCCATTCACTGATGGACACTACCTGGTCATTGGAACTACCAGTCCAGGGAGAAGGTGCGAAGATACAAGACTATTTCTTGAGGGCTTCCTAAGGCATGCTGGGGAACCCCAATGACCCATGGCAGCAGGGAATGTTATCTTGTAACAATGGCCTGATTTCATCTCCTTTCCTTCCAATTTCCTTTTGTTTTGCACTGTGTATTCTCAATTGTAAACCCGAATGCAGGGGCTGTGTTACAGTTTAGAGCTGTTACCCAGTTGACACCCATTTCCCCCCACCCCAAAGTGAACCAAATTAAAAATGCAACAGATCTAAGAAAGAATCATGGAATTTTGTCTGAAAGCAGGCGACGAGTAAAACTATAAGCAAGATATAGTTTATTTTATGCTACCTTTTTAAAATCTAAAAGTGGTCTATGGCAGCAATTGCAAGTTAATAGATAAATCTAATGCCATTGGGGTCTCAATGCTCTAAATAAATAATGCACTTAAATAAATTCTTAAAGAAAAAGTCAGATCGGGATTCAAAACTCATTTCAGATACAAGTTTACGAGGCAGCACAATTCAGTGGCTGGTAGAGATGTGCTGTTTTCAGCCTGAGTCCCTTTAAAGGCTCAGAGTTCAGTTTGAAAATGAACCGAACTGGGTGGAAATATGAAGAACTGTTCATTACTTTGAATTGTCTTCCACATTGAACTCTGGTCTTACCTGTTCCCCAACTGTACTATGCTAAGCCATGGGGTGCACCCTGCCCTCTCCCCCATTTCCCAATCACACCACACTACCATTTTGCTCAATCTTACCTTGTCCAGAAGGTCCTATGCTGCTCTGCTGTTGGGATCAGAGATATCACAGCTAGGGATCTTCTCCTTCTAGGCCTACAAGACTTTTCTAGAGTGGAGGACTGCTAGTCCTCACAAAACGTTTAGTGTATGGATGCATGTACATTTACTTCCTTCAATAGTCCTCTTAGGCCTAGAAGAGGAAAGACACTAGCCACAATCTCTCTCATTCTGTGTGGTGGCCAATGACTGTGGAGCAGTGTGGGCCCCTTAGGACAAGATAAGACTGGGCAGATACAATGGAAGATGGGGGGGAACGAACCAGGGCTTAGTGATGAGCAATTGGGGAAGTGGGCATAGGCAAGGCTGCGGTTTAGTGGGGCATGGGAATAAGAGAGGTCAGGGCATAACTGGAAGGTTTCACAAACTGTTCAATGAACTTGTTGGAAAGTTCTAGATTCATGGTCAAATGGTTCGTCCCTAGACCAGCTCAGGTTTGTTCTGAACTGAACTCGCCTGTCTGCACTCATGTTAGGGATGTGCATGATTTTTATTATTTTTTTTTTGTATTTGATTCATATTGAGTCAAATGCAAGCAAATTTGTATTCATTCCAATAGATTCCCTTCAAATGTAGTGGGATTTAAATTCGATACAAATGTTCAATCACATACAAATGCATACGAATGTATATGAATCGCATACATATCCCATACGAATCCCATATGAAGCTTCATACAAACATACTGAAACATTCAATTCAAATTTGAATGTGCCAACATTAGATTCAAATACGAAAATCCAAATTTGGCCAAATTCGTATGAATTTTGAATGTTACGAATATTCGTAAACATCCCTAATTCATGTACATTCCTAGTGACTGTTTAAAAGAGATAAGATCAAACATTTATGTTTATCACATCACAAATACTATTAAAGAAAGGGGTGGCTAAGCTACTACAGTGGTACTTTGACATACGAGTTTAATTCGTTCCGTAACCTTGCTCTTATGTCAAATCGCTCGTATCTCAAAGCAATTTTCCCATTAATCCATTCCAGCTCCCAAAACACCACCTCAGTTGTTTTTGTTATGTACTGTACTGTATTTACATACTCTTATCTCAAATCTTGCTCTCGTCTCAAAGCAAAATATCACTCGCTCAGCGGCTTGTATCTCAAAACACTTGTATGTCAGGGCACTTGTATGTCGAGGTACCACTGTATAGAGATTATTACAGACAGCAGTCCTCTTCAACAAAAGTCTATTCCAACTCAGTGTGCATACATACATACACATGGATACACCCCTACTAGGAAAGCAAGAATATGCTTATAGTTGCGTGCAGACCTGACCTGAACAGCAAAGTCCTGAAGGGTTCATCATCAAAGATGTAGATGTCGCCCTACATATCAGTCTGTTTATACTCATCAATATCAATACACATACACCATACGTACAAAGCTAATATTGCTGATGAGTCTGTTTATTGCTCAACTTGCAAAGAAAGTGGTCTCACTACCATGCCTCCTAGAAATACAAAATGCATCATGGCAGTACAAAATGAAGCTGTTTCAATGGATGTACCAAACTGAAAATGCAAAGTTTTTATACCACAGTGGCTTTTGTACAGATGGATGGTTCAAAAGGGCCAAAGTATCTTGTTGGTCTATGGTGAAACTACTGATTGTGACAGTGGCAACAAAAAGAGCCAGTCATGAGGCCACAAATCCCCTCCACAGCTATGCTGATGGGCAGGAAATGATCCTCCACTTAGCCTCAGTGTTTCTGACTGAATGTGTATTGAGGTACACATGTGAACATGCAGGAATTTGGCTGTCCATGCATATTTGTCTAAAAGCTGGTGAGTAGTGAGAATTGTTGCTGCTGAGTACCACTGAGTCTTGAACAGGCATCTCCATGGACACCTCTATACAGTTTTCTTGACAGAGACACTAGAGTGGTCTGCCACTGCCTACTACCAAGGAGAGGCTGGGGATCGTCCACTGCTTTCCAGGCAGTTTGCTCTGCCACTGAGCTGTAACCACTCCTGAATGAGAAAGGTAGCCACTCCTACTGAACTACAATAGATAAGCCAGTTTGGACCTGGGGCTAGAGTGTTGGACTCTTATCTGGTAGTTTCCTGGTTTGAGTCCCTTCTCCTACACGAAGCCAGCTGGGTGACCTTGGGCTAGTCACAGTGCTCTTCTGATCTCTCACAGCCCCACCTACCTCATGGAGTGTCAGTTGTGGGGAGAAGAACAGAAGGTTTATTAGCCACTTTGTGTCCACTCAAGGGTGAGAAAAGCAGGGTATAAAAGCCAACTCTTCTTCTACTTCACATTATATGGCCTCTTATCTATGCTTTTCCTAAGACCTTCATTTCATTTTACAGTAGACATTTACATTGCCCTTCTTTAGCCATCATCAGAGATATGTGACTTTTTATGCTTATAAACATTAATATTTATAAACATTAATATTTAACAGTTTTTTTTCTTTGTAAGTAGAGATATTTTTTCCTAAATAATTATTGGATTATTTTGAATCAAAACAAAGGTGGCAATCTCAACTCCCATCATAGGTGTTTTCAGCAAAATATTGTACTACACACTGTGAAATTCAATCTTCCAAGGTTACCTTAATAGCCCTAATGCATTTTAATCCAAATATAATAATAGGATGGTCAAATTAATGCTTGCTTAAAATCCTCAGTATATTTTTAATGTAGAAGGCTATCTCAGCTATCTCAGTGTCCAGCAACAGACAGTATAAATTGCTTGCATTGCAATTTTGCTGTTATCAAAGTGAAAAAGCCTTTTGTCTCTTAAAGATTATTCAGAATTAATAGTGCAGATTAATAGTGCATCCTATGCATAAGTACTCCAAACAAGTACACGTGAGTCAATGGATCTTGTTTCCAGATAGAGAACAGAAACCAGTGAGTTTTGAAGTTACACTTACTATAGCACCTATCTCAATATCCATCTGTGTTAGGGATGGGGAAAGGGGGACATGGACTACTATGCTTATAGGTATGTATGCTTTCCATTCGACAAGGTTCAGGTCTAGTTCCATGTTTGGTTAAAGGATCTCATGAGGATTAGTGCTCTTGGTTGAAATCTTGGAGTTCTCTCTTACATGAAGGTCCTCTCACTATGCTCTATACAAACTTTAGATGATGTTCAAAATATGCGTTTGGGCAAAGTGGGCACTTTCAGGAGACCCTCCTTCATACAATTCATCATATTGAAAATATTACTGTATTAATGGGACTCTCACGGAGGGTGTTCAAAAGTGGTTTGGACATAACCATAAATGGAGCCAGCGGGAAAGTGAGATTAAAAAGTCTTCCTATGATTTCCCCACATTTGGGCATCCAGTTCTATTCACGTGACATAAAAACATTTTGATGCCCTGAAGAATTGGATCTGTGGCCTCACTGAGATCAGCGAGCAATCTGATCTCACTGTGTCAACCAGTTACATATGGAAGCCAAGGAGAACTTAAATACACACCTTGCCCTGCTTACAAGCCTCCCTGCAAGCGGTCTTCAGAAGCATACTGCTTCCTATATATGTCTTTCTGGAATCAAATAGCCATCACAACTAGTAACCCATCTTCCATGAGTTTGTCCAGACCTCAGGTCATCTAAGCTAGTGGCCAACACCACATCTTGGTATTTGGACGTGAATTTCCTTTTCGTGAAAAAAAAGTATTTTCTTTTCTTTGTCCCGGTTCTTCTAAGATTCAGTTTCATAAGTTGACTCCTACTTCTGGTGAGAAAACTGACCATGCATAACTTAATATGCCTCCATCTTATTCTGACCATGCATAACTTAATATGCCTCCATCTTGTTCATTCCCATTTGCCTTCTTTCTAGATGAAAAGGTGCCAATCAGTTCAACCTTTCCTAGAAGAGTGTCCTTCAGTCCCTTTATCATTTTAGTTGCCTTATTTCAACATTTTCCCATTCTGCAGTTATCATTATTGGGATATAGTGACTAAAACCATATGGAGTGTTCTATGTGAGGTTATACCATTATTTTGTGAAGGGGCATTATAACCTTGGCAGTTTTATTTTAAATGCCATTTCTTATTATCCCTCACATGCTATTGCCCTTCTTCCAGCAAACAGTGGGTCAATACTTCCAATGAGATGTGTATAAAAATGGCAAGTCACAGCTGTCATCTGTTAGTCAGCTCAGATGACAACCAGGGGAGGGGAGAGTTGGACAGGAAGTTTCCTTCTAAAATTTTATTTCTATTTTTGGTTTTTATATGATGCTTCCCTATCAATAAATTCCGGAAGTCAACACCTGCAGCCAAGTGAGCATGAAGGGACTTCTCTAAAAAGTACTATTCACTCCATGGAAGTGTACACACTGATCTTTTGAAGAAAACCAGAAGTTTGCATGCATTAGCCCAAATTTAGCATATGCACACTCCTGTACAAAAATCCTGCTGACTAAGCAGTATATGATGTAAATTAAGCTTTTGGCAAATATTTTTATTTCCTAAGATTTCCTGTTTCATTCAAAGACTTTCAGGGATTGAATACTGAAACAAAGCTTCTGAAACACTGAGTTTCACTTGTTTTTTCCAAGTTGACTGGGCATTGACTAATCTTCATATTAAGAACTAGAGCACTTGAAAACACCTAAGAAAAGATAAGTTCCACATTACTGAATTTGATATTTGGTTATTAGTTAAATTCTCCTACTTTTACAGTTCATGTGGAACCTCAAGTCCAAACAGTCTTTGACGAGTTTGCTAGATTTCAAGGTACCACACTTACTAGCTCAAGATAAAGACACTGCAGTTCACCCTTGCTGATGTTTTTTTCATGCTGTAAGTTCTATCAATGTCTTAGAAACGTTTCTTCCTTGGCTATCTCTGCAGTGATTGAATTCTGCTCTTTTGACTGGAGGTGGAATTCTGAATGCTGGGGAGAAAGGAGAAGTGGAAGGTAGAGAGAGCCATGATCTGAACTATGACAGTGGCCAGAGGGAGAGAGAGAAAAAAATTCAACTCACCAGTTTTTACAAAAGGGACCAGGATTCCGGACAGCGTAAGCAGGGTAAGATGAAGGATCTTGGAGTTGGGCATTGCCTCCTTCAGATGCCTCTAGAATGCTCAAAGTCTTTGCAATCTTAATGAAGTAGCAGGTTTCTTTAGATGGAAAGCTCCAGTCAGCTCTCAAGTCTTTTCACAGATACCCACACAGAAAGAGAATGGCATCCACTTTACAGAATCTGATTCAAACACACTGATGCAGAAGGACCTACCTCCTCATGTCAGAAGGCAGCTCCACCCTTTCAAAGCGTTCTCCTCCTCCACCCCTCCGGTTTTACAGTTGGCCCCTGAAAACCAACCGTCTTCACCAGAGCAAAGCGCACACCTTCTGGCAGTTAGCTGCAAAAGCCTGGAGGCGCCAAAAGCGGCACCAAGTTTCTAACAACTGGTGTACACACTGCCCAGTGTTCGGTGGTGAATAACAGCATTCATCAAAAATACCAAACCCAAAAAAGGCACATATTTGCATAGGCTTTAGCATACATCCTGTGAGTACGCAGTGACCACCTTCAGACAAACTGTAGGAGAGGAATAATGACGACCACAGAATCTTTTGGGTTAGAGGGAGCAGGAGGATTTGACTGAACCTAAACCAAATAGATTAAGCATTTTAAAACAGCACATATACATATGGTCGAAATGTTGATCCAATACTAATTTATTAATTCTCTTCTGATAAGTAGATTTAAATGAGCATAGGGATATTTTTTTTTAAAAAAACTTGGAACACATGAGTCAAGTCAGAGAACTGAATGTTTTAGAAATCATCCACTCTTGCTTTGAGAAACTGATGCCTCAGTGTTCAAACATACTGACTTTGAAGTGTATCTGATTTCAACAGCACACGCACGACAGCAAACAATATAAGCCCTGCTCACTGAACATGGACACTTAATATACAGAAGCAGAAGACTGCTGCTGAGCAAATAGCTGCCACTGGTCACTGGTCATTCATGCAAAGCATCGGGTAAAAATTTCCACTTCAGTTAGGCGTTTTGTAATTCGTAACGATTAACAGGGCTATTTGAAAAGCTTTCATTCAAACAGCCCATATCACTAGGAAAAAATACCCAACCAAGTATTTGAAAAGTTTTGAAAAATAGAAAAAATCCAACTGCCTAAGGAAGCAGTTGACTGCTACATTGTAACTTCAAGTACTAGTATCAAAGTTTTAATAGGTTCTGAACTGATATTTAGAGGCACTATTATAGGTGGCAAAAAATACTTGGCAGCTTTTAGAAAAAGCTGGTACAGCATGTACATCTCTGTAGTCCAAAGCCACTGATTTCTCTTGATACAGAGTTCTATTTTATTTCAGATAGGCTACCAGCGACCCTCTTTCCACACAAGCGTCTTCATATTTGAAGCCATGGCAGAATCTTCACCGCACCTCTACGGTGTTAGGAATGTGCTGTACCAGAGCAGGGTCAACATGATCCTGTTTCTTATGGTGCATTCAGCGTGCAGGGTAATAACAGCGTCTGCACAGCGCCACACAGGCTCCTTCGCCATACTGCTTTCTCTTGCTTTCGGCTTGCACTTGCAGCCCTGTCATCACTGGGACCCTGACAGCTGCCACTCAAGGGGACTTATCTGTTTCCTAGCAGCCTCGTCAAATGCATGGGACACTTTTCTGGGTTTTATGCTTCTCTCCCTGTTTGTCTAAACTAAAGCTGATGATTCCCTAGCTTTTATCTTCGTGGGCAGGAGGGCTGCCCTGGTTGCCAAGACCGCTGCCAGAGAAACCTTAGCAGCACGGTTGATGGGGGACAGAAGAGGAACCCTGCTGGAACAAGTCACAGCCCATCTAGTTCAGTATCCTGCCTCACCCAGTAAAAATGGGCATCCTCAAGCAGAAGACAAAGGCAAAACCATCTGCTCCCAAATCCCTGCAAATGGCATTTAAAGGCATCCTGCTTGTGTCTCCAACTTGGAGGCAGTATCTAGGTACCATTAATGCATCTATTGTTACATATAGCACACTTTAAGAAGAGCGTAGACCTTGCCTGTGTTGTTTTTATCAGTGTGTAATAAAGCTTAACACGGCAGAATGGTGAAGGACTATTGTGTATGGGAGAATTCAGGAAGGTGACCCTTATCTATACACTTTTAACCATCAACAAAACCATGCTGTCTGAAGTGACAAAGAATGCCTATTATACCATCTATCAACTCTGGAGAATTTTCTTCTTCAGACAGCTACAATATCTATCTATCTATCTATCTATCTATCTATCTATCTATCTATCTATCTATCTATCTATCTTAATGAAAATATTTTTACATCAGCTCTGCAGGTCAAACCATTGGGAAATATATATATATTAAAATAGGTAGTAAAGAAAGATCAGCTAACATCTGATCCCCTTGGTCATTTTTTTCGTTCACATCCAGAGCTCCACAGGTTTAATTCCTAATATAAGCATCTCAAAAACAAAGCTGGAGTACTGCATGTTAACAAGAACTACCAATGATAATTTGCCAAGTTCTAACTTCCAATTATGTGCACTGACTCATTTGGTAAGCTGGCAGTCTGTACTACTCTGTCAAGTGGTCTCTCACATCCACAGCATGGCATTTTAGCCTTTAACATTATTTATGTTCCGCCCCTCTTAACCACTTGGTAAGATAATGTATCTGTGTTCTCCTGCGAAGTAGCATCAGGCTACAGTACTGCACTCAAATGAAATCTGAAGTAGCAAGAAATGACTGGTTTATCAAGTGGTTAACAGATGATCCATGTTAAGGTCCCATTAAGCAAATGCTTCATTCTGTTTCTCTAAGCAGGTGCAGTAAAGAATCAGTGACACTGGACACTGCCCAGAGGCGTATACAAGACTGAATGTATGCCTATATAATCCCAACAAATAGATCAGGAATTTTGATCAGGTTTTAGGAGTTATGATTCCCAATCTCTTCCCCACTGCAAGACAGAAGAGACAAACAGCCAACCTAACAAGTGTTTATGTGCAAATGGTAATTGCTGTAATCTGTCCCAATTCTCTACATTAAAGTGTATTCAAAACAGTTTTCAAGGTCTTTAAAAAAAATGGTTACACAGTAAAAAGTATAACCATGGTCCTGTTGTGGAACAGCAAACTGTAACCACCCAAACGAACACACATTATGAAGATGGTGGCATTTTAACAGTTCTTACATGATAAGAGTGTACATATTAATAGTAAGTACGTCCCTTACTGAAATGTTTTATTAAACTTGATTTAAAATGGCTTTTAAAATTCCCTATGGTCCATTATTATTAATGTGTAGATAAAGATTCTGCTAAAGGAAGAGTAGATGCATGTTATTTTCAAATGTAGAATAAGCTTTTATAGACTGGATGTTCCCACTTCACATCAAGCTATTTCAATGTATTTCTTCTTAAATCACAAAAACAGGGACTGAAAACTAGTGTTAAAAAGGGCAAACAAGCTGCCTATGTCTATATTTAAGAACCACATAAAATCCTTACTGTTCCTAGGTTTGGATTAGTGAGTCTTCTCCTTGCTTTGCAAAAAAAGTATGTTGGGGTTAGTAAAGTACTTGTTGATTTGTTCACATTGGATGTATTAATGTCCCTTTTTTGCATGTTTACAGCTTAAAAATAACTAGTCAGGGTCGGTCTTCTTGCATAAACAAGACAAGGGCATGAATGAATGTGTGTCTGGAGATGAGGAAGAGAAGAGGGAAGATTTGTAAATCACTCCCCATCTCACCTTAGCTAATGTTTATTCCCACCTCTAAAATTATAAAGTAAAAAAACTACCAACATTCCTCTAGGCCATGGAATAAAGCTGCTGCTGTCCCTCCCTATCCTGCATATTTGATTGTTAGTTGATAGAATAGATACTGGAAAATTTTTAGATCAGATTTAGCACCAGAAATGATAGCCAAGGTGGCTTCAAGAAAAGTAAACAAATATCAGGTATAATACAACCAGGTTTATTAATGTCCTCTCTTTTTAAACCCTCATACTAGCCAAGAGATCAGAGGTTTAAAAGTTCTGTAAACATTAACTATCTCCTTCCTCCTCTCTTTAAGTTTACAAAGCAAAGGAGATCAGGAGGCCAAATCAACTGAGTGCACCTAGGTTTCCAGATCCAAAGGCAACATACACATCTGTAACCTCTGTATACTTACTGTACATCGGAGGGGTGAGGAGGAGAGACAAAAAGGAAGAAAAAAAAAAGAAAAGTCTAAAAAAAAACCCAAAAGGAAATTGAATCTTAAATCAATCCGTGCTGAGGTGACTTCAGTAGTGTTCTTAAGTGATGTCAGGGAGAAAAGATCTCCCTACAACTATTATAACTTCCAGGACACGCTGCAACTCTATGCAAATGGAAGAACAGGGTTGGGTATGAAACCAGGTGTACTGCCTACTTCAGACTTTCTAACAGTTGGGGACAGGGACATAAATGTATAAGTGCAACGGACTGGGAGCAATGGGAGACTAAGAAACAAGGACCAGCACACTTCCGTTACAAACAGAGACGCTGCCAACACGTGGTTTCGTTGTCTCATTTATTTCAATTGAAGACGACAGCTTCCTGTTCCTTGGCGCTAATGCTGCTGCTGAACTTACAAAATTCCGAACCACCATCATATATAACCAGGTGAAAACTGGCTAGGTTTCAGGTTCCAAAGGTAGTGTCAGCTCCCACACAAAACCAACCGGAGAAGATTCATATGTTATAAGATCCTATGTGTCTCTGAAACGAGACAAATTCACAGCAGAAGGGTCCAAAATAACTGGCCCGATCACTCTGAAGGAAATACAATTACGGGAGAAATTCAGCCTGAAGAGGTGTGTGCCTCCTCCCACAATCTGAGTCCCCAACTGTCCAGGAAGGCTGGAGCATGCTGAAGCCTAAACTCCAGCTGCCTTTACATGACCACCCAATGAAGACAGACTTGAACTTCTCCAAATTCAATGTGCTGAAGAAGGGCTGGCAGGGATGTGCAATGCCAAACCAATCCAAGCTGAATGCTGCCTACCACTACCATTCCCTGCTGTTGCCGGTTCTACAGTTAGTTTATGAATGCACCTCCTGGCTTTGGAAGGCATTGTTTGCCCTGATGGAGCACGGAAGTCAGTATCTTCGTGGCATTTTGGTTCTGAAGGACATCTGTTAACCATGAGCTCTCCACTATGACGGCACCAGTGGAGACGTGTCGTGAGGGTGACAGGAGAAAAGAAGGAAGCCACTCTATGTAGACCTCCAAATGGCTTTACAAATAGCTTGGGAGAAGAGATCACAAGACAGTGGCTTGCACTCAGTCTCGAGAATAAATCTTCTTTCTCACTTACGCAGCAGAAAGAACCAAAGGCCAATATAAATGAAGGTGGCTGTGCAATCCTGGTTAGAAGAGACTTGTCAAGGCTAGAAATAGCAGCCTGAGATGATTGATTCTTTCATCCATCTGCAAGAGGAAGATGATTTCAGGTGATAGAGGACTCTGTCCAGTAGTGGAGAATGCATGGTTAACAGGACACAGGAAAAGCCAGTTGAGCTGCATATACTCAGTAGTCATCCAAAGTTTCTATTTCTCCCATATTGAGCCGCTCTGAAGAGGCATTGACTGAGAAACCTGCAAAAACAAAACAGGTCCTTGTTTATAGCATAAAGATGAATATACAAAGCTCTCAGTTCTTCAATATAACATGCAGACAACAGTAAAGGCAAAACTTATTCATGGAGCAGAGCTAAATTTTCTGGTGCTTTCAGCAACTGGCAAGCAGTAGCTGAGTGACAAAAATATGAAGAAAACCAATATCTGATTGTCTGATCTGAAATCATAAAACTAGAGACTGACAAATTAAAAATGCCAGAGCAGGTCACTGATAATAGAAGATTTGATGGCAGACAATGGTTGGAGGAGACAAGCTGCAGCTTTCAAGGGAAAAGAAAGCATTTTGTGACCATCAGGGCCTCTATAGTTTCCCTTTTACTTGCCAATCACTGCTTGAACCCAAATAGTATACTATAAACTGAACTGTTGGTCCATAAACCAAGGCATTCACATCAGGATATCAAGCCAAATGAATTTCATTTTACCTAATAAGCTGGGATCTGCACGGACCATTTTTTGTTTCTTCTTCTTTTTACCACTTTGTACTGCTTCAAAGCTGGACTGCTGGTTGTTACTCTGATTAGTTTGAAAGACCGAATGCAATGAACTATGGTTCATTCCCCACACGGAATCCTGTAACAGAAATAATGCAATATTAGCTGGAACTAAGCCTTGCCTACACGGTAAGAGTAGACAAACAATTACACAAACCCTCCTACTCAAGTTTGCAACCTTCAGTTATATTTATAAAGTTTTAAGACAGCTACAAACCCAACAGAATAACTGTCTTCCAAGATTCCTATGGGGAATCTATGTTCTATGTAAGGCTACTAGCCCATGGGACTTGCTTATCTGGGAGCAAAGCCAGGGCCAAAAGTGTACGAGTTAGCCGCTCTGGGACATAAGTCCTCTATTTAATTATAACACAGAACATATGAAGTCTCCTGCCAAACTGAACCAGTGGACAATCTAGATCAGTAGCCTGTTTTCACAGACAACAGTTTGTGCTCTCCTTCCTCATCGTCTTCAGTATCTGATCATCTGAAGCGTCATCAACTTCAGTGCTGATTTTCTATGCTGCCACCATAGCTAGCAGCCATTGACAGCTCTCTCCTTAATGAACCTGCCTAATTTCTTTTTAGAACTAGTCAGGTACTAAGTAGCCATCAGTTCTTATTGTAGTGAATCCAACTGCAATAGGAAAATACTCAAAACATTTTTGTGTCCCGACTATTCTAACATTCAGTCAATTCTAGAATTCTGCAGGAATTCTCTCCAAGGACTCAGATGCTGAGCCCTGGAAAATGGCATACTTCCAAGTCAACAAACTCTGAAGGTGTCCTTTTGATCTCCTGACTAGACTGTTCTTCATACCTAACCCAAATATCTATTACCAGCATAGGTGTTTCCTAGTTGTTATCAGCCTTCCCTTGCTTCAGAGGGTTCCCTGCTGTCTCTGCTGAGGCCTCAGCTTGACCTTTCTTGATTCTGAAGAAAGAACTCCACAACTTGTTCTGAACAATCTGCTTTGCCAGCCAGCCCATACTGCTCCCCCCCCACACACAGTGACCACTGAAGTACCCACAGTTGTTTACACAACTGAATATATTACACAGTTTTCCATGCCCAGCCCCAGCAGAATCATACTCTTCTTGGGAAAGTCCGTTCCTGCTGTATCTAGTGTCTTCTGCCAATTTTCACTACCATCTATCTTCCCATTGTCCTCTCCTTGGTTTCAGATTATCTTCTCAAGCAGGCTCCCCCCACCCCACCCCACCCACAAATTACTCCAAAATTTGTGAAGGCCTTGCTGAAGCATGTCTCGGTTAAAAAGTTGGGGGAGGGATCTGCTCAGACAGATTGCAAGAAGATAAAACATGGAAAATGAAATACAGTTTTTGCAAAAAAACAAAAAAAAATGCTTAAAAGGACAGTGATGCATACAACCATCTCTTTACAATACTGTCTAAAGCAGATCAAGATGATATGAGAGAAAAAGCTGCAAAATTCAAGATCTCTGAAATCAAGCTCAGATGCAGGGAGATTCTACCCCAGTTCTAAGCTCTTCGCGGCATCTGCCTTTCTTTCAAAACAGATCGTTATGCCAACAGAGGGGCAGCTTTTCTATTCCTCCAGTAATTACATTTATTTCCTAAAGACCAAGCATGAACCTGTTGCTGCCGCTGTTGGCTGGCCTTTTGTTTGGCACGACGCTCAAGAAACTGCTTGGCAAATTCCTTGGCTTCAGGGGTGTCTCCAAGGTAGGCTCTGATATAATCATGAACCTCATAAGGAGATTCCACTTCCTTCAGGAAGGAAACAAACGTGGGCACTGTGACAGAAAGAAAAAAAATGAAGCATGAGATATACGCAAGTAGGAAGAAATCCTATTATTTTACAATATTACTTGTAATAAAACAACAGAAAAATCTAACAGGCTTATTGATAAGGTATGATATCCACCATTAATGTATATAGGTAGAGTCCTAGCTGTCAGCTCCTACATCTTCTAACTTTTTAGTACTTGAATAAGACACATGAAATGACAAAAAACTTAACAATAAACATAGACTAAACTATTGTAGTGGTAGAGCAAACTGCCTGGAAAGCAGAGGGTTGATGGTTCAATCTCTAGGCCTTTCCCTGAAAATAGGCAATGACAAACCATTCCTGTATCTCTGCCAAGAAAACTGCAGAGAGGTGCCCATGGAGATAGCCATGCATTCAACCAGGAGTCAGCCATGTATCCAACAACAGTACTGGAGAAATAGACTCTGGATTTTCTATTTTCATCTCTTCTTTAAAACACAGTTTTAAGCAACATGCAAAACAGCCCCATAATGTTTATCCTGCAACTACCGCTCACCTGCCTAATGTTCATGTGTTCACATGTTACGGAACTTTCACATTGCTACTTACCATCCAAATTGTTGGCCGTGTTGAGCGCATGCAGCATTTGTTCACACCACTGAGTGAATCCATCCCGTGCTTTGTTCACTCCCTGGAACAGCTTTAACAACTTTTCTTCTTCTTCTACCTTCTTGTTTTGCCTGCTTGTAACCCCTATAGATTTACTAAAACAGATAAAAAACACATCACTGCTGAGGATCAGGAAGAGGAAGAGGCTCTCAGAAAGAAACAGGCAAGGACTATGTGGGAGTGGAAAGTACAGGCAGGCTCACAGGAAAGTTTATTGAGAAAGATGCTAACATATACAAGGAAGAAAGAAATGGAAGGAGTTCCTAGCTCTACTGCTACTGTAGAGTCAGGTGAAATGTTCCATCAGACAAAACGTTGAGAGCCTGTGTTAGGTCAGAACCTGTAAAATAAAAGAGGGAAGCTCCCCATATTCCCCACACCTACCTGATGCTACTACTGCTCTTGTTCTTATTGGTTGCATTACGAGGTCCCACTTCTTTGACTGCATCATCCCAGAATCCCATGTTTGAGTTTTTTGTGTCTGCATTGCTCCAAATACTGCTTACGAGGTCTGATGCCCACTGGTTGTTAGGGTTCGTGTTTAGAGAACCCCATACTGAGTTGCCAATGCTGGTGTGCAGATTAGAATGCTGCTGGAACAAGAGTAAGAGGGGCGCAATTCACCACCACCAGATATACAAGGTAAAGCAAAACTGCTAAAATAAATCTAGCCTTAAACCAGAAAAATGAAACTCCTGCTATTCATTTGCTGGAAGGTAAGAGCCATACTCACAGTAGTGTTGCGGGACCTGCTCTGCTGCTGCTGGTGTTGCTGTTGCTTCTGCATCTGCCGCGCCTCTTCTTGCTGGATCTCCAACAGGGATTTTGCAGTGCCAGAATGTTTTGCAACGTTTCCCCAGCCAGACAATTTTTGCTGCTGTTGCTGCTGCTGCTGCTGGAGGGCTTTCATCAATTCACGTTGTTGACGCCTTTGCTGGAACAGAATCAATGCAGGACATACCACTTATTAATCTGGGGAGCTATATTCCACAGCCACATTCAACACAAATAACTTTGAACGCACACGAAAACCTGGATTTTCTAAGAATAGTTTTGAAAGCTATGGTTTGCTCTCAAATTCCTGAATGAAACTTTGTAAGAATGTTAAGACTTGCGCTGCTGAATCAGACCTGTGACACATCCAGTCCAATAGCCTATTCCTATGCCAGCAACCAGTTGCAGATACACACTCTGCCTACTTCCAAGTCTCCCAGCAGCTGACGTTCAGAGACATCCTGGCTGTTTCTGCACTGTGCACAATATCCTACACCGCCATGTTGGGCGGGACTGGATTATTCGGACCAAGATTGGAAGGGCAGCTGGTGGCTCACGCAATCTGCATTATGGACAGCCCAGCCCAGCTTTGGAGGCTGAGAACAGTATGGATGCAGTCACTGTCTCCTATGTATGACGCTCCAAAGCCTCTCTTAACCGTCAAACTATTAAGGCCCAGTCTTCTATGAATCCGTTTAAAGTTGTTTTGAAGCCACCCAAGTTGATGGTAGGGCCACATCCTGTGGTAGTGAAATCCAACGTGCTATTTTGGGGAGGGGAGGGGGTTGCAATATATTTTCTCTGTCCCAAGTCTTCCAAAGTTCTGTTTTATTGTTATGTACTCTATCTACTGTCCATAATTTTATACCACTCTTTCCATGTCTCCTCTCACTTGCCTTCTTTCCAGACTAAAAAGCTCCTTGCCATTTTGGTTCCTCTCCTTTGGACTTTTCCTAATTCTGCTGGTTATTTTTTGACATGTGGCAACAAAACTGTAAGCTGCGTTCCAAGTGAGGTTACACCAAGACTGGTTAAAGAGGAATTGTAATACTGGCAGTTTTATTTTCAACTCCATTCTACACTGCTATTAACTTTAAAAAATACAACAAAGGCACGTTGGTGCGATACTTTCATTAAACTATCACTATTGCCAAGATTTCTTTCCTGGTCAGTCCTAGTATGGTTTAGATTTTCTACTCCAACATAGGCCACTTTACACTTGACCATACTCTCCCATTCTGATGTCCTTTCCTCCAATATGCAGAGATCATTTTGAAACTCTTCACAGTCCTCTTCTGTTTTTACCTCTCTGCTTACTTGTGGCTCTAGATCTTTATGTAAAAATCCCAATAAAGAATTTAGAGAGTATTCTACTTATTATCATAGAATTTCATAGAATTACAGAGTTGGAAGGGACCTCTAGGGTCAATGAGTCCATTGTGAGAAGTGATTATTTCTGTCCCATTATCCACTGCTTAGCGGGTTATCCATAAAAAGACCTCTCCCTTTTAATTCCATAGCTGTTTTGTTTACTGAAAAGTTTCTGGTAGACATTTTGTGAACTTCAAATTTTAAAGATACCCAACAGCATTGCTAATGATACCTGCCTTTAGTCTAGATTTCTACCTTCTTTAATATATTTTAATTTAACAAACTAGACAATATACTTTCAAAAAATCTTTTGAAAAATATCTGCTTGATCAGTCCTAGTAATTTGGCTCCAACTGAATGGCTACATAACCTTCTGATTCTTGTTCTCCCTTTGTAATAGTTATGTTGAAGAATCTCCAGCTGATCTTTGCTTCCTATTTCATCTTAATCAGTTGATTTTCAGGATTAACTAAGTTAGCCATGTCTTTCGGCAAACAGCATATAATTTCTTGAAGGCAAAAAACAGTATCAGGTAGCAATGTCTTTCACAACGTGGGACATCTAAGGATTTTAGCAAGCAAGTGCATTTATTCTATTTTCACAGCTATATGAAGGCTCCTTGCCAGGGCATGATTTACCTCTTCTCGAAGCTGCCTCTCTCTTTCTTCTTCAAGTTTTTGAATTTCTGCTAATGATAACGTTGCCTGGGACTGACATGTTCTTGCATTGGATTGTTGACCCCACGTTGAAGAAGAAGGAAGCTGGGGACAAAAGACAAAGCAAGTGCCAATAAAATTCCCTTTATGGAGAACACACACACCATACATGATGCTCAGTGAGCAAATCAGAATTTCTGACCCAATATTTTCTGCCGCAACATACAGTTAGGTCCATAAGTATTTGGATAGACGCAACATTTTTCGAATTTTTGTTCTGTACATTACTACAATGGATTCTGAACAAAACAATTCAGATGCAGCTGAAGTTCAGACTTTCAGCTTCAATTCATTGGGTTGAACAAAATGACTGCATAAAAATTTGAAGAACTAAAGCATTATAAACACTGTTTGTGTTATCCATGCCATGGCCACTCACACTATAGATGCAAAGATCTTTTCTATTAGACACCAAGAAACTAATCATTTCTTAAAAGGGAAAGATCTGTTGAAGAGGTCTTGGTTGGTTGCTTGGTTTGGTTCTCTAGGCCAAGAAGGATTTGTAGGCTTTTCTCGGGCTTCTTATCCTCTGCTGTAGGCGCTGGACTGTTTTGTGAGGCCTGCTCCATTAGTAACGGCTAACCGCAAGGACAGGTTAATTTCTTTCCAGGCTTTTTATTCTGTGCTTTGTTTCTGGGTTTGTTCTTATTTCATTGGGTCTCATCTCCCTTTTCCTTCAACTTTGGTGCTCAGAAACCCCAATGGAACCACCCTGGTTTTGCTGCAGCAACCCTTTGTATTATTTACAATTGGTGTCACAAGTCTCTCTGCCTTAAGCACTGAATGCTTGCTGTTCAACAGACTCCTTCATAGGAAAAGGAGACAGGGTTTTGCCATTTCCAACAAAGAAACCTTTAAAAAACTATTATACATCAAACAAAACCCCAGAAATGGTGGTAGAGGATGACGCTTTTCATTTATCACCAAATTCTAAGGTAATCTAACAGAAAATTTTAAAGTAATCTTTTAATTTCTAGTTTTTAAAAGATCATTAATAATCAGCTAACTGTCTGACTTCAATTTGGGGGTTCATTCTCTCTTCCCATACAGAAGAGGGAAATCGAGCTGGGTTTCCCATGATTCTCTGTGGGACAGCCAGGCTTGAGCTGGTTGACTGACTTCAATGTTGCTGAGGCTTTGGTTCATGCATATCTCTAGTATCAAGCCATATAAATGTAGTAATGGCTTAGTATATGCAACTTTACATACTGTTTAGTGTGGAAGGTTGTTCCATCTTGCTTTTTCATCATCTCTAGTATGGGCAGCTGTGGAATCAAGAAACCTTATTCTTCCTGATTATCACAGAAATCGTAGTATTTTGATTTATTCCACATCTACTGGTGGGTCTCCTGGCCTCCTGATGGGACTGCTACTGTGACCGTCAGCGTTGTCATAGCAACAGCGCTGATGCACAAGCAGTGGCAGAGGGCGCCAAAATCAAAATGGTAATTCCCTGAAGAGGATTGGCCTGGTGATCGAACAGAGGTAAGTGGTCAATCACGTGGGGCGTGAGTTAACACTGACTAGCGATCGCAAGTGCAATCTCTAGTCAACATTAGTTGATTGCACTCCTTTCCTGTCCACAGGACGGGAAGTGCAAAAACACCCCAAGAAGTCACCACAGATCCTTGAATCTAAGAGCCAGCAAGTGTTCCTTGCTGACACTAAATGGCACTAAAGGGAAGCACCACACAGGCAGCTGAGATAATGCCCAATTGTTTGAGAACTGAGCCCACTTTTGAACAGAGTTCCTATATTTAGCACTATAATGCCAGAGGAAAATCTTCCCCATAACCCCATTTGTGGAAGTTTCAACAACTCTGTAGAATCCCCTTTGCTGCCAAACAGATCTGATCTGGGAGGAGTAGGTACAGCCCCTGAGTAACTTCTGCATACCCCTATTCTAAGAATACTTCATAAGACTTGAGGGAAATATCAATGCTGTGAGAAATCGATACCTTCATTTGAGCAAGCTGCTGCTGTTGCTGTTGCTGCTGCAATCGGCGCAAAGCCTCCTGCTGTTGCTGCCTTTGCCTCATTATTTCTTTCTGCCGTTGGAGTTCCAGCTCCTTACGTTTTCGCTCTTCTTCTTCATGCCTCTGCCGTGCAGCTTCTTCTTCCATGCGCAGTCGGTTTTCTTCTAGCTGGCGCTTTGCCTCTTCTTCTTCACGTGCCCACTTGGCAGCCTCCTCTTCCTTCCCCAAAAAGAAATAATATGCAAAGTCTCTAAGATGCTGTAATACACATTTTCAAAAGCCTCTACTTGTACTAGAAAAAAATCCTTACTTGCTGCAGAAGGAAGAACTTATTTCAGATCATTCCTTCAACTCCCCCCAAAATCTTCGAAGCTCCACTAAACTCTTAATTTTTATTTTGCAATTCGGATTCTTTGTGGTGCCTCTCCAAACTGCAGAACAGCCTCCCCAATGATATTCACTAAATATCTACATCTGATTCATTCAAATGCCAGGCAAAACAATATCTTCTTTCCCAGACTTTCAAGGAGTAATTGAGGACCTTTTGATTTTTTGTCTTGTTTCCCCCTTTTCATTTTTATCTTCTTTTAATCTATTTTCACTTCCAATTTTTTCATGTGTGGTTGTTCCTCTATTGAACCTTGCCCTTAGACTGTGGCATGAAGCGGTATAAAAATCTACATACATAAATACGTAAAAATGTACAACACGGATAATTCTGAATTGGTAATCTGTTTGATGCAATGAAACTCTACACAGGAATGTGCAAACTGGTCTTCAATTCTGGCCATTTTTCATAGAGAACCTCATTTTTACCTGTTTGCGAAGCAGCTCTTCCCGCTGTCGCTGTTCCTCTTCTTCTCTTCTTCTCTCCTCTAATCTTCTAAGTGCTTCTTCTTGCTGTTGCCGCTCCTCTTCCTCTCGTTGTCGTCTTAGTGCAATTTCTTGTTCTCTCTGCCGCCTCAGGGCCTCCTCCTGTGTAAACAAATAAAATGCGAGAAATAATTTAAATGGAGATCTCCATTTGTAGCTTCACTTTGATGGCATGTACAAAGTTATATTTGCTATCAAAAGTCTCCAGATCTGGCTGTCCTGAATACGATTTAAACTTCAACGTCACTTGCTTTTTTTTTGCTCAAAGGATGAGCAAAAAGGTGAGTCCAGATGAGGTTTAAAAACCAGGATTTTCCTGAGGCTACGTTGGGATTGCCACACATAACCATCTTAATTGAAATATACTCCCAGGACAGGGAACACAAAAAGAGCAATAAAGGCATGAAGGAAAACGTAGCTCTGACACGGCATTTTTCATCATATTCGATTGCTCATCTTTTCTATCATTTCCTCACAGAATCACAACTCATATGTAGGAAGCATATGAAAAATTTTTTAAATGAAGTGGGTGGGTTTGGGAACAATAGATAAGAGACCAGAACTGCGGTAGCTACAAGAGATGATTGTGGGATCTAAACAAGAGCCTATGATTTCTTCTCACTGACTGGAGGCACCCCAAGAATGGAAAGTGCGTCTTACCTTTTTTCCTTATGAAAACTATACTCCTCTTTCTGCATCCTCCTCCATATTAATGTTTTACACAAAGATAATTTCCCCCTTCCTTCAAAATATCTTTCAATGTCCCTGCAACCACAACATCCCCTAATCCAAGACAATCTCAAGATCTGCATATGTTCTTGGATCTTCAGGAGAGCATTTTTCTTGGTTCTGACAATACCTGAGGCACTTGGTGGTGGAAGGAACGAGGGAGGGAGGGGCATCTCAGCATCTGAGACAAGGTTGGCATGCTCCCTTCTTTCAATAACAGGGAAAGAAAGACTTCTTCAGACATGTTTCCAGAATTAAGCAGACAATTGTGGGAAGGTCAGGCTGGAGCCTAGGTGTGGATTGGATTTAATTTATTTTAATTTTGGTTTTATAGTCTTATTTTAAAGAATATTTTAGGATGAAAGGTATTTTATAAGTCACCCTGTGCACTTTTGGGAATGGAAAAGTTGGACATAATGTAACGCAAAAGCACTTTTGATATGGAAGTGGAAGAAAAATGATTTCTTCATCTGCATTTAGAAGGAAGTGTAAAGTTAGTTTTCTCTGCGTATGGCATTAAAACCCATTGTACATATCTGAGATGTCACCTGCTTTCTACGAGCAAGCTCTTCCTCTTCTCTTCTACTTCTTTCTTCCTCCTGCCTCCTTATTAGTTCTTCCTGTTGCCTCCGAAGTTCCTCCTGCCTTTTCCGCTCTTCCTCTTCTCTTTTGGCCCTTAGTTCTGCTTCTCTCCGTTCCTGCTCTAGCTGAAAATGACAAAGGCAGCGTTGGGAGTAAGATACCCCGAGGATCAAATGTGCGGTTAGAGTCTTCCTCATCAACATCTATATGTCAATGTCTTTCATACTGGATTGTTCATGCTGGGGATTAATGCACTTTGTTCCTTAAAAAGCAAAATGGACTTCAATGGATTCTACTATCTTCAAAATCAATATAAACAAGGAAGTATTGCCCTGGAGCAAACGGAAGTTGGAGATCTCCTGCCGAATACATTCACCTAAGGGCTTCATGAAGAAAAACAGTTTGCTGCTGTGAGACATTCATTGCGAGATGCCCTTCAGCTTTTGCACAGTAGCTGCCAACAATTTTTAAGGTTTTCCTTCATACACTCCTGGAACATGAGGGTGCTGGAAGACATGTGCACCACAGGATGGTAAAAAAGCAGCATTTTTATTACCATGGAAAGCATTAGAACAGAAAAATCCCCTGCACACTCGAGCACGGTGATAGGGCCATGGGGGCAGCAGCAGCGGTGGTGGTAGTGGACTCAGCTATTCAAGATGGAAGCCAGAAGTAGAACTACCAAGGAGTACACAGCAGAACAGAACTTCCTGTTTCTTACCTTTGCAGCTTTGGCTTTTTCAAGCTGCTGCAACTGTTCTAGCGCTGGTCCCTGAGCTGTAGTATCGATTGGGAGATCCCAAACACTGCTTCCTTCCCAGACTGCAAAGAGAAAAAATAGGGTGTTAATAAATATTTAAATTGGGAAACAAGAGACAAGGAACTAGTAAACCTCCACAGCCTGACAAACTACATTATGAATCTCATTATTATATAGCTTATATAAATTTTTATTTAGGGAGAAATTTCTATGTCTAGTATGCTTTGGCAAGCTGCTCCAAACTAAGGGAGGGTCTTTCAGACATAGCTGCTGACTCCACTCCAACCTAAGAGGAATCACAGTGAAGCTTTGGCTTTTTAGCCTTCTTTCACTTGAAACCTTCTATTGTTAATGATTAAATTATGAAGCTCTTCCCTAACCCAAGGTTGCTCTAAGAAAAATCCCTACCATGTGCTAACCTGATAACGACAGAAGAGGAAATGGGTCCAACAGCAAACTGGTATAACTTAAGGCCCCACTCCACCTCCTCTGCAACCAACCTTGAGCACATTCGTATCTTAACATCTGGAGTCCTCTAGTGTTAGACTGCTGGAGAAGTGATAGGCTCCCTCAAGAGTCTATGATACAATACCCGGAAACATAGGTATTTTAAACTAAGGCTGGTTCTCTGGAAGTTATCCGTTGGTGAATCTGTGATAACTATAGAAATTAATATTCCTAACTACTGCTCTTGATATGGTATCTTTTTAATATCCTCTATGCTTAAAAAGTGATGACTTGCTGGGGAGGGGGGAGACCTCTTTTGGTAAAAAGAGAGGAGGCTTGAGAAGAAATGAAGCATGCCTTTAGACAACGGCTGATTTTCAAAAACAGCCCATCTTCAAATGCTCAAAGGACCTAGGTGGTGAACATGAAGCGCTGCAAAGTTATGAGAAGTTTCATATGGTGAACTCCACCAGCAAGCAGTAAGCCACTGATACCGCTGAGTGTTTCCATTGAGATGAGGGGCTGGAGTGATATACTTCAGAGCTAAGGTAAATCAGGATTAATTCCACTGGGGTCTGGAGAGTTAATGCCAGGAAGAACTCCAGAACGATTGTAAAAGCTGTGAAACAACTGATGCACAATTAAAATGTTTTCGGCTTAGATGAAGAAAGCATTATATCTTCCCACAAGGACCTTTCTCACAGGCAGTGGGGACAAACTGGCCCAAGATTTCTGGGCATGTGTTCCAGCTCTTTAATCAAACACTATGGTTTGGTTATGCAACAGCTATGAAAACTACACTTTTGTCAATTTTGGCAAGGCTCTTTCTTAAGATTTGATTTCTAGAAGCTCATTTTCAAAAAAAAAAAGGATAGAGAGAGAATGTTTGTGCATGTGTGTGTGTGTTTTGTAAGTAGAGAAAGGTTTGAGAGATGTAGAGGAAAAGACAAAGGAAAAAACCAAGAGAAAAAGCAGGGAATTGAATAAAAAAGAAAAAAGAAAAACCCAAAGAACGAGGTCACAAACACAAATCAAACAGAAGGACAAAAACCCTGTGTTCTAGGTTATTATATGAAATGAACTGACGTAGTCTGTTTTAGACACCCTGTTCCATCTCACAAACAGAAAACTACTATTTATCTTGCATCTTCTCGCCGCCGCCTTCCCATTACTACAGACTATGTGCTCTGAACCATATCCTAAATTATCACATTATCTAAATTATATTTTAGATTAGATCTACTAAGGGCATCAGATTTTTAGTACTGCATGTAATTTGAGTAGATCTGAATTTGTAGCCACGCCATCTCTGAGGGAAAAGGATCAATGCAAATCACTTTCAAACTGTAGTCAGCAAAGGAGCTTCAAGGAATGCGTTTGGATCCTGATTTGGCAGTAATTAAAAAACTACACTCTGTAAGCTACTTTTAATGTGGGTGTTAATGATACTGGGGCTTAATTCAACAACACTTCAAAAGTTTATTTCTACCTGTAGCTGGTGGGGCTGCTGTCTGAAGGTCCCAAATTGAGCCAGTGTCTGGCACTGGCACTGGCACTGGCACTGATCTTGTCACAGGTGGTACCATGTTCTGCTCAGCTTTTCTGTAACATAAAGAGCAAGATTCAACATGTTATCTGTAACAGAAGACTGACTGCTAACTATCTATACATTAAACTTCCTGATGAACTGCCCAAGAAAAGAAAAGCACATACTAAGTCCCCTTCAGTTCTTTTAACACCTGAGCCAAACAGCTCTTGAAATGAGTGAGCCATTATTCACAGCAGCCTCAGAAGGTTCAAAGAGTAGATACAGAAAACCCAACAAGGGTAAAGAGGATGAAAGTGAACCCAATGACAGCAGGGCCCAGAATTTGTTCTTAAATGTAAATCCCAGGTGCAGCTAGAAATGTCTCATATTTATAAACACCCCAAAAGATCATTCATAGGTTCCCACTAGACCTAACATTCTTTTGCTTTCAATTATCTTTCAGTGCAATTGGAGCATACTGATTTACAATCCAAGAGTGTCTGTTCCACCTTTCTCCCTGTAAATTTCAACTCTTTTGTCAGGTTGTCCCCTCAAAACATGGAACAGAGCATGGATGTTTTCAAAACCACTTATCTCAGAGGAGGAGTCAGGGCAAATACAAATGGCATTCCTCAATTACTGTCACTGAATAACCCATCGCCATATTTATTTATTTATTTATTTATTTGTATTTCTATCCCGCCCTATACCCGAAGGTCTCAGGGCGGGTTACAATAATATATTAATCTTAGACAGGTCCCTGCCCTGGCTGTATCTTCACCTTCATTGGAAAAGCTCTTGCTCCCCAGCTTCTTAGTGCCCACCCACAACTTTCTCATTCATCTCAAGGATAATCCTGATATATCTAACCGTATTTGAGATTCAATTATTGCTATCCTTATAGGAACAGAGTAAGAAATGTGAAATGTGAAGCATTTCATGGCAGTGTGAAAGCCAGAAGAAAATTAAAGTACTGTACAAGGAAAGAAAATAGTGGCAAATCCCTTGACTGACAGAAGTGAAGGAAGCAATGTGAAACATGAATGATAAGTAGTCCTGTAGGGTGGGACAGGAAGTATTTCTCAGGGGAACTTGAGGCATACATACATAAGCTCAACATGGGAGACAGAAGACCCCTTTCATTTCAGAGTGCTCCAAATTCTTTCTCGGTCCACACTAAATAGCCAATGTTCTATTCTTTGGATGGTAGGCAATAGGTGCCCAGAGAAACATGATGCCAAGCCTACTATCAAATCAATTAAGCTCAAGGTAGCTTCCAATGAAGAATTCTTCCTGTGAAAGTTACAATTCCTGATGAGGATAAATGGGCTTCCTCAGGAAGCCTCACTGCGGATTTCCGGTGGAGGAAGTTAGCAGACAGAATTGCCAAAGTATAAATCACCTTTGTTGAATGGGACTTCACTTTTAAGGGAAAAGAAATGAGTTGAGTTTCTTCTGCTAAAACAATATAGGCATATACTCTCTAGTCAATGTACTTCTTTTAACCTTCTGTCTTAAGATGAACATGTGAAACAACACAAATAATAATTCTGGCTCTCTAAAAGCCTTGGTGCACTTTATATATAAAGTTTCAAGGCTCCAGACCGTATACCTTTGAGAAGTAAGAGTAGTCAAAATAGAAGGAAAAGGAATATGATACTGGTTGCTGTGAAAATGAGTATCTTCAGTATGAGATGGCTCTATGCAACAGACTCCAGATATTCCGGGAAAACACACAGATTCCTCCTGTCTTCGGTGTTGACCATTAAGAAAACTACCGAGATAAGTACTTAAGAGTTATAATCCTGATTGAACAGAACAGAGGGTCCATGAGAGCTTCGGGAGGACAGTTAAGATTTTATGAGGGAACAGCCTTTGGAGCAATGACAAAACTGAACGCACTGGGCCGCTAGCCCCATGAAAACCCTTCTTAAAGCAATGCAAACATACTTTCTGTGCCATGGTTTCTTCATTCTGACAACTTCCCAAAACACCACTGTCTGAATACCTTCCATCTCGCTTACAGATTTAGCTGTGATGCCAAAAGGACTGAAATGACCTCTGCATATTAAAAATCTTTTGCTCCTCCCCACCGCAGTAGTCAAACATTTAATTTCAGCAAGGTGGCCTTGAATGTATCAAGGTGGCCCTAATCTACAGCGTCTTTTGTAACCATTACGTTAGTGCCCTTCAAATCAGAAGATCTAACACAATCTTTTAGTTTGGTCTCACCTTACTTTGACCAATTTTTCCGTTTTTTATATTTGTAGTTTTTATTTCTATGACTTTACGTAATAGTTGTTAAAATGCTCTAACTTTGTTTCTATTTCTGTTTTTACCTCTGTTCTTTTAAAATCACTTTTATGGTCATTTGCACCATAAAATAAAATGCATCTATTTGTATCAAGATTGAGACAACCTGAGAAAAGCTTAGGTTGAAATCAATTAACTGCCAATAGTCTCTCATCTGCCATTGACTGGAGAGCTAAAAACTAGAATTATCTGATCTATTTTTTACTGACACAAATATTAAGTCTTGCACCAAGATAAAGAAAACTCATTCCTGCACCTTACGAGAAAAGCAACAGGGATACTTGTCTGCTCTTTACTGTGGTTAAAAGGCATCTGATCATTAGGTAACAAAATCAGGTCTGGAAATCATGGAAATACCTAAATCGAAGAGACTGTTCTCCTGAATTTGCGCTTGAATTATTTTAAAAAGTTGTGAGAATGTTGCTTATTATCCTGGTAAGCTGGTTCACTGCTTCATCGTGGAGAGACTCAGTTGCCTTCTGCTCTGGTTATTTTTTGTAATTTGTTAATATGTGGCTGTAACAAATGAAAGGTTTGAATGCTATGAGAAATAGAAAGATTGAACAACTAATGCTGTAGGCACTTTGTAGCCTGAACAAGGTTTCCTATACTATCTTATCTAAACAACATGAACACCATTCTGTAAGGCTGCTGCTGGCTGTGACTAGAATTGTTGTTGAGTCCTAAATGGAAATGTCTCTGGATAGGTAGGTTAGTTTCACTCAGGCACAAAGAAGTAAGAGAGAGGAGACAAATATCTTCTGAGGTATTTGAACATAGGAGGGAAGTAAATACTGCTAACAGAGCCTGTCACAGGAAAGGATTCTGAGGTGTGGACCCAGGAGTATGGGCAGGTCCAAAAATGATCTCTAGGGAGTTCTGCTGAGGTAGCAGTCAAACAATGATAAGAAGAAAAGAAAATTTTGTTTGTTTGCTTTCTAGTATGGTTCTTACACTGGAATGGTGAAGGATACTTTTTTCCCCACATTACCAAGAAAACTATGAGTGTGGAAGCAATTCAGAGTGGAGACTAAGGGTCTTTTCACACTTATCATTGGTGGGCCACTCCAGTGAGACCAGATTAGCTGAAGAAGTCCATATATCCTGGAACAAGGGCATCCTCATTTGGATGCCTGTTCTGGAACAGCTGGCCTTGAAGCTCAAACAAGCTTTAGAGCAGTGGTTCTCAACCTCCCAAATGCCGCGACCCCTTAATGGAGTTCCTTATGTTGTGGAGACCCCCAACCACAGGGGCGGAGCAGCTGGGAGGAGGGAGGGAAGGGCAGTGGGAGACTCGTCGTGACCCCTCTGAAAGGGTAGTTTGACCCCCAAGGGGGTCCCGAACCCCAGGTTAAGAACCACTGCTTTAGAGCCAGCCATGTTCCTAGCCCCCGAGCCCCCAGGAGACCCATTTCGGAAGTAAACTTTATTGACTCATCAAAATGGGTTCCTCTGTTAAACCAGAACACAGAGGAATGTCATGTTTGCATGCCTCCATGGTCCATTTTAGAAGGCACTAGCCTGCTGATAGACTTTTAAAAAAAATCTACTGATGTAGCAATCCAGGTAGCCATTTGGGGTCTATGCTCTCTCCAATGTGGATAGAGCATACTAGCCGAGACCATGACCTGCCTTATAGCACACCAGCATGCTTCTAGACTACTTGGCGTCTCAGATCACTGGTAAGTGTGAGAAGGTCCTAAATCCTCTTTCATCTTAAATAATGAGAAGGATCAAATTAGTAAGTAATCAAAACAATAATAAATGAAAAATTTCTGTAGTCAGAGCCTTGACACCAAAGTTATCATTACTCTTATGAATATTCCTTATGAATGTAGCGTTGAGTGTAATGGGAATATACAGAGAGTCTTCTATGGGGTCTTCTGAGAAGAGGAAGTATTCCTGACATAGACTAACTAATGGATGTGAAAAAAGAGGAAATGGCTTCTGAGATATTTTTGCTTGGTGCAAAATAGAAGAAGAGAGAGAATTACCACAGATTGGCTGGTGTGGCTTCTACTCCTTGAGTGGAGATGATAATATCTAACAATTCGATGATCAGTGACCTTTCACCCTGACAGAAATGATACTTGCCCCATAAAACATTCCACCTTTTTTGGACATTTAAACAGACGTACATGCTCTGCCATTAGGAATGAGATGGGGAATTCTCAAAATGAGAGATGATCTAAACATTTTTTCCCTCACAGGAGGAAAAGAACACATCAAAGCTACAAAATATGACTTAACTGTGCTGAAGAATGAATATGACAAAAAGCAAAAATGCACTTCCCAATAAGAAGCAAGAGACAAGTTAATTATTCCAAGTATACAAGGGAAAAAAAACAAAAGAAGGTGCAGAACAAGACTTCTCATCTGTCACAGCTGAAAATCATGTGTCCCAGACTATCTTAGGCAGAAGAAAGATTTACCTTCCATGTTCC
Source organism: Aspidoscelis tigris stejnegeri (assembly GCA_023333525.1). NCBI lineage: Eukaryota > Metazoa > Chordata > Lepidosauria > Squamata > Teiidae > Aspidoscelis > Aspidoscelis tigris. The sequence goes on along the minus strand of JALMGA010000002.1, from coordinate 49,739,761 downwards.
TAAGAATAGGATTGATCTTTACAGGATGCTGAAGGATGGTGGGCCACTATTTGGGTCCATGAAGACACGGCTTCCAATTTATTTATTTATTTTAACATTTATATCCCACCATTCATTTGAAGAACCCAAGGAGTATCACATCAGTAAAAGGATAAAACAGTTGAACATAATTACAATGCACTACAAAATTCAGGCATCCCTCCACTCTCTAAAAGTTCTACAAGGAAGTTAATCATCAAAGGCCTGGGTGAAGAGATACGTTTTATCCACATAGTGTTGACACCTGATGAATCTTTACTGAGATGCTGCAACTCCTTACACTTATGAGGGTAGTAGGACTACAAGAAGACCCTCACTTTGTGATCCAAAAGCTACCCCAGTACTCACCACCACTTCGCCTCCTCACAAGTTTTTATCTAAAAGGTTGCCACAGTTCTAAGGGCCATTCAGAAAAATAGAGTTCTATTAAAATATTGCAATAAATATTATTTATAAAATTCTCCCTCAAAATCCATACCAAAGTAGAACTGCCACATATATTCCTTGTAATAGTGCTGAACAAAATCCAGAATCCTAATTATGATTTTCAGGCTCCTAGTGGTGGTCCCTTCCCTTCAACTGCCACCCACAGCAGGCATCAGAACCTATTTTTCTCCCTGGTTTCAGACACCTCACACTGGGTTTTATCTCTTCACCACTGCTTGGTCAAACAAAAAGATTTTTGCCACTAGGTGGCATTCACCCCTCTTCTAGACTTTGCTGTGAGCTGTCATTCCCAGGACTGTCTTGTTCACTTGGTAAACCAACAGCGGGCTGAGGAAGTGGGGAAAAGTTTTCTCTTCTCTTTATTTCTGGTGAGTTTTAAGTCTTTGCTTGGTGGGTTTCCCCCTTTTATCATCAGGGGGCCTTCCCTTGTGTTTAATTTGGAGACAAAGGCTCTTCCCTACTATCCTGATTTAAAGCCGTAAAAGCTTCAAGTGGCTGCTGAGGGAGCATGACGTTTGTATAGGCATCCTGCATTTGTTTTCATTGTCTTGCTTGCCATCCAGCCTCTGTCAGCCAATCGGACCCATGGCCTGGGGTCCCCATCCTGCATTGAAATTGCCATTCTGGGGGCTGAAGCCCCAGGCACCCTGAGTTGTCTGACAGAATGGGTGGTGTCCCCCCCCCCCACTTCTTGCCTTACTGTAGTCCTGGTGCTGGTTCAAATGAACTGGGGTTTCTCCCCCGCCTCACTTCTTGGCCTTATTGCAGCAACAGAACATATAGCGTCAGCTCCTTGGGGTTTTCAAAACTCCCTTCATGGGCTGCCTGTGTTAATGGCAATTATTTTGGGGCTGTCGGAAGGTGCAGGGCACAAAACTGTGGGCTGGAACTGTTTTGCCCGCTGTTTTTAGTCACGCCTGCCATTTTGGTGGGCCTGAGAGGCTGTGCAGCCTGTACTTGGGAGTAGCGGCCTCCCATGCTTAGGCTGCCTGGGTTCCACTAGACTGTGGCATTTGCAGCTGGCTAGATAAGGCCTTATAGGCCTCCTTTGAATTTGCTATTGGGAGTGCTGGTTATAGTGTTTTCTCTTTGGTGATTGGGCCCTGGCTGTGTTTCTCCTTCCTTTTCCCCCTCAGATTGGGAGGATATCTGAGATAGAGACTATTTCTGAGGCTGGGACCGTGCAGTCAGCATTAGAAGCCCCTAAGCCACCTAAAGTAAAAGCAGGGCCATCCAAGACTAAAAAGATTATCCCTTCCTCCGGAGACCATGCAGCAGTGCAAAGAGGAACATCCTTGAAGCCTCAGGCCCAGTCAAGTGTTGCTTCTTCTGTCAGCCAAGCTGCATTCAAACTTAATCATGTCATCCTCCATGGCTGAGGCCTTGCCAGGGGGTTCGGGGGCACAGATAGTTTATGTTTCCTCCCCTGTTCAAGTTATGCCAGATATTGCCGGCCTGGCAAGCTCATTAAAGGAATCCATAATGGCGGACCTCCTTACATCATTGAAGGCCATAGGCATGCTGAATCAAGCTTGAAAAAAAGTCCAAGAAGCAGCAAAGGAGGCCGTCCTCTTCTTCCTGCTCTTCCTCATCTGAAGAGTCCCCCAAGAAGAGGAGGAAGAAAAGTAAAAAGAGGTAGTCCAAGGAGTCTAAGGTGGAGAGACCTGGCATGGTCCTTCCTGATGCTTCAGAGGAGAGGGTTGTTACTCCTATTCCCTCTATTTCTGTACACAATATGAGCAGTGGTGATGGGGCACACAAAGAAGGTCACTCTCTCCAAGCCGGCAATGGGACACGGAAGGCTTCTGCTCAGTACCAGGCTAAATCTATCTGTTCTTCAGAGTTGGCATCCATATTGTCTGATGAGTCAGAGGTTTTCAGGGCAGGTCTCCAAACCTTGGAAGAGCTTGTGGACAACCAAACGGATTCAGCTTTGCAGAGGCCTGTGACTCCTAGGCTCCTCTCCCAAGAGGAGATCCTTTTGGCAGTGAAGCAGACAGCAGATACCTTGGCCCTCTCCTTGCCTTCTCAGGTCAAAGAGGAGATTTCTACAGAAGCTGCCAATCCTATGTGAACTCTGCCTTTGAAGGACAAGGTCCTACCGATCCTGCCTATTTTCGAGTCCCTGATCCTTAAGTAATGGCGGGAGCCTGCAAGAGCTAGGTTTCCACTGGTTTTGATGAGAATGCTCCTTCCTCAAGACCACGCGAAGAGCAAGTGGGCAGTGCCAGCAGTTGACGTCCCAATTACGCAGCTTGTTTCAGAACAGGTGGTCCCCAGGGACTCAGAATTGATTTTATGAGACCATTTGGATCGTAAAATGGAATCAATGCCGTGGAAGGCTTTTGATGTGGAGGCACTTTTTCTCAGAGCAACTTCAGCTCATTCCCTGGTTGCCAGAGCTGCTCTGAAATGGTCGGACAAGCTTCTGGCAGATCTGTAGCTATCCGATGTGGTTTGAGAGGGGCTGTTGGCCGTACAACATAATGTCGCCCTCACTGCTTTGACTGTGGACTCATTGCAGCTGGCAGCTAGAGCATCCAGTTTGTCGACCACGACCCATCGTGCCTTATGCCTGAAGAATTGGAATGTTGACCTCGTATCAAAAATCCAAGTTACTGCTGTGCCATTCAAGGCTAAAAGCCTTTTTGGTGAGGACTGCCTTAAGGACATCCTCACTGAAACAAAGTGCAAGAAAAAAGTCATGCCCGTGTCAGCTCTGAGTTCTTCCACCTCCTCCTCCAGGCGCACCCATCTGTGGCCATTAAAGAGCTGCTAGGAAGAGATGGAGGGAGGTTTAATAAGTTTTCCAATCCCTCCCACTGAGGCAGAAACTGTTAAGGTGGGAGGAAGATTGTCAAGTTTCTTGCCCGAATGGGAATCTAGTTGTTCAGACTGCTGGGTGTTACAGATCGTTTGTTATGGTTATTCCTTAGAATTTGCTGCCAATGTTCCATCCAGGTTTGTTGCATCCCCCATGCCTTCAGACCCTTCTAACATGGCGGCCCTCAAGCAAGTAGTACAAGAGCTGCTGTAACTGGGAGCCATTGAGCCTATCCCTGTGAACAAGGCTTTCCAAAAAGTCTGATGAGTGGAGGTCAATTTTGGACCTTAAGTTTCTTAACAAATTTCTTCTGACTGACCATTTTAAAAATGACTTTGGCTTCCATCAGGAGGGCAATTAGGCCAGGGGACTTTCTTTCCTCCCTGGATTTGAGACGCACCTATTTCCATATTCTTACGGTGCCATCGGCTAGGCCCCTCCTTAGGTTCACTCTGGGTGGCTGACATTTCCAATATCGTGCATTACCCTTTGGGCTTTGTATGGCTCTGAGGGTCTTTACCAAGGTTCTTTCGCCACTCATTTCAAACCTGAGGGTTCAGGGTACCTCAATGACATTTTGTGTAAAGCTCGCTCACACTCAAGAGACAGTGGCACGTTTCAGAGCCATGGGTCCTTAATTAATTGGGCAAAGAGCTCTCTTTCTTCTAATTGTGCCATTACACATTTGGGGGGCCGTTTCAACTCAAGTTCCTTTTCTATTGCCCCTAGCCAGGAGAGGGTCCTTGCCTTAATCTCCCTAGCTAGGGAAGTTTGGATGGCACCCAGAATAAAAGTGAGTCATTTGGCCTCCCTTTTGGGCAAATGTTTCCTGTCATTGGCTTGGTGCCCTGGTTCCTCCAGCCCTTTTTGAGTATGATCATCTTGGAAGGAGATGCTAAGGTGTTCCTGTCCCTGGAGACATGTTCCTCTCTCCTTTGGTGGATGGTCAGGAGTAATTTAACCAAGGGATGTCCAATGAGCATTGCAGACAGAGTCAGGGTTACTTGCAAGGCCAGTAACAGGGGCTGGGGTGCCCACTGTTTGGGTAGGACAGCTCAAGGGGTTTGGTCATCAGAGGAGGCAGCCCACTGAATTTATTGGTTAGAGCTCAAGGCCATTCTCCTGGCTCTGATACACTTCCTTCCCCTGGTAAGGGAAGGCACATCCTGGTTCTAACTGATAATATCATGGCTAAGGCCCATGTTGTTAGGCAGGGTGGCTCTAGATTCCGTTCTCTGATGTCCTTGTCTGATCAATTGTTCTTCTGGGCAGTCTCACTCTCAATTTCTGTCATTCACATACAGGGGTCTCTGAATTCTTGGGTGGACTCCCTGAGCTGACAAGACCTACCTCAGTCTGAGCAGCACCTGGATCCAGAGATCTTCACTTTACTAAGAGGAAAGCGGGAGCAGCTGATAATAGACTTGTTTGCTTCAGTGGATAATGCCCAGCTCCCTCGCTACATACTGAGGTTCAGACACCCTTGCGTGTGGGCAGTCGATACAATATCGGCCCCATGGCCCGAGGGCCTTCTGTAGGCCTTTCCACGCTTTCCTATTCTCTCGCAGTTTCTACAGAGAGTAAATTGCAACAGAGCCACAGGCAGCGTTCAGAAGAAGGGTGCTCTAGCATGTCATCTACAATACAGTAGGAGTGTACCATACTTCCTCAGCTTTGTATTTTCCCTTCCCATGTTTCATCTTGGGCTCTGGTACATCCCTGCACAAGGTGTCTGAACCCAGGGAGAATGTAATGTTGTCTACTTACGTGAGAGTTCAATCTCTTGGGTTCAGACAACTCATGACCCGCCTTATTGTTTGTGTTTTTTCTTGTTTGCCTTTCTGACAGGTTGATTCAGCTGATGTTCCTCTGGGGGCTCCTCGACAGACTGGGAATGACAGCTCACAGCAAGATATAGAAGAGGGGTGAGCGCCACCTAGTGGCAAAAATCTTTTTACCACTGCTTGGTTGAACAAAGAGATAAAACCCAGCGTGAGTCATCTGAACCCAAGAGAATGAACACTCACGTACATAGACAACGTTCCAGTGTGGGGTAGTGGAGGTGAAGCTGCAGCATGCTGTTTTATCCTATACTGTCTTAAATGTTTTCTATGATTACTATGGTTAACTGACTGTAACCTGCCCTGAGACATTACGGTAGAGGACAAGATAAAAATTCAAATAAAGAAACAAAAGGAAGAGCTTCTCAATTAATACTGGTGAGAGTTGTAGCATTTAATGAATATTTTCTCTATGGGTCATTCAGAAGAAGTGGCTTCAGTTACTGGATACTGCTTGACTGGCAATCTATAACCTCCTAGATTTTTTGACTATTACTTTTGTCACTTTGTTATTTGCCATACTATACTGGCTGGGCTGTATAGAGTTTTGGTTTAACAACATGTGAAGAGTACACATTAAGTACTCTTAAGTTACCAAGCAAAAAGTGCAATTAACATGAACAGACAAAGTAAACCTGGACTTATACAGGATTTTCCACTTTCTGATTTGGGAGAACTTATAAATTTTTGTGGTACTAGTGCAAAACAATTTTGAACAGACATGAGAGAAGTATATAGTTTCAACTGTGAATTGCTATAAACAAATTCACAGCAAAAAGCTACATCTTTGGTGTTGTATTAAACATGTAATAATAAAATGCTGAGAATGCAAACATCCACAAAAAAGTATCTTTTAAGAAACTATCTTTAATTTTACCTCATTTTAAGTGCCTGGAACTGTTGCAAAAGGAGAGCAAGCTGCTGCTGTTGCTGAGAGGGGAGGGCTGCTTTCTGCTGCTGTGTCAACACTTGTGCATACTGCTGTCTTGAAAAAAGAGAGTGGAAGGTCCACTATATTTACTTACAGACTGACCACAAAACCAAAACTGCTAGTGTGTTCCATAAAAACATTCAAATATATCAGTACAAACTGAAAACAGGTAGCTAATGAAAAGAACCAATGACAACATTTTTTTTATTTTTTTGGCTTTTGTAAACAGAAGGAGCCCATCTGATCCCAAAAGCTTTTTGATCTGATAATTATACTGAGACTTCTATGTGCTTCCAACAACAGATTTTTAGAGGATGCAAACAATTAAAAGAAAAAGTGATAAACACTGCCTCTTCATTTCTGCTGGTGGATGAATACCGTGTACACATTTCTCTTCTACTCCTCTTCTTTTCTTTTAGAAAGTATCTACCCATACATAGAAATATATGCTGTAGCATCCTTGAAAACATCAGCAAGATACTATAAATTAGGTTGCAAGCTACAATAAACAAGGACTTCATACAAGCTAGTATTGGGCTGCAGAAGATAAATCATATGGAATGTATTGGGGGGAATATCAAAAGTGTGTATAACACACGTCCTTTTCCAAGGCAATCCAATCATAGAACACTCTCCTCACAGTGGTTTACCTGGCACCAATGTTGACGTGTTTTTGGTGACAGGCAAACCTTTTTACTTATTTTTTCCCCAGGATAAGGTTTTACCACATTTATGACTATTTTATAACTGGTGACTTAGCAAAACTATAATATATTTTTATGGTTGGCTAAGTGGGAGGCAGCAATTAACGGAGGTGGTCACCTTGAAATATTTGCCATTTAAGTTATTTGTTAAAGGAAATCGATACAATTGTGACAATAATATCAGATGCAATTAGAATCATGTTGTTAAATTATCATTATACCCAGAGATCTCAGATCATTAAAGATAAAATATTTTATTGCTGACTTACTGTAACAAAAATTGCTGGTATTGGAGGTGCTGCATTTGGTACATGGCCGTGAATTCCTGTTGTCTAGTTAGTCGCTCCTGGTCCAACTCACCCTATAAATGTGAACAAAACTGTAACTGAACCTGTATCAATAATTAACTAAAAAAACAAAAACCACCAAATACATTCATTTTATGATAAACTAAACTGAATTTATGAACACTGACTTGTAACATCAATCACTAATAAATGTAAATAAATATGTACATATTAGTAATGTTTATGAGGAGCCTGAAAGCTTTTTGTTTGTTTATATCCTATTCCCTCCCTCAGCTTCTATCAGAACTGCTTGTTTATCTGACATTAAAATTTGTATATTCTCTTTCATAAATATTTTTGTAAGCACTAGGGCCAAGTAACCACCTAACACTAGTGGCCATTATTTTCTCTAGCCTCATATGTTGAAAATATCCAGTTGGATCTTCGCCACGAAAGGTATTTCTTAATGGAGTGTCGCTAAAGGGTTCCACCAAACCCTGGGAAGCTATGCAAAAAAGGCTCAAGGGCCTCTAACAGCCTTGTCTGCTGGCTAATGACTGAATGAAATAGAAAATTAATTAATACGTTAATTCCAGGAACCATACCATAAAAAGAAAATTGGAAGCCCTATCCTTTTAGTAGATGTGCAATGATGAATGTTTATCTAACTGAATATGCTTAAGTAAATTAGAATAGTACAAAAAACAGACGGAAATAAAAAGGTATTTTACTTACACAACTGTAAGGGTAGAATCTGGGAGGGAGCCAAGCCTTTAAGTAGTTAATTAATGAACAAGATTCTACTTAGTATGCAGAAGTTTCCAGCCCCTGCCATCTCCCAAACAGGAGGCAATGGCAAACTACTTTGGTAATGTTGCCAAGAAAATTATGTGCGCCCGTGCCTAGGAGTTGTGCATGATTTGGAAGCAACTTTACCTGCACTTTTATTGTACCTTATTCTTACTGTTCTTACCTAGAAAATGAGCATGTGCATGCTGTTTCTGATACAGCGACAATTAACATCAAATCTATGCAAATTATGAAAAAATACAGTTGATATTTAACTTAATAACTTATCAGCTGACTTCTGTATAAAAATATGAGTGCCTTGAACTAGTCCCTGAAGGCAGCCACCCTTTTTGTATGAAAAATGGCTTGTTAGTTGCAGTTATTATAGTGAGAACAGTGCACATCTCCAGCCAGACACAACTAGAGAAAGAGACATTGGTAATTATAGTGAAGAGCTCTTTCTCTAAGTTGTTGAAGGAAGGAATGCAAATCAGTAGGTTACTCTTCCTGCTCCAACCTTATGCAATGCTAGATGGCGCCAGACACCTACTACGAGAGCAGCTTTGGTGCCAACGAACCCCAGTACTTTGTACAAGTGGAAAACCCTGGTCCTCTTTTCAATGAAAACATGCTATGATGACACTGAACAAGTCAGAATTATTAGAAGGAACAAGAAAATAAACATGTCAAAACTAGAATGAGAGAGGTAAGACTACAACACTCCCTTTGCACATGAAAAGTACATTTCCCACACCAGCTCAACAGATGCAGGTCAGCATTCCTCCTTTCAACAATTTAGATAAAGAGCTCTTCACAGTAAGTACCCACTTCTCTAAATCACTCAGGAGGTGTGCAATCAAGCTGAATGTACCTCAACTATAATCACATGGGTGGGGGTTTAGAAAGCCCCTAAATCTACTATCTGCTGAAGTTCTTTGCTTCCAAATGCTGTCTCTTCTGAGTAGTACACATCCATTCTATAGTGTCTTGAGGATTTAGATGGCAATCTCCACGTGGCTGCTCTGCAGATCGGTGTGAAGCCCTACAGAGTCCAGAGTAAACTATAGATAATCCTTTTCAATCAACAGAGCAACGATATGTGATATATGTCTCACTAATATGATAGTGACAAGGAAGGCTACTATGAAAGACAGAGGTGACAAAGGACTCTCCCTCAAAGTTTCAATAGGTGGGGGCTTGTAAGAGCCAAAAGAACTTTATTTACAATGTTTTGAGACATTCCTACAAATACGAATATCAATGTACGAATGCTGTAACATTTGATTCATATACAAATGTCTGAAATCGTACAAATATCGAATGTTACAAATACTGTGCACATTCCTAGTGTGTGCTGCCAGAATTGCTGCCACCAACTATCTAAGACCAGATTTCACCTCAGCCAATGGCCTCCTCTACTGTCAGTGGTGCAGATGGTCCAGCAATGTGAAAACCAGCACAGGCTCACCCATGGTCTCAAGCCAGAGATGGAGAGACAAGAGGTGGTTAAAATGGTAAATACATATAAGGCTGGCTGCATATCAAACACTGTGGAAAGAAATAGTTGAAGTGACAAAGAAGCACTGGGATCCTCTGAGGCCCAAGCTGCTTTTATACTAGTCACCTAGCACCATTTAATGTTGGATTGCGTTGGAACAAGAAGAGCAACCCACTGGTCTGCATTCCTCCCAAATGACTTAGGAAAAAAACATAAAGGCTTTTGAGGCTCTCTCCCACCTAGAAGTGACCTAATTACCTGGAAGGGATAAGGGATCTGCTCAGTTTTTGTTGCAAATATTGCTAAACCCCAAAGGGGATCCTCTTCATTGTTTACAATACCCTACAGGGTACTGTAGCATGGTGCTTGGTCACTCAAAAAGCCACATAAACTGCTACATCTAATCCAATATTGTTTTATATATCGCACTTGCCAAGTATTTACCATATGCAGAGGTGGTGCTGGACCTGGAGCGAAAGGGACCCTACCCCACATTTTCATGATATCACCAAGAGGTTGGAAGCTGTCATCACATGCTCTTTTCACCAACAGGGACATTGTGAAATAACCAGCCTGGAACCATTCTGTCATCTCCTGGTTACTGAATGGACCTGTAAAAATTATCCACCAAAATGCATGAAGTCCATGGAGGTAATGGGGAAACATCCACCAAGCATTCCAGGCTACAATTGCAGCTCACACATAGCAAAGAATACCAGAAACCATTTTATGTATAATAACATTTCACCACAAAACTACATTTATACAGAAGTATTTAAATATTTATTTGAAATACTTGATGTTAGGAAGGAGTGGGTCAATTTAATGTCTTCTTAGTGGTTTGCTGACATTCATAGATAGAACCATTCCCTCTAATTTTTACAATATGTAAGAAGTAAACCTCAAGTGTTCATTTAAAAGGCTGCTTAAAGAGGGTTTTTTGGTAAAATTATGGTATTATTAGATATATCAAGGGTGAATTGTTCTATTATGCTTCAAGCAGATGTATCTCAATCATTATGAGATTCTAGGGTTTTTATTTATTTTTGTAAAACTGTTTCACAGTGTTCCACATACTTTCTATGAAGGGACTTAATCCAGCAAGTTCCTTTTGTTGGATACCACTGAGTCATGGCCGACTCCTGATTGCCTGCATGGGCACCTCCATGAATGCCTCTACACAGTTTTCTTGGCAGAGATACAAGTGGTTTGTCACTGCCTACTTCCCTTAAGAAGCTGGAGATCAAGCTGGCAACCATCTACTTTCCAGGCAGTTTGTTCTACCACTGAGCTACAGCTGATCTTTAAGGAACCACTATTATTATTTTGATCAAAAAAGTTATAACATGCAGGTTGTGCTGAATTAGTTCCAAAGTCATATAGTAAGATTCACAGATGAAGGTACATTTGAACTAAATTCCCCTCAGTCCTAACCTGACACTCTATACTACTTCTAGTTCCCAAGATATGACTAAATTCAGGCCATGGCTGCTAGCTTGTGAAGAAGAACAAGGGCAGATAACACTTGCTTTAACTGGAATATTAATTCTATGCACTTTTTTGCACTCTGTATCTAATCTTGATATTCTGTAAAAAGCAGAATGGATTTTTTCTGGGTAGTTTACAATCTTATACATATATTATTATTCTTATTAATCCAAACAGCCATAGGTAAGGAAACTACAGCTAAGGAAAATAAAAATCCTACCCTGAATTTCTCCTTGTGGATCTTTGTAGAACCATTTCTGCATGGCCTCATGGAGCAATGGTACAGATGTACCTTTTGCTCTCTGTTCTTGCAGTTTAGCTGCTAGTCGTTCATCATCCAGGGCACTGTCTTGCAAATATGCCACCATTTTTTCTGCTTGCTACAATAAGAGAAAAGAAACTCATTAGTGCTGCTATTTCAAATGATCACTGAAACATTGTGTAATTTCATACAAAAGTATTACAAACAAGAAAGTGAACAATTTTATTTACAGACATGTTGAAAGAGAACTATACAGCAATCAGTTGATGTAATAAATTTTACACTGAGTATACGCTGCAAGTGAAGAACTAAAATTATCAAAGTCAATTTGACCAAATAGCATTTAAACCCATGGGTAAATAATAAACAGAACAGCAGTTTGAAATAACTTTTGAACGGTCTTCGGTATGATTTCCAGATGATGATGACTTAATACTGAAACAGTTACCTCAAGTATTTAAACTCAGAAGAACAACCAATAAATATTTAATCAGAAACGCTCAGAACTACTACTACAACAAATAGAAGAACCTGAAAGCACAAGAACTAAGAGTGAACTATGGGTTCTCTGGTAATTCATCCACCAAGAAACACCTTTCTGGATAAGTCCAACTTAACCTTCTTGGAGGATTGGCTTTGCCATAGGACCAACACAACTGCTGGGTTATTCCACAACACTCATAAGGGGTGTGTGTGTCTCTCTGTAAACCAGAACCTGCTGCAAAACTCTTTGGTGAAATGTTGCATCTGTGGATTTTAAAAGATCCTACTTGTAATGTCTTTAAAAGATTGATAGGCTCACCCATATGGCAGCATGCCATACCTCCTCCAGAGAAATACAGCATGCTAATAGTACTGAAATAGCTGCAGATCTTTTTGGAACATGCCATGTTCCCTATCAGTATAGGCTTCCCTGCCACCTTGTAAAGCAAAGAAAAACAAGCTCTTATTCATGCAGTCATGACTTAACCACGCCTTTTGAACCAATCCTCACTGGATGAAAACAAACAGTGATTCTGTCCTAAAGATGCTCCTTGCAAAAAGTATTTTAATCTGCACAGCCCTTCTTACATCAAAATGATGGCACTTCTGCACTAACTTATCCCACAGGTTAGATCAAAATGAAGGCAAGATCACTTCCTGCTGCCTATGAAAAGAATCCACCTTGGAATGGAAAGCAGGTTTGTCCTAAGGATTAGAGTGCTTGGAGTCTGAATGATAAAACTGGTAACTCTGATACTCTGGAAGCAAACGTTATTACTACCAAAAAAGCAACTTAAAAAAAACCTGTTACTACAGACACCTTTCACCTTAAACACTTTCCATGTAGCTACACAAATCCTCTGAAAAGATAAGACATCTGGAGATCTGAACAGTAGTAATCACCCTGATGTGCACACCATGATCTTTAGTGATTTAAATTTCACAGCCATATAGTCAGTTTAACCAAGACGCATCTGGATGAACCATCTCATTTTAGATCAGCAGAGTAGGTAACACTGGCAACTCCTCTGGTTTCTGTGTTGCCAGTGACATCAGCAGAAAAAAACCAACGTTTCCTAGACCATTAGCAGGCTATTAGCATTATCTGGCTGATTCCAGGTCAATCTTTTGCACCGACTGAAGGATCAGTGTGCTCAGGGGGAAAGCAAATAGTAACAGCACTTTTGGCCAAGTCTGTAAAAAAGGTATCCATCTTCTGCACGTCTATTTCTTAAAACCTAGAGAAGTATACACTGACTTTCCTGTTGGCCTAAATGGCACAAAGATGCATCATCAGATCCCCCATCTACTGTTTAACTCTTTTAAGCATGACTGGAGAAAGTTCCCATTCCCTTGGATCCATTTCCCTCTGCTCAGTGCACTTGCTTTTGTGTTCTCTAATCCTTTCACACGCAAAGCTACAATGGATTGTATATATTTCTGCATCCATAAACAGTTGTGTTATTAAGCACTGGAGGAACAAGGAATGAGTTTCTCATTGACAGTGTGTGAGAACTTCTGCAGATATACTGTCTGTAATCACTAAAATAAGTTTCTTCTGAATGAGCTTTTTAAAAGCGTTTTAAGCCAGAAACACTGCCCAGAGCTCCAGCCTGGGCATTCCACTGTCCTGCAACTCAGTGACAAGCAATGTGCACCCCAATCAACACTGCTTGTATCTGTAGCAATTACTATCTGCTCTGATTCCATCAAGATGCTTTGATTGACCGATGAAATAGATTTGTCTCTGACTCTGCTGCTTCCTTGATCTGTAAGTCATCTAAATACATATAAACTCCTCCTTCCTTCAGTCTGAACAGTCCAAGGACTGCAAAGCTTCTGGTTAAAATCCATGGAACCGACAAACCAAACCAAAGGTCCCAGCATTAAGATGCTGTTGTCTTGCACAAAAGCACTTCCTTGCTCCTTTGGTATAGGGAAATAAAATAACCATCCTGTAAATCTACTGATGCCAGGAAATTTCCTGATTTTAGGACAGTTCTGATGGACAGGAGAGAGTCCATCTTCAACTTTATGTACCTGACAAAACTGAACATGGAGAAAGAAGAACTGGAAGATGTTGCTGCTGTGTAAACTCCACTCTGGGACCATGGTCACTTCTGCACTTACATCTGTTATCCAGGAAGAAGGTGGGATGCCCTGCCCAGGATTAGCAACAGTCCCAAGTGGTCATGGGTTGCTTCTGGTGCAAGGCAAGGACATCAGTCTTGGAATGACCTATCCTCCACCAAACCCTGAACTCGCTAGGAGATCCTCTCATAAAAGTCTAAAAACTTTAAAAGACATTTCAGTCACATTCATTTTGGAATAGTGGTCTGCATTCCAATAATTTAGACAAATTTCTCTTCTCTTAACTACCAAATAAGCTGGTACCTTAATTGAGTACTGCACTGCATCCACTGTGGCATCAGCTAGAAAGGTTCCCAGGATTTTAGGCTTGAGGTGAGAAGGGAGACTAAGATTAGTCAGAACCTCTTGTGACTACAAATGGCTGTTTTTTGTCAAAATTGACCCCTCTCCCCTTGCAGTCCTCAGACTCCAAGTGGCTGCCTGAAAGTCCCACTTGAAACACATCTTCTCTTTTATTACCAGTGTCCCAAGATTGGCATCCTCCATGGTCTGAAGCCAAAGAACTGGACACCAAGAAAGGGCAAAAGGCTGTCCACTAAGGTACTGGCAACTTACCCTCTGTCACCTTCTTAAAGGTATAGAAGTGTATGTGCAATAGATGTGGTACGTTTTGGCAGTACTGGACTTTTCCTCTCCCTATCGATAACCTCCTTAATTTGCTCTGAATGTCCATGCTTTTTCTCACAGCTGAGGACTAGAGGTAATTCATTGGCTACCTTAGGAGCATCTTTAGGATGGCTGTCTTTAACTATGTCCAACAACTACCAATGTTCTAATAAAAAAGGGGATAAATTATCAAAACTGAAACATCTGATGTAGATGTCAGGTTCTTTTTTCTCCCTCTGGACTATCAAATCATTCCCCTTCCTCTTTGGAGGAATCTATCTCATAATCATTACTCCCAATCTGCCCAGTTTGGATATTTAAGTGGGGGGGGGGACTTTGCTCAGATCTCCTTTAAAGTGCTTGGGCAGCTGCAATGAACTCAGAGCTGCCTTACACTTGCCTGCCAGTTCAGCTTGTCCAGATAATAACTGCTGTATACCTCCTAGCAGTGACTGCTTAACTTGGGTAACCAGTAACTGGGCAAGAGAATATAGTCCTTCTTTTAAGCTATGAGAATATGGCAATGCTAAAGCACTGGTAAATTAATTCTTTCTCAGAGGAAGAATCACTGGGAAAGGTTCGGAGAACAGGGACACTTTGCTCAGCAGCAGCATGCAACAGAGTCCTGCTACATTTGCTTTTCAAAGCTGTCATTACTATGACTCAGATGAATGGAAGGCAGTTTTATCTCATGCTGATGGTCAAGCCCTTTAGCCTTCTCAGACTCCGAAGCTGAAAAAAGAAGGGGGGGGTAGAGTTTAACCAGAGCTAAACATTGAAGCCAGGTGTCCTCCAGTCTTGAATGCTCAAAGGTTTTACTGTAGATTCTCGTTTTCCCTTTTTTAAAATTAGTAACAGCCTTTTTTACTTTAATCTTCTATTCTTTTTTCCTTAGTCACCACATGTTCGCTGCTCTGCGCTCTTCATATCAGCCAACCGTGAGGGAACAGCTGGCACCTCAGCCATGGCTGATTGGGCTGGTTCTGAATGCCAGGCACCTTTAAAATAACAGTTTCAGTGCTGCCTGAGGAAAACAGCTGCAGTAGGTGCCAATGACTCAGAGACAAAAACTGCTGTAGTAGGAGTGAGGAGGTGAAAAACCACCCAGCTTTTCAAGGGCTCTGATTAAAGGCACTACAGATTCTAGCAGAATTGGCAGGACTGGGCCATAGCTATGGATGATGGTGTTTCAAATAGTCAACCGGCAGCTGTCCTCTGAGAGAAAACCATCCTACCAGTGGCAATGCTCAACAGTCCTGCTGCTTTGCAAACCGCTCTGCAGAGCCTGTGAGAAGAAAGCATCTCCACAAAGCACTTAACTGAAATTGCTCAAGGTTAGCTTTTTCCTTCAGCCACAGAGCTGAGCTCTGGACGACAGCCTCCCATACAGCCCCAGACTTGCTGCTGATTGCCTCCCTTCTCTCTTCCATTTTTCAAAAAGAGGCTCCAGGGGAGAATTCCACCCTCCAGCACAGTAAAATTCTACTGCAATAAGCAGTTGATGCTGCTCTGGAGGGAAATCCCCCTTCCACAGTCAACCCGCTGCAAATTTAATAGCAAGACTTCCTCATGTCTTTTAAAAAACAGGACAATGTCTCAGCTGTACAACAATTCACTGAAAATTGACCAAATAGGATGACAGAGTAACTCTGGAGCTGCCTTTGCTGAGGAGTCCACAAGGCAGAGGTAAGAAAACTGGCAGTTCAGCTGCTGCAAGCTTTTTTAGGTCACAGAAATCTTCTGGTATAATGGGAGGTTCCATTCACTGATCCATTTTTAAAAAAAGATGCTAAAAGGTGAGTTAAACAGATCTTTCTCTTTCAGAAACTATAATGACTGTAACTGAGCAAAAGCTGAAATCAGTTCACGCAATAATCTATTTCTGGTAGAAGCTGAAAACTAAAATTTCAACTCAATTCACATAGCACTAAACTGAAGCTGCATACTAGGCCAACATATAAGGAACATCTAGAATGGAGATAGATGCAATGAGAAACTGGAGTATAATTTGAAAATTTAGAAACTTTTATCTAAATACCACAGGCATTAATTTTCTATTTTTGTTAAAGAATGTCACTGCAGGCGCATACCAGTTGAAACTATTTTAATCAAAGATAAGAAGATTATCAGAAATATTAGCAGCAAATTGCAATGTGTTTACCCTTTTTATTAGTTTTGCCCATTTTCCTGAAGATCAGCAACAGGAAAAACGTCATACAAACTAGTATCAACTACTTCTTTGAAAACAAATTTTCTCCGTAACTGCTAACTATTGATCTATGTAAGGGGTCTGGTTCTTTATGGCTGTCAAGACATATCATTGCCTGAACTCAGAGCAAGCAAGGGTGGCTTTTAAAAGCTGCTAAGATGGCTGGTTGAAATATCTAAAAGTTTTTCACAGAAGATGAACCACATAGATATCTTCACCTCAAATGCAGTAATCTATTTGAGATTTAGATAACCACAAGAGGAACATACAAATCTCTTTGGGTAAAATTATTAAATCGTATCTTAGTTTCTGGATTTTTTTTTCATGTAGCCAAGAGCTGAACATTTCATTGCTCAGAATTTCACTACTGCTGAGATTAATAAATTGATCCCCAGCTGAAAAACACTCTTCTAATCATTTACCCAAGTTTCCAGTCAGTCCCTCCTAATGAGTGTTTCCTAGTTCCAATCGCTGAATCTCAAGGACCACAGCTCTTAATCAACATATGACAGTCAACTATCTGATTCCCTTGCTTTCTTCTTAGTACGGCATGAGAAAAGTGATTAAACCAGATTAAGGATGTGCACGAATATTTGTAACATTCGAAATTTGGCTGAATTTGGGCATTTGAATTTGAATCAACATCGAATTCGAATTGAATTTTTTGATATTTTGTATGAAGTTTCATATGGGATTCGTATGCATTTGTATGGGATCGGTATGCTATCTGTGTGCATTCATATACGGGATCCGCATGCTATTTGTATGCATCTGTATGGGATCCGCATGTTATTTGTATGTATTTGTATGTAGGATCCATATGCGATTCGTATGCAGTTGCATGGAATTTGTATGAGATTGAACTTTCATATTGAATACAAATCCTACCACATTCAAAGGGGATCTATTCGAAAGAATACTAATTTTCTTGCATTCGATTTGATACAAATCAAATACAAAGAAAACATTCATGCACATCCCTAAACCAGATACAAGTGACTGTACAGATTAAGTCCAGAACTGTTTACTGCAAACAAATAAAACTGAGTCTAAGAAAGAATGAGGACTGCCTCACAGTGCACACAATCAGGGTGTTTTGTTTGTTTTTTTGGAAGAGCATATTTCTTATGGGGTAGAGCATAAAAATGTTTCAGTGCTATGAGCCTGGAGGGTTATAAAACAGAAGAATGTTGTTTCATCAGTCACTAATGCAGTGGTCTAACAGGAAACATTGCTTTTGTATTTATAAGAATTTATATAGGGCAGGTATTTGATCAGGTATTACTGATAACTAAGGAAAAGTCTCCTTTTAAGGGTTTTCGGAACACTAACCATTTTGAATTCCTGGCTTAAACTGTGTTTTGTCATGTGATTAGCTCTAAGTAAGAGAATCAACATTTCAAAAACCTCTTAACCAGCTGATGTTTAATTGCCCTTAACTTTCTAGTACACCTTCCTCGTACAGTATCTCTGCACACGTAAGACTGAACTTGAAGTTATTTTGTGGCAAAAGGCAACACAACATAACAAGTGCTTAAATTAAAAAAAAATGAATTGTTCTGATTACACCCTTCACTTTTGTCAGCCAGGTATATATATAAAAAAAAGATTACACACAGAAAAGAAAGTGATGGCATTGGATCAATGACCCTGTCTCAATCATAATTAAGCTGTTCAAACAAGATTAAAGACAATTGATTTCTGATTTCAACACAACTAGGTGAAAAATACATTAATGAAAAACAAATTTTAGATCGTCACTGTTACCTGTTCTAAGTGTTTGAGGCCCTCATCATCATCAGGGTCAGCAGGGATATTCCCCATGCCCGGAGCAGCTACGACTGGCATCTGAACAGGCCTTAAGGCAGGATCTGGACTGACCACTGGAGGAAGATGAACAGGGGAAGCTGCATCTTGAGGAATTTGTTGTAAAGGCTGAACAGCAGAAAATGGCTCTAGTAGAGGAAAATAATGGTTTTTCTTTAGCTTTCATTGTTAATGTTCTAAATAAATGATTTCAATGAACTGGTTACCACGTTGGTACACTTTCACTATGGGTAAAATCTGACAGAATTTCAATTAGTCCTTTTACTTGGTTTGACAAAGTAATTTTACAAGCATTCTTTGGATGTGTATACAGTAGTTCTAATTGTACATTAAGTGTAATGGTTACCTTCCTTAATGGGCACTTTGGCTGATGAAATTTCCTCTATTTGGGTGTCTTTAACTTCCGTTTTCTCTGTTACCTCTGGACCACAGTCTTCCCTTCTTTCAAGTAGATCTGCTGGTAATGGCTCCTGTGACTGCAGTTTTGGTGGCGTACCTGACCTGGTGGATGGTGAACATTCCTTCACTGTTTCTTCTGTTTCTTCTGAAATAATTGATATTTTACTTAACTTGCACAGAAGATAAAAGGAACACATAAAACATAAAGGTCAGAAACCCTTATTTACCTGCTACTGTTCGCTCTGTCTTAACCACTTCCTTCACGTGAGCCTTATCTAGTTCTTTGGTTTCTTCATGGTGACTTTCTTCTGAATCAGACTGGTCATCCCTCTCTTCTATAGGACGGAAATCCATTTCCTGCTCCTCAGGAATTGGCTCCTTTTGAACCTTCTAAGAAAAACACAGACATCTATTCTTACTGAGGGTTATGAATAATTCAGTCCATGAAATGTCAAATTTACAGAACATTTCTTACTTTTAAGGATAGGAACGCCCCAGATGAGTCAAACGTCCCCATTTCTTCTTCAGCATCTTCTAAGCACCATTCAGGAAGGCTGTCCCTATCATCTTCCATACTGCCGCTACCACATCTCACTCTTCTGTAACCCCGTTCATCATCCCGGTCTCGGAAATCAAATTCAAATCTTCGCCGTCGCTCCATATGTTCTCTCCAGCCTGCAGAACGAGGGCCGTCTAAGGGGGCGGGAAAGTAACTTTACAAAAGAGTCCCATAGGGCAAGAACTTGTTTGGAAGGAGAAAGGGATAGAGGAAAAGAGGACAGGGAAGAAGAGGACAAAGTGACAGCACTTCAGAACGCCACTACAGTTTATGGTCCACCTTGATAAAGGTATCTTATAAAATATTGGCACTGTTTCTACTTTTTAACCAATATCTCCTGGAGACAAACAGTATTATTAAATCTGTGTATTGCTCCATTCTAAACAGTATGATTAAAAGAACTAAAATAATTTCTACAGTGGCTTGCCTTACTGCACAGAATACCTGTAACCTGTTCAGATACAGAAGGCAAATCACACAGGTAAAATCATTCTATGCAGCTTTGTTAAACCAGTTTCATGTCATCATTACCTTTAGGATTACATATCTATTTTACAACTAGATGGGGACTAACAAACTAAAGTTGAATCCTAACAAGACAGAAACTTTGCGAATGGTGATTCTAAAGTTCAGTAACTTTATTTATTTGAAAATTTATATCCCTATATCCTACCCTTTACCAAAAGGTCCCAGGGGGAGTCACAATACAAAAAAACAACTTGAGAATTTACCTGTCCTTGATGGTATTGCACTCCCTTAAAAAGTACAGGAATCTAGTTTGGTGGTGCTCCTAAAGTCATCACTGTCCCTAGAGATCCAAGTGACCTGTGTAGTTAGAAGTGCCTATTACTAGCTTTGGTTGGTATACCAACTATGTCTGTAGCTGGACAGGAGTAGCCTTGCGTACAGTGGGATGCCCTTATACCAGTTCCAGAAACTGTCAAATAGTGGCCAGGTTACTAAGTGAGACCCTTTGCCATGTGCATATTACACTTGTGCTTAAGAATGTGCACTAGTTGTAGATAAGCTACTGGTACAGAATGACCTTAAACAGCTTGAGATTAGCTTATTTAGCAGATTGCCTTTCTCAGTTAAGACCTACGACAGTGATGGCCAACCTATGACATGCGTGTCACAGGTGACACGCCAAGCCCTTTTGGGTGACACACATGGCCACCCTGGCACCTGGGTGTGTAGTGCTTGCTTGTTCTTGAAGTGTATGAAATACCAACTTTCAGTTGAAGATTTAGCAAACAAAATTCAGCAACAAAAGTCCCTAATGTAAAGAATTATTTGTTTTTGCTTTTAATAAAATACATATATCAAAAATATAACTTTTTTACTAGAGCTACAAATATCACAAAATTACTGATATTTCTAGATGTGACACAGCACCCGAGTTAAGCTAGGTTTTCTTGTGAATTTTGACACACCGAACTCAAAAGGTTTGCCATCACTGACCTACGAGATCAGTAAGCCATGGGCTGCTGACTGAATGTCATTTATCTATTCACAGTTGGGCCCTCTGGAACCATTTCCTCGTCGATATTTATGTCTGGTTTTTAGATGTCCATTCTTGATTTTAATAATGTTTTCTATAACAATTTTAGCTCCTTTTAAGATTCTATTTTTAATGAGGAGTGGTACATTATTCCACTGCCTTCTACATCTGTGGGATACTTAGCCTTCGTGATGTGTCAAATGTAACTTGTAATATGTGGTCACTGACTCTTTTTACAGATTGTACCCTTGTTTTGCATGTCCCTATACAAGGTTGCCTGCTATCATAATATGTCTATGAAAGGATTTGTGGTCAACAAGCTTATTTCTATGCTTTGCTTTTAATGGCAGCTGCCAATAAAAGAGGCAGGATAGTGGTATCCTATGACTACCAACACTGATTTGTCTCTTCACATCCTGGTATAGATTTTCCAGGCTGCTTGAAATACTTATCAAGATGGCGTTCACTGAAAGCCATAATCTTAGCCATTTTAATTTGCTAGATAGAGGCTGCAATTTTACAACTTGACAAAATCAAAAGCTTTGAATGCAGCTATATAGTAGCCAAGCCTGTAAGAGACAGAGATGCAAGACTGTTTTATGATCTCTGTCAGAAGACCATTTGCTTTTGATCCTCTGTCAGCTGTTACTGAACAATGTTTCTGGTTAAAAAGTGTGATTAAAAAATATCTAGATTATAATTGGTTTAAAATTACTTAAAGTGGGGTGGGCATGGCATAAATCAAAGAGTAAAGTAAAAGTAAAGTAATTCAAATAAAACATCAAAGAGGGCCACAACATAGAACTTCAGAAAAATAACAAACTGGCATTCAAAAGCATATATTTTAAAATCACTATGGCCCAATAATAATAATGAAAAGTGCTGTAAGCAGTTCAGTATCTAAGAAAAAAATAACTTAATAAGTATGCTTTTAATATAGGTAGGGAACAGGAGGAGGAGGAGGAGGAGGATTTGGGTTTTATGCCCCACTTTTCTCACCCATTTAAGGGATTCAAAGCAGCTGACAAAGATTTCTATTCTTCTCCCTACAATAGACACCCTGTGAGGTAGGTGGAGCTGTGAGAGCTCAGAAGAGAGCTATGACTATCCTAAGCTCATCCAGTTGACTTCATGTAGGAGTGTGGACTCAAACCAGGAGACCTCCAGATAAGAATCTGACCCAATACCACTCTAATCAATAAGACATGCAGCTGCCTAAGTATGAAATGTTCTTCAACCCGATGGCCACTATAGAAAATACAATTTTCCAGGTTGTCTGAAGTGGGTTTCATTGAAATTTATCACTGAACAGGTGAGGTAGAAGATTTTCTTTTTTCAAGCAATCAACTGTTCAGTATTAACTCCATATGCTCAGTAAACTGGCAGCCAGGATAATACCGTGCTTTTAATTAATGTTCCATGTATGCTAGTTGCTAATCTCATGTACTATTAATGAGAGCCAGTTTGATATACTAGCATTTAAGAGTTCTGGACCCAGGCCCAGCCATTAAGAGTACTGGATGAAACTGGCTAAGTCACTAATGTCTAACTTAATCCCTCACAGAACTACTGTGAAGACACACAGTGTGTATGTGTGTGAGTGTGAGTGTGAGTGGGCAGGCAGGCGGGGGAGCTACATGCCTCCTTAAGTCACTGGGAAAAAATCAAAACATAAGTGTCATAGACAAATAAAGGAGGCAGATAAAGCTTTAAAAACTGTTTTCTGATCAATTACTTCTTTCTTCAAGATGTCCAGTGACATGGAAGGAAGCAAAAGATTTAGAATTGAGAGCCCAGAAAATTGTTATGGTCCTACAATCATACTTGACCTTTATTTTAGAAAACAATGTAACTCTCAAAAATTAAAGTATATTTTGCTTATCTCAAACCTTAGAGATGATAGATTAAGCAGATTTTTTTAGTATTATAGTTGCCCATTATAGTTTCATTATTGGTAAGATAAAACAGCTATCTAACTGAAAAAGAAATTGTAAGGGCATCTTTGTTTTTCTGCATACCACACTGTTCACTGCCTCAACAGTAAAAAGTTTCTGCTAATAATTCTGCCGCAGGATGTCTGTCATACAGATCTACTGATAAGTAAAAAATGAAGTTCAGTGTTGCTCTTTGAATTCCATACAAAATAATGCTAAAAAGAACTGCATAAGTAATATCCTCACATCTGATAATCATGAGGCGCTATGTCAGACAAACTGCTGATTTGTTGCAATATGTCTGATGCCAGGAAGATACACAATGTAGCATTCTCCATAACAAATACCGTATTTTCCGGCATATAAGAGTTTGGGATATACTCGCTGTATAAGAATTCAACACCTGGCATATAAGACGACCCCTGACTTTTGAGAAGATTTTCCTGGGTTAAAAAGTAGTCTTATACGCCAGAAAATACAGTATTTCTTTCCACTATTAAGTTGTAGAAAGCATCTGATAATACTCTAGCTTCAAAATCCAGGGACATCCTTACAAGAGATCAGATATATGGGAACATTTGGTGGGAAAATTTTTTTGAGAAGGTAAGAAGAGCTACTTTTGTCTAATTATTCCAGCAATAAAGGGTTAGGATGAAAAAAATGCTTATTGTAGAGCAGCCTTACAGATGCTTTCGTATCAGTCTTTCCTTTCTGATGTGGTTCATACCAATCTTCTTTTTACCACTGTGAATCTCCTTCTATATTTCCTCTCACCTGGACTATGTGGACGCCATCTTTCACCATCCCTTCGGGAACCAGCCATCCTCCATCCTCCATCATCCTCTTCACCATTTTGCTCTTCTCTGAAAATACGCCAGTTTTCGCTCTCAGAGCGTATAAATTCATGCTTTCTTCCTGCTGTGACAGTTCCAACATCTTCAAAGTTTGCCCTTCCTGCAAACAGATAACAACGCATGTAACTGAATAAATGAATCATAAACACCAAACAGAATATTAATCATAACTGTGCAGTTTAAATTATGAGAAGCTGGAGTGAAAGAATATAAACTCAAAGCCATATTTTAGTTGTTTTATTTCCTAAAAAAAATAAATCCTCCAGCTTTTCTCAGGATATTGAGGGGGTAAAACCATACTTAGGACTTAAAGCTTCAGAAAAGGAAATTTAATAGAAGAGCTACAGCACAGCTGTAATCATTTAAGAATGTCAAAAGTTCATTTTGCAACAAGTGACAGCAGAGCATCTGCAACGTTTGTTTACACAAATAGTTAGATGCCACCTGATGTTCAGTGAGAGATTACTTTACCACAGTTCAGAGATATCAAGACACTATTCTTGGTCACTGCAAAGTTTATAATGGCACAAGGATCCTGTTGTTGTTTGTATGGGAGGTTTTCTTAAACTCTGGCTAATCTGACTCTGTAGAAAGGTTTTATTTATCATCATTAAAGTGTCATTCCATTTAAATTATTCTAGAATAATGAAAAGAATCAGATTATCTAAAACGGCAAGTTTGGTCAGCAGCAATAATTTACTAAGAACTAGAACCACTGAACAGCAAACATATCCAATAACAATATAGAAAATAAGCTTTTCAAATCAAAATGCAAACGATACTGAGAACAAAACAGAATATTTTCTTATTTTTAGACTACAGGTTGCCTTAGAGATAGGAATGTATTGCAGTGAGATGTAAACAATGCTTAGTGGTCAACACTGCGCAATCTCTGGGACTGTAATTTTACTTCATTCCAAGCACTAATTTACATGAGGAGAAGAAAGCATAGTTGTCATTGTAAAAAATAGGCTATACTGAACTTAGTGCAACTTTCTTCTGCATAAACATACATAAGATTCAAGATGCAAGGCTACAGATTGTTGGACATCATAAGGCAACAACTGATTTCAAAATTTAAGTGAATTTGGGAAGTACAAAAACAGAACTGGATGGAAAATGTTGTCAAAAATCACCCAGGGTAAAAGATTCCAGGTATATTACATTCTGAACATAGTAAAAAGGAAGTAGCAAACAGTGGTCAGTCAGTACTAATACATATTAAAAATGCACACACATTTCAGAATCTAAAATGTGCATGGTGTTTATACCTCTAGCATGTTCATTTTACTGGGTTTAAATTACTTGGCACAGAGTTTGATGTTTGGCCATGATTTCCCAGGATGAAAAGAAAAAAGCAAAAGATCTGTGGCTTTGCCTCAAACTAATTGACTGGACTTCCTGAGGAGAAGGAGCAGTGAAAGGGCACCTGCATTCCATGTCTGACCCAAAGCCAGCAATGGTGTTTATGGAAAAGTTCAGATACAACAAAGACATCCAGCCAACAAAGTCTACAGCTATGTAAAAAGTTTTGAAAAGGACTAACTTCAAAGTACCAAAGTGGTGTGCCGGGATACAGTCTTTGGAGAACTTGTTGACTGAGTTGTTTAAAAAAAAAAACTAGAATAGCAAATAACAGTGCCAACAATTGTGCTGTAACACATATAAACACTCATACTTTTCTATAATAAAAAGGTTTTAAAAGTTCACTAAATGTCAGAATAGTACATGGTAAGAATATGTTGTTAGAGGTCTTGAAGTATTTTTGATTATACAAAGATTCTCATCCAAGAAGACATTTAAGGAAATCCCTCAAAGCAAAAAGCGGTTTATAATACTGTGAGCACAAATGGGTATGCTTTGGAGACTCTGGTCTCAATTTCTAGAATTTAAGCAAATCCAGGCTTAATGTTTCTACAGTGATCCTTGGTGATCTAGGTCTTCCTAGTATGCTTGTGAATCTGGTATATCTGCTGCTGTGGAATTGCCCTTAGTCTCCATTTTGTTCATCTGATTTTTAATAATTCACAGGTTTTTCCTTTTATACATGTGCTTCTTCGTTTAATAATATTCCTTAATCAAAGCCGTAAGCAAAAATAATACTTTGTGATGAGTATCTTACATGTCCTTGGTTTCCCCATTTAGTACATACCCTTGAGCTTTTACACATAGAGACCTTCCCCCAGTATTGTAGTGTAATTGCTTCCTATCTCAATTTCCATTGCAAACTAAACTTCTGAGGTTTGGTATAATAAAAATCCCTGACTCATGTTTGTTTGTTTTTTTAGCAATAAAGATTATAAATTATCAGTGAAACTGCACAGTGACTGCAGTAAAAAAACAAAACAAAACAAGAGCACCATGGGAGAATGCACCTTGGGGAAAAAAACTTTAAATATTTTGATCCTACACTTGCTTAAGATAACATATTCTTTTATCCGCATGGATATGAAGGTCACAATTTATGTTTCAGTTTTATAGTTTTGTGCCTCAACATGCATTAAAATGTTCTCTACTAATGAACTGGAGAATTAGTGTTTTACATTCATGAGGGTGGTTAGAGGAAAAACATGAGGGAGATTTTAGTTTCTAAGTAGCATTATATTGGTCTACATTAATAATTTTCACAGCAGGTCTTCAGCAGTTTTAGTGCAAACAATCAGAGCCTTTGTTTCTCAGATCCTCTTAGGTCTGACGTTCGATCAAAGTCCTCACATCAGCAGCTAACTAAGGAAAAATGTGAAATACAGAAACGCATTACAAAGCAACCCTCAGAGATCATGCAACTGGTGGCCCAGTAAGGTGGATATTATGGATTTCTTTTTTCTAGCTCCCATCTCTACTAGGCAGCTTGCAAATTACACTCTGTAATTTCTGAAGACGCCAATATATCCAAAGCAAACGTATATGTCATATAGTTGTATTTTCCAACTCAGCAATACTTACACTGTACATCTAATTTTAAGATACAGCAAACGAAGTTAGAGATCCACTAGGGTCACAGGTTTTGCATCTATAATTAGGTTGCAAACTACTTCAAACAAATGGAAGAAATCTGAACTATGTAACAATACATATGTATAAACACAAAATCAAGAAGGGGTTAAAAGTGAAACAGAAAGCATCTTCACATAAACTAAGATTAGAAGAAAGTTACCAAAGAAAGTGTGAACACTAAATAGCTAGAAGAGGGGAAAAAAACTGAATGGAAAGCAGTTTTAAGGAATTTCATTCCTTTGAACCTCTAAGTAAAACCTTAAGCAAGATTATGCAAACCTTAACCCCTATCCTGATTAAGGGAGGGAAAGGCACCCTCTTTCTCAAAGCAAGTTCTTGTGCTGCTAGCTAGGGTATGCGTTGAGTAAAAAATCCTGAACAAATCAGCATTCTTTTCCACATGACCAAAGCTAATTGGCCCCCCTGCAGACCAAATGACCAATCACATCAACTTCATACAAAAACCAACCCCCCACTTTATAAACTGTGGAATGAGACCTATAAGACCATTTTTTAGCAAACATCCTTCCCAACCAGCTGTCAAAAGGTTTTTTTCTTCATTATTTTGGGATCACAGCATATAGTCTCAAGATAGCACGGACCACTTTCAGCATCCAGGACATCCACCTTCCTCCCTTTCCCCAGCAGGTAGATAAAACTGCTAATAAACTGGTAAGTACATGACACAAACAACATAAGATTTTAACATTTAATAGTGTTATTGTAGTTTTTCAAATATAAAAATTGATTTTTTAAGTATATGAAGAATCCTTGTTCAAAATTTATGCATAATGCATAGGTATTTAAAATAATGAGTAATTTTAAGTCTAACTTTTGTTTCCCAAAATAATGTCTAATAATAAATTCTAGCCAAATCACATTTAAAAATGCATTTTCTATACAGGACAGCTCTGAGAGACTTATTTTCTTATATAGTTCTCTGTTTTTAATAAAGAATGAAGTAGATCTTAACTATGGTATGGTATTTTTTCAATATTAATCAACTACTTTCCAAAGTAACCTGTATGCAATCATAACCTCCCTAGCAGCTTTAAAATCTGGGATTTCTCCTTGACTGGAAAACACTGAAGTGTAAAGTTCCTAAAAAATGATACACTTTATACTGAACACGCTTTTAAAAAAATGTAGACAACACAACCAGTATCTCTCATCCTTTTCTCTAGCACCTCATTATGACTTAATATAAATGATAAGGAACTAATAAAAAACATGTACACTAGATTACTGCAAATTCTTATTTCTTAAGAGTAATATGAAGTGGTTCTGTTACGCAGACATATATATGTATATATTTCCAACTATTCTTCTAAAAAGAAATTAAGCACTGACATCACTAAGCTAATTTAATTTCTTAGCTAAGCAAAGAGTTTCTTATTTATCTCAAACAGAATTATAATTACTAATAAAAGTAAAAATTATCAACAGAACCATTTATTATTTGTACAAATTTATTTTGCTTCTTGCATTGTATAGTTTGAAGGACACCTTCAAATTTCATTTTTCTCACCATTATAATGCAAATATATATTTGTAAACTACACATACTTTCTCATTTTCATTGCCAAAATACTGTAGTTCAATTTAAGGGCAAGATTTCATGACATGAAAGTGTGAAGACAATTAATGTTGATCATATATATTATTTATATTTTAAACTCTTAAGATTTTAAGAGATTTAAAGAAGCATATCTAACTGCAAAAGACTACAAAGAGGTTACTAATGTGACATTCTTAGATGAGAAGGGAATTAACAGAAAAATTATATTACATGTTTTATGAGCAACATGGCTTAAAATTATTATATAATGTGTTAACAACTACAGTACAAGACAGCCAAAACTTTCGAAGATATAAAATGAGATACTAATATAATGTGCCAAAGAGAGTATAATGTAACGGAAAGAAAATAAAGTTTTACAAAATCATAGGCCATATTAGCACTTACGTTTGCTATTCCAGTACAAAGCAAGCAGTCCTGCACTGAAATAAGCAAACTGTCGCAACCTGGGACAGACTGCTCCTGGAATGGAACAAGCCTATTCATACTGCGGCAGCCTGTTCTGTGCCAGCCTCTGTGCCTGCTCTGGATCTTATGCTAGAGTCACTGTGGAGGGTCACCAAATGATCCAAAGGCCAGGAATGATAATTCCCAGCCTTCAGAGTTCCCAAGGGGGCTATTCCAGCAGCATACAATGTTGTGCTGCTGAAATGAGTTCCCCTGGTGTAATGGACCACACAGGCATGTCTACACACTTCCATTGTGGTACAGCACTCCCTAGTAAGCCATATGATCGAACCAGGATGCTATTTTGGGGGAACCTAGCCAGGGCTACACTCTGCCCTATGTGGATGGAGCATATTAGGTGGGGGAGGGGGCTCTGATATTCTTCACTAGCATGTGAATGGCAGAAGCCTAGACCAGACTGATCTACTGCCTAGTGCAGAAAGGTTCACAGTATGTGACTTCTAAGTAATTTATTCAACATAGTATACTGAACTTTATTTAGCTACCAAAAACATTCTGAATTATGTTTTATCTGAACTCAGACAATAGAAAATTACTCTCAGTCTGCATTATAGAACGAAACAAGGAAAACAAATGTCTAGATTAGAACTTTTTGCTGAATTCTCAAAACAGAAATAATTATGCATTTAAAGCGTGAACTTTAATCTTAAATACCATGTGTTTTCTAAAAATATATTCATGGTGAGAACTAAATGATAGGTCACAGTGTAAAAATTCAAATAAAGTGACCAGATGCCATTAAGGAAGATTAATGGGAGAAACGGCAAGCCACAATTTGCCTTGCAACATCTGGTGTTTTGTAGATACAGATGAATTCAAAAACTTAAGCAGAAATGCTGAAATGGCAGCATAGTCGCTAGTAGTCAAAGATGGTGGAAAGATCCATTTCTTCACTCGGACCTTCTCTGCGTGAACAGTTGGCTTGTCTATTCTGTTTTCTTATTCACCCTCTTTTAACACTGTTTTTAACTTTGAATATAAACTGCTTTGGATTTTTAGTTAGAAGTGTTTCAAACAAATAAATAAAATTGGGTCAAACAAACTTCTGGAGGGTGTCACACTAAATAACTACATGAGTCATTAGTACAGCACTAAACAGGAAAAATGTATAAGGCCAGTGACAGACAGACAGACAGACACACACACACACCCAGAGTATGTGCACCAAATAGTACACAGGCACAGAATCCCTCTATTCCATTTCTATACTCCTTGTTTTCAAAAGCCAACTGCCAATGTGCCATGGGGTCTTCCTAGGCCATGAATCAGTGACACATGCTGTGGACCACTTCCAGCTGCCATTTCAGTAATGAAATTTCAAAGCAGGAATACTTCTCCGGGCCGTGTGTTTGCATCAGTTATGTACAATGGGTTGGCACAATGACATGATATAGGCATTACACCAAAGTACAAACCCCAGGTGGTGCAGTATTCTTCAATAAATCATGAAAATGCATAGCAATAATTAAAGTTCTATAGGTAGAAGACTTTGAGAACAACTAATTGTAATTGACTAGGTTTGGATGCATTTATTGGAAATTATATTCAAATTCCAAAACTGTAAACCTGAAACACTAGTATCATCCATAAAGCATAACAAGTAGGACTATTTACAAAATCCTTTCCAGACTATATGATGCTGTATAGTTATACTTAAAAAATACAAGATCTAGCAAAGAATTAGTTATCACTATATTTTTAATATGCATTTTTCATCAAAGTTTTAGGATTAATTTTAGAACACATGATAAAGAATACCAGGCCAAAGGAAGACCCAAATGGATCGTTTTCATAAGGAAAGGAAATAAAACTCTCTAGTAAGAACGTTACTAGTTAAACTCCATAAACATAAAAGTGAACAATTATGTGGTTATTTATGGGTACTTGTTTTTTTAAAATGAAGTTCCCAGAGTAAACACTACAAAAACAATATATACTGATTAGATTTAAACCACAAGAAAAAACTGTGTTAAGTTTGTGGTAAATAACAAAATCAACAACTATGGTGAAGAAACAAAAGGGGAGCATTCTAGGTGGGATTACTTGGAAGCTGCAAAGAAAGCACTCATATTAGCATGCAGATTCACTCATCCCATCTTTTTAAAAGAAACTAATACAATCACAAGTTGAAACACAATTTTTGCACATGTTTTCTTATCAAATAGAAAGACTCTTACTTCAGAAACTTCTCATTACTTTTCAGCAGCAAAAAATCCCTGAATTTTTAACCATGTGTACAACTGTTTGATTTCTTCCTTTTTTAAAACAAGGTGTGTTACTTTACAAATATGGAAAACAGAACACGAGCAAATAAATATGGATGGCATAAGCATACATACACTCCAAATGCTCTCTATCACCTAATGTAATGCATGTTTGTTTGCATAACAGGTTTCATTTTCTTATTCATGTATTCTCTCTGAATATGCTCTAAAGTATCTGAGGATCCTCCAGAGGAGATATGGAGAACATGATGTGAAAATAATATATTTTGTACAAGTGGAAGACCAGGTGTAGGCGTCATCCTCAGATATAACTACTAACGTTACAAACATTAATTTAGGACTATCCTCAGTCTAATGTTTACAGCACTAATTCAGCACTTTAAACAAGAGCAGATAATCTATTACAAATCCTATTATTTTATGGTGTCATTTATATTTAGTTTCTTCTTCTTGATAAATAAGCCCCACTCCATTGGTACCTGTCAGGCATCTAATCCAGCTTTTTACAAGGAATGCTTGCACTACTACCATAGCCTGCCCATCTTCTCCTCTCCTAGAGGTTATGTTATGTCCAATGGCAGACTTCATCAACCTGTTACTCTCCAGATATCTGAGGTCACAACTCAACTAGTTTCAGGCTGATGGGAGTGACAATCTAAAACTCCAAGAGCAAACTAGGCTGGAAAGACAGTTGTTTAGTGCCCTCCCAGCTACCTATACCTATAGCAGACTGAACTGTCCTCAAAAAATAAAACAGGCAAAACTGTATACTACCTGGGCCTTAGATACAAACTTCTCTTTGCTATAAACTATGCTTCAGTATTCTTGTAAAACATGGGATTAAAATAATTGACCTGTTTTACATGTCTTTAAACAAGCACCAATCTCTCAGCAAAAACATTTCACTTCTTTGGGTAAATTATATTGTGGCATATATAAGTCTGCAATATGAGTACAGGTAATCTCAAAAGCCAATACAGTGTGCTGTTCAGTATATCAAACCTGGATCAGGTAAATCAGCATTCAAATATCTATTCAGTCTCAGGTCAACTACTACCACTTAGCTTGCCTAGTTAATCCTTTGGTTAGTGTGAAGATAAAATCAAGTTGGAAACAGAAGACTGCATTTTCCCTTGAGTTCCTTAAACATAAGGCCAGATATAAAGAAAATAAGGAATCATAATGAACAGAACTTATACCTGAGACACAAAACAGGGAGTCTGCCATCCAACTTTTCAGAGTTTCATGATTAATGCTTCATAACATGAACTCATTTTAGACACAGCATATACAACCCAGGTTCCTCATTTGGGAATTGTGAAATGGATGTCCAACACTGCAGAGAAGCATTCATGGAGAGTAAAACTTTAATGCAGTGCTTTTTTAATGTTACACCTATGCAAGGTGGAGGAAAATGGTACAAAGATAAAGATTTTCACTTTCTCTGAAAAACATTCAAATGTTTAAGCATCTGGGAAATGTAATAATTCCCAAGACATGTGGCAATTGCTAAAGCACAATATTTTGATCCTGTTCAACAAATAAAAGTATCCTTGTTAAACATAGAGAATCTACAAAATCTAGTTTTAGTTTTCTTGCCAGTTGTTAGGCCACGCACAGGAATATCATTTCAGAAGTAGCCAAATTTCATCTAACTTTTAGCATCCAATTTTAATCTCGGCTGGAGTTTAATAACATGATGTCATGGACTAAAGAATGGATTTTGTTTTGTATGCTTGTTTCTTTTGAAGTTGTCAGATTTCTTGTGCTTTAAAATTTTACAGTGTTTTTAAACAAAACACTAGAAGATGCTCAGTAGACATAAGTTTTCACAGAATCCCAAGTCTTCAGGCTGTATCATTTGAAACTAAACATGCCTAAGAAGACATAGTAGAGCTCCCCTTTGGCAAATTCAGTTTTGAATAGGACAGCTTTTCCTCAGAACTTCATCTCAGTTTGTATAATTGCATAATATTTTCCGTATTATTCTCTATCCCCTTTTTAATGCAGCTTTACATCAGCAGTGGCCCGAGTATGTTCAGCAGAAGAGGATATATCCCAGGTACCATAATTCTAGACAATAAAGATATCATGGTTGATAGCAATAAAAATACTTAGGTAGAAGCTCCCTACAAGCATTTATAATAAGGAAAGCTTTTTTGTGTTAAATTTGATGGAAGTCTTAAGTCAGCCAAAACAATTAAACAGGATTTATAATACAAAGATTGGCTTAAATGTATTTGTGTTATATTTTTTAAGGAAATTCATACTTGCAGTAACGTTTCATAGCCTTGGAACTAAGTTTTAGACTGCAAAGTCAGCATGAATTTTCTAAATTACCCAAAAGTCTGAAAATTATGACAATTAACTTTATGAAAGCAATGGCAAACATGGTTCTCCAAGGTCAATTTTCTCAGAACTGGATGTTTAAAGACACCCTTGGTTAGCTGCAGGTGGCATCTGGTTTATTGCCAGTGTGTCAGAATCTCTTGATCATCATATGAGCTACAGAAAAACAAGCATCTAACTATTTTTTCTTTTCATTTTCAGAAGATGAGGAGGGAAGTAACAGAAGGCAACAACACCAAACCTAGTGCTCCTCTCCTAGCCCAACGGTATCCAAGAATGGTCACTAAAGATGGACACAGCACATTACAAATGGATGGTGCTCAAGGAAAAGGTCTAGCATACCTAAAAGATGCTTGGGGAATCTTAATGGATATGCGCTGGAGATGGATGATGTTGGTATTTTCTGCTTCTTTTGTTCTTCACTGGCTTGTCTTTGCAGTACTTTGGTACCTACTAGCTGAAATGAATGGGGATTTGGAAATTGATCATGACTCCCCACCGGCAAATCACACTATTTGTGTGAAATACATCACTAGTTTTACAGCTGCTTTTTCCTTCTCATTGGAGACACAGCTCACTATTGGTTATGGCACAATGTTCCCAAGTGGAGACTGTCCAAGTGCAATTGCTCTACTTGCTATACAGATGGTACTGGGTCTAATGCTGGAGGCTTTCATCACAGGTCAGTTTTTATTTCATACTAAACACTCAAATGGTACAGTTCAAATTTTTTAACAATGTCATGAGGTTAAGGCAACACAAGTAAGAATAGGACCACGGTACTGAGCAATTTAAAAAATGCCACTCTTTTCAGCGTTGATGCAAATTTATTTCCATCTTACATGACAAAAACAATGTTAGCATAAAGGCTTTTACTAAAAGATTTACTGAGTAATATCCCACAGTAAGTGTATGTATGTCCCATATATGATTTTGATTCCAAGGCCTCTTATCTTTTTTACTGAAATATGTATTAGTAATATAGTTTTACAAAAGAGCACTACTGGTCTCTCAACAAATAACTGTAAATATTACTCAATTCAGTGCAAGATTTTCAAGTAAGTTTACTCATGAAGTAGTTTCAAACATTTTACTGGTAGGATTAGAGCATCAGAGGGTTTTTAAATCTTGCTAGATTTTATTTAAAATAAAGGTAAATGGAGCAGTATATCTGTTTTATGTTAGTTATAATAAACAAAATGTATTATGAAATGAACTTACTTAGAAATAGCATATTAGCTTGAAAACACTTAGGAAAATGTCAGTGTTAATTATGATGAGAACTATGGCAACTTGTTTTTATAGCTGACAACTAAATTTCAAAATTAGAATAAAGAAATATTTTTGGGTCCTGTTAATATGATGATACTCAACTGTTAACATCACTGTGATCCTACTACATAATCATTTCCCTGAATTTGTGCTTGGTTTCATCATAGTACTAAGGGTATCAACAGCTACATTTTCATGTGAGATCTATATTTAAATTCTCTTTTTATTTAGGTGCGTTTGTAGCAAAAATTGCCCGTCCAAAGAATCGAGCTCTCTCCATTCGTTTCACTTATTCAGCTGTAGTGACGCACAGAGAAGGAAAGCCATACTTGATGTTCCAAGTGGCCAATACTCGGCCAAGTCCCCTCTCTAGTGTTCGGATTAATGCAGTTCTTTATGAAGAACAAGAAAATGGTCAGCTGCATCAAACTAGTGTGGATTTTCACCTGGACAGCATTACATCCGAAGAGTGCCCAATCTTCATTTTCCCTTTGACCTATTACCATTCTATAACTCCATCTAGCCC
This sequence comes from Aspidoscelis tigris stejnegeri, assembly GCA_023333525.1. Lineage (NCBI taxonomy): Eukaryota > Metazoa > Chordata > Lepidosauria > Squamata > Teiidae > Aspidoscelis > Aspidoscelis tigris. The sequence goes on along the minus strand of JALMGA010000002.1, from coordinate 49,704,712 downwards.
TCTGGCCATTCTCCTCCAAAGGGAAGCTCATCATCATTTTGAACTAGTAGTTTTTCTCTCAGCCACTCAGGAGGGCACAGGAGAAACATGCCAGAGGAGGACCTCCTACCTCCCATCAGAAATCAAACTGTATCACCGTTTTGCCTCCATGTTGGTTCGTGGTGCAAAAGGAGAATATCAGATCAAGATGGAGAATTTTGACAAGACAATCCCAGAACTTCCAGCAGCAGACTCAAAAAGTTCAAAGAGGACTGACATGGAGATCCGTATCAATGGACAACACATCGATAGCTTCCAGATTTGTGAGACTCATCTGACTGAATAGACCTTAAACAAGGTGATATTTTTTTTTAAAGACTTGACATACTAGTCTTCTTGTGTTCCTTTTGGTTTTCTCACTATCTCTGACTTAAGAAGAAAAGTGAAAAATAAAGAGCAAAATATCTAAACCACTTGATGAGCCACTGGATTAACTGTACAGAACCAGAGTCAGGGACAGGAACCATTGCACAAATTCTGGGAAAACAGAAGTGCTACCTGCTGAATTCACTAGACTATGATTAAAAACTGCATTGACCCTGAACGAGAAATTTCCAGACCCAGACAGCTCATCAAACATCTAATTAAGTGACATAGGGTAAATACTGTGGCAAAATGGACAAAACTATAATATTTTACCTGAGTTGGAAAGAATTGTCACCTGAAAAATATCAGATCCACCAGAATCCTTGAATCAGCCCTATCTTGCTATATAGTTACAACAGAAAATGCTGATGTTTAAACAGGCTATGAAGAATGCTGCTAGTATTTTCTGTGGCAATGAAATTGAAATCATGCTGTGCTTGTTTATTAAGGAAAATCACAAGCATTTGCTGAAGCCCTTTGTTCCAGCAGCTAGGAACAAGTTCAACATCCGCAGGCAGTTTATTATTTTTTTTATGAAAGTGAATGACAAAACTCTTAACATGTACCAGTCTCTAATGTTTTACATTGGGACTATTTTCACTCTTAGGTATATACAACAGTTTTTTCAGTCAAGAGGAGTTAACCAAAATTCATAATTTTGCATGGCTGAAGCTCAAAATCTGAGTAGTCCTATCTTCAGAAGATCTATTGCTTCCCACTACTGCCAAAGGTGAAGTCTAATAATATGTTGAAGATAAGTTTGTATCATGATTTTTACCAGCACAATTTACCAGAATTAGTGGTGGCATTTTTTTCTTTACATTGAAAGGAAAGGAAGAACTTTTTAAATGATCCACAGTGGCCCTTCTTTAGCTTTTTTTGTATCTTTTCAGCCAGACATCAAAAACAACCACAAAAACACTGAAGAACTTTGTCAAAATCACTAAATACTATTATGTTGATGGATAGTTCTGAGCTTTGCCCAGAAAACATGGCACAGGTACCAATGTTTGCTGTCAAATGGATAACTTTGACCTTCAGGCTCTTGAACTTGTATAAACATATTTATATGTATATATTAGTTTTTATGTTGAAATTTGTATTTTTTAAGAAACCATCTCTTAGTTCTTTAAATCTCAAGAATGGTGTTGTGCCTTTCTGTAACAATTTGAATCTGTGGTTAACTGAGAACACAGTAGGGCTCTAGAACACTTGCTGGTCATAATGGTACCAGCTGCCAACTCACAGCAGCTGGATGGTTTGAAGGCAACTAAAAAACATTATTCTACTAATATTACTAATGTTGATATTCTATGTAAGCAACTGCTAGACTAGTCAACAATTATTCAGATGAGAGGAAGTGCCTTTTTGTAATTGATCATAAGAGAGCAGGGAGTCACGACAACGTGCATGTTAAACAATAGTTATATTTGGAACATAGCCACGCTATAGCATTAAGCTCTTCTGTTCTTTTATGCTGTAAATCTTACAGGGTTATTGAAATATTTATTTCCTTATCTATGAAAAGGCTTTAATCTTCTCACTCAGAGTGTACTGTAATAGTTGCTTAGTTCAATGCAGAGGCCGAATAGCAACAGCAATCATTACCATGGATTAATATATATTAAACTGTAATTGTATTCACTTTTATCTTTGTCCATCATGGTTACTTTAAAAGTTACATCTCCCTTTTACAGTACTTTAAAAGTTACATCTCCCTTTTACAGCACTTTAAAACTACAGATTTTACACTTCCCTCACAAGGAACTGCCTTTGTGCCTCAGGAACAGCCAGAAGCTATAATCATATTTTACTGAGATATTAAATTTAGGCAAATTATGATTAGCTTTAGCTACGTTCAGTAGAAAACACACTGAAACAATAGATTTCAAAATAGGAATAATAACAATGATAATTAACCAATGCTAAACCATAGTTAGAAAAAAAAAGATGACATACAAGCTCTTAAGTCTTTTCCTCGTAACACTGGCAAAATACAATGAGGAAAGTTTTGGTTTGCTATGGCTCATTCTTGTAATACTACACTATGATTTAGTTCTAGATGTAAACAGAACCACTACCATCTCTTGTCATAGGAGATACTTGTTCCAATCTAAGTTTAACCTTTTGGAGACAAGATGTTTGTCAGGATTTTTTTTAAAATGCAAATCATTTTAGCTCAAAAGTTATATTTTACAAATATCAGTCAAGAAACCAAATGAATTATGGAAAAGTGAAAGCTAGAGGAATTATAGACAAGCCTTTTTATTCTGCATTTCTAGAGTCACAGGAACTAAAACAGAACTGAAAACAAATATAACTTAGAATGCTTTTTAAAACATTCAAAAGGTCTTCAAAGAGATGGTAATTTATGGAATCTTCAAGCAATGATCACCATGAAAATCTGACACTGTAACAAAATTCAGCTTTTTTTTATTTTTTAAAAATTATACAGGAATGGCATAGCAGAGTTCAGCATTCAAATCCTATTAAATTTCAAAGGGGTGAGTGCTTCATTACTTAAGCTTTTCTCTTTGTACACAAGAATCATGAGAGGCTTCCATACCTTTCCTAGGCAAGGTTCTGGAGAGGGTTGTCGCTATTCAGCTGCAGGCATGCTTGGAAGAAGCTGATTATCTAGACCCACTTCAATCTGGCTTCAGGCCCGGTTATGGCACGGAAACCACCTTGGTCGCCCTGGTTGATGATCTCCTCTGGGAGAAAGACAGGGAGAATGCTACCCTGCTGGTTCTCCTAGACCTCTCAGCGGCTTTTGATACCATTGACCACGGTATCCTTCTGGGGAGGCTACGTAGTTTAGGAGTTGGGAGCAATGCCTGGCCTTGGTTCCACTATCTCCAGAGCCGATCTCAGATAGTGGTGATGGGTGAGAATGAGTCGACACCCTGGGAACTCACTTGTGGGGTTCCCCAGGGGTCAATCTTATCTCCCATGTTATTTAATATCTACATGAAGCCACTGGGAGAGATCATCAGGAGATTTGGAGTGAGGCGTCATCAATATGCAGATGATACCCAGCTCTATCTCTCTGTGCCATCTGAACCAGGAGAGGTGGTTGAAGTGCTTGACAGGTGCTTAGAGGCGGTAATCGGCTGGATGAGGGCCAACAAATTGAAACTGAATCCAGACAAGACAGAGGTGCTGTGTGTCACAAGCTCTCGGGTCCAAGTAGTTGGGAGATACCCTGTCCTTGATGGGGTTACAATTTCCGGGAAGGGACAGGTGCGAAATTTGGGGGTACTCCTGGACTCTGTGCTAACACTTGAAGCTCAGGTGAAGGCCGTGGCCAGGAGTGCCTACTCCCAACTATGGCTGGTGTGCCAACTGAAACCTTTTTTGGGCACAGATGACCTGGCCATAGTTATCCATGCTCTGGTAACCTCCAGGTTAGACTACTGTAACGCACTCTACATGGGGCTGCCCTTGAAGACTGTTCGGAAGTTGCAGCTGGTGCAGAATGCAGCGGCCAGAGTGCTGACAGGAACATCTAGCTGGACACATATTACGCTGATTCTAAAAGAACTGCACTGGCTGACAATTCACTACCGAGCCCAATTCAAGGTGCTAACTCTGACTTATAAGGCCCTAAATGACTTGGGCCCCAGATATCTAAAGGAGCACCTTCTCCCATATCGACCTGCCCGTGTTTTAAGATCTGGAGGGGAGGCCCTTCTGGTGATCCCTCCGCCTTCAGTGGCTAGGCGGGTGGGCACCCAGGAGAGGGCCTTCTCAGTAGTGGCCCCCAGGCTGTGGAATGGTCTCCCCCTCTAGGTGCGTCAGGCCCCTTCTTTGTTCCTATTTAGGAAGGCAGTGAAAACGTTCCTCTTCATGCAGGCCTTTGGTTAAATGTTCCCCACACTTCCCCTATTGAAATCACTGCTGTTCTTAACTATTCTTGTATATATTTTTTTAAGCTGCATTTTTAAACTTGTTTTGGTTTTAGGGCTTATATAATTTTTATATGTCTGTTTTTAAATGTCGTAAGCCGCCTAGAGACCCTTGGGTATGGGGCGGCATATAAATGTAAATATAAATAAATAAATGTACAGTTTGCACATAATGCCAAGCAATGGTTTAAAATTATGAAGTCAGTCTGCAGCAAACCTTTGGGACAGTATACTCCCACTTCCTTCCTCTGGCACAACCATGAGATGCAATAGTTAATATTAACTATGGTTAGCAAGAACAAATCAAATTCATAATTTGTTGAATTTTTAAAGTGTTTTTACTGGGTACCTTGTTTTTAATCTGTTGTTTTAAAGGTTGTTACCCACCCAGAGACCTTTGGGTATGGGGCAGGATAGAAATGTAAATAAATAAATAAATGTTTGGATTGAGCCCAGCAAAATTAAAGGGTTGTAGACTTTAAAGAATATAGTGATGGCCTGAAAAGCAAACACATAATTATCCAAATCAGTTCAGGACCTGAGACAGTTTGGGTTCCAAATAGGTTTAACTAACATTTAATATGAGATTCTTGTAATTGGGAACTGTCTGACCACCCTGCACAATCCTACTTGGAAGCTTTGTCCTCAAGAAATGAAACCAGAGCTTAAGCATTACGTGCAAACACAACTGCAGAATCAGGGGTGTGCACAGGCTCCCTCCTTGGAAAAATACTTTCTGCTAGAGCATTCCTTGTTTTATGAAGAGCAGAGAAAGCAAAATTAATGTCACCAATGCAAAGAGGAAGATCGTGCAACACATAACTGCTGGCAATAGATGGCACTTATGTGTCTGGTAGCTTCTCAAAATAAGTATTTAATAAACATTATAAATTGGTGCTACTAGGGCGGTGATGGCCAACCTATGACACGCGTGTCACAGGTGACACGCCAAGCCCTTTTGGGTGACACACATGGTCACCCTGGCACCTGGGCATGTAGTGCTTGCTTGTTCTTGAAGTGTACAAAATACCAACTTTCAATTGAAATTTAGCAAATGTAAAGAATTGTTTATTTTTGCTTTTAATAAAATACATATATCAAAAATATAACTTTTTTACTAGAGCTACAAATATCACAAAATTATGGATATTTCTAGATGTGACACAGCACCCGAGTTAAGCTAGGTTTTCTTGCGAATTTTGACACACCGATCTCAAAAGGTTCGCCATCACTGTACTAGGGCAACATTATAACTTGGTGCTCTGAACTGGCTTGCCCTTCTGCCTCAACTGTATCCTTTTACAATGCATTTATCAGCAGCAACCTCATGTTGCAGGATCCTTCCTCTCCATGTTTTATTTCTTTCACTTTCCCTCATATGGAGGAGTACTGGTAGAAGGATTTTTACACAATCCTATGCAGAATGAATTTTGTATGGGCAGTGAAAAATATGAGGGGTTTTTCCAAGGGTCTTTTTTTAATTTGATGACAGAAAAAATAAAAATGGCACTAGAAAGCAGCACTAGCTGCATACTACTACATGCCAAACTTACAGATTTTTTTCTACACATAGTATCACCAGACAGGAAGTATCTTATAACCAACGTAAACCTAAGGGTGTTTTTCCACTGCAGCCCTTAGATCTGGATCTAAGAAGATCCAGATTAAGGGAAGCATCCAATCTGTTTCCACAGGAGGTGTAACACCCCTGCTGTGGAAACAGCTTTGCACCCATCTGGGGAATCTGGATCGACCCACAAAGTCGGTCCATTACCACAGGTGTTTTGGGGGGCAGGGGGGGGGAGTCTTCGAAGCAACTTCAAAGTGATTTCAAAATGACTTCGAAGCCAATGTTGGAGGGGTCAAAGGTGCATCCCCTCCCCCTAGCCTCCTTTGGACCCCACTGGAAACAGGCTCCCTTTAATCCGGATTTTCTGGCAGAAGACCCCATTGTAGACCCCATTAATGGGGTCTACAGAAAATCCGGATTAAAGGTCAAAAAGAGATTTCCCCCATGGCAGTGGAAACAATCAGGTTCAAAATGGGTGCCATAGTAGAAATGGGATCATCCAGCTCACAGCCAAAAGGTACAAAAATGGGTGCAAAAATGGGTACAATTGACAGTGGAAAAACACCCTAAATCTAAGCCAGCAAAGATGTACTGTGTTAAAGACTCAAGAGATGGATTATTTAAATTTAACATTATTATTAACAATGTAAAACCTCTATTCTACTGAAAGCTAAGTACCTGAGAAACAAAAATTGATCACAAAGGACTAAGACAAAATCTAGTACAAATTGATCACAAAGGACTAAGACAAAATCTAGTACAATGTATAATTTCACCTTGGCCATATGATGAAGCCAATATACACCATACCATTATGTCTGGCTAGAGGAAATTTTAGCATACAATTCAGTTAGCAATTTTTGATCCTTTATTACCTCAGTAAAGGCCAGGGATGCTCAACTTATGGAACTCAAGATGTTCCTGAACTACAACTCCCAACAATCAAATTCTGCAACTTGTGCCTGGCTGCATGTTGAGTCTGGATTAGACTAAAAACAGACTGTGTAAAAGAGAAATCTTATAAGCTGTCATACCAAGATCAATAGAACCAAAATGATCCATTATGTCATCTGACCAACTTTTGGTCATGAACTGGTCCTTAAAATAACCCTGTTGTTTTCAATAGAGTTCATAACAAAAAAGAAAAGTAGACAAATGTTTTAGGACTTTAGTAAAAAAAAAAATCAGGATTCTAATGAATAGATAATGACTGAACAGGGAAATGTCTTAAGTAAAAAAAAAAAAGATATATAACTGTACATGACAAAAAATTGAGTGTAGGGAATTTTGTAGCCTCTGGACAACTGACAGTGATGCTACCAAAACGATTTCCCAAGCAAACACAGCATAAGATATGTCAATGGGGGAAGACAGTGCTTATCTAGATATAACTGCATCTTCTTGCATCTTTCCAGGCTGCACCAAATGTTATTAAAGATGCCACAGGCTTTGTTTTTTTAAATAACAAGATCAGTGCTATGATTTAGTTCAGTGCTTCTCAGATTATTACATACATATCACCTGTGATTTCAGGTGGCACAGCAGTGAACTTTTTACAATCTTAAATAATTCATTTCAGCTTTAAAAAGCAATATTTACATATGTTGCAAATAATAGTACAGGTGGTTCACAAATTTGGTAAAAATTGTTAAGATGGTATTCAAATGCTGAAGTTTACAAAAAAAAGTTTACCTAATTTTAAGTCAGATATATAAGAATCTCAAATTGTTGATAACACAAAATATAGGCTGGTTTTTCCCGTACAGCTTTTAAAAAAAGCAACCTACACATACCTGGTTCTTTTCGCCCTGGTTTTTCAAATCTCCTGTCTCCTCTGAAAAGGAATTGAGAAAAAAAAATACATGAAGTCCAAATAACAAGCTGAAATAATATTAACATTTCTCTGAATAGCACATATATTCAAATCTGGATATCAGAAAAATTAATAAAACCACCATGGAGATGAACCTGCAAAGTACATGAATTATCAACATAACTACAACTTTCCATTTGCTTTAAAAACTCAATATTTAGTGCCACCATACAAACTCTTAAAACAACATTAAATTTTGCTTTCAATCTATCCACGCTATAACACACCTGCAAAATCTAAGAAATTTTTGTTTAATAGTATTACTCTACTTCAGTGGTTCTCAACCTGGGGGTCGAGACCCCTTTGGGGGTCGATCTACCCTTTCAGAGGGGTCGTGACAAGTCTCCCGCCGCCCTTCCCTCCCACTTCCCAGCTGCTCTACCCCCGTGGTTGGGGGTCTCCACAACATGAGGAACTCCATTAAGGGGTCACGGCATTAGGAAGGTTGAGAACCGCTGCTCTACTTCTTTCATAATCTTTTTTAAAAATACTCTTCTGATATGCTGAAGTAGGTTGCTAACAAAAATAAGCAGGATGGACACTCCAGCAATGATTAATGTATGTTTTATGGAAAAATATAGATTATATTTTCTGTTCAAATATTAGGAAGAATCCATCAGTTCTTTATTACCACTTTTGGTGCCTCATAAAACACACCTGCTATATTTAGGGAAACTTTTTAGGACAAAATAAATAAAAAACAGGAAGCAGGGTAATTTTAGGAGGGTTCTTTTAAGTGGATCTTAAATAGCAAAAGAAATTACACTCTTTGTTCTTCTTTATATTTGAATCAATTTATTTATCTCCATTACTGCAAAACTGAGGAAAACATCCAATCAGGAAAACTTGTGCTAATTGAGCTCATCTCTCTCCTTCTACCATGCCTCAAATCTGCTCTGCAGGGTACTGTTCCTACAGTGAGCAAAAAAGGAAAGATCCTAAACTGACACTGCAGAGAAACTTTTGACCCCAAATTTAGAACTGGCTGGCAGGTTTGTAAAATGGTTCAAAACCCTAGGCCTTGACCTATCACCTCTTTTCTTCTCCACGGGATCTTCTTGGTCCCCATGGACCTGCACTGCTCTACTGTTGCTGGCCACATAGTTTATGGAAGATTGCAGAGGTCAGCATCCTTCTTCTTAAACCCTACTAAGTTTTCTAGAGTGGAGTTTCACAAGTCTTCCCAGAAGACCTACTTCATGGGCATGTGTACAGTCACTTCTTGCAAGTGCCTTGCATCAACCATGTTTGAGATCATATAGTTGGCCTTCACTTGTAGTAGGACTCAAAGAAGGAGCATGCTAGCCACTGCAATTTTCCTTAGGAAATGCAAACAGCAATAACAGTGGGTCTATGGGGACCCCAAAACCCAATGGCTGAGAGCAGCTCTAAAGCTGGTGGGGCATAATTCAGGAACTGGGGAGAGGCCAAGGCCAGGTTGTGATTAGGAAAGAGTGTAAACAGAAAAGAACATAAGAACGTAATCATAGTAATGCTGGATCAAGCCACAGCCCAAAAAGTAGCCCACCAACTGCTTCTGGGCACTCTCAAGCAGAAGACAAAGGTAAAGCTTTCATCTGCTCTAGGATCCCTGCAAATGGCCTTTAGAGGTATCCTGCCTGTCTCTCCAACCTGGAGGTTAATTTGAATCAACTAAATCATATGTATATACTCCCCTGTTTGTGTTCTTTTTCAAAAGACACCCCAAACCTTTTAAGAGGTTTATCCTAAAATCAAACTCCGCGAATCTCTTTGGTTCTGTATGAACCAAATTTGTGCAGAATTAATTTGGCACACCCCTATTCAAGTGTGAAAAGAGGAAGATACTGCTGTTTGTCATCCACCGGATGGCCAAAGTCTTTAAAAAATAATAATAAATCACACAACTACTCCTAGTGGTTTGGATACTGATCACTTTTTTCACACACAACAACAAAAATTTCTTTCAATTCTTGATAATTATCTGGATAATTATAAATAAGTGTTAATCTATCATTTTCATAACTTTCTAAAATCCTTTAAGCTTTAAATTCATCAACATTCTCTTATTTTGGTTATTTAAATATCTTTTTTCTAACATTATTTCTAGAAAAATCTCTTGTCCATTTTATACTTTTTAGCATCACACTTTTTCAAAATGATAAGAAGTCTACACTCATTTTGTATATAAAGCACAGCAAAATTAGGGTCCGAATAGTATGTGTGATATTTTATTTTTAGATATACGTCTGAAATTATAATATGTAACAAGAATCGGAAAAGTGAACTGCAGTTAGAATTCTATTACCATAATCAGTTGTACTCTACAAGTGATGCACACTATTTTAATATACTTATATTTATTTAAATTTATGCATATAAATTACCTTTCCTCCCAGCTCTGTGATCTGTGCATTTCTCTGCCCCCTCCTCGTCCAAATCCACCCTCTACATCATCAAAACTTCTTTGGTAGAAACCACTTTCTCCTCGGCCTCTGCCTGAAAGACAAATGGGGTTGATATATCAGAACCCTAATAAATTTCCTCTGCAATCAACACAACCGAAGAAGTTTTGTAGTTTGCCAAACGTGAAATGAAGCCACAGTTTTTCCAAAGAAAGCTTGTATAAATTAGGAAATAATACTCGTAATAAATATATTAATCTTTATTTAATCTTTAAAGGGTTGCAAGCTTTTCCTTTTGTTTTAGCAAACTAACAGTTGGCTATCATAATAAACTGGTAACTGCAGGGCAATGGATGTAATCTTGCCCACAGTAAACTGCTGGCTTCGGGATGGTGTTAAAATGCTTCCTCTACTCACACATTTTAATTTCAATACGATATTCTCTTCATATCTTTCGATAACTAAGGATATGATATCATGATAATTATTAAAGGGAACCAATGACAGAAAACTTTGAAAACCAACAAGCAGCCAACAAGTGAATAAAAATCATCTTTACCCCCTACTTTTCTTCATTAAAACATTAACCACTAATCTACTTTAAACCAAGATACAGCTTTCCAAATAATACTAGTGAATAAAGAACAAAGGAAATAATTATGTGGCTAATCACTCAGTAAATTACACTCATCTAGTCATCTTTCAGTTCTCCTGTTTTCTCCATTCCAATGAGCACATTATATATATATATAGCTTAAGTGGTGCTCAGTGACAAGGAAGGGGGGAAGAAATTGTGCACAAGGAATACCCAACACTAGATCGTACCTTTCTTTAGAAACACACATTCAAAACTCACTACAAAAAAACCCCAAACAAACCCCACTTATGTGGAAAAGATAAAAGCAAGATCTGAGAATTTCAAAACACGTAACATTTAGTCATCATCACTAAATTTGGTTAAATAATTATTTACCTCTAGCCATCTCTTGTAAGAAGAATTCAATAAAATTGATCTGTCAAGCCTGACTGCACCAACAGTCAACAAAACTAGTAAAAGGATAAGTCAGTGGCAAAACGGGCAGAAAATACAAAATCAGAAGAAGCAAGCGCCCCAAATTGGAACAGTTCCCTTGCAGTTTTTATTCTGTGCTGCTCCATGATATAGAGAGTCTCTCCAACTGGAAGCAATTGTAGAATTTTGAGCAGCTGCCTTACTGATTTTGTAGTTCTGTTCACTATACTACTTGAAGTGACAGCAGAGACCATGAATAGATTATTCAAATTTTTATATACCATGTTCCAGTTCTATGAGCTCAAGGTTCTATAACTGTGCTATCCTAAAGAATTAATTCATCTTGTCTTCTATCACTAAATCTGTAAATACTAGTTAAATGTAATCAAGGGAAGCAAACTATAGAAGTCTTCATAGATTATAGTACTGCATCTTCTCTTATGCTTCAAACCAAGTGCAAACTACATGGTTTTGCCTGGTCTAAGAGACAGATTTACCCAATCTTGCCTAAAGAAAAGGTTACTGCAAATTATAAATCCCTATATCTTTCTAGGGGACTAATCAGTTATACTTTAGATACATAAAATGATACAGCTTAACATTTTCAAAGCCTCTCACCTCGCCCTCTAGAGGAACTTCGACCTCGAGGAGCCCCTACCACAGTTCCTCCTCCTCCTCGTCCCATCAATCGTAGGACTGCAGCACTATTTACAGACATGGAGAAATTTCTCTGCCGGAAGGAAAGAACATGATGAAAGAAAAGAAAATTAAAGATATCATAAAATGCTCATGCAAACAAGCATTACTCAGCAAATGAAAGCAATTTCATGTGAGCCATAAAATGAGGAGTGAAAAAGTTTCTAAAATTGCTAATATACTAATATTTTAGGACAATATTTTGCACTGTCAAATTACCCAAGTGAAATTCTGCTTAGAAATACCTTAGCTTGTTAGAACTTACATTGTGCTAAGATACTGAATACACAATTACTTTGCACATTTGTAGCACCTGTTTCATAGGTCAATCATGAATGGTTCTTCCTCACATCAAATAATTTACCTTTCCTCTAGTTTATAAGTATTTCTCTCTCTCTGACACACATACCAGTCTTTTAATAGTTTATCTGTGTGTGGTGGGTAAAATGACATGAAAGATGACTGGACTGTAAAATAATTCAGTATATTAAAAAAAATTATCCAAACATTAATTCTACAGACTTAATACTCTATTTAGTGCTATTCGCTCCCTTCCCCTGGTATACACCAAAGGAAATTCTGCTTCCTCGTTTAAATCTGTTGAATCTAACTCAGATCCCTGGTTACTTTAACTATGGAATTGACCAGTTTCAAAAACCTTACCAGTTTAAGCTTTGTATATTTGAATAAAGTTTAATTTAAACTAAATACATCTTGATCCAGTTAAAACACAACAAATTCAAATTGTTTAACAGATGAAAGCAGCCATGCCAGAGAAAGAGAGAGGAAAGAGAGTCTACCCAAAGCTCATTCAGGCTCCCTCTCACAGCACTAAATCCTGAGTTAGACTATGAATGTAAAAACTAGAGAAACAGAGTAAGAAGCTTACTCTGGTACTAGCAAAGTCATGCATACAATTATTTTTGGGTCACACAGTAATTCAGCCCCTGAAGTAGAGCAGCTATTTTACATCACGTTGGTATCTATTATAATCACCACTAGTGCTACCACCATTTCTGAATATATATATATATATATATTTATGTAAATGGAATCCAAGATCTTCACATATAATTTAAATATCCTGAATAAAAGAAAATAAAACTTGAAAGGCACACACAGCAACAAAGTAGACTTTTGTTATATTGGTGAAGAGCCTATAATTTTCCAGGCCTCTCAACTCAAACGGGAGTTTGTCTTCTCTTCTTATCTGTGACGTTCTCATTCAAAACACCCTCCATGATACAACTGGAATTCAACGTTGTTCTTTGAGTGTGCATGTTTGTGATACCTGTTACACAGATGGGTACTTAGCTGTGGAGGAGGGATCGTAACTTGATTGTGTGAATGTCTCGCACGCATGATATATACTTGACTCTCTGTACATGTGACATGGGCTCTTGTGTATGAGTGCACTCATATACATGTGGGTGCTTATGCAGCTGAGTGCTTGGGGCATATATTCACAAAGATAAATGGAGATATAGAAGAACGTGCATCAGCATGTGACTGAGGTGGGTTGTCCCTTTACACGGTATCACTGCAGAGTCCCAAAAGGTTGCCAAGCCTTGATACACACAATACTATACAGAGTGTGACTACAGTCAAGATTCGGTAAACACGGAATTGTCTGCCCCACCCAGCTGCTAATTATGGAAAATACTCTTCAATGGCTACTAGAATGGATGCCTGGGGACAGGCAAGATGCCTCTAAGGCCATTTGCTGGGATTCGAGAGCAGGTGAAGGTTTGCCCTTGTCTTCTGCTTGAGATGCCCATGAACAATTGGTGGGCCAGTGCGTGGGGAAGGATGCTGGACTAGATGGGCTGTGGCCTGATCCAGCAGGGTTCCTATTTTGTTCTTATGAGAATGAGCCCTGCAAAAAGATGATAAAGGAGCAAAAATGATAGCTCCAGCAACTTTTCTCGCCAGGCGCTGGAGTGTGCTGTGCTTGAATATATCCAAACTTATTCAGATCTATTGTCATGTTATGATGCCCATCTCCTGCCAGCAATAAATATTTGCCAACTTTCATCTTTGTTCCTCCACCACTATCATTATCACCATCATGCAAAGATTCTGTCTCCAATGGAGTTATTTCTGTAGGAAAAGATTATTTGTGGGAGGGGTATATTATCCCCTGCATACACCCAACATAGATTATTGTATCAGTTACTATTTAATCATTAACAGCATTAATAGCGATAAGACTAACACCCATGATCTTCTAGGAAGTGTGGATAATATGAACCTATTTCATGCCAGCTTTTGGTCACAGAAATTCCCTTGATCACTCTGGTGGAGAGATTACACTACTATAATCTGTTGGTATTCCTGAACCTCCAATGGCTTCTGAAACCACATCAGCCTTGTGGGAATGTCCACAATATATACATATATTTATAATTCTGCTCTTACCAGTCTGAGAGACTCTAGAGTTGTGGTACTAGGGAAATACTGCTACATTCTTAGTTCTATCTTTTCCTCAAATGCTGTATAATACCTACATGAAATTGGGAAGTGAAGTAACTTGGAAATTTAGGACGAAGTAGTGAATATAGCAAATTTACGTTTAGAGTCATAATGCAAAAGATGAGAAGTAAGCTCAATACAAAGAGGACAGGGCTACTGTTCATGGAAGAACTATTTAAATTGGTTTTCTTCCTGTGAAGAAAGTAAGGGACATTTTCTAAATCTCTACTTAACCTCAAAGTATCTATGCAATGATATCACTTGCAAAGATCTAAATGACCAGTTAGAAAACAGAAGGCAGGAATGGAAAGAGTAGGACATACAGCAGATGCATTCTCTGGTTAATTTCCCTCCCCCTGGCCTGCTTCTCACTTGTCCCATACCTTTTACTTCTCAGAGGGCTAGGATTCCAAGCTGAAGCACCTACAGTGACAATACTCTTTGGACAGCTTGATAACATCAAACTTAGATTCGGTACAAGCCAATTACCTTCTGGCCAGGTGATCCAGGAAACAGTCAAATATTCTAGTGTTTTTAGAATTTTTTGAAATTTTCTACAACCTGATCAACTGTAAGAGATTTTAGATTTTTTAAAAAAATCCTTAAAAATCACTGCATTCCTTAATAGATAGGAGGCATCTTGCCCTCCCACTCATTCTACTTAAATGACCCATTTACACAGAACTCGGAATCTCATTATTTCCCACAGCTGTGACATTAGAACAAATTTGGAATGGACGAAATGTTCAGTGGATCAGAAGAATGTTTGGACAAAATCAGAACATTTGAAATGGCTTTTGAGTTTCATCAAACTCAAAACTCATGAATGTTCCTATTAACAAGTAATTTCAAATCATGAATCAGAAAAGTGGTCTTAAGAACTACATGGATCAACTTGAACAATTAAAAAAATTATTTAATATTCTGTTTGCATCCAGATATTTGTACTATCCCAATGACAACATAAAGAAAGATGTAAACTAATTATCTACTACAGATGCTATGACATTATGATATTCCTATCACTTCACAGCAAAGGTTTTGTAAATATATGCACTTTTTTCAGTCTAGATTGTCTGTTGCAAAAATATCTACAATATCATTCAACAAGTTTAACTTTCCCCACGCAAGAGCCATAGAAACAAACCTGTTCTTCTTCTGTAAAAGGTACTAGTGCCAGAGGTGGTAGGGGCTCTTCCTGTAAAATAGGCAGAAATTCCTTATCCATAAGATCTGATGGTATCTGAAACAAAAACACCATGAATGGTACAGTAGTTAAAACAGGATATTTGTTTGAGTCTTTCAACTGCATTAATAAAATTGAAATTGACTGAAAAACATATGAACCAAATCATTTTTATCCTCTATTGCTTTCCAAGTCTCGGTGCTTATCCAAATACATTCCTAAACCAAATACTATGGAACGCTGATATCTAGCAACTATTAAAATTCCTTCCCATTGCTGGGCAGTTAGCAATCTTACAGGTGAATTACTTAATTTACATTTCTGTGTTCAGCTGATAAATAACAGGTTGCTAAGCTGGTTCAGAAACTGACTACTCTAGCAATAGCTCTTAGAAACACCTGCTAGCATTTTTTATTTGCTCCAGGCCTCTATATCAATTATGTTTTTTCCTGGCCTTCTAACAAAAGCCAGATAACTGCTAACAGGGAGATGTCTCTGAATACCCCTAGCACTTCCTCGCCATTTCTGTGGCAATATATATCTATGTCTTATCAAGCAGAGAAAAATTTCTAACAACAGAAAAAATAATCTATGGCTATTCTGATGTTCTAAAAGGCCTTGCTTTATAAGAAGTTGTGATATATTATTACTGGGCACCAAAAACTCCAGCTAAAAATTTATTTGGTATTTTGCATGTGTATCTGAGAGTAATCAATTCCAGTTACTGTGCATGTTATAAAGAAATCCCAAAAGATGTATTTTTTGAAAGTTTATTTATATGCACAATTGTGATTTTGTACTGCATGTTTTTCACTTTTAATTCCCTCTCACCTTACTATCTTTCAAGAAAAGTGCTAACATTTCTTCTCTTCCATATCGGTAATCTGCTAATTTATACTTTGGCAAAGCTGGAGATAGAGGAGGAGATGTCACACTCCCACCACTAGACAGAGCTCGCAGCCTGCAAAAGAAAAAGAAGGAAAAATTAAGTTTATTTTTGCATTGACTTTTATGACATCAGACTTGAAGATTACAACAGTATTAAAATCTCTTACTAAGGAAAATTATTTTAGTCAAAAATATTAATCACAAAGTTTTTATATTCTGGTTATATTCAAATACAATTATACATGATTCAACTGAACATTCCTCCTCAAACTCAGGCACAGACCACTACAAACTAGAACAATGGCCTATACGGTCTAGGCTACTACAAATTAAGAACAATTTTCACTTTTCTGTGTGATTGAAATTGCTCTCATCTTACTTTACCCCAAACGCTTCCAGACTTGATCTGCAAATAATATCTCTGCAATGCATCAGTATCCAAAAGCATTCTGAGCAAAATGGTGGTTCAGCCTCCCTACACAGTAGCATTGGATGGCTTTAACTTCCATGCTGAGGACATCTTCTATGGGCCAGTTCGGAACTTCATGGCCTCCATGACAACCACTGCTGTGACACACATGACAAGACAGACATTCAACATGGTGTCAGTTTCATGGGGCCTATATCACAGCTGCCCATTTATAAGAGAACTTTGAGCTGCTGGGGATTTTTCCCCATCACAGGAGTGTAGGACCTATTTACGTGGTTTGTTCTTGGGGATATGTGGAATCTGATATGCTCCTGAATGCTCTAGGGGAATTTCTGCTGGACATGGGAACTTCTGGCTCCCTTGACAGTTCTGCCAAGCTTGCAGAATTTGGGTTTTCACTGATCTGCTGGAGATGAAACAGACAGGTTGTCAGCTACAGTGTAAGGGGACATAAATTCCAGAGCAAGAGGACCAGATCTGGCAGAATTCTTTTCAGGTGATGAATAAACTAGGCTCCTCTTCTATAGGTGGGGAGTCTTTATTACTATCCCAGGCACTTCGAAGGCAGAATCCCTCAGATCTGCATAGACTAGGATGTAGCTCTTAGTGATCTTGCAGAGCTCTCAACCACAGGTGGAGGCCATGGCCAAGGGTGCCTATTCTCATCTATGGCTGGTTCAACATACTTAAGGCCCCTTCAGGCAGAGATGATTTTGCCACAGTTACCATGCTCTGGTAATTTCCAGACTGGCCTACTGTAATGCGCTCTACATGGGGCTGCCCCTGCAAACGGCTCAGAAGCTACAGCTGCTGCATAACGCAGCTGCTAGACTGCTGACAGAACAGCTGGCCAGATACACATCATGCCAGTGTTAAAAGACCTGCACTGGCTGGCAGTTCACTACCAAGCCCAATTCAAGATATTAACTTTGACTTATAAGGCCCTAAATGACTTTGGCCCAAAATATCCAAATGAATGTCTTCTTCCATATCAACATTGCTTTTAATGTGTTCATTTTATATGTTGTAACCCGCCTGTGATCCTTGGGTATAGGGAGGGATAAAAATACAAATAAATAATACATAAATTTAGGATCAGTTTCAACTGTTACACACTGTTGCTGGAATTCATGACACTACATGCCTTCTAGACTCCATCATAGCTGATAAAAGCAAGCAGTGGAGATTGTTTTGGTCTGGAGACTGATTAATGCTACAGTGCAGTAGGAAGATGTGAAGCCCACAGCCGGCTGCCACCAACCGCAAGGCCAGCCGGGCATCAGTTTCTCTCGAGGCCTGCCTCTCAAGGCCTGACTTCTTGCCTGAGGCTTGACTTTTAAAATAACACTTCAGCCTTCACTTCCCTGGCTGATGGCTGATGTAACCACAAACTTACACTAGCCCTCCTGGTTAAAAAGTAACACTTATTTATTGGTTTACAATACTTTGTTCCAATCACTTTAAAGACAACACAAACAGTTTCCTTAACTTCACATTAACCTTTCATAACTCAGGATCCTGTCTAATCTCTCTCATAGATCTATTCAGGACCTGGATCTGTACTATCTTTTCCTTAAGATAAGCCCCAGTTACAGAACAACAGCTCTGACAGGTAGGCACTTTTTATAGTCTTCGCCAAGGTTCCATTTCTCCTGATTGGCTGCTGGTTCTCTGGGCTTCCCCCCCCCTTCAATATGTTAATTAGGGTAGGACCGGCCCTCTCCTTATCTGCTTATATCTCTTCTCATATCAAGTACTTCACTTTACTATTTGTACATTTATATACATTCTCCTTAATAAATACATATAATTTGTGCAGTAATTAAGCTCAAGCATCACATTCCTCCCTTCTTATGGGAAAAAAAATAAAAAATAAAAATGTTTTTATTTAACAACTGCACTAACTCAAACCTGTCTAACTTTATTAAATTCAGCTAGCAAACTTCAACCCCAATGTCCTTTTTTCAGCACTTCTTGCTGAGGACTGTGTGTTCTTCAGTCCTCTTCGCACTGCTCATCTCCCAGCCGCTCTGGGTTCGCTGAGCTTCTTCTGGATAATTCGTGTTCGATGCAAAAGCTGTTTTTTGCTTCTTGAGCTGAAGATTGCTCCTTGCATCTTGACTTTCTCGAGATGAAAGCAGTTCAACTTCATTAGTGATGCCTTCCAGTGCTGAATCCCCACTGCTAAGTTCCATTTGCTTCAGCTGTTCTTTTGCTGTTTCAGGTAACAATTCTTTGAGTTTTAGCTATACATCAACAGGTTCAGCATTGGTTTGTTCAAAAACAAGCTCTAATTTCTCAGTTAGTTTTGGTTCCTTCTCCTTTTCAATGGTAATTACATCAATGCTTATTTCTGTTGTCAGTGGAGCCTTTGCTTCAGATTCAGCCTCAATTGTTTCAAAATGTTCCAAACTTTCCACAGAGTTCTGGTCAATTTTCTTTTTTAAATCTACCTCAGACTCTTTGCTTATGCTTTCAGTAGGCATTTATGTTGACCACTGTTCAGGAGAAGTAACCGCTTCCCCAGGACAGTTTTCTGTTGAGACATCTACCATTTCGGTTTCTTGTCTGTCCTCTCTCATCTTTTCATCACTAGCATGGACAGAAGCTTCTATCATTTCTTTTTGTGACATGGATTTTTCATTTTCCTAATCTTCTTTTTCTTGTTCCTGTTTTTCTTTCTCGATAGCATGCTTTTCTTCTTCTTTTGGTTTCCGAAAGTTTGTCTTTTTCCAAAAGCCTGCCCAGCCCTGCCTAAAGAACTTTCGTAAAGGTGATGCTGTTTCAGGAACTAATGGACTTACTGCAGGCTCTGGATACTTGTTACCATCAGTTTTCATTTCCGCTTCTGCTCCCCAGCAAGCTGCTCTTTGCCTCCCTGCACACCCATGTCTGTTATGCATGCACTGACAGGGAGCGCTTCCTTGGCAACCAAAATGGAATCTTGAGCTGCTCTCCAACTGTCCTGCTCTGGCAATGCCTTATCATGGCCTCTCTCGGCATAATGGCTATTCTGTTTGACTGTTGGAACTTTGACTGAGGTAATCTGTTGAACCTTAACTTCTCCTGACTGGGATGTCTTTTCCAGATCAATACCACCTGTACTGTTCCCTGGGTTTACGGACTTGGCTTGTCTTATACCCAACTGTAACTGCAACATTTGTTCTTCATGTTTAAACCTGTTCACCTGCCCAGCACATTCAAATTCAATCTTTTTCATTTCCAATTCGTGTTGTAACCTTGTCCGTAAAATAGCTAGTTCCTTCTGTCTTGCCCTGACTGAAGGTGTCTTAGCAGCCATTTTTACCAGCACTGTCCCCTCCGAATACACGACTTTGAAAAGTGCTTTTGAACCCTGCTCTGCTCTGGCTGTCCACCAACATTCACTTCTCTTTCCTACCGGCTATCAAGCCCCAATCAAGCCTCTACAATTCTTCAAGTAGCTACCTCTAGACTTTGATTTTTCTGCAGCAGATTCGCTATCTTATTCTTGCAAATACCTCACGAATCTGCCTATTTTCTTTTGAAATCTAAACAAGATCAATCGTGTTTCCAAACACTTCTACCATACCATAAGTTTGTTTGTTTACCTCAAAGCATTTGATTTCTTAAATAACAGATTCCCTACACTAACAAAATGTTTACTTCAGGAATCTGCTCTAAACTTTTTTAAAAAATCACCATTTGTTTGCTCTCTTATAACTCAGCCCCTTTCACTTTATTTACAGTGAACGTGCTGCTTAGCACAGGATGTTTCGCACCCCACAACCCCTTGCCACCAATATGTTAAGCCCAAGGCTGGCTGCCAGAAATTGCGAGGCTGAGCCGGGCATCAGTTTTTCTCTAGGCCTGCCTCTCCAGGCTTGACTTCTTGCCTTAGGCTTGACTTTTAAAATAAAAAACAGTTCAGCTTTCACTTCCCTGGCTGATGTAACTACAGAATTACACTAGCCCTCCTGGTTACAAAATAACACTTCTTTATTGGTTTACAATACTTTGTTCCCATCACTTTAAACACAACACAGTTTCCTTAACTTCACATTAACCTTTCATAACTCAGGATCCTGTCTAATCTCTCTCATAGATCTATTCAGGACCTGGATCTGTACTATCTTTTCCTTAAGATAAGCCCCAGTTACAGAACAACAGCTCTGACAGGTAGGCGCTTTTTATAGTCTTTGCCAAGGTTCCATTTCTCCTGATTGGCTGCTGGTTCTCTGGGCTCCCCCCCCCCTTTCAATATGTTAATTAGGGTAGGACTGGCCCTCTCCTTATCTGCTTATATCTCTTCTCATGTCAAGCACTTCACTTTACTATTTGCACATTTATATTCATTCTCCTTAATAAATACATATAATTTGTGCAGTAATTAAGCTCGAGCATCACAGAAGGCATTTCATAAACACTTAAGGAGGCAGTGGTCCATCTAACATTTATTGTCTCAATTACAGAATAGACGTTTTCCACTCTTTTAGGACAGGGTTCTTGAAAAGGTGGCATCAATACAACTGCAGATATGTTTATTTAACCTGGCTTCAGGCCTGGACACAACACTGAGACTGCTTTAGTGAACCTGATGGACAACCAGTGGCAGGAAAGTGTAAGGGGCAATGCTAACCCGTTAGTGTTCCTTCATTTCTAAGTTGTTTTTTAAAGGGCTGGGCACAGCATTTCGTTTTTGGAAGCCTCTTAAACAGGGGGATTTTTTTCTGTTGTTGTTGTCATGTTGCGGGTTCACTTGTGTGATTACACCAGGTCAATTTTGTTACTTGTTTCTTTATATGAAACCTCTGTGGTTAAAGTGCCACCACTATGCCAATGACCCCTGGAGACAGCAAGGGGCTGGATGCCACGTAGACAGGCTGAAGCTCAATCCAGATACAAGAGACATACTGTGCATCCCAAATCCTTGGGTGAAGGAAATAGGGATGTACCCTCTTCTGGATAGGGTTGCACTTGCTTAGAAAGAACAGATACAGAGCTTAAATATACTCCTGGATCCATCTATGTCCCTTGAATGTCAGATGCTGACGATGGCCCTTCCTTGATAAAAACCATATGGTCACATTGACTCATAGGCAAGTAACCTCCATCATATTACTATATTAATATATTACTATAATGCGTTCTATGTGGGGCTACCTCAAAGATGGTTCAGAAGCTACAGCTGGTGCAAAACACTGCAGCCAGAATGTCAACAGGAGTTTTGGCCAAATTAACATTACTCTAATTCTTAAAAGATTTGCACAGGCTTCCTTTTTGCTTTCAAATCCAACACTGCTAACATTGACATACAAAGTTCTAAATGACAATGGGCTTCAAATATCTGAAGTAGTACCACCTCCCATAACGACTTGTCAGAAGGGATTTCCTAGAAGATCTTAGCTAATAATAATACTGACTCTGGATTCAAAATCTATGGGACAACCATTAGCAATAAAGCTTTCTCAGTGGTGGTTTACAGACTGAATATTTCTCATCAGCTGGTTGAAACACATCTGGTCATGCAGGCTTTCAATGATGGACTTGCTTAGTTCTTTTATTTTAATGTATTACTTCACTACCGTTGACTATTCTTATTATTCCTTTTAATTTTACTGCAAGTGATTACATTGGATTCTTGGATTTTTGTTTGTATGGGCATTGGCTACCCTGGGACTCAAGAGACAGGCAATATTTTTAAAAATTCTTTAAATAAGCAAGATGGAATTGGCTCCCACAACACATCTTACATTGTTTCTGCTAGTGCTTGCTAGTAGTCCCTTACAAGTCCCTGTTCTCACTAATGCTGCCATTAGCCCCCATTCTGATTTTCCTAGAAACTCAAGTGGCCCCCACTGATGTCCTTAAAGGAAAAATTGAAAGTCTGTGGGTCTGTGATATTGCATACAACTTTTGTGGTTCAGTAAATCCACTTTTGTTTTCCTTTTCTATCAATAGCCATTCTTTAGCTAACAAAACTTCAAAAGAAGTTTGTGAAACTAGTGCAATAGTAGCTTCAGGTAGTAAGGGTTTCTTAGTTAAACCTAAATAGGACTTTGGGATCTCAGATAATGAATCAAGTAAGCCTTAAGTGAATCACACTATGACATTAACAGATATAATACAATGACAAATGAAATGGCAACACTGAATTTATACATACAGTACAATCCGCTGTACTGTAATTATTAGCATTTCTCTTTCCTTCCATTTCTCTTTCCTTCTCTTCCACCTTCCATTCAAGGTGGTGGGTGTTATTCTCTTTCCTTTTATTTTATTCTATCCCTAATTCTTGTGACAAAATATACATATTCAGTCTCTTATTAATCTAATTCTATTTTGTCAAATTCAGTCTCATTTACCTGGGCTCCGACAATAGAAGGTGAGCAAACTTTGTAACAGTTCAGTATTTAGTAAAGAACTATGAACACTGATTCTTAAAGACAAAAGTGAAAAGCTTTCAACAGCATCTTTTAGAAGTTAGGGACTAGCTGAGCATGCAGGGAGCATTCCACAGCACACAGAAATGCCTTTCTCTTCCTCTCCTTTACCAGGCTGTTTACTTTCACAGTCTGCTTGACAGGGGTTTGCAGTATTAAAGCAGCAGGCTTCATCCTGCCTGTTGTTTTTCAGCACTTGAAGAAACCAGAGCAGAAAAGAATCCTCCTGCACTTTGTTTATTTGATTCTGCACAAGTACTATCATTTTTATTCTAAACTGATATCCTAAGTTAAGTAGCATGGAATGGGACAATGTGTTTTGATTCACCGGAGACTTTTATATGGTCACTTAGGAAAAATACAACTCAGTATAGTTTCAGTTTAAGGTTTAAATTCTACCAGAAGGAAGGATTTGCTAAGTATTTTATTTTAGTCCTTATTGTTAAATTCAATATAAATGAAATAATTTTTTTATTCAGACAGGAATGTAGAGGTACAAGGAGGTATTTTGTATTCATTTCACATACACTCATATTTGCCTTTGTTGAAGTTGCTCAAACCAGAAGTTTGCAATGATGTCTGACCTTAGTAATTCAGTGGCCATATTTGAATGTCAGAAAGAAAAATTCTGAAGTTTCTATCACGCAACTTAATTATAAGATCTTTTAAACAATCAACATACAAACAAGATACACAAAAGAATTAAATGAAATGAAAATACAATGCAAAATGCAAATTCATTTATCCTAATGTGTGGTGCTAGAACAAAACTACTTTATATGAGCAGGTGTACAATAAAGTATACAATATATATTAATTAATCTAGATCCAAATATTTCACTAGATCTGGAATATACGAACAATATACAGTAATCCTGCCATACTACTGATGATTAATTTCTATGACAATCAATACACATTAAAAAATTGAGACTATAAATACAATATAATACAATAATTATCTTTATTTGCTCCTGCACACAAAATAATTCCATATGTTTGTGTTATAAGCATTGTCAACAAACTTTGATATGTAGTATATGTAGTAGTATTTGTGTCTGTAAAAGAATACAAGCCAACTCAGCTGCACTTCACAAAGATGTAGGACAGTGATGGTGAACCTATGACACGTGTGTCACAGGTGACATGCCAAGCCCTTTTCAGTGACACGCAATGTCACCCAGGCACCTGGGCATGTTGTTGCTGTTTGGTATCTTGTAGGCCACAGGCCACTTGTGGCCTACAAGATACCAGGAGCACAGATGCACTGTCTGTGCCCGGCAAAGGAGTCACGTCATCGTGCCACTGGGTCACACACAGTGCATCTGTGCTCCCGGCAGCTAGAGGACTGAAGACCTGTGTGCAGCAGTAATGGCTTTACTCACAATTTTCCCCTCTACGTACTTTTGTGAGACCCCATTCTCAGCATTAAATATTAAAACCAAGAAAAGAATCTGACTAACAGATGAAGTTAGTAGCACTTGCTGTAGTGTCCAGATATCAACCTCCAACTGAAGATTTAGCAAATGAAATTCAGCAACAAAAAAGTCACTAATGTAAAGAATCATTTCTTTTTCCTTTCAACAAATACATATATCATATGAACTGGAGCTACAAATATCACAAAATTATGGATATTTCTAGATGTGACATGGCACCCAAGTTAAGCTAGGTTTTTTGCAAATTTTGACACACCAAGCTCAATAGGTTTGCCAACACTGATGTAGGAAGTGAGACTATAGGCCTAATGATAAACCTGATCATCTGGAAAATTAATCATCCAGCATTATAAGACAACTGTACACTAAATATGGCAGGGGAAGACTTGCCATGGGGTATTCTTGAAGTCTGAATATGATAACAAGTTAAGTTGAGGTCAATGTTAGTTATAATTCACATAGATAAGCCAAAAAAACTATCATTTTAAAATGAAGCTGAAATTCAGCTTTCATAATTTACTTAATAAAGTAACCAGAAATCCAATTATTATTAAATATTAAAATCATAAATACACTTAAAGCTTTTCTCATGTAATTTGTTCAGACATCCCTTTCTGTTGCTGTAAGCATTCCAGGCAAGTCTACCTAATAATGTGAAATTATCTGCAAATGACTTGCTGCCACCCTGTGGATAGTGTTTTCATGACAACTGGAAAGTATTACACTTTTATATGACCCATCTAAGAAAATATGTATCACATTATGTAGCAAAAGAAAATTTTGAAACTCCAAATCTATGGGGGGGGGGGAGTTCATAGTATTCTAATTTAAATAAAAACAAAAACGTGCCTCACAAGTTGCATATGAAAACCAGATTTCAAAGAGATGCAAAAATATTATTTTAGATTAATTTGTTATGTTGCATTTGATGAAATCTAATCAGAGAACCACCTAGCCTTCTGTACAATACAGTAAATTGAGTTTGAAGAGGAAAACCAGCAAAGGAGGGATTCTTCTTCTTTCCTTGTGCTGTACTTCTACCAAGAATTGTCTAACTGCCATGTTTACTTCCACTGCCATGTTTACTTCCACTGAGAAAGTAAGAAACAATATATTCTCACCAAGTAAATAAACCACTTCAACAACTCAGAGTGGAAAATAGTACACAAGAAATGATAAATCAGCATCTTCTTCCTGCACTAGCGTTCAGATTCTAACTTCAACTGCACTCTGTAAAACTTTCATTTCTGTAAAACTTTCATTCCTGGCCTTGGAGTCACCAGGGAACCATTTTAGTAGCACGCTTTGATATGCCTCCAAAATGAGTCATTCAATAATCCTCTGCACACCACCTTATTCTGAAGCAGGGCCCAGCTTACTGGTAATCACACTTGAGGCCTGCCTAATTGGGATTATACTCCCTCCAGTGCAGACAGAGCATACTAGCCATGGATGCAGCCTCACAGATCCATACTAACTTACAGACTGATGAAGCCCAGAAGTGGGCTTCTGGCTCCTTGCTACTGATTAAAGGTAAGTGCAAACTGCAGGCAATTTCAGCTAGTTCCTGGGGAAACAGAGCAAAAACACCTTCTTATCGCTGTAAGAGTCAATTACCAAAAGCAGCATCAGTATTCCCTTTGCATTATCTTCTGAACACAAAACTGCTAGGCTATATTCAGAGTCACCTGAACTGCCTTCTAAACATGTGATATGTCTACCATCAGTGAGGGGCAATTTATGAAATTTAGCCTGAAGAAACAAACAATTTTTGCCTGTTAATCTTTATATCTCTGTTCACCTGTATCACATGAAAATCTGGTTTGCAATCCTACACATTACAGAACAAGCCAAACTATATTTAACATGAAGAAAGATTACAGTTTGCAGGGAGCAAGAATAATATCTGTGCCAGGCTAATACATTTATCAGCAACAGATGGAGCAGGATAACAGAAGGAAAATATCATAATGAATTTCAAAATATTTGTATGTCAGATAATTTGTTGAAGTATACAAGCTTGCCATATAATACAGCATTATAATTATGTTTAATATTTTGATATTTTCTGTTGGTCTTTTGCTCAGCCCTAGGCAATTTATGGTAACACCTGATATTAACACTGCTCTTATCTTATTTCAAGGCTGAATATATCTAATAACATTTTACAGCCAAACTAAGTCATGGTTGTTAAAATAAGAAATAAAAGTGAAAACAAAGGTACGTGTATTTTACAGAATATATCATTATTTCTAGAAAGCCACAGGCAATGCATTTATTTACATAAAACATTTCGGTGCTGCCTCCTCATTTCAAAATCTTGAAGCAGGGCATAATATAACTTAAGAACAGAGGTAAAATCAGTTAAAAACAGCAAGATATAAAAACAATGAGCAAAAAATAATCAGGAGGGTGTCCCTCGAAATGTTTTACATTTTCTTTTTTTTTCAATTAGTCTAATGAGGATATCCTCACAAACAGTAGGTCAACAGGTGTTCTGCCTTATTCAAGACTGAATCATCATCAGCTTCTTCCTCATCATTTTATTTATAAACACCAACCTCATCTTCTTCTAAAAAATGTTACTTCAACATACAGTATTTTCCACCCACAAGTGATGTTATTTAATGTGCACATTACAGGAAACTCACCATTCTGGCCCAAAGTTAAGTGTTTGAGTTTCTGCTGCCATTTTTTTTTTCTAAAAAAGTATTAACCTGAAAAAGAAAAACAACAGCATGAATCAGTAACTTCTTTTCAATATAAATATAAATAAAGCTTAAAGCGGCATTCAGAACATTTTTCCAGTTAACAAGTGGTTACACTCATGGATCTGAGATTAGTCCCTTGTGATGCAGCAAGACTTCTGGATTCAAGCTAAAACCTCTTCCTCTCATAGCAAGCTCAATCCATGCAGAGAAATTGCTTCTCATATAAAGATAATGTCTTAATAGCTAAAGGTCAACACACAATTTCATTTTTAATAACATTTTCATTTGTTATTTCAAAAGAGTAATTCAAAATTACTACCGTTTATGCCACATAACATGGAACAAAGTATCACCTGCTATGCTGGACAAAAAGGGCAAGCATTGTCCTGCTTCAAAATTCTGCAATGTAACAAAAGAAACCCTATCCCAAAGTGAAAAGAAAAGTTTCTTATTTTCAGTGTTGAAAAAGACCTCATCAAATGAATTTGTGGAAGCTTGCTTGAGCATTAGAAATAAACTTCTTAAATAATTAGGTATTAAGGAAGCCCAATGAACAGCTTGGTATGGTTGACATTTAACAAGAAATAAATGTTTCCAGTTATAACAAGTAATTTACATCACATTAGGGATGTGCACAGATTTTTTTTACATTCTATTCGAATCAAATACCTGAAAAGCCAATTCGATTCGAATCTTTTAAATTTGAATTTAACAAGATATTACTTATATTTACCAAATTGAAATCTATTCATTCAAATTTTTGATTCAAATCTGCACATATGAATATCGACAAGTTTCTTCCAAGTCTTGAGTTTCTAACGAAGCCAAGTTTAAAGTGCAGGTTGATACTAGCTCTGGCCAGGAAAGAAAAGACAGAATATCAACTACCATGTAGGGTACTAATCCCCACTCTTGCACTCCCACCAACTTAGCCTTTTGGGCTGGCATGGTAGCATTCAACATGTCAGACCATGAGAAAACTATTCATGCTAAGTACCAAATGACACTTCTCAATGGTCTATGTGTTGAGGGCCACTGGAACTATGGGATATGCCACAGCTCTTATGAACCAGGGTGCAAAGAAGGTTAAGTTGATCCACTGAGTGCCTGTTGTAAGACCTACCTGCCAAAGGCAGCTTTCACTGACCTAAATAGATACCTCCTGTATTGCTTTGCAAATGCACATGATGACTTCTACACCAGTGCTTTACCAATATCAGAGACTAATGCATTGGAAGAAAAAGTCATAAATGCTGCAATTGCCTTGGTAGGATTAGCTGTGAAATAAAAGAAACTTCCCCTGAGACTGATATGTTAGAATAATACAGGACTTGATCTAGTCAGCTGTCAACTTTTTTTTTGTAAGAGGCAATGAATGAATAAGAACTCTGACCTCCCCACCTCAGCTGATTGGCAGGGATCCACAGCCTCTGTAATGCCAGAGGCAAAGGGATGATAGCATCATCTTCTGCTTCCAACTCCTCCATCCTGGGATGGAAGGATGGATTTTGTGCAAGATGACTGTATCCAAGCCACACTGGTACCAACTTGGACTGACGGAGACGCTGCAATTTTCAAGGCCATCCTCATCATGGGATGGCAATCAGAAAAGCTACTATCAGGGTTCTGAGTTTCCAGGATTGTAAGAAATGGACCAGTTCTGCTACACCAGATTATCACTGAACACAGTATTGGCTGGGATGAGTCCCTACTTCAGCTGTTTGCCCACAGAACTGTACTCATTCTAGTCTAGGGTTCCCACATCCTGTGCTGGACTATGAGGCAGAAGACCAGGGACCCCTAAGGCAGGGCTTTCCTGAGCAAGGAGGATGGAGGCTACTCTCTACAGAAACATTCTGGATTTAAGATTCATTGGTGCACCCGAGGAGGCCCTGTTGGTTGGCCTAGGAAACCTGCCATGGATCCAGCCTAACCAAAGACCTGAAGAGAGACTGCCCCATCAAAGAAGGGATTCATGGTATGTGACTAGCACTAGTTCAAACACCCATGATCACTACTTAACTGGGGCAGTCTGGTCATGATTCTATGAAGCCAAGGGAGACTGGGACCCAGCAAGTCTTCCTAGCCTTCTCTGCTGCTTCATCTACCTACTCTGAAAGGGCCCAAATTATCATTTCATTGCCAAGGAGCTGATGGGAGCTGGGGAGTTCCCATCAAGCAATCCCAGGGCCTGACATTAGAAGATAATATGCAGGGAGGCATCCTTTCCAGAAGGTCTCCTGAGGAAACCCTTAAGATTGCCATAGCTCTTCTTCTTGCCCAGGCATTCCATAAGCAAGTGGTTTCATGATGTTGCTGACTTACATATTACCTGTTACCCTAGGCCTCTCCTCTGTAGCTCAAGATGGTAGGTTTTATTCAGGCGGTGAGGAGAGATGACACCACCTGAACACAGAGAGAATAGAGCTGGGGATAACCCCTGGCCTCCAACCTAGGAGCAAGAATAACTGGGGTTCCAACAAAAAGCCTTTAGGAGGTTCTCTTGACTGTCTCAGATGCTGCCTACTTCGTGCTTGCCCCCCAGTGAGCTGCAGAAAGACTCTCAGAGGAACTGCACTGCCCAGATTGGACTTGATGAAGATCCCTACCTGGATCAGATTCCTAGCTGACTCTCACTATCCTTAGGAAGGCAGAAGGTAGACAAAGTCAGTTGCATTTGGAAAAATCCAGGGTAAGTAGACTGAGAGTGAAGAGCAGAGCCAAGTGAATGAAGCATGTGCCTGGTACCACATGCAGAGACATGAATGGGGTGTTCTGAAAAGCAATGTTAGGGCCTATCTGGTCATGCACAACCAGATTCCAAATTTAGTTCACAGTGTTCACCCTACTCAAACCCTTACCATTTTAGAAGTTTCCTGAAGCCTCACTGGACACTCTCCTCCTGCAACAGGATAACTGAAGGAAGTCCTCATGCAAGCCCTAGCATAAGGTAAGACAACTCTGTATGTGCCAACTCTTCCCATCCCCTTCATGAATATCTATAATTGTTTCTAACTAGGGGTTTTCACTTCTCTCCAGACTAGCCTTCAGCTTAGTTCCAGACCCTAGATGAGGCAGAGAGGCATGGACCTCCTGACCATATTGTTGCCCACTGCCCCAGACAAGAGAACACTGATGGTACCCTTACCTTCTTCTGAGGAAATGCCAGGAATCTATCCTGGGACCTCTGCCCAAAAGGTGAATGGTCTGCCATGAAGCCAGATCCATCCATGTCTTCACATGTTGCCCTCCTGTGAAATGAAGGAGGTAAATAGCTCCCCAAGGCCAACACCACCCCTAGGGTCACTGAATGTGTCCTTCCCACATACAGTTTCAGAGAAGGGGAAGTTTGCATGGCTGATACCTAGTGTGGGAGGGCAGGAGCAGCAGCATATCTCCCTAATTAGTACTTGGTGCACATGCATGCAAAGTATGCATGCTTTTGACTAATCTGAAAGAGAGCCTGAGGCTCAAAGCTGCAATCCTTTGACTTCCAGGCAGTTCACTGCCCCAATGAACTACAGCAGCTCCCTACCCATTATGGCTATGTTCTGTGCCACATGGACAAGGCTATTCCTGTTACTATAGATACTGTGCCACTGTGTCACACAATACATGTTTACTTACATTCTTGACAGGTGTTGCTTTTCCTTGACTTGGTTGACCAAACTGTGTAATCACTGATAAGACTATAATGGCAGAAACTAATTGGAACCTGGAGATGTCTCAAGCCCAATTAAGGCCTGTGAAGGAAATGAGAGTTGTTTGATGGTGTGTCTGCCTTCACATTCAATATCAGGGAAGAAATATCAAAAGATATATATATATTTGCTGATTCTATGTTCTGCATGCTATTGCTATGCAAATCCCCTTGTTCCTCAGAGTTAGGGATGGAGGGAGAGTGGGCTATAATTTAAATACGTTTTAGGAAATACATATACTATTGTTGTGACCCATCCTGAGACCTTCTGAAGGGCAGGATAAAAATAAAGAAATAGTTCTTGAAAAGCAGAGTTCAAAGGCACGGAATTCAGGCAAAGTGCTCTTGACTCTTGATTCTCAAGACTTTTTAAAACCACTCTGCTAACTGAAAGGGAGCTCTTCCAGCCTCTGGAGCCAAGGCCTGACCATGCACCCTAGACAGTGGCAGAATTAGGGAAGCCATTACCAGAGATCCAGTAACCAGCACAGAGGCTAAGGCCAAGAAGAATTTTGAGGGAACAAGCAAGAAAAAACAGAAGTCAGAGGCAAGGACTCACCTTGCTGGTCTCCCTGGAAAACAGGGATCCACCTGCTCCTACTTGCCTATCTCTTCCTCTAAATTCCCCCACCAATAAACAAATGGGCACCTTAGCCACATGGGTGCTATGGGTGTTCAGATTCTGGATGATGGTTCTCCTGAGCCAATGGGTAATCCAAAAGTCAAGGGGAGCAATCCCTTTTCACTTCTAGAAGGGCGTGCAACTGCCAACAGTCACCCAGTTACCTGCTGCACCTGCCACACCTGCAAAGGAAATGGCAGTGTGGTTGCCAGGTGGCCTTTGGGGTCATGCAGGGAATGCCACTCCCTGACAACATCTTGCAGGCTTTGTCCCCTCTGTCCACTGACTCCACCTTCTGAATCTTCATGCAAAACCACATGCTAGGGGCATTAGGTGCCAACTCCAAGCTCTGACCCTGAGTCCCTGCCTCAGTTGTTAAGGTATTGTTTGCATTCCTGGCATAAGGATAAGGCTCTGTGCTGCTGCTCTCCATTTACCTCAGGAACTGAACGTTGGGCTCTCCGCTCACTGACACCTTGTAACCACATGGATGCAGGGAGTAGTGCTTAACCCAAAGCTAAATTGGCTTTGTACCAGCTGCTGTCTCATGGCAGTAACTCCAATGGGCCAAGTCAAGCACTCCCACCCCTGGCTGTCTGATTGTCACTTCTGCCATTCTCTTTCAGGATGCTGACTCTAGGGACAGATCTGAATACCCTCTTGATTGCGCCTTAAGTTTGGAGCTCTCCATACCTTCTCAGGTTGGACCTGGTGTCTTTGTCCTTCTTGAGAATGCTAGGCTGTACTTGTGGGAGAGGCAATTCAAGCCACAGCTGCTGCCAGTCACTAATTCTTCAACACTAAGACCACAGTACCTTCTACTTTATTGTCTCCTCTGCCACATTGCTTCAGCCAGCTTTGGACCTCTTGAGGCCCTTCTGGTGAATTGGTTTTGCTCCTGGCACATGGGCAAATGAGGAGAAAACTCAGGAGCTTAGGCACTCTTCTCGACTCCTCTCAAGGCAGCTCAACTCATCCCCAGAGCAAGCCAAGAACTGATAACAGAACAATGAAGAGGAACAAAGAAAAACCTCAACAGAAAAATTAAAACTTTTCTTCTCCACCATCTCTTACCTGTTGCTTCAATGAAGACAAAGGAAGAAAATGGAGATCACAAAGGGCAGGGCTTCCCTATGTGTTGATCAGTTTCCTTCTTTTCCTCTGCCCCAAACCAGGAGGGACTAAATTACCCAAAGTTCCAGTGGCCTCTGCATGTAGACCATCGAGAATATCAGGCAGACAGATATAGTGTAATCACTTTTTCTTGAAGATTATGTCCCTTTCTGCATTTACCTATAGGGAGGCACGTGTGGGATCAGCACTGTCTACACTGACTGTGCTAATCAGGATTAAACTATACTGCAGCTGCAAAGCCTCTGAAGGCTAGGAATGAAAAGCACCGCTGAATATCACCCCCTCCCAGTAATACCAGGACATGGAGGCATGCCTTCTGCATGCCTCCCACGTTCTGGATCAGGGTCCTACCAGTTCCTTCTGGTAGTACTGATTAAATAGTACTCCCAGAGATCCAAATTAAGTGCTTTTTAATCTAGATCAGGCTGTGTCTGGTGAAGATGAAGCTGGACCAGCAGAAGGGGGGGCTGATCCACATTAATTTTGGGATGGGAGGTCCAGAATGCATACTACACGTACACTTAATCCAGAATAAGTATCCATGCAAAAAGGGCCTGTAATTGCAATAAAAAAATCTACCAACTAAGTATCTTTGTGGAAATCATTTGCCTTGAGAAATATGCAGAACCAGATTCTGCATGATTCAGTTCAAAACAAACCTGAATCAGGCCACAGTTGAACTATTGAAGACCGAAAACAGAATTGGATGGTTTGGATTTGATGTGTCAAATTGCCCCCTGTCTGTGTCATTGCCCCCTATCTTCCCCTCATGCCATCAACTTTCCCCTTCTCTCCATGTGCTCATAACCTTCACTATGTCTCTCTTCTATACCCTAAGGTTACTTGCCGAAGCATTTATCCTTTCCATAAAAAAACAAAGGAAGTAGAGACGTGCAGAACCAGGTTCTACATGAACAAGTTCTTTGCAAGCACTAAGAGTTTGTGAAGCCTGCTATTGGAATGAAACCCACTTAAAGTAATCAAAGAAATCAGTTTGGCTGATTCAGTCTCCTTCCTTCTTCTATCTGCATATCAGACCTACCTGCTGGGCTGGTCTTCCCAGGCCTGGCTAGGTCACTGTCAGCATAGCTTCCCAGAATGCCAAATACATATGACCGACATTCAAGGACTTCAAGAAGTCAATCTGTGCACATTCGACAGCAAGCATCATAAACAACAAGGATTCGGTCCAATAGTAAGCCTCACAAGCCACTAATGTTCACAAAGAAGTGGTTCGCATCCCTTTTATTACATGGTGTTTTACAGCATTATTTTGCTGTCATGCAATCCAGACAGACATCCTTTAAAGCAATTCCAAAAGCTTTAAGAAAATGAATTGACCTCTACAGTACGACAGACCTGAACTCACAGAGTAAATCTCTGTAGTCACAGGTAAAAAATACTTGCATAATATGAGAGACAACTGTATAATATACACTGAAGTCCACATACCTCTTCCTCTTTGATGTCATCTACTTGGTCATCAATGCTGTCATCTACTTTTAAAAACTTTCAAACAATTTTTAATGGTGTGCAAAACGCCACCTCATATGCTTTTTTAAATTCTCCAGACAGACATGCCTTGTTATACACAGAACAAGTTCACTATGGGAAACATCACCACTCAGAGGGTTTTTTTTTTGAGGGGGGGGGGGGGCTGCTGCATTGTTCAAGTACTAGCCTGTAGATGATATTGTGTATCTTCAAAACTTCCTTCTCTGCAATTATAGTCCCCTTTACTCCCTGCTTTTGAGCCATCATCCTCTGTGTAACACACTTTTACACATGGGATTTCATTTCTTTAATGCAAAAGTTCAGAAACTCTCCATTTTTGGCCCCTGAGGTAGCACTGACTTAACTCTAGTAGATGAGGCCATCTATTCACAGTACTACTGACACACTGGTTTAGAGTAGAGCTCTCCCTATAGCACTAATAACTTACTGATAGTATGGGTCTTCCCTGTACAGTACTACTGACTTACACTGAGTGGTTGAGTCTAATTCTGTGGTGCCATTGTTTTACATAGTAGTAACAACACGCAAGTGACTTCGGAGATATTTGAAACAGCTACTTTTGCTCAAACAAAGGGCTGTTATTCAGGCACATTAGCATGTCTTTGTTAAGTTCCTTGGATGAGGAGTGTCCAGCACAGATTGAGTGTGAGTAAGGACACCTCCCCCATCCTAGGTGCTCAGCAAAGGTATACTTGCATGCATAAATACCAGGCAATGTTTACAAATAACCATTTTCAGCCCCAACTGGTATATTGTGAAAGGAATGGGCTATGGCTGTTTGTAACCTTAGTTATTCAACCCATATACACAACACATCATGTGAAAAGCCGGACTAGAAGAATTAAATGCCATTAAGAATTAACAACGTGTAGATGATACCATTCTGATGACAGAAACTGAGGAAGCCTTGAGAAGACTACTGAAGAAGGTAAAAAACTATGACTGTCAACCAGCTATGTTAACTCATTGCAAAAAGATAGAGAAGTTAAGGCAGAGACAGATTTTATCTACCTAAATTCAAAAATTTCCACATACATTAATTGCAACTATAAAATCAGGAAATACTTATAGTAGAAAAAAGTTATGGAAAACATGCACAAGTTCTTAAAAGTAGATGCATTACATTATACGATCCAAAAGTTTATCATCATCACAGACCCTAACAGGAATACATCTCCAAAATAGAGCTGTACACAAGTCAGTTCTGGGGAGCCAGCTCATCATAAACGTCTCCCAGATCGTTATGGTTTAAATCTGAGATTTGAGCTTAAAGTTCGAGGTTCAGCTCCCTAGCATGAGCCTGCTAATCCATCTTCCTTTCTATTTCATCCCATGCCTATCTGGCAGCATGCACTACTGCCACCTGCTTCACGGTTCTGAAGTGTCATTCCCAGGTGCTTGTTTTTTGGGATTACGAGTCCCAGTAGACAGCTTCCTGGTTTACAATGACCTCGCCATGACCAATGGCACCTGAGGAAATGGCATCGCATATGTGAGCAACAGAATATGCTGGGAACTGTAGCCAGGCAACAGCAGGCTGGCAATAGGGTGAAGGAAGCAAGGAGGCAACTGAAGGAAGAAATGTGGTTGGACAAACCTAACCAAAATCACCTGGCCTGTTCAACATGTCAGCTGGCTGGTCCATTGCAGCCCACAAACCAGTTTTAATAAATAGACCTGTCACACAATTAAAATAGGCTTGAAATTAAAATAGATTTAGGGAGTAAAATTAAAGGAAATGAAACAGAAGCAGGTCTTTAAGATACAAGTGCTGGGTTTTGTTTTCTCTGTGTCCTGTTTCTTTAAGGATCCAGGAAAATGTGGCACACATCTCTGCTGAGAAACACATGGTTTGCATGCTCACTCTGCTATAGCAAGAAGCTTAGCTGCGGTTTGTGTAATTAATTTGAGTCAGATTAAAAAATAGGTTAATGTAGCACTGGAAAGCGAGTGTCCATTTTAAGTGAAACTGAAAAAACACTGCTAAGAAAATTAAGGGAACACTTAAATTACACATTAGATCGCAATGAATCAGGGTGTTTTTCCACTGTCACTAGAAGTACCCATTACGTACCCATTAATGGGTACGTAATGGGTACTTAATGGGTACTTCTAGTGACAGTGGAAAAACACCCTAAAAGATTCATGTTGAAAATCTTTACTGATATAAATTGTATAATCTGTTGAGAACAAAATGACATTATCAACGGCTAATGGAAACCAAAATCAGCCAACTTAGATCTGGATTCCAGATCCCCTTGACAATCAAAGTAAAAAACTGAAATCACAGTGGATAAAATCTGTGTGAATTTTATCAGGATAACTCAAAGTAACTCAGTAGTATGTGCCTGTATGCACTCCCAACAACGTCTGGGCATCCTCCTGATGAGACATCCTCCCAGACCTTGAATAGTCGCAGGTGCTACCTGGCATCATCAGATGCACTGATACATAATATCCCAGAGGTTCTCAATTGGATTCAGGTCTGGGGAACATGAAGGCCAACCAATGGCAACAATGCCTTCAACATCCAGGAACTGGTCATATCCAGGAACTGCCTACATCTCTTGCCACATGAGGCCAGGCATTGTCCAGCACCAGGAGGAACCCAGGGCCCACTACACCAGTATAAGGCTTTCATCACAGTACCTAAAAGCAGTCAGGGTACCTTTGGTTATCATGTAGTCATCTGTGCAACCCTCCAAAGACATGCTTCTCCACATCATCATTGATCAGCACCACCAAGCTGGTCACACTGGATGAAGTTACAGACAGCATAACATGCACCATAGCAAGTGTGCACCCTATCACATCTGTCACATGTGGCTCAGTGGGAACCTGCTCTCATCTGTGAAAAAAATGAGGTGCAACTTGCCAAATATTGTGTTATCTGGTGAATGTCAATCAAGCTGCATAGTCCTTTGCTGTGAGTACAGGTCCCACTACTGGACGTTGGGCCCTCAGGCCACCCTCATGGAGTCTGTTTCTGACAGTCTGGTTTTAATCATACAGGCTAGTAGCCTGCTGGTGGTAATTTTGTAGTGCTCTGGCAGTGTTCTTCCTCTTCCTCCTCGCACAAAGCAGATACTGGTCCTAATACTGAACTGATGCTCTTCCATGGCCCTGTCCAGCTCTCCTCATATAATGGTTATAACAGTATGAATAATGTATGTGCCATCCTGGAGGAGCTGAACTACCTGTGGAACCTGAATGAGCTACAGGTACCACATCATGCTACAAGTAGCGACAAGGACACTAGCAAAATGCAAAACGGGAGAAGAATCAGTCATAACAGATAAGGAGAGAATATTGTCTATGGCCACTACCTGCAGAACCATTCCCCATTGGGGGCCAGCCTTGCTGTTGCCACTCCAGTGCAGCTGCTGTCACTTTCATTTAAACCAAGCAGGTGAAAGTGATTCACAATTGCTTATGCTTCCTAACTGGATAGATTGATGTCCCTGAAGTTTAAGTGACTTGAGGTTTTACTGTGATGCTTAAGTATATCCTTAATTGTTTTGAGCAGTATATATGAAGTAGTGACTCTGGCTCTTCTGGCAGGCATTTTATGGGACCAGTATTTAGAGATGTCACATATAAGGTAGAGCTTTAGAATGTGCCCAAGAATGTTCTTGTCCCCTGCCCACTGGAAAAAAAAACATGGTAAGGTGATCAAAGATATGGATGAATCAAAGGCATTTTGGATCAAAGACATTTTATACAGCACTTTGGATCTACATTTTTGCACCATGGCAGGGCTGAAAATGCTGGAACTGTGATTTTTACACAGACAGTGAATGGCTGCTGAATCATTGAAAAAAATAATGCAAAGTAAAGAGCATTCCTTTTCTGGATTCAGCTTATACAACCCTTTTCTCTCCTAACCCCTCTGGGACCCCATTTGTCTCTCATGCCCCTCCATCTCAATCCCTTTCTACTCTACCTAAAAGTTTGTCTCTCAGTCATCCTACTTTTTATTCCACTCCCAATCACACAAAACTGAAAACTAAACCTTCACTTAGAGCAAATGTGAAAGGAAAATTCAGATGAGGTGGTTCCATTAAGCTACATTTCCCATCGTCTCTGAATACTACTGCAACACAGGATGTTTGAATGGTTGCAACAGAAATCTTTTGACACATTTTCCATCTAATAAACAGTTAATAGATTTTTAATATCCATAAAATACCCACTTTGTTACACCTGTGTCATCACCTAAGGCAAATAAAGCTTCTTATAAGGAACAAAGAAATGATGCAATATTTACTGTCACTGACCTGGAAAAGATGTGAATACAAAAGATCAAATCGCTTTTCCAGATAGAACATCCTCCTAGAAATAACTAACCACATCTTTCCTCTAGAAAATAACACTTCCTTTTATTAACAAAGAAGTTAAACATACAATCCCATCAATCATGTCTTTTTCATTTTTATATACACTGAAAGGTAGCATTTTATTTAACATATGGCAACTAAAAATATTCAAAGATTATTTAAAAATTTAAAAAAATGAATTTAGATTCAACTTTTTAAAATTGGCACTGGTCTATCAACTATTCTGTCTAGAAAAAATAGGAGAATAGTTGATTTGATGATTTGATGGAGGACAGCTTATAAAAACACAACAACACCAAAGTTAAAGGAAGTGATCAACATGATCCAATCTTCTAAAGTGATCTGCACGTGGCAGTTTCCAAGAACTTAAACCATTTGAAAAGAGAATGATCTTTTTCTTCTTTTACAGAAATTACTAACACTTTTCAATTCTTTTGGAGGGATGGCAGAAAAACAGAAAAGTAGTAGAAAGGGGGAAATTATTATGCATAAAAAATAAGAAAAAAGAAGGGTTGGCTTTTATACTCTACTTTTCTCACCCATTTAAGAGGACTCAAAGAGGCTGACAAAGCTTCCAGTTCTTCTCCCACAACAGACACCCTGTGAGGTAGGTGGGACTGTGAGAGCTCATAAAGAGAGCTTAGCTGGCTTTGGGGAGGAGTGCAGAATCAAACCCAATGACTACAAGTTAAGAGTCTGGCACTCTAACCACAAGACTAAAGGGAATGGGTCATAACTGCTTTTTTGATCAAGGAAAGTTTGCTGTACAAAACTCTTGTTTTTGAGCACAGTTGCAACAGTAAATATTGTCTCTGCTGTGCAATACCTCAGCTAAGTGCATGAAAGCTACAAGGAAAGTGGAGTGTGTGTGAGCCAGACAGTATGTTTTGAGTGGGCACAGAAACTTCGAACTCAGGGAAAACTGCAAGAGATAGTACAGTAGGGGCTTCCCTAGGACAATACTAGACAGCAATGAAGTAAACTTTGAGGCAAGGACAACAATGGACCACTTTTATTACCTCTAAGGTTTTTGATTATTCATGCGCCTGAATTTCAGTTAATAATTTGCCTTTGGATTTCCAAAACAAATGCCCTCAAATCATCTTCAGTGCTAACTTGCTTGCTCCAAGAATTCTCGACAATGTTCTGTAAGGATTTAGAATTCAGGTCTGGAAACTTTTATAAAATTGATTCCATTGTTCTGCAATAACTTACACTTGTTTGAAATGATCAAAAGTATGTAATCGTTAGAAAAGGAGTACTTTAGTTATTCTAGCAGTTTTTAAAAACTGAACATTATTAACACTTGTTCCAAGTTTTTCTCGTCAACCTGAATTGTTAGGAAAACTCTTAATAAAAATTTTAAAGAAAAATTAAATATTTTGAAAAAATATTTCTAGATCTACTTCACATTTTTCATTAAACTAATGCTAACAATTTCTCTACAATTACTTAAAGCCAACCTACATGTGACTGGAAAGAAATGACAAACCTTAAGATCACAAAGTGAGGGCCTTCTTAGAGTTCTACTATTCTTTCCCTGTAGTGGCACCCCAACTTTGGAATAACTACCCAGTAGATGCAGGCCAAGGGCCAACTTTCTATGGTTTTTGGCTCCTGTTTAAAGCATACTTCTTCATCTGGATTTTTTATTCATAGTTTCCTGTGAATGTAATCCTGAAAAAGTCAGTGGGAGGGAAGGAGAGAGGGCCGGTGGATGGGCTATATTTAATATGTTTTACAGTTTGGAAGTTATTGTATGCTATGATTCGCCCTGGGACCTTTAGGTGAAGAGCAAGATACAAATGTTATAAATTAAATAAAGCCCTGGCTTCAAGTTAATTAACAGCCAAGATTTTGTTGTTCTTGTTTTTACAAAGAACTCGGTCATAACCAATTTCACTCCAAGAAATTTTTGCTCATGCTCATAATAAAGGAAAACAAGGATGATAAGAAAGCATAGCAGAATTTGGTCCCAACAAGACACTAACCACTAGTTAGTATAACATGCAAATAAATTACCAAAATCAGAAATGGACAATCCTTTTCCTTGAGTCACATGCAACACTAACATGATCTACAACGGGTACTTAGCCACCCATATTCAGAGTGGACAGAAAAGTTACCTCAAAAGAAACAGAAAAGAACCTGCAAATCAAGTCACAGCATCAACACAATCCTTACTATCAATGGCTTTCATCTTTTGTTTGATAGGCTGAAAAGAGTGTGATTTATATGGGAAGAAAGGTTCAGGGGAATGACTTCTCCTTTTGTATTCATCTGTACTCCTCTCTGTCTGACAACCAGCACTTAGGATGGAAGAAAGCAGTTTACTGGGTACCTCTGCTGAGGTAATAAAATTCACCAGCAGTCTGTGGTAACAAAATGATAGCTCAGTCAGCTCACCTGGAAAGCATCCTGGCAAACAGTAGCAGCAGCAGCCATTAATGTAGGTACCACAAATTTAACCATACTATACTGTAATTGTATGGCAAAAAACAAACAAACATTTTGCTTCAGACCCTATTAGAGACATTTATGTGTGATCCAAACTTTCTCATTACAAGAAACCTCAAAATAACTTTTTTATATAGAATAATTTTAAACACAAATCATAAGATCTGCCATATACTTCAGAGAATTAGATTGCATTAAATGAGACCACTTTTGGACCAGAAGTTTAAAGGATTTGTAAAATGTTTTCCATAATTGATGTTAACCTTTCTGTATGCATGCAACATCAGAGGATTCTGCATGTCATCACCATCAGTGACCCTGAAACCTCTCCTGTGCAACCACATTTATAGATAAGCATAATACTTAAGATTTTTATTTAAAAACAAATCATACTAGAAACTATGGGTAGTGAACCATTTTAAAATAAAGAACTTAATCTCCTGGGATGGGGAGAAGGTCCTGCCCTTAATTCTCAACATCTCAGCAATATGATCACGGTGTCACACTGATCACTCATGAGTTTTATAACACTTTGGCTATTTGTAAAAGTAGCTTGCAAGGTCTAGTAAGATTCCTTTTGTTTTCTATACTATTTAACATCTGTGCTAAGGCAACAAATGGCTTTATCTGAAAATCTGTGGCACACTGATGCCCAAGTCCATAAGGAACATTTATATGCTTCATGAGTACCTCCAATTATCTAGACAGGCTCGTGGCCAAGAGACTGAATTCTGCATGGACAAGAGAATGAGACTGAATTCTGCATGGACAAGACTCTCTGGCTGATCCCAGGTCTCAGAACTGAGAACAAGGCAAGAACAGACTTACAATGTGGGCATGCTTCTAGATTCCAGGACACCATCTGAGACACAAATGGCCATGGTGCACAACAGACAAAGCCAGGTCCCAGTGCTATGCTCTGAATACTTCCCAGGAAGTGGACACAAGATATAAAATCATTAAACGTATTGAAGACTTTATCTGAAGTTCTCTGAAATTTGAAGAAACAGAAAGGCCATTCGTTCATCTCGTGTAGCACATCCTGTCACCTTCTAAAAAATTTTAGTCTAAACATATCCTACTACAAGAAACGTGAAAGTATTCATAATGAGGAACTGGAAAGTTCAAGACACAAACTACCCAGCTCAAGGTCAGCAAAAATGTACAGACCCTTGAAAAATATCCATCTTTATTTTCTACATGGCCTTCAAAACTTTCTCATCTGCCACACCAACACAAGCTCCTCCCAATCCAAGTAGTAATTTCACTGAGGGAGAGATGACAGAGACACAAAGCCTTCCCATCCACTCTGCCAAAGATGAGCTACACAGAGCTTCTCCTTCAGTTGTCATTTGAGCAGCCACTCCATCATCAGGCCACAGGTCAGGGAGAAAATGGGGCTGAAAAGTACTCTTATGCTTTCATTTTGTTAAATGTCACACACCAGGGACCTGTCTAGCATTACATCCTTTTAGTAAACACATTTTTGTTTGTATTTCAGATTCTGTGATTTGAGGGAAATACTGGTAACCCAAACTTTTCAAATGTTATATTGTTGTGCTAGTTTCCATGTTAAAGAACTAGTATGTCTAAATAAACTAAATCTAGAACAAAAAACTGAATATAGTATTAGTTTCTTCTTCACCTTTTTCAAGTCCTTCTTACCTCAAAGCCGTACTACCATTAAAAAATGGCACAAACAGCTATCCCAGAAAATTCTTGCCTTAGGCTTGGTTTACGCATATATTTAGTTCTAAAAGCGAAGTATAAGAAACTGATGGACATTATAAAAGTTACATATGTTTTGCACTGGCTCATTCCTGACATGCAAAGTCTGCATACGTACAGTCTATGATGGGAGTTCTGTGATAAAGGAAGAGACTTTCACTATTACTACTGAAAAACTGATCAGACTCCTGATTAGAAATTTATTTAGGTCAAAAATAGTGAACTATAGAACTCCAAATGTTGTTCTTTAGCATATGTGGCCACCATTCACAGGCTCCAGATCATGCACAATGGCCATTTTAAAGATGGTGGCTCCCAGCAGGCAATTCAATAACACTACAGTGGAAAATGAAGTCTGAGAGTTCTTTATCCTCCTATAGTGATACTGTGGGATAGAGTCCTTGCCATGGATACATCTGTTAATTCCAACATAACCTCAGGATATTCTCAGGTTTTACACCCAGTCTGGATGCAGCCTTAAACAGGTTTCAGAGAAAGCCAGGATCAAAACTTGCAGAGGTATACATCATGCAGACTCCTTATCTTGTCCAGTACATACCATACATGGCATGCAGATGCTTCCAAGTATCTTCAGGCCTAAATCCAGACAGCATGACCAATGTTTTTCTAGAGAAGACTAAATTGCTGACCAGGGCAGCTGGCCAGACGCACATCATGACAGTCTTAAAAGAGTTGCACTGGCTGCCGATTCCCTACCGAGCCCAAGGTGTTAACTTTAACTTATAAGGCCCTAAATGACTTGGGCCCCAATATCTGAAGGAACACCTACTCTCATATTGACCTATCCATACCTTAAGATCTGGAGGGGAGGCCCTCCTGGTTGTCCCATCACCCTCAGCAGCAAAACGGGTGGCCATCTGGGAAAGGGCCTTCTCAGTGATGACCCATAAGCTATGGAATAGTCTCCCCTTTGAGGTACGTCTATCTTCTTCACTGTACACATTTAGGAAGGCAGTGTAGACGCACCTCTTTGCCCTGGGCTTTGGTTAAATGGGAATACACTTTCCCTTCCCACTTACAGATGCTACTGCTTTAATACATGCTGCTGTTTTAATGATGTTTGATTTTAGATGTTGTTACCCGCCTGGAGACCTTCGGGTATAGGGCGGGATAAAAATGTAAATAAATAAATAAAATTCAGGAACTCAATGAAGCAAGTAAAAGATCTAAACAGCTTGTGAAATTCAACTAGCTATGACAAAGAAAAAAGTTAGTTATGACTAAAGAGAATCAGTGCTAGTTACAGCAAAACAGAAACATCAGGATCTCTGAATATGCAGAAACTACTATACTTTCCTTTTTGTTACAAAACACTATCTCCATTACAATTAGGTCTGAAAGTAACCTTCTGTGGGTCATAATAGAAAGCTTCTTTCAAAGTAAATACCACCTACCAGATGACAGACTATCTGGATGGAAGATGAGCATTAAGTATACTGTTTCCACTTACAGTTTCGAAAATCATCAGAATAGGTTAAAAAGGGCTATAGAACAATTTCAGAGAAGGCTCTGGGCAATAATAAAAACTCCAAGGATGGGTGAATTTTCTGTCAGCTGAGAGCAGAAGTGCACTTTTTCCTCTTCAACTACACTCTTGAATATCTCCTCAATTATACTCAAACAAGCTAAAACATAGATAGTCCCTTGTATATCAATGTGTAATCAAAACTATGGAAACCCAGGATTTAGGACCCAGAGAGATCCAATTTACCAATATAAGCCAATGGCACAATGAACAGGAGACTATCGGTTA
This sequence comes from Aspidoscelis tigris stejnegeri, assembly GCA_023333525.1. Taxonomy (NCBI): domain Eukaryota; kingdom Metazoa; phylum Chordata; class Lepidosauria; order Squamata; family Teiidae; genus Aspidoscelis; species Aspidoscelis tigris. Next base: position 49,660,049 of record JALMGA010000002.1, on the reverse strand, counting down.
AAGTCACATAGCAGCAAGACAGCATTACTGCCAGTTTCTAGGATTGCATTAAACAAGAGAAGTCACACTTTACTGCCTGTGTAAGAGTAATATCAACCTGTACAAATCCATGTGAGGAAGAACTCTACTTTTCAAAGTCTAATTGCTTGAAAATGCTTTTTCCACACACGAACTATAATGCTTGGATATGTAGTGCTACTTGTGTTTTGGTATTAAAATTAAAATGCTGAACCTGTAGGCTCTTTTTTCTTTGACATCATTGTAACAGAGTAAAAACAAGAGGCTTTTGCTCTTATTTACAACACCAGAGAAAAGGGCAGATTTTGCCTTTTTCCAGAACTAAAAGAGCATTTTATCTTTAATGTTACCTGAGCTGATGAGATCTTTACTTAACACTGAAGTCAGAGGGAACCTGACGGCTTACTTCCTATTCGTCTGAGGGCTCACCACACCTGCTCTATAGGCTAAGACAACTTTAAAAACTCTTAAGGGTGTTTTTCCACTGTAACTAGAAGTACCCATTAAGTACCCATTAATGGGTATACAAATGCCATTATGTACCCATTAATGGGTACTTAATGGGTACTTTTAGTGACAATGGAAAAACACCCTAAGACAGTCAAGTCTACACTCTCTTGGTGCCTATTTAAGACACACCAGGAAGTATTTTAATGTGCCTGATAACTAGCTTGTTATAAAATAATAAACACCAGGAAGGTGGCATATAAATAAAAAGAGTGTTGTTACTATTACCTTAAAAAGCAGAGAAAATCTGAAATACAGTTTTCAGCCAGGTGGTCTTCCTATTATAAAATAGCTTGAGTTCTGTGCAAACTGCTCAGTGAGCAAATACTAAAAGTAGAAATAGTTTGTCTGACTGACATTACTACAGACAGGTTTATGATGTGGACAGGCTAGAGTTAAAACTAACCACAGCTACTGACTCAGACAGAACAGTAAACTATAACTGAAGTGGAAACAAGAAAATGCTTCCAATATCCTATTCATAATCATTATTCCCTTGAGTCAAAGCTCAGGTATTAGAAAGTAGTGCAAGTGGGCCTTGTTCTCACTGGATTCAGACTTACAAAAACCCTGCTAATGCATGTCTTTTAACGTGTCATCACACAATTAACTGGATTTCTGTTATATATGTGTGTATGTATGCGTAAATATCTATAACGGTGTTTGGGAATGAGTTCCCCTTGTATTAGTATCCTTTTGGCTTTTTACTTATAAATGAGCTTTTTAAAAATCTGCAGCCCTCCAGCTGTTTTACTACCAACTGCTCCATCCAGCCTAACTAGATACACTGGCTAGTACTAACAGAAACTGTAGATAAAAATAATTGTTGGTGAAGGCTACTTCTAACCCTGTATTTCTCATTGTCTGAGTATGTTTGCTATATCTTTTCTTCAGATACTGACACACTACCCTCCATTATTTCTTGGTCCAGAAACTTGTCTGTCAATTAAATTCTTCTAAAATAATTGAAGCTTCTTGTGTAGGACATTGTTCATAAGCCTTGCCTCACAAAAGATCTGTGTACAAAGGGCCTATTTGCACTGTTTATTCTGGAATATATCCTGGAATAGAGGCCTGTTTTCCACATGCTAGTGCAGGCTACAGAAGGCCCCAAGTGAGGCCTGCCAGAGTCTGTATTAGCATATGGACCACAGACCTCTAATCCTGAGATACTCCAGAAAACAACCAAGTATGAACAGGTCTCACAGTAACTCTGATACACTTTAAGAAGTTTATCTGTGCTACTTCTGAGTATTATTACACCATTTTCTTAGTTTCCTTCACAACCTGTCTTTATTTCCTTGATGACCAGCTTCCAGGAATAGATGGTGTAAGAAATATGTCAGACCACAGATTTTCTTGAATTATTTCCAAACTCATGTGCTAATGTCTAAAATGACTCCAGTCAATTAATAATTCATGTGAACATCTTTTAAAAACATGCAACTCTTGCAAAGCTGAAGAATTTTAAAGCGCTGCCAAACAGCAAGGAAATGTCAGAACCATTCTTTCAATTTCATTAAGCATTTTAAAAAATCTGCAGTTTAATATCCCTGCAAATGAAGCTGGAAGCAAAATACCATTAATAGCTAAGAAAAGCAGTGAAAAAGTAGAAATTGGTTTTGTTATTTTAGTAGCGTATCATATGCTTTACTGGTATATATTAACTAATGTACGGTAAAACAAAAGACAGTTTATTGTTTAAATTTCCCTTTGGCGAGATGACCCAAACTACAATGCTTGTGGCCTTTACGACTTTTGTGCCTTATCAAATACAAGCGTTCAACTCAGCTCACACAAAGCAAAATGTGAGAAAAATAGAGGTAATTGTAGCTAGAAACTTGTAATTTCCCTTTACCGTAATTAAGAAAATCAGTAATATATTCATAAACTGCATTTCCAGGCTCTATTTCTAGTGTAGTACCGTGTATTTAATGGGTTTAGCTACCACCCCCAACACCCCATATGTCTCCTGCGTTTGAACTGTCAGAAGACACCACACATTCCAGCCTCCATGCAGCCCACATTTCACCCGTCCACTCGGCCACGGCAGCCGCTGCCAATATGCCGCATGGCCGAGAAAAGGCCCGCACAGCTTCCTGCTGTCAGACCCGGGCCAACACAGCTCCGAATCCACTAGAACTTTCTCCAGTTGAGGGTCCGTAACCCGGCAGCAGGCGCTATAGCTAACGATACCCAAGCGTCAGGCTCCAGCCGGCTTTCCCCAAGCCTCACGCTCTTCTCCGGACACGAGAGCTAAGGGAGGCCGGTGCTTGAAGAGAGGCCTAGGCGTGCCCGTACGGACGGGCCGCGACAGCGAGGCCGCTGCAGGCCAGGCGGGGCAAGCGGAAACTCAGCGAGGGGTCGCGCCTGAAAGAGAAAGCGGAAAGCTCCAAAGTCTCGGTTTACCTGAGGTCGCGGACGGAGAGTCTCTCGGATCCAAAGCCAACCCTCAGCCCCAACAACACAAGATGGCTCCCTCAACGCCACGCAAGGTCATGTGACCTCGCTGCTGTAGCCCCGCCCCTTCTACTCCGGCGGCGGCGGCGGCGGCATTGCCCGTTGGGGGATGCGCGCCGCCGCGTGTGTGGAGCCGACTGAGTGGCGGCGCGCGGAGATGGGGGGGGAGGGAGCTTCGAAACTCGTCAGTGTTATTTCGAGTCTCTCGGCTCGGAGAAGCTGAACATCCCGGGGGACCCCAGTTGAATTGTGTGTTACGTGTTGACTAGAAGCTCGTCCGTCCTCACGGCCGGACAGGAGCACAAGGTGGAGTCCTGTTAACGCCCCGTGCCGTCGACTCCCTCGCCCTCGCCCTCCCTCTCACGGACACGCACAGTCCACCGCCGCCTCGCTTGGGCGCCCCGTCCTTCCAGCAGAGAGGGGACTCGCGTGCGGTGGCCCCTCCACAGAGACTGTCCTGAGTTCGAGGACGAGGGCTTGGCGTTGCCGCGGGATGCGAGAGCAACGCTGTATTTTTATTTAATTAAATAACTATTCCGATACCAGGGCTCTTGCATTGATCAAAAGGACCCGGTTTACAAGCAGAAGCCGAGACAAGTTGTCAGTTGCGTGTCTTGCGGATGCTCTGGGCTATTCGCGCGTAGCCGGCATCGCTCTGGGTATTAAAGGCGAAGCGTAGTCCCAAATAGCTTGGGGGAGGCGAGGGCGGCGGATGGCAGAAAGCTCTCAGGGTGGAGGTCCGGGGGCCGCGGCATCTGCGCCTGCCTCGCTCCTGAGGGCTGGATGAATCTGAGGGGACTCGACTCCCCCTGGCGAGATAGCCCTGCAAGCAACCCACTGCTGCTCGGCCTGGCTGTCTTTTTCGTCACGCCGGAAATGGACAACATCCAGGCAGCATCTTCGAAGAGAGTAAGGTTGTGTTTAGACGAGTGATGGCGAACCTTTTGAGCTCGGTGCGTCCGAATTTGCAAGAAAACCGATCTCAACTCAGGTGCTGTGTCACATCTAGAAATATCCATAATTTTACGGTATTTGTAGCTCTAGTCAAGTTATATTTTTGATATGTGTATTATGAAAAGCAAACACAAATCATTCTTTACATTAGTGACTTTTGTTGCTGAATTTCGTTTGCTAAATCTTCAATTGAAAGTTGGTATTTCGTACACTTCAAGAACAAGCAAGCACTACACGCCCAGGTGCCAGGGTAACCAGGTGTGTCACCCAAAAGGGCTCGGCATGTCACCTGTGACATGCATGACATAGGTTAGCCATCACTGGTTTAAACATAACAAAAGTGGTGACTCAGAAAGACAGTGTGTGGCCTTCATGTTCTCAACTGAACCATTCTCTAATCGGCCCTTCCTAGCACAGTGGGTTCAGGAGGGAGGGACAGACTGGTGTGTGGACAATCCCACGTCTGAGCTGTCCCTAAGGTCCCCGAGATGCTTTTTGTTTTGGCCGTGTCTGATCACAGCCTGAGGGGCATCATATACACAACACATCTCATCTTGGGCAAAGCAACTTCATGTTGTGGGGATGCAGTCTAATTTAGGGATAGTGGCTTTATCTTGTTCAGAGGTTAATTAAAGCCCAAGACAATGTACCTTCCTTTTCCCTACTTACCTCCAGTCTGATTTGAACCCAGGTTCATTGAATTGAACTGAGAAAACAAACCACAAGAGTCCTGTATACTAAAGATTTAGTGCTAAACAGAATTTAGTAATGACCTAGACTCTTTAGTTATTATTAACACATATTACTATACCACTTCATATAATTCCTTAGTTTTGAGTCAAAAGGTACTAAATTTTAAGCCATGATTATTCTGTCATTAAGTTGAAAGGAGGCATTTAGGCCATCAAGACTAAGTCACCTGTGCCAGGCATGCAGGACTTTGAATTGAAGCATTCCCAACAGCTGGCTTTCCAATTTCTGTGCAAACACTTCAGGGCTGCATTAAGAAAGTGGCTTAGAGGTGTAGCATGTAACCACTAGTGTTCCAATCCCACCTCTGATCTATATTAAAAGCCAGTAGATGCATAGCTAATGTCCCTATCGCACCTCTGATCCACTTTAGAAGTGTATCTTTTGGCTTTTAATGTGAATTGGCATATGATACGTGGCAGCTACTGCCTCCAAGTCATTTCTGAGCCTCTTTTTTCACTGTGTGTGGATGCAGCTAGAGACTTGATTCCAATAGTGGAATTGACTACGTAAATTCCCCTATTGATCTGCCTTTACTACAGAGTATTAGAGGGGAACACAGATTAGTAATCTGGTTTACAGTACTTAATTGCATCAATCTGTGACTTGTCTAAGGGCATAACATTTTTCTAAGTATTTGGAGAGTGAATTCAGGGTGTTTATATTTAGAGACCCACATTCTCTGGAAGGTTTAATGATTTTTGTCCAGATTTAATACTGTACAAAATTATTTCAGCTGATTTCCTGTATTGTCCTATAATGTGGATAAAATTACAAAACCTAAAGATGTGTAATTACTGGTTTATTTTTGGAGAAAGGAGGTAGGTTCCCATCCATGCTTTTTATGTATATAATTATGTAGAAGTGAAATTTTTCACAAGTTTATCTTTTAACAGATACCCTCTTCAAAGAGTTTCGACATGTATTTTTAAAGTTACATAGTATTTATCCCCCTGGCACTAAACATGTAATGAAACAAGTTGAAATGTAGCAACATTTTTGCATTTGTACACAACTGATCCACAAGAGAAACTGAGGCAAGATCTCAAGATGCCATGAAATGTTTATATAAGCTTCCCATTCCTAATATATTAGGCAATCAAAACTTGAAAATTCACTGGCTAAGGAAAGGATACCACAAGGGAAAGGTGGCAGGAGTATTTTTCAGAATGAGAGTAATTAATGCTGCAATTTCAATCTTAATGCTTGATTCTAATGCTTGATTATTACTTTAAATCTTGTGTGCTTTTTAATATTTGAAGCAATGTGCAAATTAAGTCCTAAGTTACTTTAAATGTTTAAGTGAGCTAAAACCACTGTTCTGGATATTGAGCTCTATCTTACATTTCCAGTTTTTCAGTAGCACATAATGAAAAAACTAAAGCTAGCGTGATCTGGGGAACTTCACAAAGTTGGTATCACTACAGAGGAGGCTTGCTGGTGAATATCTTCTCCCATACAGTCATGAGCAGGTGGAATTGTTATCTAGTCAGCTCCAAACAACTTCCAGATGATCATGGCAGCTGGTATGTTAGTGAAGCAATTTTAATGTAAATACTGTGATAAGTCTATGTCTGCAAATTATTAATTTTCCAGAAAATAAAAAGATATCTCATGTCCAAAATCATGGGATTGGAATACAAAATGTTCTGGCAACAAGTTTAGGGGAAGATATACATTCCAACAGAACATCCATACTTTATAGCAGTGATGGCCAACCTATGACATGCGTGTCACAGGTGACATGCCAAGCCCTTTTGGGTGACACACATGGTCACCCTGGCACCTGGGCGTGTAGTGCTTGCTTGTTCTTGAAGTATACAGAATACCAACTTTCAATTGAAGATTTAGCAAATGTAAAGAATTATTTGTTTTTGCTTTTAATAAAATACATGTATCAAAAATATAACTTTTTACTAGAGCTACAAATATCACAAAATTATGGATATTTCTAGATGTGACACAGCACCTGACTTAAGCTAGGTTTTCGTGCGAATTTTGACACACCAAGCTCAAAACGTTCACCATCACTGCTTTATAGTATTTTAACTATGTTACAGTTACTTCCATCTAAATTATAGGGACTATAAGCAGTTTGCAAATGACAGTACCACCTGATCAACCTGAATGGTTCAGAACTCCATTTCCATTGTTACTGCCATGGAGAAAATTACAGGCCAATCAGAGTGATGGGCTTGCTCTGGCCTTTTCTGCACTGGAACTTATTCCAGTCTTGGTTCAATGCTATAGTCTGCACCAGCAACCTGATGCAGGTCCTTATTTTGGGATATAGCTTGGAATAAGGCTTGGTGCAGAAAGAGCCTAAGTCAGTGTGCAAAATATAGAGAATTTTACTATGGCCATGTGCAAATATGTAAAACCAATGTGAAACCTGTAGTCTTTCACTAAAACTTGCAATGCAGTAGCTGGTTACATAATATTAGTATAGAGTTCTACATATGCACAATGGGCCAAAGTTTATTATAATATACAAATTAATCCTTGCTATACAGCATTTGTGGTGTTCATAAACTAAGTATAGTGGTTAGAAGCTCCAAGTAATTATGAAAATATGTCAAAATCAATCAAGATTAATGAATGTTTGAAACCAGACTTCATAAGCAAAGTGAACTCTTTATATTATAGTCTCTCCTCTGTGTTTTCAATTATCTAAATGCCAAAAAATCTACACAGTTTATGGAACAATCCAGAATTTAAATACCTTTAAAAGGCATCAAGAATATAAGTTAAAAAGTGGGGAGGGGATATCCTTGCTGCCATTGGCCTACAGCTGATTTATCTATTTCAAATGTTCTAACCATATTTATCTCAGGTGCTCTTAAGGTCACACTCAAATGGGATGTAAACCACCTGGTTTGATTCAACACAGTTTTAATTTGACCCCTCTCTGGTCCTTGAAACAGGGCTTTTTCAATGTATTTCATTGCATTTTTTTTTACACAACTGTTTGAGTTTTGATTTGAACTGGGTCAAGTTTGTTTGACCTGGTTGTAAACTGAACCAACAAATTTGAGTTTGTGTACATCTCTAGATCATACAACTATGTCAATGCCTTCAAAGTTCTTCAGCCACTAGAGGGCACACAATGATAAGTCTGTAAAGGAGATGCAAGATTCTCCTGAACTGGTCAAGGGAAACTTCACTTGCATACCAAGCATCAATAGCAACTTTCACTTAAGCTTGAACAGCAGTGGCCTGTGTATGGTGTGTTTGATTAAAATAAAATAAGGGAAACATCACAAAAGGAAAAGTATATGTTCTTCCTTCTTACAATTGTGTGGATCTGCATCTTGAGGCTACACAGTTGCTTTTTAAAAGATACTAAGGACAGAGGAATAACATCAGATTTCTGAAATCGGGTGCTTGGACAACCAACACTACCAACATTTTTATAAACTGAACTTTGTGACGAAATTGATAAATGAGGCTCAGAACTCTATGATTTTAGAATGCCGTATTTGGAGAGTGCCAAAATCAGAGTGTCCCTCAAGTAGGGGTGTGAGTGAAGCCAATTTCCCATATTCTATTTGATACGAATCAAATGTGGGGATGTTTGGCTTTGGCTGAATCCTCCCCCCCCCCTGAATGTGGGGGGGCTTTGTATTTGTGCATGAATATTCATATGAAACAGGATCATTCGGGTGCTAGGGTGCTTTGTAGCAGATTGAAACACTGTGTGAGAAAGGATCAAAAGCAGGCATTGAATCAGTCCAGTGATTTTACTGCAGGCAGCTGCTGATAAGCTATAGCCCACTGTATCTGGAGTCAAACTTATATGAGGGATATCAGGCCTAGCAAATCTCTTAAGGTCACCTTTGGGAATCACCAAAAAGAATGGCATTCATCAGAAACTAATGAGAACCATGCACAAGACGCTTAGGTTGGTGTCATGGAAAAATCAATATTACAAGAAATCTATAATCAATGCTTGCAATATAATCACTAGCTCTTTGCCCTATAACCGAGCACATACTTGGCTATGATTCACGGGACTGCAATAATGCTGTCAAAGCAGAATTATTCTTGTTAGATGGGTAGCATAACAGGAAACAGTTGTTTGCGGTTAGGCCGCCTAAGAAAAAGGGAACCTTTTCTTGCTGTCCAAGCCATCTTACGAAGTGACACCATAGCCCTTGTTGTTATTTTAAGATATGTGCTATAATGATATTTCAGCATTATTACTCATTGACACATTCTTTATGTACCTTTTGATGTACCCTTGATGTGCTCTTGTGGTTTGGGAGGGGGCTATTATACTTGGCTATATAAGCATGGCATATCTTGTATGGCAAGGAGTGCCCAAGGCTCCTTCCGTGACTGGTCACGTAAAGCGCTTTAATAAATCTTAAAGAAGGAAGTACTGTGTCAGATTTTGATTTCACAGTTGGTGAGAATTAGCCACATATTTCACTTATGAGTGAGTAGTCTGTTTTTCAGTACGGGTCTCGAGTATTGGCACTCATTAACCATTCTGTCCACAGTGGCTTAATGTTTTTCAATCGTGTAACAAAACACTGGCACATCTTTCACATTAATGATCTACATCTAGAAACCATGAGTGATGTGTCAAAATAAAGAATTTGAAGCCCACCTCCGGGAAGTTAGAAAAGCTTTATTTGTATAACTAACAGAAAAAGCAAAAGCAATCTTTACAAAGTATAAAAACGTCTATTATAAATATTTTAACTAAAATTTGATTTTAATCTGTGGACTTGCAAATACAATTTTAATTGTTTAGCAAAATTTCCAACCACTATTAAGTTATTAGATGGTCTCCCTTTTATTATTTCATACAGTTTAGTGTCACAGTGTAAAAAGCACATATCTGCTTAGGAATATATCTGGCAAAGGAAGGAATATTTCCTTTTTCTATATTTGCAGCTATTTATACCCAGGTGTAAATTCTCAGCCTAGAGCAATCTAACATGGCACCTTCTCTTTTTACAGCCTATTTTCCCTTGCAAGCAGAAACTGGCTGGAAATGGCAATATTAGGCAAGTGATAATTCTACAGAAGCAAGTGTATTTCTAGCCCTAACAATAATATAAAACATCTGAGGTGGAAAATAAATGGGCCCCTAAATTATATAATCCATTTTCTTAAACAACTATGGATTGATGTGTTCCTGGCTGCCAGTAGACAGCGAGAGGCAATACGCCAGATGTGAGGGGCAGTCCTGGGCTTATCTGAAGGTTTGCCAGCCTGTTTTGTTAAAATTTCATTTTGAGCTACTGGAATCCAGATAAGTGCCCATCCACTTCCTTTTGTTGTTCTTCCCATGTTTGGATGGCTTCAGGTAGCACCAAGCAGGATTATAATGAAATAGGCCAGCAGATGTGGAAGTATAGTGATATTACAGGTTACCATTTCACTAACAAAGAACTATATTGGGAATATCGCCATTACATCTGACATTCCCAATATAGTCCCAGGAAAATCGCAAGTTTTAAGCCTGCGTCTAAAGGCACCACTTATTTCTTAAAACTGAATCTCTTAAAATGGAAAGAAAAAATGCCCTGGCCCCCTTCAGAGAGTGTTATGGAATGTGGCCAAAGAGGTAGAGTCAGAAAACTGTATCTCATTTAAAACAGTACAGTCATTTTGTATGTATAGAAAAGAAAAAGTAAATGTGACTTTCTGAGCAACTCAGCATTTCTGCCTCTTCTCTGGCTGCAGCCCTAGTATCCACTTGAAACATGCTCCTAGAGAACAGAAGGTGGTGGTGAAAGTGATTGGGCAGCTTCAGCAGGAAGTGAGGATGACAGAAATTATGGTCTGTTGTACACAAGGGATGTCTGTCCTATGTACAAGAAGCTATTTGTATCCCATTAAATATTTGCTGACTCTACAACAGTGAGGCTGCCTCAAAATAACAAAATTAGGATAGGCAAAGGAATAGGGCATTTATTTGTACCTATGACTAGGAAACTGAAAAGATGTATAAAGTGTTACTTAGTGTTCCTGCCTTTGATCTTGCAAACCACTTTTTAGTTTACAGTAGACCCAAAAGCAGTTTATAAACATTAAAGGCAGACTGCCAATTGCCATGCTGCTACCATTCTAGCAATGCAGTTTTGCCAGCCTTCACTGTTCGTTTGCACATGAAAATTGTATGATCTGTACCTTAGAAGCCCTTGCTTACATTAAAGCAAGAAATAATTTTATGAAATTCGAGAGAAAAAGTACAAAGAAAGGAAGCATGAAAAGAAGAAATGAGGCATAGCCATTCAAATACACACAAAATAGTTTCTGCCCAAGAAGTTTTAGTTGGTCAGTACTGTAACTGAACACTTCAGTCTTCCTTGTTGTGCTTCAGAGGGCATCACAAGATTTTTATTCTTCCATCTGATACCCTTATCATCAAAGATGCTGCATCATTCTGAAGGCCACTGAATAGATCACATCCACCAGCATCCAGGCAGGAGGCCCAGCAATTTTTTTAAAAAGGCCCCAAACTCCATTTTGTTTCCTGTCCAGGTGGATGTCCAGTCGAAGACAAAACTTGTAAGAATATGCACCAATCCCAGATGGCAGACCTCTTGCCCCAGTTACTGACTGAAGGCTGACTTGAGTTCCCGGAAGGCTGCTCTCCGATGCCGCCTCTCCTCTTCCTCACGTTTGCGCTCGTCTTGCTCTGCTTTTATCTCTGCTTCAAACTTACTGGCTGAAGACAAAGCTTGAACCTAAAAAAGTCAAAGGGGGGCAAAGATGAAGAGCTAAAGATACTTTGCTTACACAACAATTTCTGCCATTTTCCTGGACTTGCTATATCTTATCTGTTCTGAAGGGAATGGACTTGTTACACTGTAGGTCAGAAAAGTTTATGTGCATGAAAATAAACTTCAGTGCAAACATATTTTCTCCCTCACAATGTAAACTGACTTCCTCCTAATACAGATGCCTGTTACGTAAAATATATTTCTCCTTTTAAAAGATACACCTTCTTCTGGCTATAGCATTCAGAAAATAGTTCAAATCAGCCAGACACTCTTTAACTCTATTTAAAACAGTTGCACACCTACATTTGATGCAACAGTTGGGCTTGCCACAGAAGCCAAAAAGTTGGGATGCATTTCCCTTGACAAAGGGAAACTTTATAATGCACATTCTTAAGCCATCATTGCTGAATGCCAATGTATATAATGGGACCATAGATGTAAAGTCCTCTGGCCTTAACTGCCAGGAAACAGCAGGGCTGACTTGGCAGGGGCCTTAACAGAACAAGCCAGCTGAGCCAGGATTGCTGCTTCCTTCAATGGCTGGGGGTCTCTTGCAGGCATGCATCAGCTTGTCATATCTGCCTCACCTATTCCAGTCTGGAATGCAGGGGGTGGGGGGGTGGGGGTGGGCAGCAGCCAGCCAACTGGCCTGAAGACCTATCCCTACCTTGATAATTTCATAGGAAGCTATGTTCATAAGGGAGGCATTGATCAGAGAGGAATGTAGTCTTGTTCAGAAAGGGCTGAAGCAAGGTCGAACTTTGGCACTGGGCCAAGTCCTTGGCCAGACCCCCCAGAGTGGGGGAGTGGTAAGTAGGCAAGTACTTTCTGCTTAGGTTAGAATAAGGGGAAGGAGCAGGTTTTGGCCAACTATGGCCAGCCCACATAGTGCTGTACAGAGAAGTTGGATCATGTGTGGGTGCCACGCCTTGCCAGATCTTTGGTGCCTTTGCCATCACTACTGCCACAGGAAGCCATACTAACTATTAGTGGGCTTGGGGGGGGGGAGTGGGGAGTTGAGGACAAACTATTGCTGCAATGGCCTTGAATACCTTAAGTGCCTTAACTAGCAACACAGGGTGAGGAGTATTTTGATAGTAGGTTCAGAGGGCCTATATGACAAATTCACGCAGTACGACAGCTTTAATTAGTAACCATCAGATGCTCTAAACAGTTTAATTTTTATACCTTTGCTTCAAAAAAGTTCTTGGCTCCTTTCACTCCCTCAAGGGCAACATCTATTTCAGAAAGTTTTGCCAAGGCCATCAAGCCACTGTCTTCTTCAAGTTCTCCAGCTGCAGCTTTATGGAAAATGAGCAGAAACTGAAAAACAAAGAGAGACATATTTTGTAACAGGGAATTCTGACAACATAGGAGAACCAGCTGTGCATTGTGAAAACAGAAGAGCTTGGACACCCAATATTTTAGGGTTTATCTAACACTAGTAAGCACACATTCCTCAAATAAATTATTTAGCAGTTATCTACCACTTTTTGAAAGTTCAGTGGAGCAAACGTCCAAAAGCCAGCTCTTATATGCTTTCATCTAATTTTGTTTTAGATCTGCCATAAGTGGTTCTCCAGGTGAATGTTTCATTAAAGAAGGGGAAATCCCAGACCTACTCCCTAGTAACTGCTGATAAGCAGGTACTGGCCACTGAATATGTTGTTCCAGGTTGATATTATTTTAGAACATCAGAAGAGTCCTGCTGGATCAGGCCACAGCTCATCTAGTCCAGCACCCTGTTTCATACATTAACCCAACAATTGCTTCTGGTCATATAATTTAATCTGTTACACAAAATTCATATATAACTTCATTTTATAATGCCCAGTTTCCAATAATATACTTCCCTTCCTCACCTCTCACACTCTATTTACATATCATAATTTTGTTTCAAACAGCAGGACAAATTCATTTACAATTTCTCTTATTGCCTGACTTCCCATTTTAAGAATATATTACCTTTGTCCACTTATCTATAACTTATAACTCCTTGAGATTTTTCTCTTTTCATTCAACAATTCAAACTTCCTTTATAAATAGTACGTCTGTTTTTCCAAATTTGAAAGTGTAATTATTAGGTTTGCTGTTTCCTTATTTTTTCTTAACACTTCTTACTATAGACTTATGTTTTCTGTAATTGTTTATTCTCACTTATTTATATTTTCTTTAACTTTTATCATTTGAAACCTGTTATTGTTTTGTTATATTCTATTGTTATTAAGACTTTTAATTGAAAAAAAATGTCTATGATTTTTATTGTTTCCACTGTGTTCTACCTGCTCCTGGGCATTCTCAAGTAGAAGGCAAAGGCAAAAACTTCTCCTGTTGACTCCCTGCAAACGACTGCCTGTATCTTCAACATGGAGGTGGTAGCTAGGCATTTATTCTAGTAGCCATTGATGTACCTGCCCACTAAGTGTTTTTTCTAACCCTTGCTGTCATCACTTGTACTGGTAGTAAATTCTGTAGACCAATGACCATCTTGGTGAAAAAATCCGTTCTCTTGTCATTTCTAACTCTCCTACCCATGCCCGTCAGCTCCATAGAGTGCCCTCTGATTATAGTGTTGTGCAACAGAGAAAACAATTTTTCTCTGCCTTTTCTATTTTTGCCCCAGTGTTCATCAATTTGCACTTACTAAGATTGATGCATATTTGTCAGTTCACTGTCCACTTACCTAATGTCAGGTGGTCCCTCTGGAGCTCTTCACAGTCTCTTTCAGTTTTTATTACCCTGTTGTGTTCAACTGATCTAATGAGCCAAGTGGTGGCCTTATGCAATGTGTTGAATAATTAGCCATACATGTAACAGCACTCTGTTCACAAAGACCATGCTCAAGACACTAACAGCTTCTTCACACTAGGGAAGCAGCCCCTTCGTGAAGCAGGCACTCCAAGAGATGGTAATGGGGAAAGTAAGGGCAGGTGTAAGTATTCTCAGTGCCACATGCTTCTACCTCTAAGATGCTTTAAAGTTATTATTTTTGACGCATGTAAGCTGCCTTGTATTTTGTCTTATTAACTCTGAGCTGGAATTGTGGCTTCTTTTCCTTTAGCGACTGATCTCCAATCCAACTTTAATGCACTTTGGAAATGCATTTTCTGACCTTTAATGTATATTAGAGGTGGCACAAGTGCACTGAGTTTGCCTAGTCCCATCTCAGAAGCACCTCCAAAGTGTTTTTTTTAAAAAAAAAACTTGTGTGTGAATGCAGCCTTGCTTATAGCTCATGGTTTATCAGATTACGCAAATAGACCGAGTCACTATTGCTATTTTGCTGTTTTTAACCAATTACAACCTTGTTTTAAAGTTATATTGCACACTGGGATGGGTGTGGGATAGAAATGCTACAAGTAAAAAATTCCATGTGCAATGCTGTAATCAGAAGACCCATTGTAATCAGTGCAAGGCTTTCAGCTACACTGTAAAGCATATCATTTTACACTAAGGGCAAGAAGATCTTATGCAGTACTGTTTACTATGTACTGCATGTTGCAGTTTTCTGTATGTTGTACAAAATCCACTGAAACTTCCATGGCCTCTCACTAGAGGGCAGCACTCAGAATGCTAGAAAACAGTTTCCAGTTTTTTGATGAGGAAGTTAAGCATCTGGCAGAACCCTTTGTTCCCAAGCTCTCGCTCATTAATGTAGCACTTGAAATAGAAGTTGCAAAATTCCCGACATCCCCCTAGGGATGGGTGGGGCAGGGTTATAAAACTGCTCAGCTGTTTTCTACCCACAGATATAGGAAGGGTGTATTCACCCAAGAGTTTGGGAAGCTTTCCTGGGACAGAGCTCAGCAAGTTGTTCTAGTGAATCACAGAATCCACGCATCTCTAAACCATGACATTCTCATGATATGGCCATTACTCACAGCTAAAGCAGAGAAGTGGGGACAGGCTTAAAGAAAAACTTGGCTAACACACCCTTGTTCTGGATTCTGTTTTAAGTTCATCATCACAGAATTTCTGATGCTTGCCAGATAGTGAAACTTTCACATAACTAGGGAAAATGCAATTATGAAACTCTTCTATCAGGCGACGCTGCTGCTATCCTTCTGAAACAGCTTGAAGGATGGGAATTAAATAATTTTTAAATTTATATCTTGTCTTTCTTCTGAATAGCAAACATCACCCATCTTTCCTACATTTTATCCTCGCTGTTGGAGATAGATTAGAATAAGGCAACACCAGTCA
Organism: Aspidoscelis tigris stejnegeri; assembly: GCA_023333525.1. Classification (NCBI taxonomy): domain Eukaryota; kingdom Metazoa; phylum Chordata; class Lepidosauria; order Squamata; family Teiidae; genus Aspidoscelis; species Aspidoscelis tigris. The sequence goes on along the minus strand of JALMGA010000002.1, from coordinate 49,644,417 downwards.
CCAAACTGGAAGGCAGCAAATGTTACAAGAACGGGTTATTAATCTATGGAATTTATTACCTTAGGAGATGGAGATGGCCACTAGCCTGGATGACTTTAAGAAAGTGTTTTACAGATTTATGGAGGTCAAGTGTATTTATGATTACTAGAATGGATATCTCAATATTATCTCTGGTTTGGAGAGATAGGATGCCTCTAAGGATCATTTGTAGGGAGTCAAAAAAGCAGGTGAGGTTTCACCTTCATCTACTTCTTGAGAATGTCAAGAAGCCAATGATGAACCACTATGTGAGAAAAAAGCTGGAATAGATGGGCTAGGGCCAGATCAACAGGGCTTCTCTTATATATTACTTTTATGTTATTCCATGACTGATTGGAATTCTGGAACCTAGTATCCCAGGTTGTAGGTCTTACAACAAAATGATTTCATTCCTATGTGGATGGCCATATCCCAAAAGTGATGGGGGGAACAACTGCCTTGTTCCCAAAATAGCTGAATCGTTTCCCAAAAAGTGGCAACTGCCATTACAGTCTGCTCTGTAGGTGGGATTGTGGCATGCATCAATGCACATCCGTGAGCTTCTGTCATCACAGAAGCATGACAGGCATGCTTTGAGAAATGGCTATGTTCCCCAGAGCACTTGGACTCCTCATGAGTCACATAAAGGTGCTGACTCTGGGATTGTCAGGTAAAGCATCTACAAATCCCAGGGCTAGAACTGCATTTTGTGCTTTGACAGACTCCAGTTTGGCACATCCCTAGTCAATTCTCATGTGAGTTTGCAAAGAATTGCAATCTTAATAGTATCTCACTTACTATTAGGACTACGTAGCCTTACTTTCCCTTTAGCAGCTTTGCTCTCTGCTCTACCAGTCACAACTGGGACCCACCACTGCTTTGCACCATGGCTGCTCAGAGTGGTATGATACAGAGTTCCATTTGGTAACCAAATGTCCTGGATACCAAAGACATTTGAGAGAAACCACTTCTGCCTGAGTCTGTTAGCAACAAACAACAGTTCTGACAAGACGAAAATGCTGTTGGATTAGTGTAGAAAGGACCTTGGAAAGAGATGTTCAACCTCAAGGTGAAATCTCTCAGTTGTATTGAAGAAGAAATGTGCTTCTATGTAGTAAAAGCAAGTTTGGCAACTTGTACACACCCTTGTGTCAAAATGTGCTTACTTTAGAGCAATTTAGGATTTATTTAAGCAGAGCACAGCTAACTAGAAAAGCATCAAAGTCAAATTGAATACATCTTTCTTTAAAATGTAAGCAATCACATACAATATTATTATTTTTTCTGATTAAACGTAAGCAGTACTGTAATTGCAGTTATGTCTACCAGAGTTCTCTAGGGAATTGAAATTTCCTGATATTTGTCTTAGATCTCTTGCAACATCACTCTTAAGTTTCTTGATACATCTGTTACCAGCTACAGATCTGGAGATCAAAATCCATTAAAGCCCCAATGATGCCAGTCCAATCTCTCCCACCATAGTTCATACAACTGGTTCTTCAAATTAAGCAAATAACCTAGAGTACTCCCAATAAAGCAGGTCTCTGCAGTTGGGTAAGAAAAAAAAGGGAAGTCTGCTGTTGTAGCAGCTGACATAGCCAATACACAGGCATGTGGGAATGACTCACCAAACAGCTGGGAACAAATCACAGAAACAAGTTGTTGCCAAGTGTAGATCATCTACGCACAGTGACATAGAATCCCTCCCTATAAGCGACAAACGATTTCAGCACGTACATACTGTCTACCCGGCTTTTGGAAGGATCGTTCATATTACTGCAAGAGCAGTGTGGGGCACAATCCTGAAAAGTGTCTGGGATGTAAACTTGAGTTTTACAAAATTTGCAGGTCTCCATGAATTTCAGGAAGAAAGTTAAGACTTAGCCTTTGCAGTACTTCTACTCCAACCACTTCTGTGTTATAATATAGTACAGTTGTCTCTTATATACCGCAGTGAGTGGATCTGTTTCCAGAAACCATTATGTTAATGCAACTAGGATCAGTTCCCCTAGCTGCTGGTTTTTCATTATAGGCAATCATTTGTTTACCAACACGTCGCAGAGAATGAAATCATAACATATGAATGAAAGCTGCATTTGATCAATCTTGTTAAAGCAATATACATGCCTGTGTATTGGCTATGTCACACAAATTCTGCACTGTGCAAAGGAAGATTGTATTGGACAGCAACTCCACTGTTAAATTCTCAGTCACATTTCTCCTGCAAACCTGTGAGATGAAAGAAGCCCTGCTGAAGTAATTTAGCAAACCTATGTCCGCAGAGCTTCATGAGGCAGAACCTCTCCATCTTGTTATGACCAGCAACTATAGCACTTAGAGGAGAAAAATGTGCAAAATATTCAAAACTAGAACAAACTGTACACCTTGAATTCTGGGCCAATAGTTCTAAGGGCAGAGAGACTCCTAAGTAACAGTGTTAACTGTTTCTGTTAAAATGAGCCAGGTGTATTTGAAATGCAGCGGGAAGCAGCTTTATTCATCTGACATCTGGTCTGGTATAATAATCATTACAGGAGAAAAGATTCATGCAAATTCCAGAAGTATGAAATGTCCCACCTTTGGGAATTCTCATAGCTTCTTTTGCTCTTGCAAAGAGGTGGGGCCCTGCTGGAAACAGCACAGAAATCTGGCAGCGTTGAGGATTTAATGCTGCCAGTGGTCAACAGTAAGAACCACGCAGGGCACGCACCAGAAGTAATCAAGTAGACATTGCCTGTGAGAGATCAGCACCAAACACATATTTAATTTCCATCCTGAGGTTAACTGAAAAATGCACAGAAAGAAATGTACATTTTCTATCTTCTTTGACCAATAAGTCACTTGCGTGCGTGTGTGCGCGATGATTTACTTGACCAAGCTCAACAAGCTAGTTGGTCCACCTGCAAAACAAGTGATTACTTAGGGTATTCTCATGCCATTGGACAGGGCCCTTTCCCATTCACCTTTTCTCTTTAGCTCATACGATAATCCCACTGAAAAATAAAAAGGGTTGAAGGTATTTGATACTAAAGAATAACTTCTGTCTTGTCTCATGTTACAAAGTATACATATGCAAAACACATTTTTCAAAATGAAAGTAGCCTTCTTATAAGGAGAAAATCTGGTGACAAGCACAATTGTAGTTCCCAGCAAACAATTGTGCAAATAAAATATCATCTCATTAAGATCTGCTGGTAAAAGCTGCTGCTGTCAAGAACTTGTTGGTTACACTGGCTTGCTACAGAAGCATTTGAGGAATTTTTCTTATTCGTTTTATCTGGATCCTATATTTAAATGTATTTTGTATTACATTGTTTATGGATATGTGATTACTGCATCATGTTTTGTATTCTGTTTAATAATTATCTGTATTTTGTTAATTGCTTATAAACCTCCTTAAGCATATTATGAGACAGTGGTATAGAAATAAATGGATGATGGTGATGGTTGGTGAAAAAGAAGTATACTCTAGGCCACACACATTATGTGAAAATTAAATATCACCAACTCTAACATGACTCCTGGTGACTGCAGGGACCAAGTCATACAGTGCTACAGGTAATAATACAGAAATGGTTTGCCATCGTGTAATTTCAGGATATTTTTTCAGCTTTTAGTTTCACACACAGTCTCTGATATCCCTAGCAGTTCTCACCAACAGACTTCCCAGGTCCAGCCCAGGCTGACATCAGGCAAGATTAGTGAAAGATAACCAATAAGATGGATGAATTCTGCCTGGATACCCCCCCCCCCAAAATAATGAAGATACTCACTTGACCTCCTTGGGGAGGCTGTTTCAAAATGAACTTATAAAGATTAACTGCTATTTAGAACTAAATTGCCTTATAATGAGATTGCTGGCCCACTGCCTGTGTGGACCACAGTTTATTTGCGAAGTTGAAAGAAATGGCTTGCCAGTAGCCTTCAGATTTATTTCACAACAAGGATCGTGGTCACACCTTCATTTAAAACCTTCTTCAGTTCATTGTCAGGTCCGACTGATCACACCTTTTCATTTCAATCGATTTTATTTGTGGGCTTTCCATTCAACAAAGTCCAAATGGAGGGTGGAAAGTCCACAAATAAAATGGATAGAAATGAAAAGGTATGAACAGTTGGATGTGAAGAGGGACCGAAGAAGGTTTCGACTGAAGGTGTAACCACAGCCTAAGATAAGGAACTCAGCCTGTTTTTTAGGGAAAGCTCTCCATTGAGCAGAGGTGAAAACAGCACTAGAGTAATATGGCAGCCGTCATGCCCAGCCTCACAATAGAGTGCAACCGTGTACCGAGTAAGTGGACATGGATCTTCTAACTCAAGTCACAATCCGTTATAAGTGGCTCTTAAGCCAAAAGAAAACCAGTTATGGTCCAAGCTCATACCCCCAGAGAAAGTTTTATGTGATAATCTCCATTACTAGGTCCTGGAAGCTAGTGAGCCAGACTACCACATTTGCACTGGTCACCTCTTATCAACAGTATGGCACCATATACATTATAGCAATCAACCCTGGGTGTTTGTGACCAACACATTAAAACATATGAAACCAAAACTCTGTGGGACATAACATCCAAATCAGCATTTTGGAAACACCGCCTGTCAAATGTTAAAAAATAACACTCTTAACTAATCAATCTATAACATGTCCACTCTCTTCATGCATAAACAGACTCAGGAAAAAATTTGTACAGAATTACAGTTTTGTTGACTAATGAGTGAGGAAAGTTTCCAAGCCTTCATTCTTTTACACTGGTTCTATCATGAAGGGATTGATTTTTGCTGAGACAACTCCCTCTTCCAGAACTGATACAGGAATGAAGCATGCTTTTCATGCCATGTTTGAAAAGCATGAAACAAACATTTAACAAATTCTAATACTAGAAGTCTTTATTAGTACTGTGGTACAACTTCTCTCATTTTGTTAAAATAAAACCCAGCCTTTCACATAAGCAAAAAACAAACCAATTAAGCCCCAAACTCTACCATCTTCCTTTAATTCTGTAACAGAGGCTCTTTCTGCATTGGGCTTTATTCCAGATTATATCCCAGAACTGGGGGCTGCCCTCCACATGCTAGTACACATTATGGCAGGGCCTGCCGTAGTCTGTGCTAGCATGTGGACAAAGGGTCTTATTCCAGGACATAATCTGGAATAAGGTCCAATGCAGAAAGGGCCAGAGACTTGTTTCTTAAAGCCAGCTGCAAAACACCTTGTGGGAATGTATCATAGACTCTCTTGTGCACATTTGGCTGAATAGAAAATTCAAACTGATGCAGCAGTAGAAGTTGCTACACACAAGGTAAGCAAATAATATTTGATGCTATGTACTAACCACAAAAATTGCACAACTATTCCCCTGGCTTCCTTTTCTTCAGCCTTCCATTTCACAAACCTCAGAGTAAAAGGAACAACAATTTTCCTGTTCCATAAGCTTGTAGTACACACTCAGCACCACCAGGGTGCTGAATTTTTTCCACTCCATGCAGCGGCCCTTAGGCATTATGGAGTCTACAAAGCACATGGCATTAAAAGGACAACCCTTCTCTTCCCGTTTGAGGATTTCCCCAACCTCTGACCACAGGATGTGACATCAGAAGGACTTCTGCACAGGAAGACAGCAGCTTTCCTCCAATCACCTCCCCTGATGTTGCATCAGTGTCATTTCCTCCATGCCCCTTCTTGTGCTGTATAAAAACCCCTTACGCCATTAAATGAGATATATCTCTTTTTCTACCTGTAAGCTGTCTCCAGCCTCTTCATTTTACCTTTACCCCATTTTCTTATCTTTCAGGACTGCCATTAAGCACATGGTGGGCCTCTAGATCTCGGGCTGGTCGAGGATCTAGGTATTAACTTTTGAAGCACCTGGCAAGGTATCACAGCAGCTCCCAAGTTGCTGCCCATATCGCTACAGCTATTCAGTTGTCGCCAAGATCAAAGGAGTTTCCTGGCTGCTTCCAGTTGCTTCCTGGTACCAAGGATAGGCCGCAGAGTCAAACTGTGGCAATGCTAATTTTAATGCATGGTTCTAAATGATTTTTGAATACAAGCCAACATACAAGGAAAGTTTAGGATATAAAAAATCTACTGAAATCCAGATAAAAAGTCCTACTTCTGGTCCACCTAATTTGCTTCTCACAATTTATGCATACTCCAGAACTATCTCCCCTTTTCCTAGTGCTGTAACGGAGTGTCTAAACTCAAAGCAACATTGGGGGCACCTTGGCCACTTCTGAGCAAGCATACCAACTCTAAAAGTCACAGTAGAAGAACAAGATCTTCTCTCTGCACCTTGATCTTTGCAAAAAGTTCAATGTATGTCATAACCCAGTCAAACGTTCCTAAACCAAGGGCTAATCTTCAAAAGCTTGTTGCTTGCAGTCCGTAGTGCTGGCTCAATGGCATAAAAGATGGTACATAGCCATAACATGGCAAGAAGTCATAGAGAGAGCCAGATTTTCTCCAAAAAAAAGCTGAGATTTACCTTGACATCTGGAAGCAATCCAGGTATAACACTTATTCTGTAAAGATTAGATTTTAATGCTCTAAAGCTGTTTAATTATTCACTGAAATCTGCTATTAAACCTGTTGCTTTTATAAGTGGATTTCATTTACTTTTACCAGAATATGAACAATAATTTAATTTGGCAGTTGTCTTTTAGCTCTTCCCTCCATATTTATTTCATTTGTCCAATCTAAGTTTTTGCCATCATCACAAGGCAATTTTACTTTTGTTTTAGCTCCTTGAATATAAGGGATTTTAAAGACTGCAGGAAGACAACAGGAGAAATATGAGCAGAGTCAGCTAGTTCCATCCATACACCTTGAGATTTCTTCACTGAACTATTTAATTACTTTTCGCACTTACCTTGGTGGGGAACGCAGGGGACACTCCGGCATGGTGCATCTGTGCTTTGCAGAGCCACTTCTTTACTAGAAACAAGCTTCTCTCCTCTACTAGTGGCTGGGCCAAGTGGAAGGGGTGCAGGAGAAGCATGTTACAGGTGGCACAGGTGAAACTGCATGCTGCATTGCCCAGTTGCTACAGCAACAGCACTGTGCAGGTGCACTGGCGCCTTTGCAGTGGCAAAGCCATTGCCACTGCAATGGCAGCAACTTGAATGTAGCCACAGGCTAGTACAATCCCAGCTAAGTTTCAAATACTTTGGGTACCACTAACTGCAGACACCTAAAGCATTTCATGATAGTCTGCCCCTCCTCCTCGCATGACTTTCTAGGCTAGAAAATAAGGGTTGTTTCAAGTCCTTCTGAGTGTCTTTCTTACTGCTGTGCAGCTCATTCTTTGTCCTCATTATGTTTTTCTGTTGGCATTTACCTCCCGGAAACTGAGTTTGCCATCAAAGTCTTCATCCACTTCTTTGATCATGTTCTTCAGGCCTAGATGAGTCTGAGGTGCACCAAGCTTCTCCATCATCAACTTCAGTTCCATTAAGTCGATGTAACCATCTTTTCCAGAGTCATACCTAAAAAAGATGTCAGAGGGAGATGTCAAGGTAGCTAATAACAACCAAATGTTTTGTTGTCTGGCACTACTGCCAAAAGTTTGCCCCCCTGTCTTGTTCAGCAGTTTTCAAAGTCTCTGTACATGGCTTCACCAGACTACTTTCATTGTGTCTCCAGATGGCTGGAGGCAATTGCATGACCTTCTTAAGACACCCCCACCCCAATTGCTTAATACCACCCCTGCTAGACACCAGGAGGCAATCCTGGCTGCTGACTCCTTAAGTTTATGGATTTATTTATGAAGGACAGATGTATCAATGGCTACTGGAATGAATGCCTAAGTACATCTTTCAGGCTGGGGGGGGGGGGGACAAACAGGATGCCTCTAAGGCCATTCGAGAGCAGGAGAAAGTTTGCCCTTGTCTCTGCTTGAGATGCCCATGGGCAATTGATGGGCCACTGTGTGAGACAGGATGCTGGACTAGATGGGCTGTGGCCTGATCCAGCACCAGCAGGGCTTCTCTTATGTTCTCTTGTGAATTCCTGTTCCTGTTCCAGATACTCAGATGCCAGCAAAACATCACCCATTTAGCATTTAGAACAGGAACAGGAACACAAGGAGTGGCAGATGGAGGTAAGCAACCAGTATTTGGAGAAACCCAGCATCGTTGCTGGATTCCCCACAATACCAATATATTGGATTTTTGATCTGTTAACCCAGGATTATATTAGGAATGCCACAGAGAATTGCAGATTTCTGGAGGTGCCCTCAGAAACATCAAGTCTCTTATTGCGTGACCTTCTACAGAAAGAATGAGAATGGATAATACTCTTCATAGCACAGATATTCTCCTGGGGCTATGTTGATCACTCCTACTTGAAAACAATCCCTCAGATATCAAAGTTAAAAAATATTTTAAATGAGGCCAAGCAGAATGTCAGAAACAACACAGAAACTGTTTTTCATGGGTTCATACTGAATAGAACTATGGAGATCAGAAAAAAATGCAGCTTGCTATCACATGTTTTTAGAATCACACTCCAACATTATGTGGTAGACATATTTACACAATTATTAACTCTTACTTCTACTGTAACTTCCATCTTGACAGTCAAGTGTGAAACCAAAAAGCACAAAAGAAAGAATTGTAAACACAAGTAATGATTGCTTTTTTCTTTTCAGAAATTTCTTTTAAGAAAGAAACAGCTGAATAAGGAAGATACAAAATCAGTTATAGCAAATCTATTTCAAATTGGATTTTAAAAAGGTAAACTAAACATTGAGATTGACTGTAGCTCAGTAGTAGAGCAAACTACCTGGAAAGCAGAGGGGTGCAAGCTCAATCCTCAGGTTTTACCCAGAAGTAGGTAATGGCAAATCACTTCAGTTCATCTGCCAAGAAAACTACATAGAGGTGCCCATACAGACAATGAGGAGTTGGCCACGATTTGATGGTACTCAACAACAACAAACTAAACTTTTAAGTTTTGAAGGAAGCAACCTGTTCTTATTTCCACACAGTTTTAGTAGTCTTGTTTAACATCTTGCATTATCCTAAAGATAAATACTTTTCAATGCCAAATATCTTCAAAACAAAAGATGCTCTGTGCTCAGCAACCTATCTACACTAAAGCATCTACACACTTTCAGTTGAACTTCGTAGCGGCAAAGACTAGGGACATGGATTCTAGCTGTGGATAATATAGCTATGATCATGACAAAATAATAATTCATATACTGTATACATCATTCCTTATAATGGAGGCAGACTGAATTAATTGCTAAAAATTATTTATACATTTTCCCCCAACTTCTCCAATTTCCTGTTGCTTTAAAACTGAAAAAGAAATCCACATGAATCCACAAGGACAAGGGATGAGGAAAACAGGAAGAAACAAAAACTCTGGCAGAACAAATGCAAGGCGGCAATCAGGAATGTTAAGAAGAATTTGGGGAAGCATAATGCTAAGAAGATCAAGAAAAATAAGAATTTATTTAAGTAATCAGAAGTAGGAATCCAACCAGAAAAGCAGTTAAACCACTGGATGATAATGGAAAAAAAGAGATAAAGAGGACTGGAAGACTGCAAAGAAGATAAATGAATTCTTTGCTTCTGTTTTCACTAAAGAGGAGAAAGGGATATACCTGCAGTTGAGTCAATCTTTTCAGGGAGGGAGTCAGAAAAATTAAACTGGATAGAGGTAACCAGGGAAGAGATCCTTTCATGTCTTAATAAGTTAAATGCTAACTTAACCGGCAGGCCTTTCCAGATTAATTTTCCCCAGATCAACCATCCGGGCTCGGGCTTCCTGACCCCCTCATTCCCCTCGTGGACCCATAATAAATGTTGGTTGAGGAGCTCCGGAGGGATATTAGGGCTGTTAGCCCATTTAATTATGTTTTATATTTTGTTTTATATTTTTGATACTGTATTTTAATTTGTCATATTGTTTAATACTTTTTAAGGGGGGGAGGGACCATAATGTTTTATTCTTATATGATGTTTTTATATTTATTGTTGTCAACCGCCCGGATTGGTTCGCCACAGGGCGGTATACAAATAAATATTATTATTATTATTATTATTATTATTATTATTATTATTATTATTATTATTATTATTATTATTATTATTATTATTATTATTATTATTATTATTACCATGATCAGATGGTATTCATCCGGGAGTTATTAAACAACTCAAGAGAGAAACTGCCAAGCTTCTAACCAATCCAAATATATAATCTCCCTAAGATTGGGCTCTGTGCCTGAAGACTGGCAGGTAGCAAATGCTAAGAAGCAATCAGGAGGACACTGCATGATAGAGGATGCTCGACTAGATGGACTGTGGCATGATCCAGCACTGCTCCTCTTATGTTTTTAGAGAACTGGAAACAATTCTAAGAGATGAAGAAGAACCAGGGTATCACAAAGCAATTAAGTCAATGCATTGTGGAGATAATATGCAACCCTAATTTTTAAGAAGACTAAATTTGCTTATAAAGGACAAGTATTTCTGTTTCTCTCATGTGCTAGTTTTTTTAAAAAAAATATTTATTAAATTTATATACTGCAGATTTCCAGAGCCTCCATGTGATTTACAAGGAACAAAGCAATAATATATGCTCCATTTATCGCAAAGCTTCAGGGCCAAATGTGCAGTTAGTTTTAATCTGACTGCCTAACAATGACATGTATTTTTCTCACATTGGTGATTTTTTAAACTTTTACCAGATAATGAAAATCACTTAAAATCAAATCACTTAGATTATTAATAACTATGTCTCTGATGATCCCACCTGGCGACCTTCTTTTGGAAAAAGGTAAATACCATTTGTGGCTGGACCTGTAATACCTTTTATACGATAAGCTTTTGTGACCCTGTGTGTTTGTAGTTCAGTGGAACAGTGGCATAAAATAGCAAGAATGTATAACTGACATTCAAAGGACTCATTTTTGAAGCCAGACAAAAACAACATTTGAAACTGTATTTATGTGTTTGGTTCAGATACAAAGGATATCAAGTGATTCTGTGCAGTTTATGATGTGAGCGACTGAACTTCACAATATGTTTTCAAGATACAGCCAGGAAGCTAGAGCTGAACAAGTAATGTGCCCAAATGTTCTACTAAAGACCACAGACTCTGGAGCTTTCCTCGGGCAAGAAGACTGACTACACTTGAAATCAAAGGAAGGACTGAAGAATTCTGAGCTCAGCCAGTCAGTAGAGACAATGGGTGTTTTTCCACTGTCACTAGAAGTACCCATTAAGTACCCATTAATGGGTACTTAATGGGTACTTCTAGTGACAGTGGAAAAACACCCAATGAACCAACTGTCTGCTTCAGCATCATGTAATTTCCTGTGTTCATAGTGTACCATTTACCAGAAAATACATTTCCCTGTGTACTAATTATGGCCTATAAAACAACCTCATATTTAAAAACACAGTAACTGTAAGCAACAAATAATCACTTGCAGGTGAGTAATATTTTGCAGGTTGCTGACTTGTAGGATCACTTTAAAGGTTGCATTTATATAAAATCATTATGCTGTGACTCTGTCAGGCTGCAGGTAACAGGTGGAGCAGATATAAATAAAATATGTATCTTTAGCTGCTTCCAGACAGGTCCTCTACTGCAAAATAAAAGGGTCAGACTGATGTACCGGTTCTTCATCACTGCTCTGCAGTATACTTCCATTATAGTGTATTTAGCTAGTGCGGGGGAAACAACTCTTGCTGTGAAGTATACCATTGGAGTGCATTACCATGCACACGCAAGCAGAACCACAAGAGCTACAACCAAAAAAACAACACTAAATCCTGGAAACACAGCTTGAAAACTGATTGGATCTCTGAACTGCGTGATGGGAGGGGTTCCTACAAGGGTTTGAAAAGAGGATACTAGAGAGTTAATTCATTAGTCCAGAAGATGCTACGGAGTATTAGTAAACTGCAAATTTAAACAGCACTGTCTAGAGGTGGAAACAGGAGGATAATTGAAGCAAGGCACTTCATATGCTCAAGAATAGGATGGAGCAAAGATGCAAGTTATTGCAACCTTAGAAGAATCATTCTTTTTTCCTCCTATTTATTCACCAGCCAAACCAAAGTTGCTTTCCCTAAGAGGATAGTTTGTTGAGAGCTACCCGCTTTAGAATGAGATTCAGTGGTGCTGCTACAATAGGAGCAATAGCTCCACAGGGGTTAACTAACTGTACTCGGGATCCACGGCCATTGGAGTAGGTCTCACGTATTTGTCATTCCAGCACACAGCAATACAAAGCAGGGATTGTGAGAAACCTGGCCGTGCCAACAGTGGCTGCAATGGCAAAGCAAAGCACTATCCCAGCCACATAATAGGTGTACAGTATGCTATGCCAGGGACTGCCTCCAAAGCGCAGATTCCCAAACTTTTGCTGCCTCCGAAAGCAAAGTGCCCATAGAATACACAATCTGTTCTCAATTCAGCAGGGCCTAGGCAGCAGATGAAACAGTTTAGGAGTACAAAAGGGAATTAGAGGGCGATAGTGTTTCTTCTCTGCCGAGTCTTGAGAAGCAACACAGAGACATTAAATTAAAAAAAAAAATCTACTCAGTGGGTGTAGAGCAAGTCAGACAAACTTGTTCTTCCAGACCAGAAAGGCCTCAGTAGAAATTCCTCAAGAGAGAGAGAGAAGGCTGCATCACACAGTTTATAGCATTCCCTATAGGAATGTTAATTTAAAGCTCCACAAGAGTCCAGAGCTCTCCCCTGCCTGCGTATCATCAGCCTGCCTCCTGGTCTATTTCAGAGTGCAGCAGCTTTGGCTTCTTCAGCATAGGATGGAGTTAACGAAAGCAGTGGAAGTTGCACACCGACAACATTTGAAAGCATGTTGCTTGTCCCTCGTTGGTACAGGAGAAAAAAAAAGTGCCAATTTGTGGACTACTGGGCCATGTCTTCATGGCAACCTTATCTCGGATTCAAAACATTTTCAGTCCTCGGAGTCCACACGGCTGTTTAGCTTAACACCCTTTCCCCATGTTAAACCACCCCAAAGCGTGGTGAATCTCAATCCTGATTTCAACAGGTCTCACTCCAGATCGTGCGCTTGAAACGTTTTGCATTTTTTTAACGTGTGGACAGTACCATTTTAAGGGATGAGAATCCATGTTTAGGGTTTCCCTCTCCCAATAGCTTGCTTCCAAAGACAGTGATTTCAGTGTAAAAATCCACTTAACAGCGATCGATCACTACACTGTAGCGATGGAACCACTTCACACCTTGATGGTTGGAATAACAATGTTGCAATTTTGTGCAATTCTAAAAGATCTGACTTTAGAAAGGGAAAGGAAGGGAGGAAAGCAGCTGAATGTGAATGTTTAAAGCAAAGGGGCTTTAGTTGCCACTGCTGCTGAGTGCCCTGAGCAATGGGGAGAGGAGGGGAAAGAATCGCTGGCTGGCTGCCCGCTGCCATTTTTCCTCCATCTATGGAAGCAGCAGCCACCCAGCCAGGCTCTATGAAGGGGTCCCTTATGCATGGCGCGTCCATGCCAGAAGGAAGAGGGCAGGGCAGCCCCGAAAAGCGGCTTTTAAAAAGTAGCCACTTGAGTCCCACCTTGAGTCACGTACCCCACGTACAATCCTCAGAATCTGGATCCAACACGATTAAGTTAAAAGTAATGGGAACAGGCAAATTCGCGTTTGCATCCGGTTCTATTATTTCGGTTTAGGGAAAGCGAAATAAGCTTGCTGTGGGGATTCACCCTTGAATTGTTTTGGATCCGACCTGTTTATAAACCCTGCAGCCCAAACCACAACTTGTAAACTACATGCAGCCATTAGGAGGTTTGCAATATCGCAATAAACAAATAAGCAACACATAAATACATTATTGGTTTGATATTGGTAGGGATTTTTCTTTGGGAAGGATGTCCCACAACTTTAAAATTTTAAGGGTTGTGCTGCTTTTATTTCTAATGAGCTGCCCTAAAGCAACTGCTGATATGGAATTTGATTAATAGTGCAGTAGCAGCAACTACTCAGCACGTAGGCAGGGCCTTACTAAGCTAAATGTCAGAAACTAAGAAGAAGAGTTGGCTTGTCTACCCTCTTTTCTCACCTATTTAAGGGGACTCAAAGCAGCTGACAAAGCTTTCTATTCCTCCCCACAACAGAACACCCTGTGAGGTGGGTGGGGCTGTGAGAGCCCAGAAGAGAGCTGTGACTAGCCCAGGGTCACCCAGCTGGCTTTGTGGGGGAGGGAGGAATCAAAGCCAGTATTCTCAGATAAGAGTCCGGCTCCTTAACCACTAGACCAAACTGGCTAAGCAGAAATTCACACTTTGCCTCCAGTCCTAGGGAGGTAAAGTGGTAGAATACTTTAGGTATATGCACTTGTGGACACCCAAAGCATTTGAAACTTAACCAGTGTAATACTAAGTGCTGGTGAAGCATTAAAAACGGAGCCCAGCAATGGCACCAGCATGCCTGTGTGGTGCCAATTCCAGGGTGACCAGGCAGTACAGTATGCAATTGTACCTGTACCACTGCTTACGTGCTTCCCCTCCTCCACCACCCAAAGAGGTGCAGATGCGGCGTGCAGGGCTCTCCTAGCCCTGCTGCTGCTGCTGCTATAAGGTTTGGAACAGTTTTCACTTCTCCACACCTATATGCACAAGGGGAACTTTGGCATGCATGGAGCCTTTTCTAGTAAAGCTAGCAAAACTACATTACACAAGGATAACAGAACATCCATGCATTTATCAAATATGTAGAAGTGTATTTAGCTCTCCATGTGTTCACAGACAGTCTGAAAGAAGCCCAGAGTATAAGTCTGAACATATGTACACTTGGGCAAGAATGCTGACTGCACCATATTTCCTGATCATATGGAAATTTGGCATCCCTAGAGTTTTATGTGCCCAGAGCCCCCTTCAAATTACTGGGAAATATATGGAAGCTAAAGACCATGATTCCAAACTGCATTCCATGATTCAAAGAAGAAGTGGGTGGAATAGGAGATGTCTAAACAGTTTGCACATGCTGAAGAATAATGCCTCATGGTTTTATAGCCCAGACACCAGCAGATTTCAATACTAAAGCCATTTTTATCTCATGCCATCCTGACAATCTCATAAATGAAACTAGACATACCATCACAGTACAGATGGGAACTGAAGGAGGAATTTCTCATTCAGCTTTCAGATTCCTATCAGTGTTCTCTTCTTGGCTGCACACAGGAATTTACTCAAACCAGAGGATAGTTTTGAGGTAAGCCACAATACTCTCAAGAGTTTCTTTAAAAGCTTCCAGGGCAGAAAAGGAAGAATTAGTTTACATATATTCCCATGGTAAGGCAGGAGTCACACCAAAAGAATGTAACATGTGTTAAGGCACCAGGAAGATTGAATGTTATTCTGGCCAGTCTACACCCTTAATGTGACCAGGCAGGGTGCCTTTCTTCCTACCACTCATGAACCCGCTGCTCCTTTCCCACTCCCAGGATCCAGCCCTGCTGCTGCCACCTTGCCCAGATGCACTCCAGCCCAGACAGCCTCCATGGGAGGATGATGATAAAGGGGCCACAAGGATGAGTGGTTCATGCCTGGTTCACCCAAAGGGAAACTAGCCTCATGAGTCCGGTTCAGAGCTCTAGGATGGGCAGGGCAATCAGTCCATCCTTTGGAGGTCTGCAGCTGCCAGAGAGGTGCTAGAACCGCCTTCTGTTTATGTACTTCTGCCTTCTGGCAAGTTGAAACAATCTCACTGCTGAGATAACATGAATAAAGGATAGCTCGATTTGTGGTGTAATCGTCCTCAGATGATATGAAAAGGGATTTTAGGGTGTAGTCTCTTAAGGCAGAAAACAGCCCCCAGACTGATTAAAACTGTGGTGTGACCAATAACTTAGAGGAATAGTTAATTTGATGACAGAAACTGACAAAGAACTCATTCTATGGGGAACAGGTGTCCCTTGCACACAAATATGCCACAGACAGGAACAAGCTACTACAGTTGTCGTGTGCAACAGATCTTTTGCAGTGAGCTTCATGTGATCCGAGAGTCAGTGTAGTATAAGCAGAGCAGCTGACTTAGACCACAAAGAACAAATGCCAGGAAAACAAGCCAGGATACTTCTCAAGGTCATTTTCAGGGAGTCAAGAACAGGAGGTTTTGCCTTTGCCTTCTGCTTGAGATGCCCAGAAGCAATCGGTGGGTCACTGTGTAAGACAGGATTACTGGACTGGATAGGTTGTGGCGTAATCCAGCAGGGCCCCTCTTATTTTGTTAAGGACACAGGACAGTTGCTTACCAATCACATGAAAGGAGTGAAGAATGATTTGCTGGATGACCATTAAAGGCTGTGGGTAGGCCTTGGCCCTGAAAATAACATCTGTCTGGGTGGCAAAACATCTGCAGATGGAAAATTCAGCTCAGAAAATTCTGTTAACTCAGGTCTTGGATCTCTCCCTAAGCTGTTTAAGGCTGCAGGGACTTCTCTTGCAGGTAGCATCCTTTAATTTATATAGGTCCCCTCTCACCCCTGCCCCCGCGTAGTCTGTGGCAGTCATCACAGATGAGCACTGGAGGTCCCTCCTCTGCTGAAAGCTGGTTTTGGTGTTCCCTTGAAATCCTTTTGGTCCTCCGGACTTCAGGGGAGGCTTATGGACTAGCTTTCAGTAGGGAGAAGGGCTTTTGGCTGTGCTCAGCCTGCTGCCCACTAAGGGCCAAACAGTCCTCCTTTGCTGGGATGCAAAGGGTTCATATTCCTTGCTTTGAAAGTAAGACTGTGACAAAAGCTTCATTTCCACAGGGCAAGTTTAGATTGAGAAGAAGTGGGAAGTATGAGAAAAAGTCAAAGGTATGAAATTATGCATAATATGGAATGAGAAGGACTCCCACTCTCCTTTCCTTTCTTTTATAAAATAAAAACAAGTGGAGTCATTCAATGTAGCTCAGCTGGGGAAGATGCAGGATGCTATGGTTGTCTCCATACAGTGCCTGGCAAGGGCCTGGCTCAGCTGTGGAAACTGCCAAGATGAGATGCGATGATGGCTGCTAACCCGGGTAACTTGAAAGGGTGACTGCCTGCACAGCGTTCCAAGCATTCATTCAGTTTTCAAAACAGTGCACCAGAGATAAGGAAGTTGAGAGCAGATGAGGGTGTTGCCCTCACTTCTGCTTGAAAAGAGCCTGAAGCTATTGGTGGGCTGCTGTGTGGACTAGACAGGCTTTGGCCTGATCCAGCAGGCTTCTCTTATCCTCATATGCTGTTAACCATCCCAGCAGGTCATGAAGATGAAATCGGGGTAGGCAAATGTTTGTTTGCTTGTTTATTTACTTGACTGGATTTATATCCTGCAGATATCCAAAGGCTATAGGTGGTTTGCAAGAAAATAAATCAGTACAACCAGGCATTAAAAATAACCACTGGAAATAACTGTCACCCTATGAACAGTCTAAAATGGACAGATAAATACGTTTTTAACCATTTCTTAAAAGACCTCAGTGAAGCAGCCACTCATAATTCAGTTGACAAAGAGTTCCAGCAAAGGGAGGAGCTGCAACCAAAAAGACTCTTTCACTGCAATCACGCCTAAGTTTTAATCCAGCTTCAGTCCACTTTCAGAATGAGAGAAACCATTAGCAAAGTGAGAGGTTGCTTTCCTTCGGCATTATCTAACTCAGAAAATTCACTAGATTAAAACACAGGTGTGAACACAGCATTTGTGTGCCTCCAGAGACAAGCTAATACCTCCAATTACCTCACAACTGTATTGTGGATTACTGAAGTGATAATCCATAACATTACTATTATGAGAAATCCAACAATGATGCAGCTTCCCGTAATAGTGATGTTTATCTTCCGTGTCTGAAGCAGCAGCTTGGTGCTACCAGGAGCAAACCAAGTAAAATCAGAAACAAAACAGTAGGGATGTGCACAAATATTTGAAAATCCGATTTGAATCTGACGAATATTGACATTCGAATTGGATTTAATAACATTCAAATTTAGACATTCAAACTGATTTTGGAGTTTCCGAAACATTCATTCAAATATTCAAATGTATAGATTTGTCTGTATCACATACGTATCTGTGCGAACATTATGTGTATTTGTGCTTATAATGTGGATGAAGATGGGATCCATACAAGATAAAACAGGATGCATACGGAATGCGCTCAGATGTGCATAACAGATACGAATGTTGTTGCCATTCATATCTTTAAATACGAATCAAACATTTAAATGTACGGATTCGAATGTTACTTATTCGAATCGGATTTTCGGATATTTGGATTTTAAACATTCAAATGAAATCAAATTGTTGGATATTTGATTGAACTGGAATTCGAATGTGAAAAAAAACATTCATGCATACCCCTACAAAACAGCAAGAGGATGTCGGCATGTGTTTGGCTGCCTTACTTTTATTATAAGTAAGATTATAATAAAATGGGCTGGTCAAGGTGTTGGCAAGTCCAGGACTGCTCCTCGCATCTGGTGAGGGGCAGCAAGAGGCAATTGTAGGATTTTGTTTAGATCCCACATTGCATCCTGCTGGCTGGTGGCAGCCTTCATGGCTCAGGTTCTAGATACCACATAAGGTTTGAGTAGTTTGATGTCTGATTGGGTGGGAGAGACAGGCTCAGATAGATGCAGGACCAGAACTCTGTAGGGCTTTATAGATCATGACCAACACTTTGAATTGTTCCTAGGGCCCTTGTGCATTGATCTGATAATAACACCATCCCAGTCTGGTAAGGTAGTCGGTACAGTGGTGACCATCCTACTTTGAGTTCTGGAAAAGCCCTGTACCAAGCCAGCAGCACTTGAAGTGCAGACAGCCAGGGCAGGCCACATTGCAAAGGCAACCTCCGCAGGAGCCTCCGGTGCATGCTCAGACATTGCCATGGTGATCTGGACACTGTGCAGGACAGTGCAGCCACAGTCATACCACTCAATGTGCTGTACCCAGAAGTTGTTGTGAATGCAGGATTCAGGAGCATGTCAGCTGCCCCCAGTAAGTGTGTGGACTGCTTTTTTTTTTAGTCCACCACTGGATGGTATGGCTTTACAGGAGCATGCAACAACTTCTTGGAAACTGCTGCAGCTCCTGAGTATGGACAGGCAACCAGTACAGCAGAATGTGCTGCCTTGTACTCCCTGGAGGAAATGTATATGCAAATAAAAGACAGCAATTGGAGCTGCACTTGTGTTAGACAAAATGCATGAGGCTTCTCTGTTTTCCTCTTCCACTTAACCACCCTTCTAAAGAATTCCACAGCATATGCCTCTGACATATCAGGAGGCATTTGTTCCAGAAATTCCTAAGGGATACTACTGTTGATATAAACAACATGGGGAATGTTAACAATTCAAGCAAGAGCTGCTCATTTTAACCAACAATTAAGGCTGGTTAATGTGTGCCCTTATAAGGATCCAAGCAACTGTATTTCCTTTAATACTGTGTTATTAATGTAAAGTTTTCAGACTCTTTCAATGCTAGTCAGTATTTTCAGGTCTAAAACCATCTGTTTCCAAAGAGGAAACACTAAATATCAACTTCTTTAAGACTCTTGTGGATTCATTTTGCTTTGTACAAAATGCTCTTATCCCACACTTCCTTTTAAAAAGGCACCAAAGTTAAGAACACAATATTCAAAATGAAAATATATACTCAGCAATAAAAACCGGATTAAAATCTGTACTGAAGCAGTGCTCCATAGATGGGCAAGTGATCATTTTGGCAGCCGGCAGATACTTTTTTTGCAGGTGCTCAAAATTCAGAGTCTATTTGCACTTGGTAGCCTGGTATGGTCTAACAATATCATACCAGACTAGGAAGGCTGGAGCATGGTGGTGGTCATTTGCACTAACCTAGCCCAGTAAGGGAGGTGTTCCAGACCCTTAATCATTCTGGTTGCCCTTTTCTGCACCTTCTCTAGTTCCACAATATCCTTTTTGAGGTGTGGTAACCAGAGTTGTACACAATATTCCAAATGTGGCCTCACCATAGATTTATAAAGGGGCAAAATGACACTTGCTGACTTATTTTCTATTCCCTTCCTAATTATTCCCAGCATTGAATTAGCTTTTTTCGCTGCTGCTGTGCACTGGGTTGACACCTTCATTGAACTGTCCACCAAAACCCCGAGATCCCATTCCTGGAGACAATGCTTAAGGAGCTGGGTGATAGCCAAAAAAGAAAATCAGAACAACTGTGTCTTTGAAAGATGCAGTAACTTCTTGAGCTTCCCATTTCTTGGTTTACATAAATAAAATAAAGGTGAACAGGTGCCAGGAGGCACAATAAAATTATAGTAAATAATGCACCCATTCTCAGAGATCTTCACAGTATTTATGCATGTCTCTAGACGGGGAAACAAATGGGCTTTATTTCAACTGCTTTGTCCAGTTTGTGTGTGCTACTATCTTTTGGTTTCCTCACCAATTAAAGGAAGAGGAATATTTCAAACTGGAATATGAATAGGCTAATTTTCTTTGAAGTGAGCCTTGAAAATCTCCCCCCACCCACCCAAACACTAGATCTTTCATGCTGAAGCAGTTATCATGGCATCCATGAGCAATTACAGATTAGTCCTGCCAACACATACAACCCAGAACACTGGGCCTTCACGCAAGTTATTTGAGATTGCCAAATTCCAATACAAACAGGCTCCTTTGAGGTTGCATCCCCAAATGCAGTTTTTAAAAAATCACTCAAAAGTACTCTAGAGAGAGTAGCATCTACATGCCAGTATGTCTAATCCACATTAAAGGCCAGAAAATGCTCTTACAAAGTGTATCCTCTGGACTTCAGTGTGGGTTAGAGGTAGAATGCTACAACCTCCTAAGCTACTTTTGAACAGCTTTAAAAAACAAAACATGGAGAAACAGCCTCAATGTTGACACCTGTGTGAGAAATGTATGTGCAAAATGTAGCCTGCAGGTTCCACACAAGAGCACCTAGGCTGAAAAAGTGGTATTAGATTCACATGAAATAGTTATAAATGATGTACTGCATCCCTGAAGATCCTTCACATCTCTGAGTAAATCTTGGCCCTCATTTTAGGGCCTTTCTGCACTTGCCAATATGAATTCTGGGCCTCTTGTTCCATACTTCAAAGTGGAACTGAAGAGCCCTGCTTCTACTAGGCTCCTCTGTCTGCATCAGACAGAGCATAGTCTGGACCGGTGATGGCCAACCTATGACACGTGTGTCACAGGTGACACGCCAAGCCCTTTTGGGTGACACACATGGTCACCCTGCCACCTGGACGTGTATTGTTTGCTTGTTCTTGAAGTGTATGAAATACCAACTTTCAATTGAAGATTTAGCAACAAAAGTCACTAATGTAAAGAATTATTTGTTTTTGCTTTTAATAAAATATATCAAAAATATAACTTTTTTGTCCCCTCCAACTCTACCATTCTATGATTCTACTAGAGCTACAAATATCACAAAATTATGGATATTTCTAGAAGTGACACAGCACCCGAGTTAAGCTAGGTCTTCTTGCAAATTTTGACACACCGAGCTCAAAAGGTTGGCCGTCACTGGTCTGGACTATGCAGTCAAAATGGCTACCTAGACTGAGTGCAGTAGAGAAGTCGAGAAACTTCTGGAATGGAACTGCAGAAGGAACCACACTTCCCTATTACAGTTTAGCACCTGCAGGGAGGGACATCTTGGAGGTGCGCCTGCCTGCCAAAGCCCCTGTAGTAGATTCAAAGCTTTCGTGAGCTGAGTGGTATGGAACCTGTCCTGAAACAGGACATCCAAGTGTGAATGGCTCTCTTCTGGGACAGTTGAAGTTCCCCAGCAGAGACCTGTTCTAGTTCAAGGAGTTCCAGCTGGAACAGTCCTGCACCTGCAAATGCAGAAAAGGCCTTAAACACCAGTTCTTCATGATATTCCATCACGCTTCCATATCTTTGCCACAAAAACCACACCCTCCTCAATCTTAATAGAATCATGAAATAAAAATAATATCCCTACAAGTTTATATAAAGTATACACCGTTTCTATTTTTCCCTATAATACAAATTATAAAAGAGCCTAAAGACTTTCACCATAAACACCTCTGCACCCTGGATAATTTCCTCATTTAAAAACCAAGTCAAATTTAAAAACAATTCTTCTTTCCAACAGCCTTCCCTACATACAGGGGATTACTTCTTATTCACTCAAGAGAAACCGGTACCACAAGCTTCAATCTCTTCATAGTCTGTTTACTTCATATTTGTTGTTCTGAGAAAAGTAAATCTGTACTAAACAGGCAGATGTGGCATCCCTCAGTAAACTGGAACATGGAGGTAGACTAGAATCCCTCTGTAGGAACTAAGCTGAGGTTTACCTCTTGTTCTACATCACTCTCCTTCCTGTGCTGATGGAGGTTTGCCAGTGATCCAGATTAAAGACCTCTTGTTCTACATCACTCTCCTTCCTGTGCTGATGGAGGTTTGCCAGTGATCCAGATTAAAGACCTCTTGTTCTACATCACTCTCCTTCCTGTGCTGACGGAGCATACCAGCAGTGGATGGGACCTTCCATATTCTGCACTAATGTGCAGAAGAGAAACCCTTAGTGTGCTTGCTGGTAAGGAATACCAGCAAGTGCAGAAGGGCCTAAGCGCTCTGCCACTTATTTAAAAGATGGACCCCAACTCCAAACCTTCTACATTTCAATAAAAGATACTTCTGTTACTCCAGATGACTAGGAAACATCAGATGAATTAAAACAACTAAGACTTTTCTATTGCAGTTAAGAAAACAGGTCAGAGATCTAAGACTGTCCATTAAAATTATCCAGGTTTCCCCCCTCCCCAGCTCTGCCATTAGGCCAACCTGGGGCTTCCTGGAGGCCTAGGGCAATCGGAAATAGCACAAAGTCATGCAAGATTTCCCATGATTCCTGGGAAATCTCACAAGATTTCCCAGGAATCATGGGAAACTGAGTAATTTCCCACTGTTTCAAATAGCCATGGTTTTCTGTAGCCACAGTAGGACATGGAACATATCCCCCATGGATATGGGGGTCCATTTTATGACACCTAACATGAAACATTGGAAGAAAAACAACCAGGAGCTCTGCAATAACTGAAATCCCCTTTTCCTAATCACTGCAAAACCTTTCCTGAAACTTCAACGTCACTAATTTATTCTGTGACTCATGCTTGAGAGCATACTGTAGATACTTGTACACCCACTGACTATGACGGAGAATTCCATCTAAACAGAACAACAATGACTACTTACCACAGGCAAGGCTCTGCATTCATGATGCTTATCCACATTCATGAGGAATAACAAACTTTGTATGTGAATAATACTCTGCTTTTAAAAATACCTATGGATGCAAGGAAGGAGTTTCATGTGGAAGAACATAACCCTATAATATATTCCTTTCCAATCAGTTCCTTGTTCCATGAGACCACAATCTGGAAACCCTCAAAATAATAAGTCAAATATGCCCAGCAGTCTCGAATGAACATGTTTTACAGGATGAGACCAATATTTATTTACCAACTCATACTTCATATCCCAGCCTTCCAAGAAACTCAAATTCATATAAGACACATGCAAAAGCTCTAACATTTAAAAACAAATTAATAGTTTAATGCTGTTTTAAGAAACTAAACATTTTTTTAAAGTTAACCAATCAAACAGCAAGTAGAAAAAAAATCCCTTAGTCCTGGATTAAAAGAAGAGCTGATTTGAGGAGAATTTCTTAGAGCCAATCACTGAAGGTTCCCGTGTTCAACACAAATCTTAAAGCTAGGGTTTGGTTCCTCAGGAACAGAACTGGACAGCTCAACTGGGAATGTATGGAGAAGAGAGACTCTGCATTTGGACCCAAGTTTTCATCTGGCTCCAGTCCACTGAATGAGAGACACATCAGCAAAGAATCAAGTTGTTTTCTTTCAGTATTATCTAACTCAAATCCATCTTTGGGTTAGATAAAGCAGAAAAAAAATGACTAGTCCCTTTGCTGATGTGTTCCCACACTCTGAAAGTGGACTGAAATTGGATTACAACTTAGGTCTGAATGCAGCACCAAAAAGTACTGTTACTTTTTTAAAAAAACCAATTATATAGATTGCAAAAGGGAAGTATCTGCATTGGGGTTAAAACTACAAAATCAATTTCTAGAGCAAGCTGTATAAAGTATCTGCAATGGGAAAAAGGCTACAGCGAGTAAATTTACCTTACTGCAGAATGAGCAACACTCGCACCACAGTATAAGGTAAATTCAAATGTTCCCGCCAGTCCGGGAAGGACTGCTCCTCATTGGCTGCCCCTTCCCAACTGAAGTCTCGCAGCCCCGAAGAGAAAGCTGCGGATTTCCATCAGGAGTGGGGACAGTAAGTTGCCACGTCACAGCAGGTAAACTGCATATTTTTTATTTCTGCAGATTTAATACGCTAATCTGGAAGCTGCCTAAATGCTGGAGGTGTTTACTCTATATAGATCAAGGTGAAAATATCTAACTCTGGCTCAAATGTTGCTACAATGTTGCCCTGAGAGAAAACATCTATTCTACTTGATTTTACTACACAAGCATGCCTAAGCCAAGAGTGGAGTTTAACCAGGAAAGTTTCCCCTGATAACAGAAGGATACACCAGAAAAGTTGGAAAATGTCACTGAGTTTTAATGAATTTTCCCTCCCAACTCTCCTAAATGGCAATGAACTGACTGAGACATCTTTCCTTCCCAATCTACTTAGCTAAAGTAGTATTGACCTGGTCCCTAACAAGAGCTACTACAGTCCTTTTAACCCACCCACCAAGTCCAGGTTTTCCAAGTTACTGTTTGCTAATGTCTATGCGGAAGGTTGGGAAAAGGTTCCTTTTCGTACCTGTCCAGAAGGCTTCCTTCTGGATTGGATGCTTTATTAAGTGCACTAAGGTCTGGAGTAACTATCTGAAGTGTCAGGTCCCTTGAGTCTGAAACCTGACACCCAATACTTTATAGCGGCAGCGCATTATGCCGCTGCTACTTCGAATTTACCTACTGCAGAACTATGAGCACTTACTCCACAGTATTAGGTAAATTCAAAGTTTACCGCCAGTCTGGACAGGACGGCAAGATTAGCAAACGAGACCTGAGCCTACAGCTCAGCTTTCATTGGCTGCCCTATTCCATGTGACGCACACCTCATCACATGTGCCATGGAAGTCTTGCAGCTGCCAAGGAGGAAGCTGAGGATCTGCATTTTGGGTGGGACATCTAGTTGTCGCTTCAGTCAGGTAAGCTGCGATTTTTCTACTAACTACGGAACTTTTTCCACTAGCCTGAAAGGTCTCTTAGTTGTATAAAAAGCAGTGGCCTTGCTTCACTAAACGGAAACAGATCTGTCTCAGAATGGAAGACACACGAGCAAAAGAAACAAAAAGTGTCAGAGATTTCCTCTGAGCTTAACTCATCAATGGCTGTTAGAATAGATACCATCCTTGTGCAGGGAGTCAAAAGCAGATGAAAGTTTTGCCATTGTCTTCTGCTTGAGGATATCCAGAAGCAATTGGTAGGCCAATGTATGGGACAGGATGCTGTACTAGATGGACTCTAACCCAATCCAGCAGGGCTCCTCTTAGGTTCTTATTCATGGCCACCTCCATTCTGCTCAGGATTCTGGGACTTCTGCTGCTGCTCTGTTAATTACTTCTTCCCACTGCCTTATCAGGTAGCTTGCCGTCCAACTCTCAGAAATAGCCACATCATATGGGGGACAAACAATATATAGTGTACACGTTGGGAGCTTTCTGCTGCATTGTCCATTTCCTTGATAACAGCCCCCAATAAGAAGAGCATAGGATGTGTCCTGAACATGCACTTTTGGGTGAGAAGTAATCTCAGAACTAAAGAATACTTGGCAATGTATATACAGGAAGCAAGCGGATATATTCTTCATGGAGCACAATTGGCCTTTGGGACTTATTAGTACATGGAAAACAGCCAACAGACAGGCCAGAGTCCAAAAAAGGTAAAATGGATGAGTGAGAATACTGAAGGCTCCTAATGAAGATGAACAATGAAAGAAATGCATCATTTATTCACCGACTCCTGAAAACAGTCCTCACCCAATAACATTCCCAGGTACAACCATTTGTCAATAGTCTGCTTTGTGACTGACCTCTGCTAACTGTCAGATTTGCTGAATCTAAAACTATATGGTGGATTATGGTATTACATTTGCTGAGGAGATGCTAGTGCCAGCCTGCCAGCATTGTGCTTTTGTAAAGCTGTTCTTGACTTTTAAAAAATGTTGCTTTTATGGGCCAGCATCTATTTTTATTCACTTCAAAGAATAAAAAATAAGCCGGAGTAGTTGCAAGACTAGGCTGCCAGGAAGGGCTTTTTAGCTAAAATTCCATATGCGTGCATTTGTTAAAATTTCCAAGAAAACTAAAGCCTTTTTGCAGAATCCCCATGCTGAATAATAATTACTTTGTTTTCCTGTCTGTTACTTGATCTGGAAGGGCCTCATTACTATTCTTTTCCTCCTGGATTGATTTGTACTTTCCCCTAATCAACCTGCCCCACCCCAAGATGATTTCAGTTAATTAACAACTCTGCCGCCTTCTCGCTAAAAACTGTTTTATCCTTTGGTAATGCAAGGATGAACAAAAGTTATCTTTGATTAATTAGGAATGAAAAAAGTTGCATCAGCCATTGTCTGCTCTTATAGTCCTCCCAAGTGAGTCTCAAAGTAACCTCCTCCACAGATGAGAACCTCAATAGTATAGAAGAGCTGGGTTCAGATATAACAAAAGGCTGCCCAGACGCACCTCGGAGAGACAGTGTGTGGCCCTCATGTTTCCAACCCTTCCCTAATCCACCTTATCTGGCACAGAATGTTCAGGAGAGCGGATAGGGGGAGACAGGTGTGTGAACAATTCCACCTCGAAAGCGAAGCACCTCCAAGTAGACTAGTATCCCAATGTAGATGCAGCCAAGGTTTTCACATGGCCTCTTTAAGGGACACACAGCTAAAGACCAAAGACAAAAAATACCAGCAATGTTTAAGAACATAGACAAACACAGAGCACAGTCCACGTAATCCAGGGGTAGGCAAACCACGGGTCGGGAGCCACATGTGGCTCTTTGGCCTCTTGAGTGTGGCTCTTCCAGCTTAGGAGTACCCTAATTAAGTTAATAAAAGTTTTTTAAAAATTGGCTCTCAAAAGAAATTTCAGTCATTGTATTGTCGATATTTGCCAACCACTGACCTAATCCAACATCCAATCTCACACGGTGGCCCACCAATTGCTTCTGGGCCTTTTCTAAAGCAGAAGGCAAAACCTTCACCTGCTCTTGACTCCCTGCAAGTGGCTTTGTAGTCACCCTGCCGGTCTTTTCAACCTGGAGGTGGTACTAGGGGTCTGTTCTAGTAGCCACTGATACAGCTTTCCTCCGTGAATTAACTAATCCTTTCATAAAGCTATTGTGGTAATTCACTCTCGTATACTACAGTAAGTGAAGCTACTGAGAATGTCAGAGTGGCAGCTTCAGAAAAATACTGCAGAGAAAACACTCAGGGACAAAAAGTAAAGCAGCATTGAGAAGTTCTACCATGGGTAGGCTTGCTTAATATTTTTTGCACCTGATGCTTTATTTTGGCTCTCAGGGCTTTGCTGGCACTTTGGGAGAAGGCAATAAGCATATAAATGATACAAGGATACTGTTGTGCCCATGTATATTGTGTGTGCTGCCTCAGAATGCCCAGAAAAAAGTGGGACCAGGGAAAACACACACACAGACACAGCATGAAACAAACCACTTTCTTCCTTTTTGCAAAACTCTTCCTAGCTGGTCAAAAGCAATGCTCACTCACCAGAGATGAGTTTGTAGGTCACCACGTGCAAGCGCACAACTTTCAGCCAGAAAAAGCAATGAAAAGAGATCAACCTTGAGATACTTTCGACATAAAGCAACTTTTTGATGACTATGAACTTTTATGCAACTGCCTGCCAGCCTGGGGAAAAACATTCTATTTCAGCTCATTTTCTCCAGGGGACAAGAAAAGAAAATGATCCCCTTTTATATCCTCAGTTTGGTTTCACGGGTTATGCAATCTTCTCTCCCTTGGCCTGAAATGTATTTCCTACCTCCAGATTTCTAATTTAAATTAGTGGTCAGCTCTATACTTAGAGCCTTAACTTTAATGAAATAACCTCTTTTCAAAAGCAGGCCAAGAAATAATCGTACCCAAGGAATTAGAAAAAGGTCATTGGCTCAACCCAGACTAGAGCTATTATAGGCTGTTTCTGCATTCACCTGCCTGCAGTTGGAAAGAGTGGACCTGGAACAGTCAGGCCTGCTGATTCCAACGATGGGAAGGCACTATGTGGAACAGCACCATCTGCACAATAGCACTGGTACAGACCAGCACATTCCATGGCCTCAAAAACTCATGCAAGGTTCACTGGTCAGCCTCCAAGGTTAGGAACAACGGTTCCTAGCCTTGGAGCCTCTGGGGGAGGCATTTCCCTGGCACACTATGAAATGCATCTCCTGGTAGTCCCAAACATTCCTATGTTTAGGATCAGGGCCCTCTGGTACCCCTGCAGACCTGATTAAACAGATCGACTGGTGATCTCAAATAAGGTCTCCCTTATCTGGATGCAGATAGAACAGACCAGTGGAGAGTGGGTGGCCACCTATATCAGCATTAACATGTGGGTCTATGAGGCTCAGATGCTTATTATGCAGGCCTTAATCTGAATTAAGGGTCCATGCAGAAAGGACCATAGTTTGAAATCTGATTAAACTAGCCCAAGGTCACCCAGCTGGCTTTATGCAGGAGCCTGGAATCGAATTGGGAGATTACCAGATAAGAGTCTGACACTCTAACCACAAGACCAAACTAGATCTCTGATAGTACCTTTTAACTGGTATTGCTAGAAAGACCAGGGCCCTGATTGGGTGCAAAAGGGCGCTTCCCATGCCCAGGATACCTGGGGGGGGGGGAGGGGGTGCCATTGCATGCCACTGAAAAGCACTTCCATGGGCTAGAAAGTTTTGTTCCTAACCTCCAGAGTTGTAGGGGTGTGGCTGAGAAACTTGTGTGAGCTTTGCAGCCATGGCTTGAGCTAATCTGGATCAGTGCCATCAGTGCAGAAGACACTAATATCGCCAGCACCTCCCTCCAACCCCTCCCATGATTCCCCACTATTCCAGATCCACCAATCCAGAATTAACTAGAGATAAGTGAGGAAAGACCCCAAGGAACCCTTTGTAGTTTTCTGTCTAACTCGCTTAATTTTGATTGGTTTTTTTTTTAAAGAAGGCAGTAATCAGGCACTACTCCAGTCACCCTTTGTATCAGTTGTTTTTGTAATAGACAGGTTCAAATTGCAAACAGTATCGAAGGCCTAATAATCCACCTGCAGCATCCCATGGAAACATGAACAAGAATCAAAACTGCGTATTTTCTAGGAGGCAAACCCAGAAAAAAAGGACCCGTCTCTCAGTTAGTTTCCACCAAACTGCCCCCACATCTGGCACAATCTCTTAATGTATCTGTTGATTTAGAAGCAGGTTCCATAAGTTTACTGAATGCAAGCACACATTATGCTGGAGAAACTGGGCTGAGGAGGACCTGGAGACCTCTTTTGAGTGGGCCTATTAGCAGCTCTGGAGCAAGGGACAAAGTCATCTTTCATGACTTAAAGGGAACTTACTAAATATAACTACAGTCGACTTTGCAGTGATGAGGAAGGTCAAGCTTTTCTTTGCAGGGTAACTTCCTTTTAAGCATTGCTAGCAAATACAAACTTTTCCAAACCAAAAACCACAGAAGAAAAGCAAAGCTGAAAAAAGAAACAAGAGGCAAAGTC
Source organism: Aspidoscelis tigris stejnegeri (assembly GCA_023333525.1). Classification (NCBI taxonomy): domain Eukaryota; kingdom Metazoa; phylum Chordata; class Lepidosauria; order Squamata; family Teiidae; genus Aspidoscelis; species Aspidoscelis tigris. Next base: position 49,614,601 of record JALMGA010000002.1, on the reverse strand, counting down.
TACAAACTAGTCCCAGTTCTGCAAGCAGGAGCTCTTGGGTGATTTTGCACTGGCTGATATACCAGACCAGCAAAGTCCCTCAGAGTGCTCCAGCAGGTGGAAGGGAAGCTCCTAGTACACCTGCTGGTCTGGTACATTGGCATCAGCCAGTGCAGAATCATCCTTTTGATTGACTAAAGGGAACGGAAGCTGAATAACAGGAAACAGGCCCTTCACGGCACTGGTCATTCATAAGATTATGCACAAGGCTGGCGGCCGAGCAGTCAAGGCACCTTTATGCCGCCAGCCACCTTCTCCACCAGGGAACCTCCAGCGCCCATCTCCCCAGAAGAAGCAGCCTGCAAGGCTACAACGGCCTCATCTGCAGTTGGCTCTGCAAAAAGCAATATAACTGTGATGGGACTTCAATGAAAGATCTTGTTTAAAGAAACCATCTTTGACATTGAGGGTCCCCAACACGGTGCCCATGACGGTGCCTTGCACCCACAGACTGACTCACGCTCCACAGTCAGTCTGTGCCACGAGGCAACAAGCGCGGTCGCCTTGTTGCCCTGAACCCAAAGGAAGAAAAACTGGAACAGTTTTCCAGCCCCCTCAGAAGGGCTTAGAGTTAAACGCCTTCCTAGCAACCGTCCAAGTGTGGCCCTTCGAACTGCACAGGGTTCCACTTCTATGCAGCTGCAACGGAAAACCAAATAATACGTTTCTAGGCGCTCTTCTCTGCTTTGGAGAGGGAAGGGTTAAAGGGGGCAAACTGACCCGGGGCGCCTGTTGGGCGCAAAGAAGAAAAATCTAGATAAGCCCATTGGTTCAGTAAAGGTGGTCACCCCTTCTACTTCACTCCCGTTCTAACGAAGTCACTCCAGATTTAAAGCTGTATGCCTGCCTGTGTTCACACTTGACCCGGGTCGCCTCGAACAAACCGCGCGCGCTGCTTTTAAACAGGCTTCAGCATTTCCCCCCCCCCAAAAAAAGCCCCGCTCTCCTACAAGGGCCTCGCCCGGCGGCCAGAGGCCCCCGCCGCCTGACCACGTTGCTAGGCGCGAGTTAAAGGCCGCCGCTCCAGAGCCCTCAGGCAGTTAACGCGCCGCTTGGACGGCAGCCTCGACGCCACGGCGCGCTCCCGCCAAGGAAGGAAGGAAGCCCGCTTAAAATCCTGCCGCGCACCGACTTCCGTCCCGTCTGCAGAGGGCCTCGTAAGTCACGCTGCGCTCAGTGGGATTTCTGTCCCCCTTTCAAGCAAACGGCCTGAGGAGAACCGAGCCCGTTTCAACGCGCACACACGTGCAGCCGGGTTCGACTCCGGGACGGTTAGGGCTCAAATCTGTCTCCGCGAGGGCTGCGTGGGAGCGGGAAAGGAAGCCCCGCCGGAAAAGTAGCAGCAGCGGGGCGACCAACTGCGCCCGGGGCGATTCGGGGGCCACCGCTGGACGAAGGGAAGAGGGGGAAAGGCGGGCGAGCGGGCGGGCGGGCAGGGCTGGGCTGAGGGCCGGACCGGGGCTGCGCTTACAGTCGGAACAGGCGCTCCATGTCCTTGATCTGCCGGCGGCTGAACTCCTTGAACTCCGTGTACGGGTTGAAGATCTGGGCGAAGCGGGGCCGCTCGGCGCCCGCGTTGATCTCCTGCCTGCGGCTCAGCTTGGCGCTCAGCTCCGGGTCCGCGGAGGCGCTCAAAGCGCCCCGGTCGTCGTCGTCGCTGCCGCCGCCGTCCAACTCTCCCGCGGGGCTCGAGACGGAGGCCGTCGGCGGCGACTCCGCACCGACGCCGGGCAGAGGGTCTCCCCCGCCCTCCGCCGGAGACGGCTCCGAAGCGCTCCCGTCCCGCAGCAGTCGCCGCTGCAACTTCTGCGCCAGCTCCGCCGAGGCCATGATCGGGGTCGCGCGACGGACGGACGACGAGCAGCGGGCTCCGAGCGGCTGCCTTCCCTGGGCGCCCGATGAGAGAAAACCCCAGCAGCAGCCCCGCCTGGCCCTTAACTTTATTCTAAGTCGGACTTGCTGGGCGAATTGGCGGGGAAGGGCCAGGCATGGGCGGGCGGGCGGGAGGCTGGACTGAGCCTTAAGGAGGCGCCGGGGAATTGGCGCGCCACCAAGTTGCAAGGGAGACGAGGCGCGCCTGGAGGAGTCGGTGCTCCTCGCACCTGCAGCTGCGTCCCAACCTCTCCCCTTCATATATATATATATTAATCTTCTCTGATCCATCCCTGCAGTGGTCAGTGGATGGCTCTCCAGGTGCTGCTGAACTACACTGTCCATAACACCCAACTATTAGGACCGACAAGAAGAAATGATGGGAGTTGTAGTTCTGCAACATCTGGAGGGACACAGTGGGCTCGCCCCTCCTAGCCGCCTCTTACGGTCATGCTGGTCATTTCTGGGCGCTTTGGCATCCCGGACTTCGTTGCTACTGAATGCACAACAGGTTGCTGGGTGCCACAGAACTGTGGCGAGTTCTTGGCTGGCTTCGTGGACACCTCCATGTGGCACCTCTGCGCAGCTTTCTGGGCAGAGATACAGAAGCGGTTTGCCATTGCCTGCTCCTGGGAGAGGCTGGGGATCAGACCCTCTGGGCTACAGCCCTTCCCATTCAAGGTGTACTGAACAAAATGGCCAGGCAGTTTCTTAAGGGGAGGTCCACAGAGCAGCTGTGCTCTAGGACACTCATCCACCATTTCAGGTTCTTGAATGAGACGTAGCAGCACCTTGCCAATTTCACTTTGGGATGGAAGCAAGATTTACAGTGTTGCCCACTGTAAAACATTTCAGTGGCTGATTCCTTCCCTCCCCTGTTAACGATGTCATATCGCAAGGTTGAAAAACGCATTGAGTATATCTTGCTCTTTCTAGAATTTTAAAATTGTTATAGTAACAAAATAAGGTAAGCACAAATTTGCCAGAATATAAAGATGCTTTAGAACAGCAGTTTTTAACCTTTTCCTCACCGTGGACTCCATTTACATAACCTTTGTTGCCATGGACCCCCAGCCCACCACCACTTTGCACCCCCACTTGCCCACCCAGCCTTGGGGGGCAATGCTGCTACTAGCCTTCTGCAGACCACCTGTGAGGCCTTTGTGGACCTCATGTTAAGAACTGCTCCTTTAGTATGTCAATAAAAGTGCTAAAGGTGACCCAAATATTCTCAGATGTTGTTGTTGTTGTGTTCCACCAAGTCAGGGCCAGTTCCTGGTTGACTGCAGTTTTATTGGCAGAGATACAAAAGTGGTTTGCTGTTGCCTACTTCCTGGGGAGCTGCTGGGGTCTGAACTGTCAACCTTCTGTTTCCCAGACGGCATTACCACTGAGCTACAGCCATTCCCCCCAACTAACCTGCTTCTCTAGAAATGAATGCTTCCAGTATTTGTCTTTGTTTTTTGCTAATGTTGTGACCCTTTTGGGGAACTTTTAATAAAAGGTAGGATATAAATACTGAAGCAAATAGTAAATAAATAAGATAAATTCCAGCCTCTGACTGTGCTTATGTGTACTTATTGGGGATTTATAGTCATAAATGCCTACTTTGGAATAAGCTAATGAGTAAAGTGATTGAAGGTACGTTGGGAGGAGGGTGCAAAGGTACAGCTATATTCAGACATTAAAGCAAATGCAGATAATTATCTGTAAGTAAATGTGGATAGGAGAATCCTACCCCTTGCCCATCAGCTCTTCGTCCCCCAATTCCACACCTACAAGGAAGTTAATTTGGTTCATGTAATCTTTGTTATATAAACTCAGGAACTGAGGAGTGATATACAGGAGCACTCTGCACCTTGAAATGCCCGGAACATGTACATACACATTTGTCTGTTTCATTTGAAGCCCACAGAAGACAACGAATTTCCTTTTGATTCTATGGCTGCTTCCAGAAACATCTGCCTTAACTACAGGTCACTGGAAATGTGCAAACGGATATGACAAAGTTATTTAAAATAGCCTCCAAGTTTGCCAGTGGGAATTATTTTACCCAGGGCTCCAGTCCAGGAACCCAAAAAATGGTCCTGGATTCCTTGCAGCAGATTAAACTGGATCAGCTACTCAGCTCCGTATGGACACAATGGGGCTTAGGGGTGTGCACAAATAATTGTAACATTCGTTATTTGTATGAATTTGTACAAATTTGGACATTTGTACATGAACTGAATGTTGCAACATTCCTACATCGACATTCATATGAATATGAATGTTTTGGAACATTTGTATGAAGCTTTTGGGACGTTTGTAAAATGGGGAGGTGGGAAAGTGGCTGTACCAGTCACATCTACAATGGATCCAGAGTGAATTCGACATGGCTTGAGACTGGATTCAAAGTGGATTCAGGGTGGATTTGATGCTTTCAGTTACGGGATACGTATCAGATATGTATGGATACATATTGGTTACGTATGTGTTTGTATTGGATAGAATCCTACCACATTCTATTTGAACGGATATGAATTTTCGTGCATTTGATTTGATACAAATCCCTAAATGAAATGCTATTGAGACCACTTTCAAGCAGTCTCCCATGTTCACACCATAGGCTGCTCCAGTGCTTCATTTGAAAGCAGTATTCCATGGGGGTGTGGACTTCCCATAGACTAGCGTGCAATGCAGATGAGGTGTTCCACTGCTGGTCTTCCAGAACAGCGCAGACACAGGGCCTGTTTGTACTTCCCTCGGTGGAATGGTATAACAGTACCATCCCACTGAGGCTAAGATGAAGCATGGTGCAGTCCCAAACTCAACCTTCAGCACTTGGAATGTGGCTGGCTTGGCATGGACAGGCCAGATCACCATGGCAAAAACCATGACAACATCCAGCGCAGGCCCAAACATTGCATTACAATCACCTCATGGTGTGCTGCATGGTACAGCTGCAGCAACACAGCCACACCCACTCACAGCTTTGTACATTGTGAGGACTGGGGCAGCCTGAGTGAGCTCTCGGATGCTCCAGGGTGGGGTCAATGGCCTGGCGTGCGGACGCACAACCTCAGGAGTGGTTGGAACTGCTCCTGCAAGCTAAGTGCAAACGGAGCCACAGTCTCCCACTCCAAGCCAAGCTCTGTGGAGTTTCATCATCATCGCTTATGGTGCAAGGCACATTTCTGGCCTTTTGGATCTTCCCCAAGCCTGGAAAGAACAAATAAGGCAAAAGCTTATACAGGCCTGAGGCAGTGACATCGTCAGAGCTTGTCTGTACCCCTAGAACTCTGGAAGGCTTGGAGAGGGATCAGATGTAGGTTGAGAGAGTTGAGGCAGCCATTTGTACACACCCTTGTCATAGTATATAAATGTAAATAAAATTAGAGAACAGTGAATCATCTATTATTTGTTTCCATTCTGTCCTGGACTTTCCTTTAATGGTAGTGCCAACAAGACACTCTGTTTATCTGATGCATTTATTCTTCCCTTCTCCGTGTGCATAGGTCATAGAAGACAACTGAAGAACCTGTCAAACCTGTCAAGCATTATGAATACTAGGGCTTTTCACATTTTGCAAAAAGGGGAAGTCTGAGGATGCTCTGAGATGGCTCATTCAGGCCATGTGGAGATGCCTCCATCCTGTCCCAGAAGCATCTCGGCATGTGCAGGATCAGCCCCTGCCCAGAATACCAATGGAGCACAAAAATGTGTTCCATAGCTATGCTAGCCATCAGCTAGTAAAGCCTGGTATGTGCTGTTTGCGCCTCTTCTGGGCAAACTGTGTATGCAGCAGGGTGGCACAAGTGTGGTTGGGTGCCATGTCACCCAGTTGCTGTGGCAACGGTGAGGCACATGTCCATTTCTGCTGTTGTCTGGCGAGGTGATTGTCTCTAGTACAGTGGTGATCACACTTACCCAGTGCTTGGTGAAGTGCAAGGTAAGTTTGGAATGGATTGGGCATCGCAAAGTGTGGACGCCTGATCCATCCCCCATTGTCACTTCCCTGGATTGGTTTCCCAGAGAAGTGAAGATGTGAATTTGTCTAATGCAGAGCAGTCTTCTTTTAATATATTTAGAAATAAACTGATAGAATAATAAAGAGCCAGAACAAGAGAGCAGCCACATAAGTATATGACATATGCTGCGCTATGTAAATACACTTACCATACACGTATGTTTACTCAGTGTAGTGCAGGTGTGCTCAGATTCCTGAACCTGAAGTCTCATCACTCGTTGACATTGATCTGGTGAGCTGGCCTGTGGGAGTTGAAATCCAGGAACATAGGAAAGTCTGTAGTTTGAGCACCTCAATGTATTGGGTCTTTGGCTTAGAAGTTGCTGCATTCCCACTCAGCTGAGAAACTTATCTGGGTGACCTTGGGTCCATCACTGCCTCTCACCCTAATCTACTTCACATAGTTGTGTGAAGATAAAATGGAGGGAAGGAGAAGCCTACACTACCCTGAGTTCTTTGCAAGAAAGACCAGACACAGAAGCCATACATTAATACTAAATTATTAATACAGTATATGTTGGTCGTGTCAGGGAATTTTGATAACTGGCATCTAAGAATCCAAAGAAGGGAATTTACAGGTCATTTGTTTCTACAGGATGCAACTACAGCATCTTTGACCTTCAGATCAGCTCTGCCTCTTCCTCATGACCCAAGTCTGTTGAGCAGCTCTTGGTGAAGGGATGTTTCTTTTGAAGTTTGGACAAAATTATCTTCCATATAATTTTGACAAACTGGTTGAAGACTTGATAACAAAAATTCTTGTGCTAAGTACCTCACATTGACATGGTATGAATTGGTTGTGGAAGCACTCTTTTTATTTGTGTCTTGTGTCAATCCATTCAGCCATTAAGTGTGAGGTGCCTACAATTCGAGGAAGCTCAGTGTTAGTGGGGAGCTGCCAGCCATGTTTGGAATGGTTTGGGTACCACATGGTGTGGAAGCCCAAACCATTCCAGAAGTTCGCTGGATTAGAAGGATTGTGGCCTGATCCAGCAGGGCTCTTCTTATGTTTTTATGTCCTTAAGTTCATCTAACCAATTTATTGTGGAACGACACATATTTTTTTCCTGTTTGCAATGTATGTTAATTAGTGCAAAATATTTACCTTCCAAATCTGTACTGCCAATCACTAGCAAATGTAAGGAAGAATATGTGTTCTAATATTAAATATACGTGGAAAGGACAGGCATCTAAATCTGTGTATATCTCACACCTTAACTAATAGATAATTTAGTTAATTCAGAAGAAAACAAAAGGGTGTATGAGTCCTTTATGTGCTCCAACAGGCCCATGCCCTCTCTTACCTTGAAAAGTAAAGCTGATCTGCTACTGCTATCCAAACTAAACTTTTTTTCCCTCTCCCTGCAGAGCAAGATCTTGCTATTTGCTCATCCCATCAGAGAGGGCCTCCTTAAACCAAGAGAATCACGCCTCTTTCCCGCATTTCTCCTGGGGTCTAAAATAAACTAGAACAAAGTCCCAAGTTCAGTGCTATGCTTTAGGGCTCTGTCTTTAGGAGAGATCAACAGAGATTTTCATTTTTTGTATGGGTGTGGCTAAGTCTTTAATTTATGCTTTTTATTCCATCCTTTCCCAAAAGAGATTTACTGTGCCAGATAAGAAGTAAATAATGTGTGCTTTTTCTCAACTGCCTTTTTGTCAAAACAAGAACTAGCCAATTTGCATTAGCAAGAGACATTTGCCTTTGTCCAAAATCCTGCTCAGTTCCGGGTTTTGTACGTTACAGGAAAGTTTGCCCAGGATACTCCCTAAGCTGAATATTGCCGCTGGTATTTCTTCAAAAATAGACATACTGTGGAAGGCTATCCAGAAGTCTAATGCGTATAGGCTGCATAGCAAAAATGCCTACTTTCCTAAAAATATTAAGATCTACTAACATAAGTTGAGCTTATTTATTTCTCCTTTCATATGCTGTGGCCACGCCTAAGGTTTAGTCCAGCTTCAGTCCATCTTCAGAGAACACATGTGCTCACTTCGGCAGCACATATACTAAAACTGGAATCAAGCAGAGATTAGCATGGCCCTTGCACAAGGTTGACATGCAAATTCCTTGAAGCGTTTTATATATTAAAAAAAAAACTAAGAAAAAAAGTGAGAAAACACATCAGTAAAGTGACCAATAATTTTCTTTTCAGAGTTATTTAACACTTTAAAAAAAACAGCTTCTCACTTTGCTTATGTGTTCTCCTACTGGCTGTAGTTACACTTAAAGTTTAATCCAGTTTCAGTCCACTTTCAGATTGAGAGAACACATCAGCAAAGTGACAAGCTGTTAAATAATTCAGAAAATTCACCTTTGGGGTAAATAATGTGGAAAGAAAATTACTGGTCACTTTGCTGATGTGTTCTCCTGCTCTGAAAATGGACTGAAGCTGAATTAAACCTTAAGTATGACCACAGTAACCACCACAGGTCTAATGGCTTTCCTTACTCTCTCTCTCATAAACTCAGAGGAAGCTAAGGTAGAAATAACCAGGGAATTGTGGCCAAAATCTTCTAAAGGACATTTACTGTGGCATAGATAAATGGAATAAAAACGTAAAAGAACCAAGCTATTATTTGAGAGGAACTTCTCCAGAGCCTGGAGTTTGTTTGGCCATGGTCACACCTTCACTTTAAGCCTTCTTCTGTCCGTTTTCAGGTCTGATTGCTCACACCTTTCCATTTCTATCCATTTTATTTGTGACCATGACCTTTATTTGCATCCCACCCTATCCTAAAGGTCTCAGGGTGGGTCACAATAAAATCATTATAAGAGCAGGTAAATAGATTTGCTAAAGCAGTAACAGTGTCTGCATGGGCAGGGTATGCTGTTCTCCTAGCCAAAGGCCAGGGTAAAAAGGTGCATATTCACTAGTTGCCTAAATACATACAACGTTTCATAGGGTTGGGGCTATCACCAAGAAGGCCTTCCCTATGTATCTCCACCTCCTTAACTGCTTATGGGGGTGGCACCACCAAGAGGGCTTTACTGGCAAATCTTAGAGCACAGAAAGGACTATGGACATGTCCTCATCCATGTTTGGTCCAGTACCGAAATCAGGTTCTGCAAGGGGGGTCCCCATGCATTTTTTATTTGGTTTGATTTCCGTGGACCAAATCACCCCAAACTGTACCAAACCAGGACCAAATTTGGTACCCGAAAAAACAAGTCTGGGCACAATTTGGGGTCCTGGCATGCAATGCTTAGTGAGCAGAACCCACACATGGGGACAGTCACGGGCTATTTTGGGAGGAGATTGGCACTTACATCAATGGGGGGTGGGTTGTGCTTGCTGTTTCTGCCCCATGCATTGGAGATCGCAACCGCTGACATTTTTGGGGAGTGAAAAAATCCTGATCGCCAAGGCAAGCAGGGTAATAGCTTGATTTTTGTTCCTTTTCCAAAATATTCCACCCCTGTGAACAGTCCAATGAGAAGCCAGGGAACCCAACCAAAATATAAGTGTGGTGTCAGAAGAAATATTGAGAATAACAATGACTACATGGAGAAGAGTAAAACATCTTTACAACTCCTTGTTTATTTTGTTTTATGCCTAGGAACATGGGGAAAGCTTGTACTGGGGGATTGTGGTAACCGCAAAGGCTGCACAGGTTTTCCCCTGGCTTCAACCTTCCATTTCTCAAGCCTCAGAGAAAAATAGGAGCCGCTGCTTTCCAGTCCCATGGGCTTGTGGTGTACACTCAGCAACACCAGGGGCAGGGCTCTTTTCACTCCAAGTGGTAGCCTCTGGGCATAATGGTGTCGGCAACCACACGACATCGTCTTCCCTTCCTGCTGCCACAGGATGTGACATCAGAAGGACCTCTGGCCTGCTCACCTGACACGGCTCCACCAATCACCTCACTGGATTGTGGCTTTACATCATTTCCTCCCTGCCTCCACTGACTGCTGTATTTAAGCCCAGGAAAATTAAACTCTGTCTCTTTTCCAGCTTATCCTGTCTCCCGCCTGACTTCTTTCTCCTGCGCTCTCCGTCTTTAACTCACCATAGGAGCACATGGCGATCTCTTATCGCATGCTGGTGGCGAATAAGGGATTTACTTTTGCAACACCCTGTGGATCGTACCAGTAACCACTGGTACCAAGTATCATTGCAGTCCTTGGGTTGTAACCAAGCATCGCTGTAGTTTCCAGAACTGCAGCCAAGATTGAGGCAGCCATAGGCTGCCTCCAACCAAGTTTCCCAGAGCCAAGATTTCAGGTTGCAGAATGCAACTGCAACAGGGGATGGGAATGGTGAACTTCCACTGGCGTGTACTTCACATTCACAAATTCTAGTACATGCCAACCCCTCCCCCCACGTGTCCAGACATTGACCTGGTATGATCATGTGGTCTGAGTATCACCATCTTCATTTGCAATGCTGGTGATGCTGTACATGCGCTAGTACTATCAGCGGGATGACTTTAACAAGTCAGTTGATTCTGAAGATAAAAAGGAAGACTTCATAAACATAAAAAGGAAGGACATAAAAAGGAAGCATCCATACGGGCACCACAGGACAATCTCTGCTGGTGCAGGAGTTGGACAACCAAATATCTGGACACTCTTGAGACGGTGTGTTTGCATGAACCTACCTAGCCAGCTTCTGGACCACCCCAACTGCAGGTTGCAATGGATGACTCTTCCTCCATGTGAGTGACAGGGGAAGAAGGAAGCAATGTACTGCCTGATTTGGCATCAAGCAAAAGAAAGAAAGAAAGAAAAGCCCAGTTTCTGGATCCATTTCTGGACGGAAACGAAAGCAGCCTGGCTGGAAAGTTTGCAGCTGCTGAACTTTTGTCCTACAGCTGCAAGGTTATGGGAGCTAAGAGGCACGCACCATTTTGTTCCCATGCCTCTCCCATATTATGTGAGTTGCTTCCTCACTGAGTTGCATCTTGCCCCCTTGCAGGCTGAATCAGTATTTCTAGCCAAGCCTCAATGGCTATGAGCAGTCAGGTCCAAGTGTGATGAAGGGGAATCCTGGAAACAGTATTTTTCTCATTAAGGGATCCTTAGATCCTGCCTAGGCAGCAAACTTCTTTGCCCTTTTTCACATGGGACCAAGTGCAGTACAGTTTAGTACCTTAGCAGAGGAGTAGTGCAAAGATGCTACAGACCACATGCTATGGGCAATGTTGGGCTCTTCTCTGACCAGCAAATCCCCAGAGGTTCAAAATCTCTGAATTCAGTGAAGAACCTAAATAGACTTTTCACTTCTGGTATGCATTACAAGAAGTGATAACCAGCCACCTAGTGAAGGAGAAGCCCAGTCATTCCAGGTTCAATTATTCGGCTCACATGAAAGGTTTCAGGGAGCCCATAGTGTCCTGATTGGAAATTGATTGGAACAGAGGCCACAGTGCAAGCCTTGAGCTAATTCCTCCTGACTTGGCTGGTTTCAGAAAAATAATGATAGCCTAAAGATCTCACATATTCCAATGGTGCTATTGTATTCATCAGGAGAAATGATCTAAATAAGGGTAGTTGAGCTGAGATTATTGTTAGTCAAAAGACATAAAAGGCTTCCTTTGATGGGTCCCAGTTTTATATATACTGTATGGCTCTATTTTAACATGTTTGTTTTAAATGCTTTTACCCACTCTGAGACCTTAGGGTATAGGGCAGAATAGAAATGTAAAATATAAATAAAAAATAGCCAAATAAACATTTGGGTCTATTAGTCATTAAGACAGGATTTGCTTACACTTTAGGCAAGTCCATAACTCACCTCTTATGTAGATTGCGTTCACATTTTAAGTTTTAATCCAGTTTCACTTCACTTTCAGAGTACACATCAGCAAAGTGACTAGTCATTTTCTTTTCTCTTTATTGAATCCAAAGGTGGATTTTCTAATTTAGATAACACTTTGATACTTGGCTAATGAGTTCTCTCTCTCTCTGAAAATGAACTGAAGGTAGATTAAAACCTAGGTGTGAACACAGCCGTTTCCCAGATCTGTATCTGTGTAACTGTAGCTACATTTGGAATTGGTTACTTTTTAGGTCTTCTGAGGAAGGAAAGGAGAGCAGCCCTGGGGAATTATCACGCTTACTCTTTAAATGCCCTGTGTCCCTCGTTCTAGTTTTGCCATGATTGCCAGTTGCAAAGAGCAACATCGTATTCACGAAGTGAGTTGCACACAGACTTCCAGATCCAAATCAGGGGGAAGGTTTTAAATTCAACTTAGGGAGGAGGCGGTTGTTAGAAACAGACATATATGCACAGGAACTTGCATAGGAACATAAACCTCTCTCCCATATATTCCTATTTTCTTCCTTGCTTATTTTCTGCTTTCTGTTATTACTAAAGCCATTGTTGAAACCTCAGAGGAACTCTGGGGGATGCGGGGAGGGGGGAATGATGGCTCAGAATCTCAACAAAGCCTTGTAGTCACATCTGTCCCCCAACTTTAACTTTCAGAACATATGTAGTCTTTGGATTGAATTATGATTTACAGTGCTTGAAACTTGACAGCGTTTGTTGGTTGGTATGATTAGAAAACAGGTTGCAATGGATCATACAAAAAAGAAAAGAATATAATAGTCCTTATATAATGTAGGAGTCTTCAGAGCCCAGCTTAAAAAAAACATCAGGGCTGCTTCCGCACTTGGCCTTATTCTGGGATATATTTCAGGATAGGGGTCTCTTGTCCACTAGGACCTGCTGTAGTCTGCAATAACATTCAGATAAGAGACCCTGATCCTGAGATATATTCCAGAATAAGTCCAAGTGCGGAAAGGGCCCAAGAGTTCAGTTTGTTACACGTGTCAATAGCAAAGCCTATGAAAAGCTGAAAGACAGCCAAAGTTATACTGTTAAAGGAATACCAGTGTGCTCATATGTAAACACAGCTGTCAATGATGAAACAGCTATTGAAGATTAAAATGAAACACAAAATAGTAACAAGCAGGCTTTGTTCTGATGTGTTTGTTAAAACTACATCGGCTTGGCTGCAATTTCTTACAAAGTTCAAGAGCTACAGGAACTAATGATTATATCAAATGTGCATTGCAGGAAAAGAATCTTTTTGGAGACTCTGCAACTGAATTTGAAGCGGCCTAAGGGTGCCCTCTTCTGGATTTGCCTGTATGTTCCGTGTATCCAACTATATAGCTGCTAATTCTCAAGAGATGAAGGAACTAACTTGAAGATCATCAAAAGCATTTCCAGAGGTCAATTAGCTGGATACCTTCCTTCCCACAAGCAATTAGAAAAACATATGAACTGATTACTAAACAAAGTTTCTGTGTCATGATAAACTTTGTTTTGTCTAAACCAGTGATGGCCAACCTATGACACGTGAGTCACAGGTGACACGCCAAGCCCTTTTGGGTGACACACATGGTCACCCTGGCACCTGGGCGTGTAGTGCTTGCTTGTTCTTGAAGTGTACGAAATACCAACTTTCAGTTGAAGATTTAGCAAACGAAATTCAGCAACAAAAGTAACTAATGCAAATAATTGTTTGTGCTTTTAATAAAATACATATATCAAAAATATAACTTTTTTTTACCAGAGCTACAAATATCAAAATGATGGATATTTCTAGATGTGACACAGCACCCGAGTTAAGCTAGGTTTTCCTGCAAATTTTGACACACTGAGCTCAAAAGGTTCACCATCACTGGTCTAAACGTATTCTAAATGGCCAGATTATGTACGTATTTGTGTTTGTATAAATATCGTGTCTCACACCTGAAAGTCTCAGGGTGAGTTACAATAAAATCAGTATAAAAACAGATAAAATAAAATAAGTTTTGCTTTTATTAGTTTATTTCTGTATCCAAACGTCAATATAGTCACAATTAATGTTTTATACTTAAGACAGATATTGAAATTGGGTACTACCCAAATTATTGTTAGGTCTGTTGAAAGTTCTATAAAGTTAAAAAAAAAAAGATAAAATAAATTAGCTGAAACAATGATGATGCCTGCATTGGGGGAGGCATGCTGTTCCTTCGACCAAAGGTCAGGCAAAGAAGTGCAGCTTCATCAAATGAATTGCATCTTCATCTCCATTGATGGTACCTGAGGCACCTTGGAGGGAAAACTGTTCCATAGCCTAGGGGCTATCACCAAGAAGGCCCTCCCACACATCTCTATGCCCTTAACTGCTGAAGGGTGTGACACTGCCAAGATGACCTCACTGGCAGATCTTAGGATACAGGCATTTGGGTCCTAAGCCGTTTAGGTTAAAATATTAGTACCTTGAACTGGGCATGACTAATAGACGCTTGGAGCAAGCTGTTAGATCTCAGGAATGTATTACTATTCTTTGGGTTGTTGGATTGTTAGGTAGAAGACTGAAGCCCAGGACCTCCAAGGTTGCATTCTTAGAAATGCTACCTGTTCCACATGCAGGAAGAGAGATGTGCTCAAAGTTTGCTCTCATGCTAGAAGAAATAATCATATTCTGCCTTGGTCTGCTGAAACATGTGAACCACCAGCCTGATTTGGAGAACCAGTTGGGTTATCCCGGTGGTAGATCAAGGGCTAGATGAAGAGTGGCAAAACAAAAAGCATGTTTTACTATGGAAAACTTTTTGCAATACAGAAGCTTAGAGTGCATTCCCAAACAGATTATAATGTACTTTGAGACCACTTTGAGTGCTCAGTGTTCCCAAAGTTTTAAAAGAATCTGCAGTTTCTACGGATTAAAGGTCCTAAAATGTGGATTATCTATATTTGGATCAAAAGAGGTCTTGCTGCTGGATTTAGAAATACTCCGCTTTATTTAGCAAAATGGGAACGCAAGTGTTTTTTGAGGGGAGGAAACCATACTTTAGGGGTATTACATGCTAAGGAGATTTGGCTAGCTGAAAGGAAGGTGAGGGGAAGGAGGTGAAGAATGAACAGAGCCTGCAGTAGATAACAATGTATCAAGAGATCAGGCCATGTAGCAGGGAGTGAAAGTACCTGATTTGATTTTACTAAGAGAGACTCTCTGGCAGCAGTAATGAAAGACTTTGGCAGCTTCTGTCCTGGGGTTGTGAAATGTGGCAGCTCTTGTGTAAAAGCCTGCCTGCTTGCTTCCTTCCTGATTGCCTCTGCCATCCATGCCTTTTGCCTCCCTCCTGCTATTTCACACTGATCTGCCCCTCCCGCCTTCCTTCCCAATCACCTCTGCTATCCCTGCCTACCATTTCATGCTGATTTGCCCCTCCTGCCTTCCTTCCAGATGGCCTCTCCCATCCACGCCTTTTGCCTCCTTGCCTGCCATTTCATGCTGATCTGCTGTAATGATCCAGAACAAAGGTCCAGCGTGTCAGCTCTTGTGTTAAAGCCTGCCTGTTTCTTCCCTCCTTCCTTCCAGGATCACCT
Source organism: Aspidoscelis tigris stejnegeri (assembly GCA_023333525.1). NCBI lineage: Eukaryota > Metazoa > Chordata > Lepidosauria > Squamata > Teiidae > Aspidoscelis > Aspidoscelis tigris. The sequence goes on along the minus strand of JALMGA010000002.1, from coordinate 49,599,349 downwards.
CTGCCATCCATCCCTTTTGTATCGCTCCATGCTATTTCATGCTGATCTGCTGTAATGATCCAGCACAAAGCTCCATTATAAGAAAAAAGAGGATGTGATATTTAATGTTCTAATGCCTTGTTAACAGAAGAAAGAAGATTCCATGATCTGATGCGGGGGTAGGTTCATATAGAGGGTGGGATTGGAATTGCCCAGCCCAATGATATCCAATTGCTGACTGCATGGAGTGGGGTTTCTGCTGAGGGGAGGAGAGAAAGGAGGGGGTTCCTCCCTGCCAAGCACTGAAGAATGGATAGTGACTCTGCATTTTAAGTTAACAGTGGGAATGCAAAAAAACAGACCTCACTGCTGATTTAAAAAAAAAAAACAGTTTAAAACTTGGATTAAATTGCCAAGTGGAAACTTGGCCTTAGAGTACTTGAAAGAGGAAGAGAAGGGGAAAATATATTTGCTATTTACTTAAAAAAATAAGTCTCTCTTTTGAGTCTGAGGAATTCAGTTTCTCTCTGTAAATATGTCAGAACCTGTTTACAGTTCCTATTGCAGCAAAATCATGATTTTTTTTTTGAAAGAGGAACTATGTTTTAACTTTCGATTTCCTGCAACAACTTGTTTGAGGAAACACCTACAATTTCTTATTATAACAGGACACAGAACACACACAGGTGATTTTATTGAGTCTCCTGTTGCTACAAGAAGCATAGCAAAGGGTAAGTACCTGGCTAGATTTTTGCTAGAAAAGAAATTTTTTTGTTTGCCCGTTATTTTTTACCTAAAAGGTCTATAATTGATCAATCCAAGTTCTCATAGGACTTGGATAATCTACTAATATATTTATATGGGTGTACCTTCAAGCCTTTGGACCTACCTTTCTCTTGATAATAGGAATGTTTGCTGTTTCTCATTTATTTATACTTAAGTCCAGTAACTCAATAAGATCTATTCCCAATAGGTGTATATTGGAAATATCTGTAGCCACTTGCTAGGTTTCTGGTTTACACTGAGGATGTAGTTGATGTGTCCTGTATCAGAATGTCTTAGTTTTATGTGAGATTCATTAGAAAGAGAGGTACACTGAGCATCTGAGAATATATGTGCATACCACCCTACTTGTCAATTGTGCCCTAACTGAACCCTGACTTTAGCTGTGGTTACACCTTAGCATTTTAGTCCATTTTAGGAAGGCAACTGAATTATAGCTTGGTCACACCTTCCTGCTGCTGTCAAAGGAAATCACAGTGGGGCGGGGGGGGGGGGGAGATTTGATGACAGAGCAAAGGGAATCACAGCATGGGGAGCGAGGAGGCAGAGGAAAGATTGTCACAGCAAGGGGGAGGGGCAAGAATCAGAGCAGAGGCTCCTATAGGTATCATTTTCTGGGCAGCAGGGATGGTGACCTCCTGGAAAGGAAAACCGAAAGAGGGAGGAAAATCCAGAAAAAAAAAACCTGTTTAGCATTTAAAGCTGTAACCAAACCGGCTGTAATTTGAGCTGCAGAAGTAAAGTAAGGGTGTAACTACAGTCTTTCAGCCCATTCCCATTACAAGCTTAAAATGATTTCGAAACAGTTTTGATCCTCACAGTCCCCATGTTAGGTTGGGTTAACACGCTTCTCGTGTGTTAAATCACCCCAAAGCGTTGTAAATAAAACACTCATTTCAACAGTCTCGCTCTGGTTCTTGCATTTGAAATGGTTTACATTTCTTACTGTGGGAACGGTACCATTGTAGTGGGATGAGAATGCGTGTTTAGGGTTTCCCTCCCCCAATAGCACTCTAGGAACTCCCCGCCCTTGTCACATCAAAAATTTTGTGGCAGGAGGAACCCCAATCAGAGAGAGGGGGTGGGCACTATGACTGGCAATGGGTGGATGCTTCTCCTTGCGTGGGTGTGCAGGCGTCTGTGAGGGAGGGGGGTCAGCGGCAGGCATGCGCCAGAGTGGCGGAGGGAGAACAAGAGACTGTGTGGTGGCAGCAGCTGACCCTCGCTTGGTCCCTGTCGCCACCTCCAGAAGGAGGGAGGGAGGAGGGAGGGGGGAGGCCAGCCCCAGGGGGGAGGCCCCAGGGTAATCCATTGTCCTTAGAAGCTTCTACCAAAGCTTCTATGGATACTGGATTATCCAATTTGTGGATGTATAGGGCCCTTCAAATAGGGCCCTATTCAATCTGTGAATGAATCTCAGAATCTGGATGTATTTGTCTGGATTCTGAATGCACGAATAATTCGTGCACATCCCTACTTGGGGGACTGAGCCACAATTCACCATGGCACACACTTTGGCCGAGTTCCCATTGCCACTTTAAAACGGTTTAGAAACGGTATGGATTCTCTTCATCCCTATTCCCAGTCAGTTTCAGGGGCATTTTGAGAATTATTTGGCTAAAAAATGGAATAAATAAACACCTGTTTTTTTCAGGTGTTTTTTCCCAATTTTGCTTTTAAAATGGTTCCTCCTTATTGCTGTGGGAACGCTTTAGCAGTATTTGGGCAAAGACGTCATGAAACGGGTGGGCTTTCACCCTGTGCAGGGACCAGCCCCTTGCCAGATTTTTTTAAAGTGCCAGATCCATATTCAGCAGAGAAGTAACAATTCAGCCTTATAAAATGTAGCAATTCACCCACTTCACACTAATAACAGAGTTTCATTTTTCACTTCCCCTGCTTTCTCCTTGCTGAGAAGCACATACTGGAGGTTCTTTTTGCCTTGCTGAGCCCTGGGAAAGAGAGAAGTGCCTCCCCCCCCCCCATGCCCCACCAGTGACTGAGCACGCGTGTGTGCAGCCAGGCAGCTCTCTCTCTGCTGCCCCTTTTTCACTTTTCTGCAATTGTGGAAAAGTGAAAAAGCACCAGTCCTGAGTTTACGTGTGTGTGTGTATACCAGCTGGTGCTTTTAGTGATGGGGAGGACAGGACAGCGAAGGGGAGGAATGTGTTTGTATGTGCGTCCTCACCCCCATGCCCCACCCTGACTGAGCCTACACATGTGCAGCCAGTCAGGCAAGCTCTCTCTGCTGCCCCTTTTTCACTTTTCTGCATTTGTGGAAATGTGAAAAAGCACCAGTCCTGAGTTTATCTGTGTGTGTGTGTGTGTATACCAGCTGGTGATGGGGAGGGGAGGAGAGCGAAGGAGAGGAAGGTGTGTGTGTGTCTGTGTGTGCATGCCTGTGTATGCACAGGACTGGCAGGACGTCTTTTGCAAAAGCATGAGGGGAGGGGAGAGGAGAGGAGAGGGGGGAGCTGGGATTTCCTATCCTCTGCCACGTCATTGCGGGATCCAGTTGGCAGGCAGGGGGTGAGGCCCCAGCTGGCAAATGCAGGGAAGAAAGGATTCCATTTCCCTAATGCGATTCTGAACCGTTTTGGGTGGGGACAGCAGCAGGGTTCATAGCAATTTAAAGCGATTTAAAGCCACTGAAGTGTGGACTGCCAGAATCCGTGTTTGAATTGCTTTTTTTGTTTGTTTGTTTCATTTTAAAATCATTTTAAGAGGCATGAATGGAAACAGGGCCTTAATGACATGATACTTATTGAGAACATCTTGCTTTGTCTGTTTCTCATTGTGCTATGAATCAATTCAACTACTGAGTAGTTTATCTTGGTTTCATTTTGGTTTTGCAGATATTTGAATCTTTTGTCTTCCTTTTTACAGCATGTCTCTTTCAGGCAACTTTCTCAATTCCATCAGAAGAAAGAAAGTGGAGATTTCTTCGGCAATCCATAAGGAATATCCTTTCCTCCATGGCTTACGAGATAAAGGAATAATAACTGAAGAAACATTTAAGGTGACTGTTTTGTTTTTTAACTGTTTAGTGCTTTTGGAATTCATCTGTTTTTTTTTCCCTTGGGGACAAATCTGTTGTGTGAGGGCCATTATTCAAGAAGGCATAAGAATTAACCAGGTATTGGAGGAAATATTTCTTAAACAAGAACATGCAGACACTGAACATCCTTCTTAAGCCCTTCTTCTGTGTGATTTACCTCCCTGTAGTCTATTGCTTCAGACAAATGAGTAATGGAAAACATCATCCACAATTACAAAAAAAAAAAAAAAAGTTTTTACCCTGCAAAACCGGAAAAGGACCAGCAAGATCACAATGAATCAGCTGAAAAATGTGCTCTGACTACCTTTCACTATGTGTTGGAACTGGATACCTCTTAACTTTCTCTTGGCAGCAAATCTGGAATTTAAGGTTTTTCTGATACACTTTTATGACCACATTAGACAATCGGGCCATTTGCTTTACTCTTGCAAAGGAAGCATGGCCAAATATTCTGTGAAACCCATGTATGCATTCATCATGTAAAGGCTGCTGGCTTGGGACACATGACATAAGTTCAGTATCATTAGATTCAGCTTGCACATCATTTGTTAACTTATAGACACCATCCTCTTTGCCCTGTCCTTTGGTTAAATGGGAATATGTTATTGTTTTAATGTATCCTGTTGTTGTTTTAATATATGTCTGATTGTAAATGTTGTCACCCACCCTGAGACTTCTGGGAATAGGGTGATATAGAAATATGAATAACAAACAAACAAATAAAGCGCTGAGACAGGTTTGGCTTTCTCTATGACCATATATCTCTATGTGATATATGGTAGGAAGTGAAAGAAAACACACACATTATTTTTAGTGTAAGTGTATTCTTCTGAGTGACAGTGATTTTTAAAAAAAGTATATATTTTTTTCAGAAATGCCTTGATACGGCAAAAACAGATAGTCTGTCTAAAGCTATATATGATGTTCTTGAAACAATTGATTTAAAAGAGTCGACAGTAAAGGAGATATTTTGCCAGGAAAACCTGAATTCGTATGTTGGTCTACAGAAAATATACCAAAGTGTAGAGAATGGTAAGCTTTTTTATGACTCTGTGTTTTTTTGTTTTTAGGAAATTACCATATGTGATATTAGCAGCAGTATCCCAGCAGGAATGGCAGACAGGCTGGATGAAATGATGGGCTTCTCCTGGCCTTTACCCCTGAAAATATGCCTTTAAGAAAATCTGTTGAGGTCATGCTCTTTCTTAAAGGCATTAAAGCGGTGCCACAGTCTGGCACAATTTGTACGGACGTAGGCCCCATTACCACTGGGACTCTATTGTATGTTGAAAATATTTTGAAAATTGTTTATTCACATTAAAAATTGGCTTCTTGCACTTTCAGAGGAGTAAATCAGAAAAAAATGCATTAAAAAATGTTGTTTAAAGGACTCGCACTCCCATTTTTCTTTATTTTCCCTTTGACCAGGGAGCAACTGATTTGTGCCCCAAATAAATGTCTGAGTGTGCCCCAAATAAACTTTCTGAGGACCTCAGAAAACACTCTAAGAAATGAAAAGGTGTGAGCAGAGGGGTCAGAAGATGGACTGAAAGAGGCTTAAAGTGAAGAGTGCCTGGAAAATGAAAAATATTTTTCAGAACTAAATAATATTTAGAACTAAAAAATGAAGTTTACTAGGAAAATATATACTTGTTATCTGACCCAGTGACTACATATTGTATAAGAAAGAGCAAAATAAAAGCAAAAATGGAGAATGTAAAATAGACTGGCAGTTCTCAGAAGCACAGACAAAGTTAGACACAAGATGTAAAAGAATCAATGCTTCTGGGTAGTAGCTCCTTCAACAATTATTTTAGGTTTAGAGATTATACCTGCTTGTTTCAAGTGTTGTGCTAAATAGGAAGAAAACAGAGGAAGAAACTGCAGTGATAAATTTCTAATTTAGAATGATTCAGTAATTCTGAAAAACAAGGATGATTTACCCAGCAGAGTAAAAGAAGCGTGCATCAGTGACAAGGGTATTTTCTTTTAAAAGTATGATAGTTCTTGGTTTTATGGCTAATGAGGAATCCAACTTTGTTTGCCCTTTTTTCTCCAGAATTGAAAGGTATTATAGAACCATCACCAAGTCAATCTAATGTCCATCAGAAAATGAAAAGTTTGGGGAAAGGGAAAGGTACTGGGAAATCACCACCAAGTCAATCTGGTGCCCGTCAGAAAAATAAAGGTTTGAGGAAAGGTAAAGAATGTGGCAACTTATGAAATGTTAGAAAATCTTCCTAATGTTGTGGAATCTTTGATGGCAAATTAACTAGCATGATGCACTATAAATTACATGATAGTGATTTTCACTCCCCCTACCTAAAATTCTTTGGGAGGAGTATGTGGGACCAATATGGAAGAATGTGTTGTCTTTTATTCTTTAAATGACTCTGATTTTCTGGAAGTTAAACACATGCAATCTGCCTTAATTTTCACATAGGAAGAAAGGATATCACTCTGCAAATTCGAAAACTGATAACCTACAGTCCAAAATTGCCTGTGGAATGTGGTGTAATAACTGGTACCTTGTATAAGGAGATATATGGGAAAGGTAAGTGCTGTTTTTAAAGATAAAATTTAGTGCAGGTAATAACTCATGCAGAGTTATCAGATCTGTTCAAGAAATTAAGGTATAAGACTAATATGTTCCGCCAATGTGATTGCTGTTAATGGCAAATTAAACTTGTTTTGTTATATACAAGTGTTGGGAGAAGACTTGCACCCATGTGCACTGTACTGAAATTCCAAAGGGGATTTTCCAAATGGGCCAAGTGTGTCCCATTGAGCTCCTTTCCTCCATTCCATTGTTGCATCGTTGTTTCTGGTCATCCGGTGGGGGTGGACAGGGCTGCATCAGCTGTATCCATGATGTCATCATGGGATCTCCTGTATCAACAGAGTACAGAAGAACCCAAAGGCCTCATCAGACCTATGACATGGCATTACAGCACATGAGTCACATGGCTTTAAAAATAGCAAACTTTAAACCTAAAGGCCCACTGCTCCGTACCAGCATCCCAATACTGTATTTTTTTTCTGCTGCTTAAACTGGTTTTGCTGCTGAAATCCTACCCAGATGTAAGACCTAAAACAAACGCTTCTGCAACGGCAGGGGAAAAGCCCGATTGCCGATGCATGCCCAGCATGCTCTCCCTGTTTGACAGCTGGGCCTGCCCACCAGCCTCCACCATTGGCTCCTTCGGAGCTAGCATGGCGAGGCCAGCAGCGGGCTTGGCCGGGTTCCCCTTCACCTGAGAAGGTGCGATGGTGCCTTCTCGAGCGAGAGGGAAGCCACAGCCACCACCCCACCCAGGTTCGCACGCTCGCGTTTGCTGTCTTACCTCCTCGCTGCCAGGCAGCTTCTGGCAGCGGGAGGCTCGCTGTCCATTGCACCTGCGTGAGCTGAAGCCTCCCATTGGCCAGCCGCCCTCTCCAGTCTGGCCCTGCCAGCGCCGGCCCACACGTGTGTGGATGCGCAGGGCCTCTGAGAATCTGTCCCTCTTTGGGTCAGATTGTTGGAGAAAAAGTTTCGCCAGAAAACAGATCTTATAGATCCATTTTCCAGAGGCATGTACAGAAAGTCCCTAGGCAGCTCTGGTACAGAATATCTGTACCAGAACTGTCCTAATTGCAATAAGTGCAAATTCAGCCCAGTGGTCTCTTGAGCCTAGGCTGTGGCAGTACTGCTCCCTAGCTCTTCCTGTTATATGGTGCTTTGCCGTGCCTGCCCACCACGGTCCTTTGCTTCTGCAAGGTAGTAGGATCCCAGGAGTTTGTGGAACTCCTCATGTGCCTCACATCAGAATAGCTGGACTTAATAATGGGCTTGCGGTGGCGCTCAGTTGGACCTGCCACTGTTGTCTGAAGCCAGTATGTTGCCACTACTGTATTATTTACTATTTCTTTGTTATTTGTATTTCTATCCCACCCTATACCTAAAGGTCTCAGGGTGGGTAACAACATTGATAGAAATAGGGTTTTCTTTTTTAAAAATGCTGATTTGGCGGTTCCGCTTAAAATAAGGTGAATGTTCATGTATGTGTAGCAGAAAAACAAAATCCCAAGAAGGAGTTTACCAGATAAGAACCTGAAGAAGAAGGAAGTGATGTAAGCAAAAAGAGTACATATAAGCTATGTGAACTTGGTATTCAGGGGCCATTTCCTAAGAATTCTTTTCAAATGCTGTAAATAAAACTTCCAGTGCTACTCAGCAGAAAACTTGGTTGTTATTTATATATTCAGTCTAAAATGATAGCATGAGAAATTTTTCTAACAACATTTAAAATCAACATATTAAAACAATAACAATATATATTAAAACAACAGCGTCTGCAAGTGTTGTGCTCCTCAATGGCAGTTGTATATCCTCCAGGCAATTAAAATTATTGGCTACAGCAAGGATTAGGCCGTGGTCGCACCTTCACTTCAAACCTTCTTCAGTCCATCTTCAAGTCTGACTGCTCACACCTTTTCATTACTATTTTATTTATGGACTTTCTGCTCTCCATTTGGATTTTTCTGAATGGAAAGTCCACAAATAAAAAGGATAGAAATGAAACAGCCTGAAACAGCCTCTGAAACAGTCAGATAATTTAACAAGAAGCCAAATGTATGAAAAATAACAAAAGAAATAAGATGGCTTTCCAAATATACTATTCTGGCAGATGTCAATGTAAGGAGAATTAAGCCCATGGTTGTTATATCAGCTGTTGGCTGACAAGAAGCAATCATTTAGATCCTGCAATGTGTATTGCTGTCTGGAGGCAGCCTTAATCTCTCAGGGTGCATTTCGATTGGTGATTTGGTCCAGCCTGAATCTGGCTCAAGGGCCCCCATCCCCACACTTTGGACAGGGTTCCCCGTTTCTGCAGACTAAACATCCAAAAATTCAGGGAATCCCTTTTTGGATTTCAATAGGACTCACTGCGGAATCCTTTTATAATCAAAATATTTATTAATGGGAATACCACCACACTGATCTCCTCCACCACCACCTGTCATTTACCTTCCCACAGCCCCTTTCCTCCCCTTGTCACCCTCTCCTGCCACTTTCTAGAATCTAAAGCAAGGGAGAGAGGATCAGTATGTGTGCATGAGGCTGTAAGAGAAAAAATATATTAAATAAAAAGAAAGTAAAATAAGTACAAGCTAGTTGATTGTTAACAATTGAATAACACTCATTTGCATTCCTTGGGTGAGAAAAATGGTCCCTTCTTAAAGTTGAATCATACAAAGTGTTCAGTTGGTCCCAGTATGCAGTTATCTACCTTCTCTGTTTCTCAAAGGAATATCAGAAAAATGTATTGAAGATGATAAAGGCAACTGGTACACTGTAGAAGAATTTGCGGCTAAAGGGCAACGTAGACTTTGGAGAAAAAGCATTAGATGCGTTGACTGGAACTTAGCAAGTCTAAAGGTATGCAATAATAATTGCGATTTATGTAGCAAATATGTGAGTTTTCAGCCTTTGCAGATAGATATAAATTTTATCCCTCTTGTCAGAACGCAGTAATCGCATGGCCTTCCTATGGAAGTTGAACAAAATAGCACGTTTTAGATGTAAAATTGGGACATGTATGCTACAATAATGGCAGGCATGGACAATTTGTTAAGACACAAAAATATTGAAATGAAGAATGCTAGCTACTCAGGACAGACATGTTTTGCTGCTCCTGTTTTTTCCTTTTACAATTTTCATTTTCTTGACTGAGGATAAATATTTCATTTCTGTCTGTAATATTGTCCTGGTGCATTTATATTTTTCCTGTGTTTATCATTGCCATAAATCTAATAAGGATCAAGAAGAAAAATTGCAAGCAAGCCCTAGCCACAAAGCAATCTAAGATAGGTGCGCTCTCCGCTAGAAGCTTGAACTTGGAGATGTTAGATTGTTCTGTATATGTTTGGTACATGGGAGTTAAGAGTTTCACATTAATATTTGAAATGCAATGTTGTTTTAAAACCAGTGTTATTCAATTGTTGACAATGAACTAGCTTGCACTTGAGCGTGAGCCAGTCTGATCTAGTGGTTAGGGAGCCGGACACTTATCTGGGGATACCAGGTTCAATTCTGCCCTCCCCCACAAAGCCAGCTGGGCGACCTTGGGCTAGTCGTAACTCTCTTCTGAGCTCTCACAGCCCCAACTACCTCACAGGGTGTTCTGTTGTAGGGAGAATAGAAAAGCTTTGTCAGCTGCTTTGAGTCCCCTTAAATGGGTGAGAAAAGAGGGTAGAAAAGCCAACTCTTCTTCTTCTACTTACTTTATTCTTTCTTTTTATTTAATAATTTTTTTTCTCTTACAGCCATTATGCACACATACGTATCTCCTCTCCCTTGCTTTAGATTCTAGAAAGCTTTAATGTTTGTAGGAGAGGATAAAAGTAGGTATATATTATTTGAAAACAAGGTGTCTGTTAAAAAGTGTTCCATGAAACTTCTGTGCATATACTGTCTATAGAATAACAATTAAAACAATAGTAAAAACTCATGAATTTTTAAATGTAACAAATTATTCATGGTATAATCTGCTGCTGCCAGCAATTTTCTTCAATGAATAAACTATAATTATCAGTGGCAAAAGATCCTACATTGCTAGGATTTTTAATACAGAACTATTATCTCCATTCAGATTCTGGAGTAACTAAAGCAATTTTTTAATGAAAATTAATCTGACAATTTCACTGTGGAGTGTGCCCTGGAAATTTTTAAACATAGATCAGAGGGGGATGAAAAAGTTTTTCTATTGAAAGCAGATTGAGTTTTGGGATTCAAAGAAATTCAGACAGGATTCTGTCGGAACCCAAGATAAAATCTAATAACTGTGATCTACATTTCAGGATGAAATCCTATTTAACTGTAATGAAAATCAAATCGAAAAAAGCAGGTAGGTTTTTTAACATAATAATGTTATACTATTTTTGTTTGTTTGTTTCCCAAACTACACTGGGATAGATTCTTCTTTAGTAATGCTTCTGTAGAAAAATGCAACCACCCCACCCAAATTCTGAATGTAGAAATTTTTTTCAGTTGGTACAAGGTTATCTGGAGGAGAAAATCTCCGTAGTACTCCCTTGATCTGGTGCTTAGATAAACTTAGGAGCTTCACTGCTATTGGACAATGAGGGCCTTTTCACACTAGCTGTGCATCCCTGTGGAAGAAATTTCAGACCAGTTCAGCTTCAATTTAGATCTTCTGTTTTTTTGTATACAATAAAACATACTAGAAGGAGAAGTTCCTTCTTTCAATAGTGCTTTCAATAAAGTATTGATACTGAAGAGAAACCAAAGGTTCTCTTAGGCTGAATCCCCAAAAGACTTATTTGCCTCTCTAGTCTCCCTCTACTGTCACTGTATTCAAGCGGACTTTAAAAGTGCCCTGCACTTCCGGAATAAGCGTCTGCATGAGGCTCAGCAAAATGCACGTTTAAAATGCACCTTCCGTCCCCACAGAAGCGTGTTTTCTTTCCCCACATCTTTTTCTCCCCGCCCCCTTTCTTGTTCAAAGGAAAAATAGCCAGATTTCCATCCCCCGAAATGGCTTCCCGTGCTGGCAAAGAGTGATCACTCGCTCATTCACTCTCAGCACTTACTTTCACTCTGTTCTCTGTTCGAAATGGCTTGGCTGCAGCCATTGGCCACGCGATCATGTGCTCATCTACTCTTAACACTTTCACAGATCACCCACTTCACACCTGATAACAATGTTGCAATTCTGAGCAATTCTGGCTCTTTGAAAGTTCTGACCTTTACAAAGGAAAGGAACAGAAGCTGCAGCATTTCTGGGAGATGTGTGAATGCTTTATGGCTGTGTGTGCAGGCAGCAATCCCCGCCCCTTTTGCCACGGAGCATCCCCAAGGTAAATGTTGCGAGGAAAACCCGCGACTTCCAGAAAGAGCACTGAAACTCTTCTTTAAAGGGCATGTATTTTGTCGCAGGTTTTCCTGCTTTTGTAGTGCTGGAAGCTCATTAAAAACCCTGGCACGGGGGCGCTCAGAGGCAAAAGAAGATTTTTAGCAGACTTTAAATTGCTTGGGGACAGGCCCCAAACCTGATACAGAATGCAGTGCATTTTTATAGACCATGATTTCACAACAGTTCGACACCTGTTAAGCCACGAAAGTACAAAGCATCTACTTTTAGACAAGGTTCAATCACAAAGTACCAATGGTTCCACTTTTTCTCAGCTTGCACATGTTTCCTGTTTGTCCAGTCCACGCGCCCACATTGCATGAACTAATCATAAATTTGCTGTAACAGCTGAATTTTGGTCAGCTCTTCATAAAAGATTACAAAGGCTAAATGTGATTAGAACATAACAAATCTTGACCACATCAAAGGGTTATTTTAAACAAGGTTCCTCTTTTCTCGGACAAACAGAAGAAATGACTCAGCATTGCAAATTTTCCAACCAAAGCATCTTCAGTATTACTTGATTAAAACTATATTAATAGCTATATTAAAAATGGCAGTGCTCTGGTCATCCGAAATTAAACCCAATCCGTTTCCTGTTTCCACAGTCCCTCCTCTTTATCTGTCCAGATAAACAAACTACGGGGCTGGGAATCCTTTCCAAGCATACATTCCACACAGCAAAAAACCTTAGATGTATAAAGATGTGTTTCAGCATATACTACAGCCCCCTTTTACTCCAATCATGTTTGCCATAGACATACACCACTTTATCAATTCTTTTAACCATTTGTTAAATTTAGGTCAGGCATCAGACATCAAAAGTGTCCATTCCTCAAATGTAACAATAATATTCTTAACCATGCCCAATTTCTGTAGGAGGTGGGAGGAGGTGTCTATACAAGAACACCACTTCAGAATTATAAGGCCTATCCCCTCCATATAATTGTATAGCCATCTAATCGTACATCCTTATACATTTACCAATAGACATATATAATTTCAACAACCTATTTCAGTGGCATTTCTTTCTAACCCCTGGAGGGTCCTTTCCCTCCTCTAGTACATCTAGCACCCGCTAATTTACTAAACCTACCCCTTTAATTTCCCAATTTATACTCACTCACTCCTGAATCGTTTCCTCCCTTTTTTTTCACCCATGATGGGAAAAACAATATCATAAATATTTCAAAATAAGCAACAACATTAAAAGTCCGGTCACTTCAGCCATTTCCCACAGGGTAGGCATCAAATACTTCCAAACTCGCTCCGTCTCTTATCTCTTTGCGATGTTAGACTCCATAGAATCGCCCAAAGTTTCCTTGCTTTAAGAGGTGATACACCTTCAGAATGACGACTTAATTTATCCGCTTTCTCCTTTGCTTCTTTTGATGACTATCCATCAACTCAATTCGGTGGTATTTGATAACGACAATAACAACTGTCCTTTAAAGACAGTTGCTGTTTCCAAAAGTTTCATCCATTGAGGTAATAAATCATAAGTCCATTCATCTCCATAATTCAAACTTGAGCATCTTGCACAGACTTTCATTTGGATATACTTCTGCATTCAACAATCTAATTCAATAGAATCTTAACAATAAGAATTAAAACACAGTTGATTATAGTTAAACACACTTGAAGAATATTATATTCCAAACCCATTTCATTAGAAAAATTATTTCAAACCTGGCTTGGGATAAGCTACCTCTAGAACTATGCTTCTGACATGATGGGACTCCCGACCAATCATTGCACATTGCTCTTATTGCTAAGCATACAAAAAGAAACTTAAAACAAAAGAAACACATCCCCTTGCCATTTAACCCATTATTTACATACATTATTTACATTGCTATTCAACCAGCCAACATGTTTCCCTCAACATCCATACTAAAGAAAGTCTAAACAGAAACAGTATCTGCTCCCCAAACATACCTATCACTTAATCACACTCTCAAATCTAAAACATTAACTTAATCAAATACTAATATGCATCACAAACTTAAATATTCTGAAGCTTCAAGAGGCTTCATTTAAATATTCAGAAGCTTCATTTAAATATTCAGAAGCTTCATTTCAAGTTTGACTCAAGCCTTGACATGCCATTATTTCTCTTACATTATAATCCACACACAGGACAATTATTGGTCAACATAAAGACATGACAAACAGTTCTTAATGCCTCTGTGTTCCGTAAACACAACATAAACATACAGATACAAACAAAAGCCAATAAGACAAGAGTCCATACTCTTTCAGTCAGAGATGAGTCCTGGCATTTTGGATCTGTGACACCTTAAACCATACTTCAACCCTTATTAATATCTGCTCCTTCCTCGATTTTTTCTCCAGCCACCTTATCAAGCAATTTGCTACTTTGGAGAGATTCTATTGGTTATTAACTACTTTCCGGGGATACCTCAAGCTTTCAGGGTTGAAGGTTCCCTCCAAAGCAAATCATAACTGGGATTTCTTCGTTTCTTTTGCAATGGTCAGTTGTACAAGGAAATCCAATCTCTCCAAAACCCAATTTGAATTCTTGATCACTAGCTCTGTCAAAAGGAGCTTCCTTCCAGGATCCTACAACCGGGGAAATTGTAATTCCTCTCCTCTGTGGGAGGTGCTTCCATCAGATTAGGGCTTACTTATAAGGGGGCTTTTGGTCAATAATGTCAGTCTGTTCCCAATTCCTATATATATATAAAAAACCTCCATTTTACTCTAAATTCCAACTATGGTGTTGCAAGTTGACTGCAGGTAAACCTTTGTCAGTTTCTTCTGACTAGACCCTTTTGTCCTTATGGGCTCTTAAACAATCACACAGACAATCAACTCCTTGGCTTCCATACTGGTTGACCTGTTACTCACCAAGCACAACTAAGCCACCCAAACAATCATCAATAACATTCAACCCAATACAATATTAATTCCAATACCTGCATCCTTCACTTTGATCCTATGTTCTTATTCTTCACACCCTATACAAATTCTTACCTATCTAACTCTAACACCAGTATATTCTATCCTTTTTACTAACCTGGCACTCATTATAAGCTACCTTCCACCTGATCCTGTGGGCCTGGGTACTGTCTCCCCCTTTTTGGCGGTTTCAGGCCCTGGGAGTTCAGGAACCCTGAGATACAGGCACCGCAAACCACCAAACAGGCACCCATGTGCTCCAAGCTGATAACAAACCCCAAAGTGTCCACAGATTTCCTCTCATTACCATGCCTTCCCTTCTGCCTCTAAGCCTTCTTCTTTCATGCCTGCCTGTTGGACAGATTCATGCATTTCACACAGACATCGCTTGGGCAGCAATTTGCTCTCTCACTCACACACACAGCCATTCTAGGGCTTCCCACCAACCCTTAAGAGTTATACTCACCAAAGAACAATAATACCTTCCTGTCACAGTTCTTTTCTGCCTCTCTTTTTTCACCGGCTGCACACAGAGCTTCCTCTCTGAAACCTCTTCTCCGTCACAGACGATTTCACAACAGTTCGACACCTGTTAAGCCACGAAAGTACAAAGCATCTACTTTTAGACAAGGTTCAATCACAAAGTACCAATGGTTCCACGTTTTCTCAGCTTGCACATGTTTCCTGTTTGTCCAGTCCACGTGCCCACATTGCATGAACTAATCATAAATTTGCTGTTAACAGCTGAATTTTGGTCAGCTCTTCATAAAAGAATACAAAGGCTAAATGTGATTAGAACATAACAAATCTTGACCACATCAAAGGGTTATTTTAAACAAGGTTCCTCTTTTCTCGGACAAACAGAAGAAATGACTCAGCATTGCAAATTTTCCTACCAAAGCATCTTTAGTATTACTTGATTAAAACTATATTAATAGCTATATTAAAAATGGCAGTGCTCTGGTCATCCGGAATTAAACCCAATCCGTTTCCTGTTTCCACAATCCCGATTTATGATTTAAAGAGCTTTAAATTCATTTTCAAAGCTGGCTGTTCCCAAATGATAGGAGGAATCTGCAGTTTCTGAGGATTAAAGGTCCCAGAACGTGGATTATCTTTATTCTAATCAAAAGAATTATCACTGCGGGATTTGCAAATAATTTTGTTATTTGTCAGTGGGAACTCAAGTGGCTTTTTGGAGGTGTGGAAGTATGATTTAGGGGCATTTACTTCATTTTTCCCTGAGCCAATGGTAAGCCAGGATTTCCCCTCCGTTCCCCTGGCTGTTTGCTAATGAGATCTGGCTGCACTGTGCAATTCAGTGCGTCATCTCCCCTTTCAGCTATAGAAAACAAAGGAGGGTGAAAGGAATCCTATTGTCTTTTGGCTCCCACCCTAAGCTCAAATTGGCAGCTTCCCTCCTGGTGGTTGCAAAAGTGTATCAGCTCTTAAAAGGCTTCATACTATCAGCTTATCAGATCCAATGATAAGCTATGATTTACTCCCCTTTTCTCCCTCTCCCCATTACATGCTTGGCTGAAAGTGAGCAGCTTGCAATATAACCAGAGATCGGACAATATATTGTAATGCAGTATTAGAGCATAGCCCTGGGAGAGTCTGATTTTACTTAGGCAGGGATTGGAAAGACTTCAAAATGCCTGCCATTTTCACAGTGTGCTGATGATGTGCAAAGCTGGTGCCTACTTTGTCTCTCTGATTGGCAAAGAGGGACTCTTCTGCCAACAATCGAGACTTCGGAGGTTTCCATCCTGCTGCCTCCTTCCCTCCTGCCACCCATGACTCTCTGCTTCCCAGATTTTGCAAAGAGGGAGATTTTGGAGGTTTCCATCCTGCTGCTTGCTTGCTTGCTTGCTTGCTTGCTTGCTTGCTTGCTTGCTTGCTTGCTTGCTTCCTTCCATCCTTCCTTCCTTCCTTCCTTCCTTCCTTCCTTCCGCCTCCCTCTCTGCTTCCCCATGGAGATCTGAATAAGGCTTAAATAGGGGGTGGGACTCAGAAAATGTATGATGGAAAAGAGAGGGGGGAGCCAGTTTGGTCTAGTGGTTAGGGAGCCGGACTCTTATCTGGGAATAGAAGTGGGGTAGAAAAGCCGATTCTTATTATTATTCTTCCCCTGCAAATCCACATCACAAGTTGCCAGTGGGAACAAGAAATTTCAGAGCTCACTGCTGATTTTTTAACAATGTATTAAAACATGGAGTAAATGGTGCAGAGGAAACAAGCCCTAGGGGGCTGTTTTGGCCCATGTAGTGTAGACAAGCTGTCAAGTGCCATACTGGAGCAGCCTGTTCAAAAGGCTGTCTGCACTTAGACAGCCCACTGCAGCTGAGCCCCGGTCACTACCTCTGGAGAGACTTCCTGATTACCTCTATCTAGTTTAATTCTTCTTATTCTATCCCTTCAGACATTTGCTCTCTGTCTTCCTTAATGGAAACAGAGGCATATATCTGCAGTATCTGTGTCCTATTTAATTATCCCCTTTGTGCATTGTCATCTTATGATCAAGCAGCCTTTCTGGTTGAATCCCTACTTCTGGGCTGCATCCCCAAAAGACTTATTTGCCTCTCTGGGTTCCCTCCGCCGTCACTCTATTCAAGCGGACTTGAAAAGTGCCTTGCACTTCCGGAATAAGCATCCGCATGAGACTCAGCAAAATGCACATTTTAAGCTCAACTTCCGTCTCCACAAAAGCGTGTTTTTTTTGTCTGCGTCTTTTTCTCCCCACCCCGTCTCTTGTTGATAGGGTGCCGGCGGGAACGGGGAGGGACTGTGCTATGCATGGCCACAACCAGAAAGAAACCCCCGACAAGGAAAAATAGCCATTGGTTCTCTATTTGTCTCCCAGATCTCCGCTCCCTGAAATGGCTTCCCAACCCAGCAAAGGCAGTGGCTGCAGCCATCAGCCATGCAATCTCTCTCAAGACTTCAGTCTCAACACTTTCCCTCTGACTGTCAAAATCCACTCCATACAGCAGCTGTTACACTGTAGCAATAATACAGGCACCTCACACCTGATAGCAATTGCAACAATGTTGCAATTCTGTGCTATTCTGGCTCTTTGAAAGTTCTGAGCTTTAGAAAGGGAAGGGAAGCTGCTGCAGTTCTGGGAGATGTGTGAATGTGTTACTGCTGTGTGTGCAGGTGGCAATCCCTGCCCCTTTTGCCACGGAGCGTCCCCAAGGTAAATGCTGTGAGGAAAATCCGCAATGTCCAAAAAGAGTGCTGAAACTCTTCTTTAAAGGGCACTTTTTTTGTCGTGGGTTTTCCTCCTTTTGTAGCACTGGAAGCTCATTGAAAAGCCTAGCATGGGGTTGCTCAGAGGCAAAAGAAGATTTTTAGCAGACTTTAAATTGCTTGGGGACAGAGCCCTGGTGTACTTAAACAAGTTTTTCTTATTTCTTTTTCATGTTTTTAGCAATGTCCTCCTCAAAATCCTTCTTAGTATTCCTGATTGCCACCTTGCAATGACCTGGACTCTAGTGCTATATTTTTATTTATTCATTCATTTATTTTTGGTGCTTGTAGCTCACCCTAGTGCGGACCCAGATTCTGGATTTTGTGGAAAAGCCCTAAGAACTTATCAGGGCATGTGAGAAACCGAAGAAGGACACATCTCATTTACAGCTGGAAGAGTTCTGCTATCATGTCATGTGCCAATAATGATTCATTAAGATCACAAAGTAAATAAAATGAAGAATTAATTATCTTGGACTCTGGTTCTAGATTTTTATTTATTTGCTTTTGTTGCTTGCAGTCCAACCTTCCTCCAAAGAAGCCAAGGAAGGATATAGCATTCTGCTGTCCTCAATTTATTCCTATAACCCACCTTCTGAGGCACCTGTGCCTACACTGCAGAGTTAAAACATATTTTTTCAGTATATTTAAGGGTAAGAACGTATCTATTCTATAATCTCCTGTTGACTAGAGTCAGATTCTTCAGATTTGTAAGTGGTTGGTAGATGATCATGGAATCACTGGATTTTTCATGTGAAGTTCTAGTGATACAGAGACGATTCTTTCTATTTAGGTGAACTTCTTGAAAAATATTGTCAGTTTCATCACATAGTCCCCAATGGGTAAGCATGAACAAATTCACACTTACCTTCCTGAGGAACTCAACAGGAACTCCCACATGATGTGTCTGCATTACATGGAGCCACTTCAGTACTAGAAGCAGCTCCATGTGCAGAGCAGTTTATACTGCTGTACCACTATAGGAGCAGCAGCACTGTCCCAACTAGGCATGTGTGATGGTTTCAGGGGCCAGGCTGCAATGGGCAGTACTATTATTTCCCCTTGCAAGCCTCCTTGCAGGATGCATGACTTGCTGCCCATGCAAAGCCCTTGCAAACCCTGTTTGCAAGCCATTTTGCAAGCTCAGGTTATAGGCTGCAAAAAGGGTGGGAAATCCTGTGCGGGTCCGGGTGCAATGATTGGTTGCAGCTGTTATTTGGAGGGGATCTTAGAGCTGGAGGGGCTAGAGGAGGAGTTTCCACCAATCAGGCGTGTGGAACAGGCACCTCTACCAGGAGTTTCCAGCAGCATTTTATTGCAGCAATTTTCCCTAGGAGGTGACAGCCAATCAGGGGCACAGAAAAAAGGTATAAAGGAACACAGATTACAGCAGACTATGTCTTCATGCTGGGACAAGAGCTGAAAGGAGCAGAAGAGCTGAATCCTGAAGGAGCTGGACCAGTAGTTGACCAGGGGTCTTTTGACTGGAAGATCTTGGAGGAAGACTTCACAGGCAACTGACCAGAGGGTGATCGGTCAAGCAAGGACGGACTGGGCCTTGTGATCATCCAGAGCTGCATTCTAGGACACTGGCTAGGCTTGGGCTGAAGCAGAGCTGGTCAGGGTGAGGAACGTGGAGAGGCTTGTCTTTAAAAAGGGAACTATTTTCCTTTAAGAAGGGGAGCTGACAGGCTGGGAAGCTGGTAACCTTAAGAGACTCATAGACTTAAACCAACAAATACGTGAACCTTATTTTCTTTCTAGTATTGCTTGTGTATAATAATAAACTTGTTTTAGTTTACTGTTCAAACGCGTGCTACCAGTGTTTTGTGTCCACACTGTAGTATTCACTTGGCCATTGCACAAACTCAGCATCCTAACAGGGCCAAGCTACTCCTAGAGAGGGCAGGCACTTACTGGAACGCTGGGGATCATGACAGCATGTGCATGAATTTTTTTTTTTTTGTATTTGATTCATATTGAATCGAATGTAAGAAAATTTGTATTCTTTTGAATTGATCCCCTTCGAATGTGGTAGGATTCTATTTGATGTGAATGTATTCGTGCAAATTCACATGAATATCCAATACAAACACAGACGCATCTGATGCGTATCCAAAAACGTATCCTGTAACGTATCTGCTCTGAAAGTGGCAAATCCACCCTGAATCCACTTTGAATCCTTTCTCAGACCATGTTGGATTCACTCTGGATCAGTTGCAGATGTGACTGGCACAGCCACTGTCCCACTTCCCCATTTCATGAATGTTCCGAAGCTTCATATGAATATCAATGTACGAAGGTTGTAACATTTGATTAGTATACAAATGTCCGAATTTGTATGAATTCATACAAACAACTAATGTTACAAATATTTGTGCACATCCCTAGTCCCAACCCTATATACTTCATCCACACCTCTTCTTGGTGGAAGAGTTTAGAATGGAGCATGTGACCAGAGGCACTGGTGTAGTTGCATCCTGCATCTCCTGGTCACTGTGGGAACAGCACTGTGCAGGCGCATTGGCACCATTGCCCCAGCTCCTTGATAGCCACCTTAGTGGTGGTGATTGTTGTGGCGACCACGGATACAAGGTAAGTAAAGAAGTTAGCTCAGCTCCATGCTGATGGCAGCTGAAGGTTTGGGGGCGTGGCTTTCCATGTTCCAGCGGGCGGGGGAAGCTAGCTCAGAGCTTCAGCCAATCAGAGATCAAAGACAGTTGGAGCAGCAGATATAAAAGGGCTTGAAAAAAGAACATGAAGTTTTTTTCCTGAGGTAACTCACCACAGAGTGGGCAGGAAAGAAATGGGCTCGTAGGGTCCAATAGGGAGCTTAGGGAAAGGGTCCTGAAACCTGTTTGTGATGTTAAAGACTTACTAAGTGTTTCTGTGTTCAAATTGTGGAGTACAATAGATCTTAAAACCCTTTGTTCTTCCACGAGTGTGTGAGAGCTGGCTTACTTCAGCAACAAAGTACTGTGCCTTTAAGAAGGAGAGTGTAACTTTGTAACACAGCCAGCAGGCAGCTGGCAGTTTCTCTTCCTGATGAACACAGATTTACAGGGAGGGGTGTATGTGGGTGGTGCCTGCCATTGCTGTGCCTAACGAACTGAGCAGCAAACTGAGGCAAACACTATCTAGCAGGGCAGCTCTGGCAGGAGTCGTTGCAATTCACACTATGGGGTTTTTTCCACTTACCCCCCTTATTCCAGATCTAAGATGATCTGAATTTAAGGAATGGCTCCTTCAACTAATCCAGATCTAGTAGAATGGGTCCTTAATGGGTCCCTAATGGGTACTTAATGGGTACTTAGTGCTAGTGGAAAAAAACCCTGTTGTAAGCACTGACTAAGCTTCAAATGCTTTGGGTATCCTGACGTGTAGACACACCCAAACTTTGCTTCCCTTAGAGGTTTTCCCAGAGACGTTAAAATGTGAAATGACCCTGTATATCAGAGATGTTTAAAACGGTGCCAATAATAGATTGAAATTCCCTCCCCCCAATTCAAGTTAAATCCCAAAGAAATTCAAGTAACTCAATGATTTGTTTGCAGGAAGGGAAGTAAACATTTTCAGATCTTAAGTCCGTCTGAATCTATAATCTTATTTTCTTCAAAAAATATCAGTGATTCACAATTGTTTACAGAACATGTGGTTGAAAGATTTAAAGATCATTACTTTTGTATCTCCTGATATTCCACACAGAACTTTATTTTTTTTAACATTTACTTACCATACCCATGTTTAGACATACCCATGTTTCACCCACATTTATTTGGGATATTTTTGTATTTATTAGCCAATTTTTGCAGAGTCATGTATCATCTGTACATCATTTTATAAAATAATGATTTTCTATTTCAGGTTGCCATTTATTTATCTCTAATTTAAAGCAATCTCAGCAACTCATCTGCCTTTTATCCTGGGGCTTCCAGATTGATGTTACTATGCACAGTCCTGCCAACGTTGCTTCCCGTTGGTCAGATCTGACGATTGGAAGCCGCGCAGAGACAGTACAGTCACTTCCGGGAGGCCTGACAGGGCAATCGGATGCTGTGCTCCTGTAAAAGTGGCTTCCCATCAGTCAGACAGGACATGCCATTGCCCGTAAGAGAGGCACAGCGTGTCCCCCTGTTACGGGATTTCACATGCACGGACTCAAAACACCAAAGGAGGTTAGAAAGAGAGTTTTATTTTGCATGCAAATGACACAAGGGGATAACTCCACAAAGCTAGCGTATTGAGAACTATGTGCAAGAAGCTTTTATAGAGAAGGGAGGGGCATCAGCCCAAGTTACAATGCACATGTCAGAAACTTAGAACTTTCCAGCAAACTCCAGAACTCTCGGACAACAATATGTATCTCAGTTACAGTATGTATCTCTCTTTCAACAGCAAAAACACACAAAGCACAATAGAACAACATCCTTTGTTCCCTGTCACTCCCAAAAGTGATCTTTTTACTTTGCACCCTTTGATCGGATGCCGTGCCGCTGCAGCAGGCAGAAGAAAGCTGTGCTACTTCTCAAACATGCACACACAACACTGTTGATAGGTTAATATTCAATCACACATGGATGGTAATGAAATGTCAACATGCCTCTGGTTGTTCCATGTTTATGAGCTCGCATTCCTCGGAATGTTCCTTGTGGTTTCTATCCTTCCTTGTCTCTTGTGTTTTACGCCCCTGCTCTTGGGTTCGCCTATTTGCTTCTCAGTTGCTTTTTAAAGGCTTCTGGCAGTCTGAAGTTTCTATATAACAAGCAAGTGACAGAAGCAAACTGCAAGATTAGTTAACCCTTCACATATACTGCTACAGAATCTCTTCTTAAATTGGATCTTGCCATTTAATTTTAAATTCAGTGGCATATTTGCTTACTTTCCCTGACCTGGGGAAAGAGAATTGTTCCTAGAGAATTTGAACAAGAAGAAGAAGAGTTGGCTTTTCTACCCCGCTTTTCTTACCCATTTAAGGGCTATGGTCAGGTTGCCTCAGGTACATGAGGCAAACCCACCATAGTGGCGATATAATGGTGCCTGTCTGGATGGGGCCTAAGCATAACATTTTTTAAAAAAATTGGCACTTAGTTTAACTTTAAAAGGAACGCCTTCTCCCATATCAACCTGCCCGTGCCTTAAGATCAAGTGGTGAGGCCCTCCTGGTTGTCCCACCACCTTCAATAATGAGGCTGGTGGGCACCAAGGAGACAGCCTTTTTTGTGATGGCTCCTAGACTATGGAATAGTCTCTCCCCCCCCCCCCCAAGGTGCGCCTTGCCCCTTCCTTATATATATTTAGGAAGGTGGTGAAAACGCACCTCTTTGCCCTGGCCTTTGGCTGAGCTGATTATATTTCCTACCCAGGTCAGACACTATCATTTTAAACATAATGTGTATGGTTTTAGAGTTGTTGAATTTTTAAAGTCTTTTAATGAATATATTCTGTTTTAATCTGTTGGTTTAAGGTTGTAACCCACCCAGACACCTTCGGCTATGGGGCGGGATAGAAAAATAAATGAATGAATGAATGAATGAATGAATGAATGAATGAATGAATGAATGAATGAATGAATGAATGAATGAATGAATGAATAAATAAATAAATAAATAAATAAATAAATAAATAAATAAATAAATAAATAAATAAATAAAAGCAGTATTGTTGATTCATCAGCAGACTTGGGCTGTGTTTTTCTTTCTTTCTTTCTTTCTTTCTTTCTTTCTTTCTTTCTTTCTTTCTTTCTTTCTTTCTTTCTTTCTTTCTTTCTTTCTTTCTTTCTTTCTTTCTTTCTTTCTCTCTCTCTCTCTCTCTCTCTCTCTCTCTCTCTTTCTTTCTTTCCTTCTGTACAACAGTGCCTGGCTGGAACATGCCCCACTAATAATTATATGATTATAGTAATTGAGGTTGTGAGGGAGGAGCAGAGGAGATTTGACATTTAGGGAGGAGTCTGTAGAGAAATAAGCTGATGGGTAGAGAAAGAAGACAGACAGAAGAGAGTACAAAAGTGAACAAGCAGTGAGAAAGACTGAGCTGTCAGACATTACAAGGACAAGTTGAGAGACGTTGTCTTACCATGTGAAACCTGAAAAGGAGAGCTCAAAGAAGAAATTCAAGGCCAGCGAAGAAAAGCCAAGTTCAATCTTGAGAAATTCGGAGACAGAGAATAAACCTGGACTGTGAAACCTCTTTGGCAATGGAGGAAGGAACCTCCTAGGGGTTATGTCTGAATGCTGTATAACTGTAACTTTCTAGGTTAGAATTATATATAGAATCATACTTAAGGGTGCCTCCAGACTTCCTCTTCCCTACACAGTGGCTTCAGTGTCCCTGCCAGACTGGCACATTGGAAGCTTTGGCATCCCTGTGGAACGGCTTCCCAGCCACTAAATGGGGAGCTCCGTGCCAGCATCTTTTTAATGTGCATGGGGAATTGGGTGGTGGAATGAAGGGTGACGGAAGCAGTGAAGGGAGTTCATTGCTTCCATCTCCGTCTTGAGGATCCCTAGGTCATTTTAGCTGTATACCACAAAGGAGTTAGATTGCAAATAAACCACATATCTTGGTGTGAAGAGTCTTCCCTGGCATATGTTGCCCAGCCTAGTCTCAACATTAAGGAAGGCATGACATGTACCCTGTTTTCCTCCGCCATCTTCAAGTGACAATCAATCAATCAAGGAAGGAGATGTCAAAACCGGAAGTAGTGGGTGTGCACTAAAAAGCTGCTGCATTTCCTGCTGCACGCCAGATGGACAGAAGATGATGCCAGAGCAAAAAGGAAGAGGAGTGCCATCCCTCTGGTGACTGTGTTTTAAAAAATGCAGGCATGTGGTATCAGGATGAAGCATTTTTTAAAAGTTGGCCAAAAACGAAAGTGACACACACCCTTAAGCTCTCCCTTCCCGAAACTGTTTCAAGGAACACACCAAGATGCAAAACTGTTTTCAGAAATGTGGCACTTTTGCTGTTCCTAAACTGGAGATCCTTCATGGTCTTTTTGGTCCTGGTCCCAGACATTCACCAGTGTCAGAATAACTCACCAATAGCGCCTCATTCATCAGTGTCAGAATAGCCCACCAAAGAATTCACACAGCAGCAGAAGTAACTGAAGTAATAACGAGCTTCACTTGACTGAGGAATGTAGATGGAGACCAAAAGCATGCACAGAGTGCGTAATAAATGCCAAGCTCAGCAGCCAGCCAAGACTGAGTCATAGAAGTCGGTTAGCCTGCCTGGGAAAAGTTCATTCCGAGGGCTGCAGCGTTGCTTATGTGTAGCACATTTTCCCCAAAGACAGGGATTTTGGTGGAACTAATGGACTGACTCTGCAGAGGACGTGCAATGGCACTGTTGCGCATTATTGTTCAATTTATACCCAGTTTTCACAGCGCTGCTTGGCAGGAGGATAAAGCTTCACTTTTATAGAGACCCGATTTTAGGAGGAACCGCGCTGTTCTCACTGCCCCTATCTGCCTTCTGAAGAAACATCACAGAGGGACCAAGAAGCCCAGAACAGGTTGTAGGCTGAGAGTTATTAAGATGCAGGTAAATATATAGTCTTACGTCGTGCAAAGGCAACGGGTCTGCTGAAAAACACCAGAGCTCCCTTTGGCTGGAGTTTTAGCTCCAGTAGGGCGCAGTCAGTGTGTGGACAGAAGCATGCACTTGATCAATAGTGTGCTTGTTCGCATTTGGCTGTATTTTGGAATATATCTTAGGATAGGGATCTGCTGTCTGCACGCTAACGCAGACTCCGGCAGGCTTCACCTGGGACCCCTTATAGCCAGCCCAAGCATGTGGACAGCGGGCCCCTATTCTGGAATATATTCCAGAAGAATGCCAAGTGCGAACACGAACGCTCTCACTCTTCTGAAATAGGCCAGGGATGCTGCTACCCGCGGCCACCCAAGGCAAAAGGAATCGGCTGCAAGAGACCAGTGGGTAAGGCGTCTCTGACTTCTTCGCGTGTCCTTTCCGCGTCCCTTTCGCAAGAAGGCAAAAGGCGGCCGTGGCTGGCTGCTTTTTGAACGAGTCCTATCGCGGATTTAACAGCCGTGCGGAGCTGCCAGCGGAGGAGCCCCAACGTCTCCCTCCTTCGCAGCGTGGGTGGGGTTGCCCTATAGGTGTGGCTGGCCGGTGACACGTTACAACGAAGCCGTATTCTAACGACCCTTTCGGTTTCGTTTCCTCAGATCGCACCGAAGACGACGAAAAGACCGTCTTTCCGGGCGAGGGTGGTGCAGAGCGGCGGAGCCATTCGGGAGCCTGTCCCGCGATGGAAGCGGAGCCCCGCGCCTCGACTTCGAAGGGAGTTCGATCTAGGCTGTTCTGTAAGTTTATTCTCTGGACTGGAGTAGTACTGAGCTCTTCCTTCCGCTTGTCTTCTTCCGTGGAGAAAACGAGGGTTGGGTGCACGTCTGAAAGGGGGTCCTGGATACTAGAGAGGAAAAAAGCGGATTGTGAACGTTGGGAATCGCCCTTCCGTAGCCGTCTCGTCCCCAGGGCGCTTTTTCATTAGAGCGAGCGAGAAGCGCGCTCGGTTCAAGCTTTTGGGCCTTTCTGGACTGACAGCCTTTATTCCGGATTGTATCTCAGACCAGCGACCTGCCATCCTCGTGCTGGTGCAGACAGTGGCAAGACCCTGCCTGGGACCTGCCATAGTTTGCACTAATATGTGGAGGGCAGGTCCCTATTCCAAGATCTAGTCCGGAATAAGGACCAGTGCAGAATGGGGCTGTGTTTCGTTTAATAGCTAGTTGAGGAATCCATAACCAGTAGGTACGGTTTGTAACTGCTGATAGTTTTAATAACAATTATTGCCAATTGGGTTTAGAAAGACAATATGCGAATGTTTTATGCTTTCCTCCAAAATAGCTGGGTTTTGCGTTTTATGGAAAGAAGACCGTTAATTAACAGGTAGAATCTGCTGGCTGTTTTGCTCTCCTACACCCCCTCATCTTTCTCCCTTCAGAGAGGTTTAGATTAAAGATCTGAGAGGTTTATCCAGCTGTGGAAACTTTTTAAGCATATTAGAAGGAGCAGCGCATCATGGCCTGTTCATGTGCTTGCTTGTGGCTTTAAGAAAATAATTTTAGTAGCTGTTGCTGCTGAAAAATGTTTCATTTCCTGTTCAGCTGTCAGTGGCTAGAGCAAAGATGCCCACAGTTTTTTTTTTACATGATGGTTGCAAAGTATGTTGGTACATCCATTCAAATCTATCTCCCTCACCATATTAATACAGAATTTAATGGGCATGGACCAACCCTTGCTACTTGCAGGGAAACCCTTTGAGTGCTGCATGTGGCCCTTGGACTGCCCTTTACCACCTCTGAACAGAGTTTTTGAACTCCGTCAACCTTGCCAACCCTTGCTGGCTGCAGTTATTACATAAATAATAATTATTTAGTGGTTTATTAAAATGTGCTAACAGATGAAGCCTTTGTATTTGTGGAATTCTTGTGCCACCCGGTAGTTGGACTCATCTACCATTTAACTTTACAGCTGATAGGATTGTGCTACGCTCTAGTATGTGTGTGTGTATAAACAAACAAGTCACTTGCTCCAGATGGTGCCTACCCAGAGGTTCTTAATGCATCCACCCCTGGAAAATGGTTGTCAAACAGATATGTGCAAGTTATCCCTAATATTGCCTTCTGTACCCACGGATAGAAAATAGTCTGGGTTAATGCCAGTTTTAGCATAGTACCTCCTCTGGAAAACAAACTGCCCCAGCCCAATTCTGGTTTCATACTTGGCATGTTAGGCCAATAAGACACAGTGAGATAGGAGTTGTAACTCTCTTTATTGCTAGCCATCAGGGCTAGCAGGAGATGTTTCTCAAAGCTGGTCTGGTCCATCTATTTTCACGGAAAATGTATACACATGGATTTAGTTTACAGACAGTGATTGGTAATATTTGTATCATTCCATCATAACCCTACTAAATCAAGCATTCTTGTGATTCTTCTAATATTTCTAGATTAGTTTAAAGATTATGTTCTGCTGAACTTTATGCACTTTTTTGCGTGTCGTATCCTTTCTCTTTGTTTCCCCCTTAGCTCAGTAGCGATGTTGCAGTACAGCATTATGAACAGCTCCCACTGCAAGGCAGCATTCCCAGTATAGTGGCTGGTTAGCCAGACAATAACCTGACATACAGGAAATCTAGCGATGGTGCTGGGTTTCCTGTAATAGTGATGCTTACCTTGTGTCTGGTGGCAGCTGTCAAAATTAGTTTGTTCTATCAGATTAACCCAAGCAAGTGTTCAGAAATCAACAGGAAGTGGGTAGGTTTTCAGATGCATGAAGAGAGTTTGAATGTTGCAGTTCAGAATAGACAAATTTATGCATAATCCGTTATGTTCAACGAGGCCATCCTCTCAAAGCCTGCTGAGGTAGAAGTCATCTTGCTAGAAGAGCAGGCAGTGCACTGGAGCTTGTATTTGCCTCCCCCCAGGAAAAATGCAGCATTTGTGTTGCATTTTTGCCTCCATGGGATTTTGGCCTAGTTGGTCTAGTGCGGTGATGGCCAACCTATGACACGCGTGTCACAGGTGACACGCCAAGCCCTTTTGGGTGACACACATGGCCACCCTGGCACCTGGATGTGTAGTGCTTGCTTGTTCTTGAAGTGTATGAAATACCAACTTTCAATTGAAAATTTAGCAACAAAAGTCACTAATGTAAAGAATTATTTGTTTTTGCTTTTAATAGAATACGTATATCAAAAATATAACTTTTTTACTAGAGCTACAAATATCACAGAATTATGGATATTTCTAGATGTGACATAGCATCCGAGTTAAGCTAGGCTTTCTTGCGAATTTTGACACACCGAGCTCAAAAGGTTCGCCATCACTGGTCTAGTGGTTAAAGAGCAGGACTCTTATCTGGGAATACCAAGTTTAATTCCACCCTCCTATTTGAAGCCAGCTGGATGACCTTGGGCTAGTCACAGCTCTCTTCTGAGCTCTCTCAGCCCCACCTACCTAACAGGGTGTTCTGTTGTGGGGAGAAGAACAGAAGCTTTGTCAGCTGCTTTGAGTCCCCTTAAATGGGTGGGAAAAGTGGGGCAAAGCCAACAGTTCTAAGTTCTAATCCAGTTCCAGTTTACTTTCAAAGTGAGAGAACACACCAGCAAAGTGATGAGTTATTTTCTTTTTATTTCAAAGGTGGTTTTCTGAGTTAGATAATGCCGAAAAAACAACAACTTGATACTTTGTTGATGAGAGATACAACTGCAGAGGAGGAGAAAGTAAAACTGTTTAAAACACCAGCCTCAACAGATATATTGTAGCAAGGCTTGCAGAGCAGGGAAAAACTTTTAAAGGCAGGGGAAAACTTTGAAAAGCAAAGCAAAGCTGCAATCCTTCTTTTACAGAGGGGAGGGAAACTGAAAGGGAGACTCATAGCCTCTCTCTCCCTCCCTCTGTGGGAGCTGTCTTTTAGCCTCTATTTTCAAAGGGAGAGATTGCTTTGCGCAGAATGTCTGATCTGAAAAGGGAGAGTTGCTTTGTGATTGCCCTGTTCTTTGATTCAGCTGATTGGGCGCGGGAGGCTTGGAAGGTTTGCACAAGAGGAGTGGAGATTAAAAGGTCCTGTTTCTCCATGCTGGGGATTTGGACAGTGAGTGGGAATGGCAATATTTGGATTCAGCCTGGTTTATTGTCAGGCAGATGGAACACCCAGAATATGCACTCGGTCCAGAATCCGGATGTTAAAAGTCCAACCCTGATTTAAAAAGGAAAGTGGGAACATGGCCTTTCAGGTGGGAAAAAAAAACGCAATTTATAAACAAACGTTGTTAATGCTCCTTTTACCAAAGGGCTGCACAAAAGAATGTATACAATCACCACATCCGAGAAACACAGCAAGAAATCCATTTCAATAAATAAAACATCAAATATATATCATGAGCAATGAACAGAATTGAATAACAAGCTATGTGATCTAAGAAATTATATTAAACAATAAGAAAATAACTAGTAAGACCAATTAATACAAGGCAACTCAAAAATGTCAAAGGAGAAACTAAACAAATTGCAGCAAAACAGCAGCAACAGCCAAGCCCGGCGATTTTCTTTTTTCCCATCTTCATCTGGAACTTACACTTAGAGGAGGCCATGGGCAAGGCTTCAACTTGCAGCTACAGTTTTTATGTGCATCCTGGGGAGGGCATGGCGAAGGCTCCAGTCTCACAGGTGCAGCCCAAGACCCAGTTGTTTCTCCTCTTCACTTTCCTCCCCCTCCAAAGCTTCATACTGCAATCCACAGGACAATGATGTATGCTGCCTGGACACACCTGGAAGTGGCTTTGGAGGGGCTAAGTGTCATCCTCACCTAGATGCTCTTAGATTGTCTCACCTACTATTTTGGCTTCTCACCTTCTGCTCCACTGACAACAATGGCACTAGTTACCACTGCACTGCAGTTATGATTAATATTTATGCAAGGATAAAATTACGCACATATATTGTACATATATTTGGATACCAATTTTTTTTTCCAGATCTCCCGCACGTTGAAAACTCATCAGACTCTGAAGAGATCAGCGATGAAGAAATAACAGGTAAAACTGGTCCTGAATAGGGATGTGTACAAATGGGTTTTTTGGCATGCAATTCGAATAGATCCCCTTTGAATGTGGTAGGATTCCATTTGATACGAATATATTTATATATAATATGAACAAATACATATCTGATGTACGTATCCCGTAACATATCCACCCTGAAAGTGTCAAATCCAGCCTGAATCCACTTTTAATCTGTTCTCGATCCGTGTTGAACGCAATCTGGATCCGTTGCAGATGTGACTGGCGCAGCTGCTTTCCCACCTCCCCAGTTTAACAAATGTCCAAACTATTGGATTCATGTTTGAATTTGGATCAATCTGTTCAAATACCAAATGTTACGAATATCTGTGCACTTCCCTACTCCTGAATACCTACTAGGCAATAGTGAGTATTGGGTGGGGTGGGATCAGTAGCCATTCTTTCCTGTTCATGCAACCAAGACCGTGTCTTCACGGCAACCTTATCTCGGATTCAAAATGTTTTGAATCCTTGGAGTCCAGACGGCAGTTTGGCTTAACACACTTTCTGCGTGTTAAATCGCCCCAAAGCGTTGTAAATGTTAATCCTCATTTCAACAGGTCTCACTCTGGTTTGTGTGCTTGAAATGTTTTACATTTTTTACTGTGGGAACCCTTCCGTGTTAAGGGATGAGAGTTTCCCTCCACCAATAGCTTGCTTCCAAAGCAAGCTGTAAAAGCAGAAGCAGCACGAATAGCAATCCAAGCAATCCACTGTAGCAAACAAGCAATTCACACCTGATAACCATCTTGCTATTGAAAGTGCTGAAAAGAAACAAAAGCAACTGCCGTTTGGAGAGATGTGTGAATGTTTAGCTGTAAAGGGGCTTGACTGCTGCGGGCCCTGAGCAATCGGGAGAGGAGGGAAAAGAATCGCTGCCTGCCTCCATCCAGGCAAGGCAGCCACCCAGCTAGGCTCCATGAAGGGATCTGTTATGGGTGGTACGTTCACACCAGGAGGAAGAGGACAGGGCAGCCCCGAAAAGCAGTTTTTAAAAGGTAGCCACTGGAGTCCCCCCTTGAGTCACGTATGTCCTCAGAATCCGGATTGAACGCGATTAAGCTGATAGTAATGGGAACAGGCAAATTCACGTTTGCATCTGGTTCTGTTATCTCGGTTTAGGGAAAGCGAAATAAGCTTGCCGTGAAGACACGGCCCAAGAGAACATTCCCAAATTACAGTTTCAGTTGTAATTCATCTTGCAGTTGAATTGTAGACAAACTTTTTGCCATTGTTATTACAGAGGTTGGCCAGTTTGATCGCCAGCATCTCCTCAGCAGAAGGGGGCGTTCCTCTGTTTGTCTGCATAGAGGTACAGTAATCCTATTTTTAAAACCTAAATTTAAAATTCAGATGTGCTTGAAAGAAACTGAATTCTAAAGGAGATATCTAAAGGAGCGCCTTCTCCCGTATCGAACTGCCCGCGTCTGAAGATCTGGAGGGGAGGCCCTCCTGGTTATCCTACTGCCTTCAGCAGCTAGGCGGGTGGGCACCCCGGAGAGGGCCTTCTCGGTAGTGGCCCCCAGGCTGTGGAATGTTCTCCCCCTGGAGGTGCGTCACCCGCTTCTCTGTTTATGTTCAGGAAGGTGGTGAAGACATACCTCTTCATTCACGTCTTTGGTTAAATGCTCCCTGCGCTTCCCCCATTGCAAACACTACTGTTTTTAAAACTGTTTTTGTATCATTTTAAAGAAAATATTATTATTATGCTTGTAATGGTTTTAGTATTGTTTGATACAGTTTTGATATGTTTGTTTTTAAATGTTGGGAGCCACCCAGAGACCCTTGGGTATGGGGAGGGATATAAATATAAATAAATATATAAATTCTCACCTGATATGAAATACTGCATGCTGTTTCTTCTTGGCATCAGACTAGTTCGGGCTTGGCCTGGTAATTCACACGGGGCATGCTTCCAGGTGGAGCCTCTGAACTTGAAGAGCTGTTTCTTTACTGCTCCTTCTGTGCATTCCCCATGTGAACTATGCATGGTGCAGGTTTAACTGCACCATGCATTCACTTAGATTACCTGGTGTTGGAGGGGCACAGGGTGTGCTGCACAAGTGTGCTGACATGCTGCATCACACTGTTGCCCCGGTGACGGTGCTGTGCACGCAAGGCATTGACACTGGGATCCAAAGAAGTCTACCATGCGGGCAGCCCTCTGCACATAAGTTAAGTTCTGGGGAGGGATGGGCAGGGTGAAGTATGCACTGAGTATCTGCATGCTTAGTGCAGACATGGGCCATTTTGACATTTGTTTCCTGTTACAGTTTAGTTGTGTAATGTTGTAACTTTCTAGAAGCTCAAGATAAAAGAATGGCAACCTTGTTGATTCCAATTTCTTGCTTTTATCTAGGAAGAAGAAAACAAATGAGGAAGAAAGAAGTTACATGTTCCCAGAACTCCATACCTCATGAACCGGCTAAAAGGGTTTTAACTAAGAAAAAAGTGCCAAGAGGTAACTATTGAAGAGTAAAGCTGAATATTCACTCTGCTTAAGATCTTTTTAAAACATTACATTATATCAAAATACAAAAATGCAGTCCTGATCCCCCTAAATGAAAAATACTATACTATAAAATTTAAAAGCACTCCTGGGTAGAAAAATCAGGGGAAAAACCCTCTCTAATTTATTCTAATAAACCTATTACTGTGATTCATAACTATCCTAGTAAATTGACCAAGAACATACCATAGGTCAAATAAAATAAAGAAAAATGCTGGCTTCTTAAGTAATAAAACCCTAAACCTTTACTGTAGTCACAGAAAATTGTCTTTATGATCAATATTTCTACTTGACTTTACCTAATTGCATCCTACATGCAATCCACAGTATGATGCTTTACGCTGCCTAAACATACCTCAGAACATACCAGGAGTCACTGAGTATCATCCTTGTCTAGGTGCTGCCAAATTGCCTCACCTATTATTTCGGCTTCTTGCCCTCTGCTCTGCCGGCCATAGTGGGTGCTTGCTAGCGCTGCTCCATAGTTATAAATAATATTTATGCAAGCATAACATTATGTACACATATTGTATATATATTTAGCTAACAAATATTTTCTCTAGCTCTCCAGAGATTAAGAAATCCATCAGACTCTGAAGGGAATGATGACAATGAAAAAGTAGATGGAAGTGAACCTGGCCACTCCGTAGGAAAATGGCGTGAGTACTGGATGGGTGGGATCTGTAGCAGTCGCAGCTGGTGGACTTCAGGGCTGGGTGTTCACAAGTAAGAGGGGCCAGGGCGGGTGAGGTCACATGGGTGGGGTCCATACTGATTTTAGATGTAGACTTCTGGCCCTCTTAATTTGGATCATGGGGCTCCCATCCACATGTTGATGAGGATTAGGGAGCCCCACCCCCTTGTTCCTGCTCTGCCTGCACAAGACAGGGCTAGAGCTGGATTAAGAGGTCCTTAATCTGGCTTTCTGGTGGACCCATTTAATTGGATCCAGGAGAAGACCAAGGGCCTTGTTAAGGACCATGGGAGGTGTGCAGCTCAGATGGGAGAAGACTAAAAAACCCTCTTCTCTTCTTGTTTGTGATGGCCAGAAAGGGATTCCCTCAGCTTCTTTTGCTGTGCTTTGCCCCCATGGAGTTGAGGGGCCTGCAACCAAGGAAAGAAGAGGGGTTTTTAGTCTTCGCCTCTCTCTCCACTGCAGGCTTTTTGTGATAGCCAGAAAGGGATCACATCCTCAGCTCCATGGGGCACTTAGAAAACAGCCGAGGATGAGGAAAAGGAGGCAAACATGTCCTGAAGGCCACCACCGCCGAGGATGGGGGAAGGGAGGTGAATGCACCCTGAGACCTCTCATCATTGGCCACTTATGGGTGGCGTGTGAAGGCATGAGGCCATCCTGGTAGAAATGGTGGTGGCAGAGGAAGAAATGGCCAAGAGGCCTCTGCCACTGCCACCACTTCTGCCAGGAGGGCCTTGCGCCTTCGTGTGCCACCAAGAAGCAGCTGGGCACCAAGGTCTCTCTTCTCTTCTCTTTGTTTGCTTCTTGACACTGCTGGCAGTGGCAACAGCACAGGAGAGACCTCTCTCTACTGCTCCTGCCGCCACAAGAACAAGACACGCCTTCATGTGGTGGCTAGAAGCAGCCAAAGAGAAGGCAACAGCCCTGGTCTGCCTCTGTCCTGGAAGCAGAGAGAGTAAAAAAATTGTGGCAGGACAGAGGAATGAAGGGGAGGAGCTACAGCTCTCTAACCCATCATATTTTTTCTATCCTGTTGCTATGCATGATCTATCTTGTTGCTATGCATGTTGTTTAGCATGATTCAGCATTTGGCATTTGGGGTCAAGAACAAACAAATTGTCTCAGAGAATACATCAGGCTCATAGGAACTGTCTTGATATAAATGTAAAAAACTAGAAATAAATGTGTTTGGCTCACATGAAACATTTCCTTAAGGATTTAGAAAAAGGAGGATCCCTCTGGAGGAATCTAATACAAGGAAGAAAATTGCAAGGAGTCAAGATGGTAAAAAAATTTCTCTGCTAACTGTAGAATTTCATGAAGGCTTTCTTTTGTTGTGAGTCTTCAGGTATTAATTAACTTTTTAGTAATAATTGGGGGTCTTGGTGGCAATGGGTGAAAATGGAAGGTTTCCCCCTGTTGTGCACCAATTTGTGGCTTTGTTTGAAGTCCACAAATTGTACGCATCAGGAGGAAAGAGCATGGATTTCTTCCTGCTTGAACCAGCCACTCTGGCTAATGGTCACTTTTTTCAGTCCTTGGTTCTGCTCTGGTATGGTAATAATGGCACTTGGAGTAGGTTGGTGTGGCACCCATCCCCCAGTGCGAGCTGCCTTACCCTCTTTACCCCTGTCTTTTATTCCTGTAAGGGGCTTTTATGATTTTTAAAATCCTGGTAGCATGTTTTATATTCCTGGTAGTGTGTTGTGGTTTGTTCAAGCCCTGAGCCTGCAAGCGAACACCAGCAATGCTTAATTCGTTCACCCCACCTGCCTGACACTCAAATTCTTGTCACCAGCCTACTGGCTGTTTATTTTCTTTAGCCTCAGCTTCCTTGGTTTATGAAGAGAGAGGACTTTGTAACTGTAACACCTTCTAGGTTAGAATATAGAGAAGCTGGCAAAGTCTCTTCATAGAAACAAAATAAAAAGTTTTCTTTACAACTGAAACAGATATGGAAACAAATTAAGTGTTCTGAAAAAGAAAACAAGTATTCAGTTCACAGGAACAGAAATTAGTTCCTTAACTACACAATCCTTTTCCTTCTACCCTTTCTGGCTTTATTCCTGGCCTAAAAGGTCTGGACCTATGCTGGGATCTATCCCCTGAGAGAACTAGACAGTTTAACCCGCCTTCCCCTCAGAACCCCAAAGCATGGACAAGTCTCTCTTCTGGCAGGCGGGTTTTATACCTCCTCACCAGACGTAGCTCGATGCCTGATTGGTTGAGTGCTTTCTTCCCCCTCCCATTATGGTAAAAAGGGAGGTTTCACCCCCTCCTTACCTGCTCAGGCTGTCTGGTGGAACTTCCTTGCTTATTCCTCACTGAATGCGCCTTCACTACAGTTTTGAAATTTAGTGTGGGCATTCAGCTATATAATGTGCAGTAATCCTGTTTTTAAATTCTCAGTTTAAAATTCAGGTTTGCTAGAAGAAAACCTGAATTATCAGTTGATATGCAATACTGCATGCTGTGTCTTCTTGGCAGCAGTACAGTCTGATGGGATATTGTTGTAATTTTCTAGCAATCCAAAATGAATGAATTGCAACCCTTTTGACTTCAGTTTATTGATTTAATCTAGGAAGAAGAAAACAAATCAGGAATGAACATATCTCATGGTCCCAGAGCTCATCACTGGATGTACGCTGTGGATCAGCTGAAGGGGTTTTATATAAGGAAAAATTAGCAAGAGGTACTCATTGAGGAGTAGAACGGTATATTTATTCTGCTTAAGATTTTTTTTTTAAAAAATTACATTGTATTAAAACACAAAAAATTCAGTTCTGTTTTCCCCAAATTAAAAAGATTATGCAAGCATGTCACCATATTTGTGTGGATATAAGTTCCAACAACTATCATGGATGCGGGAAAAGATGGATATTTTGAACACTGGGAAATCTTGTGAGATTCCCCATGATTCTCGGGAAATTGTGCAAGGTTTCCCACATTGTTGGGAAATCTTGCATGATTTCCCTCAGTTCCTGGCTGGGGGTGGCCATTCTTGTTGTGTGTGCACCTCTAGGAGGCTTGGGTTGAGCTTCTGAGGAGGACACAGTGGTGCTGCTGGGAGTGAAAGGAGACTGCTCTGGTTTTCTGTGGATAAGTGAATCCACCATTACCGGATCAGCATATATGGGGGCACACATCTTTAATTTATTCTAATTTATTCTAATTAATAAACATATTACTGTGATTTGTAACTATCCTAGTAAATTGACCCATAAAACACCATAGGTCAAAGAAAGTAAAGAAAATAATGGTTTCTTAAGACATGAAACTCAAAGTCTACTGATGACAGAGAAAATTATCCTTATAATCAACATTTCTAGTTTTCTTTATCTACTTAACTTGGTGGGCAGCTGGTAGGACGAACTGTCTGTAATACACCAGTCATCAAAAGCTGATAACAGCCAGAAAGGGACTTTGAGCATTCTCTTTTGGATATAGATTTACTATAGATTTGGATATAGAAACACATGCCTGCTAAAGGCTACCTGCTTCCTGAAAAGGAAATCCTTTCAGGTGATTGGCTGCTTTCTCAAAGAGGAAAGAGTAAGAAGACAGGGACACTTCTGTGTGTTTCAGATTTACTGGCTACAGCTATGATTTCACTAGTCATCTCTCACTCTGCTGCTCCTGAAGCACCTGAATGGGTGAAACACTGTTTTTATCTCTCATCATCACAGGAATTTCAGAGAAAAGTATCCAGAGTTCTGATGGAAAATGGTTCACACCTGCAGAATTCGAGACTAAAGGAGGGCGTGGAAGTTGCAAGAGTTGGAAAAGGACCATCTTTTGTAATGGCATTACTCTGGAAAAATTAATAACCGTAAGTGGTACTTTTAATGCTGTGTTTTACACT